>CM046953.1:72944529-74182300 GCA_025698515.1 Gossypium sturtianum
CTAGAAATCAGAAATCACAGACTAGGCCGGAACCCATTTCAGAAATAGTTTGGGCCTTAGCCCACTCGGATGCAGAATCAGATATATATAACAGGGCCTTAGCCCAATCAGATACCGAGTCAGAAATATATTTGGGCCTCAGCCCAATCGAGATCTGAATGCATGCAGTATCGAGAATCCTACCCAAAAGCCACTACACACCATCTCCGTCCAGCCCTACACACCATGTGGGAATATAATCAACCCACCCATCCCTACACACCATCTTGTGCGAAATGCGGCAAATAAGCGAGAATAATGCGGTGAAAATTTGAGCCGCGCGGATATGAGCTTAAAGCCTTTCAGACACTTCCTCCGAAATATTATCAACCCTCCCCGATGCAATGCAACATACCAAATATGACATGCAACATGCAAATAACCGATCATACACTCAGTTCAGTACAGATATCATGCTCAGTCAGACACCATATAATCAGATCACATAAATAAGGGTCTAAGATATGCTTACCATCTCTACGGTAGGTCCACAATCGACTTGGGCGACCCGTGCAACCTTACGGATCATTTCAAAAAAATAGGCTCACATGCCCATATGGCCGGCTCGTGTGGGCCCACACGGCCCCAATTGGCCTTACCCATGTGGTTCACCCGTGTGAGCCCACACGTTCGTGTAGACCATACGGCCAAACAGGTCGAGCCCGTGTGTCGTATACGGCCTTGCCCGGCCATCACATGCCCGCGTCACTAGCGCACAGCCTGGCTCGTCGATCACACGGCCGTGTTGTGGCTCACAGCCTTGCACACGACCGTGTTGCATCGATAGAATCATTTTTTGGCTTTCATCGATTCACGTTTTCTGTGTTTCCGGGTACACACCTGGTTTTATTTGAAGCTAAACCAAACTTCGAGCACTCCAGGACCTAAACATTGACCAACAAACACTGAATTAAGCGATTTTAATACGAACTTAAATCAAACCTGAAATGAGGAACGCATACTTTAAGTGACGAAAAACCTACCAACAACGAAACGAAACCCCCAATGGCCCAAATCCCTGACGAAGCACCGATTAATGATTGCTCTTAACCTAAACCGAAAGAACCACAATAAATTTCAATCAGAAAATAACTATGGAACCAATAAGATATTGACAGAACGAATACCTACCGAGTAAGCGAAAAGAATGAGGCAGGGGAAAATGAGATGAATCAAAAGTAAAAAGCATGAGAGAGGGAAGGGGAGAAGAAGGCAAAATTCGACGAGAGAAGCAAAAGAAAAAGCAGCGGGAAGAATTTTGGAAGAACTGGAGAGAAACCGAAACTGTGCATTTTTGGGCAACAATCAGAATATTTGCTGATAATCCCAAAATCGCAACTTCCCCCCACTAACTCCACCAACCCACTATTATTAGAATTCCAATTTTACTCAAACACCTACATGGCACCCAGTAAAAAAAATTAGTCCCTTACTCGTGCAGGGATTCGAACACAGGACCTCTTGCAGACTAACATTCCACTTAACCACCAGACCAGCAGGCCCATTCTACTATCATTTTACCAACAATAACTTAAACGCCTACAGACCCCAGTGAGAGATTTATTCATAAAAATGCCAGAATTTACCCAAGTTGTGACTTGAACTTGGGACCTCCCAAAAACACCCAGAACACATAACCACTGAAGCAAACAGACAGTTGTGTCAATTAATTTCAGAAACACATACAAATATTGTGCCCCAAAATCATATAAGCTGGAATTAAAAAAATTTGGGGTGTTACAACTCTACCCCCTAAAAGAAAATTTCGTCCTTGAAATTTTACCTGATCAGAAAAGATGAGGGTACTGCTGCCGCATCGCATCCTCAGGCTCCCACGTAGCCTCCTCAGTGCTATGGTTCCACCACAACACCTTTACTAAGGGAATAGATTTCCTCCGTAGAACTTTAATGTCGCGATCAAGAATCTAAACTGGCTCCTCCTCAAACGTCAGATCTGGTCTAACCTCAATGTCCTCCACCTGTACAATATGCGTAGGATCAGAGCGGTAACGTCTCAACATCGAAACGTAAAAAACATCATGATTGTGATCCAACTCCGGAGGAAGTTCCAATTGATATGCGACTGGCCCCACTCGTTTCAGAATACGGTACGGCCCAATAAACCGAGGGCTCAGCTTACCCTTGCGACCGAACCTCAAGACCTTCTTCCATGGCGAGACCTTGAGAAAAACTAAGTCTCTTACAGAATACTCAATATCCTTTCTCCTCAGACCAGCATAGGACTTCTACCTATCAGATGCCGCTTTCAGTCGATCTCGAATCACTCGAACGTTATCTTCAGTTTCAGGTACCAGTTAGGACCCACTAACCGTCGCTCACCCAACTCAGTCCAACATAAGGGAGTGCGACACTTACGATTCATCTGAGGGCCTCGTAAGGTGCCATCTGAATGCTAGACTGATAGCTATTTTTGTAGGCGAACTCTGCCAACGGTAAATACTCCTCCCAACTGCCTCAGAAATCTATAACACAGCTCCTCAACATGTCCTCCAGTACCTGAATCACCCTCTCCGACTGACCATCTGTCTGAGGATGGAACGCAGTAATGAAGTCCAACCTTGAACCTAGAGCTTTATGCAATTTCTTCCAGAACCAAGACGTGAAGCGAGGATCCCTGTCGGAGATGATTGAGACAGGAACCCCATGCAGTCTCACTATTTTAGATATATATAGTTTAGCCAATTTCTGGAGAGAAAAGTCCGTCCTGGCCGGGATGAAGTGAAGAGACTTTGTCAATTGATCCACGATGACCCAGATAGAATATTTCTTAGTGGGCGTTAAAGGCAACCCACTAACAAAGTCCATCGTTACTCGTTCCCATTTCCACATCGGTATCTTTACCGGCTGCAGCAACCCCGAAGGCAACTGATGCTCAGCCTTAACCTGCTAACAAGTCAGACAACGAGCAACGAAGTTAGTAACCTAACGCTTCAACCCTGGCCACCAGTACAACTCTCGGAGATCTCGATACATCTTCTTCCCACTGGGATGCATAACATAGGGACTACTATGCGCCTCCCTCAAAATTGACTGTCCTAACTCCTCATCACTCGGTACACAAATCTGATCGCGGAAACAAAGTATCCCATCACTGTTAATCCCGAAATCAGTAGCATCACCAGTCTCAACCAGTCGAAAATACAGCTCAAGAGACTTATTCCCCTTCTGTTTACCTCTAATCTAATCAATCCATTTAGGCTTAACCTGAAGTTTTGCTAACAGACTCCCATCGTCGAATAAACTGAGTCGAGCGAACATCACTCTCAGATTGGTCATAGCCCTACGGGTCAAAGTATCCGCCACCACATTGGCCTTACCAGGATGGTACTCGATGGTGCAGTCATAATCCTTAAGCAGTTCAACCCATTTATGCTGCCTAAGGTTTAACTCCTTCTGAGTGAGTAGATATTTGAAGCTTTTATGATCAGTTTAGATAGTACACTTCTCACCGTACAGGTAGTGCCTCCAAATCTTTAAAGCAAAGACTACAGCAGCCAGTTCCAAATCGTGAGTAGGATAGTTTACCTCATACGTCTTGGTGGCGTGCGCGCATAAGCTACAACCTTAACATCTCCGCATCGAGACGCAACCCAAACCTACATGCGAGGCATCACTGTATACGATGAAATCCTTCCCAGATTCAGGTTGTATCAGAACCGGAGCTTGAGTTAAAATAGATTTGAGCTTCTCGAAGCTTTCTTGTTGCTTATCAGTCCAAACAAAGGGAACTCCCTTGCGCAAAAGCTTGGTTAACGGTGCTGCGATCAAGGAGAACCCTTCTACGAAGCGTTGATAGTAACCCGCCAGCCCCAGAAAGCTACAGATCTTGGACACATTCTTCGGCTGTTTCCAATCCAACACAGCCTCAATCTTATGAGGATCAACACGAATCCCCTCCGCAGAAAACACATGTCCTAAAAAGGTTACTTTCCGGAGCCAGAACTCACACTTACTGAACTTCACATACAATTGTTTCTCATGAAGAATCTGTAGTACCACTCTGAGATGCTCAGCATGCTCGTCCTCAGTCTTAGAATACACTAGGATATCATCAATGAATACCACCACAAACTGGTCCAGATAAGGCTAGAACTCACGATTCATCAAATCCATAAATGTCGATGGTGCATTGGTCAACCCAAAAGGCATAA
Organism: Gossypium sturtianum; assembly: GCA_025698515.1. Taxonomy (NCBI): domain Eukaryota; kingdom Viridiplantae; phylum Streptophyta; class Magnoliopsida; order Malvales; family Malvaceae; genus Gossypium; species Gossypium sturtianum. The sequence continues at coordinate 72,948,741 of CM046953.1, forward strand.
CCAGGAACTCGTAATGTCCATAATGAGTCCTTAATGCCGTCTAATACACATCAGCCTCTTTAACCCTCAATTTATGATATCCTGAACGTAAATTAATCTTGGAGAACATCGAAGCCCCTCTGAACTGGTCGAATAGATCATCTATCCTCGAAAGTGGGTTCTTATTCTTGATTGTCAGTTTGTTCAACTGTCGATAATCGATGCACATCCGCATTGTCCCATCCTTTTTCTTAACAAACAGCACCGGTGCTCCCCATGGAGACACTCTTGGACGGATGGACCCACGATCTAACAGTTCTTGAATTTGAGCCTTAAGCTCTGTAAGCTCCTTCGGTGCCATTCGGTAAGGCGCAATAGAAACTGGAGATGTACCTGGAATGAGCTCAATCCCAAATTCTACTTTTCGGCTCGGAGGCAGACCCAGTAGTTCCTCAGGAAAGCATCCGAAAAGTCCCTCAGGGTTCTGATGTCCTTAACCGAAGAGTCTCAAGCGTAAGAAATACTGATGCAGGCCAAGAATGCTTCACACCATTTCCTTACTAACTTTTTTGCCACCAACGCAAAAATCACATTAGTCAAATAGTCTCTTCGTTCCCCAAACACAACTACCTCGCTGTCCTCCTCGGCCCTCAAAACAACCCTTTTTGTCGCACAATCCAAACTTACCCGGTGTTTAACCAGCCAATCCATTCCCATAATCAAATCAAACTCCTCAAATGGAAGCTCCATCATATCAGCCAAAAATACTGTCCCTTGAACCTCTAACGGGACGTCTCTAAACAATTTGCTCACTCGGATAGACTGCCCCAACGGACTCACCACCGTTACCTCACTAGAAGTACTCTCAACCGGAATCCCCAAGGTTTCAGACACAGTACTGGCTACGTAAGAGTTTGTAGAGCCTATGTCTATCAATGCCAAATAAGGTGTATTATAAATTAAGAACGTACCCGTGATGACGTCCGGAGCATCTCGGTCCTCACGGCGATGGGCAGTATAAACTAGTGTGGGCTGCCTCGCCTCAGTCAATCCAGTACCTTTGCCCGGTGCTCTCTGTCCTTGGCCCATGCCGTTACCACCCCTGACCTGACCTCGGCCCCTAGGTGGCTGTTGAACTACTCTCGGCATTGCGTAGCTTTCGGCAACTGCGAGCTTGCACTGATCATTTCTCGTGACGAGTCCTACACGATGCTCAGTAGAGCCACATCTTAAACAAGCCCCAGTAGTCCTCCAACATTCGTCTGGATGGGGTCTACCACAGTACCCACAAAGCGCCACCCAGTAGTTGCAAAAGGAAGCCCAACTCTCATTAGCCCATCATATCTGGCCTTTTTATTAGGCCTCATCATAGAACTCGAGGGCTCTGATTCCCTCTTATTCTTTCCTCTCTCTCGGTTTTGGCGCTCAACACACTTAACTTCCTCGGTGATTTTCGCCTTCTCATCCAGTATAGCAAACTCACGCTTCCTCTTCGGAGCTATCAGAACTCGTAAACTGTCCCAGAGTCCATCCTCAAAATAGACGCATCACTCATACTCGGTCGCCACCATGCCCCAGGCATAACGGCTCAATCTCAGGGACTCAGCCTCATACTCGGCCACTGAACGGTCCCCCTATGTGAGATTAAGAAACTCACGCCTCCTAGCATCAATGTAGCTGGCTCCCACATACTTACTCTGGAACACAGTTTTAAAGTAATCCCAAGTCAATCGGTCGGGCTGAGTGCCCTCCTTAACCGTCAGCCACCACTGGTAATCTTCATCGCGAAGTAGAGAAACAGCCCCTTAAGCTTCTGCTCGGTGGTAAAGTCCAGGTCGTCCATAATTCTTTCCGTGGCCTTCATCCAATATTCGGCCACATTAGGGGCGACTCCACTGACACCCCTGAATAACTCAGCCCCATTGGACCGAAGTCGTTTCGTAACTGACCCTCGGCCCCCTGACCCAGTGTTAGGCCCAGCGACCCTCTCTAGAATTCGTAACATGGCTTGGGACAGTGCGTCGTCCCCAGCCGCACAATCATGAGACCCAGTCTCTGTAGCAGGTGAGACCGGCGTCTCGCTTGTATCCAGATTAGGTAGATTTCTATATGATGAGGACCCAGCTCGAGCCCCTCTACGGCCTCTACCACGGCCTCTTGTACCCCATTCGCGAGTTTCCCGTGTGCTTATCGTAAATTTGGAGTTTATCTGTATTAACAATTTTATGCATTAGTTACAGTTTCGATATTTATTAACAGATATTTTATACAAAACAAAATCAGAAGTTCAGAGTTCGTTATCGCGAGTCTCAGTCTCACTACAGTTTTCAGTTTACACTACCTAGAGTGTTCTCAGTACAGTATACTACCTATTGGTTGTTTCAAGCATGCTAGTACAATTTTCAGACAAATCTAAAAAGAGTTTTAGAACACTTACAAGATCGGCGCCGGAGACTCGGTGTACCACATACCTAGTCCAAAAATATTTCAAATCACTTAAAAATCATTTCTTTAAAACCAATTTTTAAAAACCAAATCCACAGCTGAGCTTTGCAACCTGGCTCTGACACCACTAAATGTAACACCCCAAACCCGGCCTGGACGTTATGGCCGAATCTGGCGATGTCACATGATAGTGCTTTAGAAATCGCAATGACGTTAAGTCCATTTCTCTGTTTGTACCACTTTTCATTATCTTATGCTAACTTCAAAAACGTGTCCTTTATTTTCAAACAGTATCCATTTTCAAAACGTTATACTTTACGGAAGCTTTTAAAAATAGTTTACAAATTTGTGTGTATTTTGATAAAATGTTTGTTTGTATTGAAATCTTGAGTTTTCCTACTACTAGCGGTAAAACCAAAAACGTTGCAAATCCCAAATTTAAACAAAAATCCGTAATGGCCATAATTACATAAAACTTTTCCCAGATATAATCAATACCATAAATAACTATAAAAATCGTGAATCTATCGTGAAATAGAAGTAGTGGTCACCGTCAGTCCTCCGCTGCACTGATCCGTCTAATGCTGGGGATTACCTGAACAAATTAAATAGAAAAGGGTGAGTTTTGCAACTCAGTGTGTAATCCCTACACAGATATCAAACGTACAGAGTAATCACTAGAAATCAGAAATCAGAGACTGGGCCGGAGCCCATTTCAGAAACAGTTTGGGCCTTAGCCCACTCGGATATGCGGAATTAGATATATATAACAGGGCATTAACCCAATCAGATACAGAGTCAGAAATATATTAGGGCCTCAGCCCAATCAGATACAGAGCGCATACCAGAGTATCAGAATCCTTCCCAGAAGCCACTACACACCATCTCCGTCCAGCCCTACGCACCATGTGGGGATATAATCAACCCACCCATCCCTACACGCCATCTTGTCGAAATGCGGCACATAAGCGAGAATAATGCGGTGAACGCGGATAATAGGCTTAAAGCCTTTCAGACACTTCCTCCGAAATATTATCAACCCTCCCCGGTGCAATGCAACATACCAAATATGACATGCAACATGCAAATAATCGATCATACATTCAGTTCAGTACATATATCATGCTCAATCAGACACCATATAATCAGATCACATAAATAAGGGTCTAAAAAATGCTTACCGTCCCTACGGTAGGTCCACAGTCGACTTGGGCGACCCGTGCAACCTTACGGATCATTTCAAAAAAGTAGGCTCACATGCCCATATGGCCGGCTCGTGTGGACCTACACATCCGGGTGGCCCACACGGCCCCAATTGGCCTTGCCCGTGTGGATCACACGGTCTAGCCTAGAATTCCACACGCCTGTGTGGTTTACCGTATGGGCCCACACATTCGTGTGTCGCATACGGCCTTGCCCGGCCATCACATGCCTGCGTCACTAGCGCGCGGCCTGGCTCGTCGATCACACAGCCGTGTTGTGGCTCATAGCCTTGTACACGGCCTACCACACGGCCGTGTTGCATCAACAGAATCATTTTTTGGCTTTCACTGGTTCACGTTTTCTGTGTTTACAGGTACACACCTAGTTTTGTTTGAAGCTAAACCGAACTCCTAGCACTCCAGGACCTAAACATTGACCAATAAAAACTGAATTAATCGATTTTAATGCAAACTTAACTCAAACCCGAAATGAGGAACGCACCCTTTAAGCGACAGAAAACCTACCGACAACGAAACGAAACCCCCAATGGCTTAAATCCCTGACGAAGCTCCGATTAATGATTGCTCTTAACCTAAACTGAAAGAACCACAACAGCTTTCAATCAGAAAACAACTATGGAACCAATAAGATATTGATAGAACGAATACCTACCGAGTAACCGAAACGAATGAGGCAGGGGAAAAAGAGATGAATCAAAAGTAAAAACGCAGAGAGGGGAAGGGGAGAAGAAGGCAAAATTCGGCAGAGAAGCAAAAAGAAAAACGACAGGAAGAATTTTGGAAGAACTGGAGAGAACTGAAACTGTGCTTTTTTTTGGGAAATAATCAGAATATTTGCTGATAGTCCCAAAATCTCAACTTCCCCCCACTAACTCCACCAACCCACTATCATCAGAATTCCAATTTTACTCAAACACTTATACGGCACCCAGTAAAAAAAATTATTCCCTTACTCGCGCAGGGATTCGAACATAGAACCTCTTGCAGACTAACACTCCACTTAACCACCAGACTAGCAGGCCCATTCTACTATCATTTTACCAACAATAACTTAAAAGCCTACGACCCCAGTGATAGCTTTATTCATAAAAATGCCAAAATTTACCCAAGTTGTGACTTGAACTTGGGACCTCCCACACACACCCAGAACACATAACCACTGAAGCAGACAGTTATGTCAAATAATTTCAGAAACACATACAGATATTGTGCCCCAAAATCACATAAGCCAGAATTAAAGAAATTTGGGGCGTTACTGTTCAAAACTTTGTTGACATTTCTTAGACCACTCAAATTTTACATCTTTGTATAACAATCTAGTCATCGGAGTGGCAATCATCGAAAATCCTTTAACAAAACACCGATAATAACCAACCAATCCCAGAAAGCTCCTAACTTTGGATACGTTTCTCGATGGTTTCCAGTCAACAACTGTTGAAATCTTTCTCAAGTCAACTCGTATACCTTCTGCTGAAACAATGTGTCCCAAAAATCCAACCTCTCGGAGCCAAAACTCGCATTTACTGAATTTAGCAAATAATTGCTTATCTCAAGGTTTGTAGCACAATTCTCAAATGCTCGGCATGCTCAAACTCATCTCGTGAATAGGTTAGAATGTCATCAATGGACACAACAACGAACCTGCCTAAATACGGTCTAAAAATCTAATTCATCAAATCCATAAAAACTGCATGAGTGTTAGATAATCCGAAAGGCATAACAAGAAATTCATAATGCTCGTACCTCGTTGCAGTTTTCGGCACATCTGAATCTTTAACTCTCAACTGATAATAGCCTGATCTCAAATCAATCTTCGAAAATATTGTTGCCCCTTTCAATTGATCAAACAAATCATCTATTCTCGACAAATGATACTTGTTCTTTATTGTAACCTTGTTGAGTTGACAATAATCAATACACATTCTCATCGATCCGTATTTCTTCTTTACAAATAATACTGGTGCACACCAGGGTGAAAACCTAGGTCGTGCAAAACCTCTATCCGTTAACTCTTGCAACTGAGCTTTCAACTCTTTCAACTCTGTCGGAGCCATTCTATACGAAGCTATAGATATCGGTGATGTTCCTGGCACTAATTCAATTGCAAATTCAACTTCTCTGATCGACGGTAACCCCGGTAATTCTTCTGGAAACACATCCGAATATTCACAGACTACTGGCACTAATTCAATCTTAAATTCTGACACTTTTGTATCCAAAATATAAGCTAGGTAAGCATCACAACCTTTTCTCACACATTTCTGAGCTGACATAGATGAAATCATAATAGGCAATTCTCTTGATTCATCTAATTCAATTCGAATGATTTAACTATTCTGACATTTCAATTCAATAATCTTTCGTCTACAATTTACAACAGCATCATGCAAAGTTAACAAATCCATACCCAGAATTACATCGAACTCATCAAATGGCAATAGCATCAAATCAGCCAGAAAATAGTAACCCCGAGTCATTAAATGACAGTTCTTGCAAACTTTATCAACTAGAATGTATTTGCCTAAGGGGTTCGATACTTTAATCACAAACTCAGTAGATTCAATAGGCAAACTCTTATTAGACACCAAATTCATACAAATATACGAATGAGTTGATCCAGGATCAATCAAAGAAATCACATTAGTGTCATAAAGAGAAAATGTACTGGTGATAACATCTGGTGACAACGCATCTTCGCGAGCGCGAATAGCGTAAGCTTTAGCAGGTGCTATGGCCTCAGATCCCATAGTCGATTCTTTTGTCACGCCTCTACTACTGGTCACATTTCCCACATTTCTTGGTGGCCTCCCTTTAGTGAATGTGTTACTCGGTCTTGCATTCTGAATCTTATCTTTCTCCATTAATTCAGGGCGAGCTCGTATGAAATGTTCTTGCGAACCACATTTGAAACAAGCCCGGTTATTCATTCTACATTCACCAGGATGTCTTCTTTCGCATCGTTGACATTCAGGTCTATAATTTCTCACACTGCCAACACTCAATACTGATGTAGCTTGAGCTTTAGGATTTGAGTATTGCTTTCCACAATCTCTATTCGAATACCTGATTGAAGCATTTGAACAAGTGTACGAATATTTGGATTTCTTTGATGAAGATTGATATGACTTATTCATCGATCTTTTTCTTAAGTCTCTAGCCTCTGAATCTATTTTTCTCTTTTCTTTACTAAGCTCTTCGGCTTTGCAAGCTCTATCAACCAAGACAATAAATTCTTTCAATTCTAGAATTCCTACTAGAAGTTTAATATCCTCGTTTAACCCATCAATGAACTGTTTGCACATGATTTCTTCAATAGAAACATACTCCCGAGCATACTTACTTAATTTTATGAATTCTCTTTCATACTCGGTCACAGTCATACGGCCCTGTTTCAATTCTAGAAACTCTTTGTGCTTTTGATCAAGAAACCACTGACTTATATATTTCTTCCGTAACTCAGTTTGAAAGAATTCACAGGTAACTCTTTCTCTCGATACCACTGATACTAGAGTATTCCACTAATGATACGCAGTGTCCCTCAATAATGAAATAGCACATTTTAAACACTCAACTGGCATGTACGAAAGTTCATTGAATACCCGAATAGTATTTTCAAGCCAAAATTCAGCTCTCTCGGGATCATCATCAATGGTAGCTTTGAACTCTTCAGCCTTGTATTTCTGGATCTTATCAACTGGCGGCTTATTCAGTCTTAGAAGTTCCACACCTTAAGGGGCTACGGGAATGGTTAAGAATTAGGTAGGGGCGGAGGTTGTTGAGCAACTGAATTTATTCGAACAAACTCCGTAAACCACTCATTCATCATCTAGAAGAAGGCTTCTTTAGCCTCTCCTCCCTGGCTACCCGATATGGGTCTCGACTCAGATTGCGCGACTCCATGAATGGAGGCAGGCACATTACTTTCTACATCATCAGCTACAACTCGATTGGGATCCATTTACTATATGAAAACACAGTTTAAATTGTCAGGAGTCATCACACTATCATAGGTTATATATGGCATGTGTAGCTAGACTCTGACACACGCTACGTTAGTCCTAGAATCGACTAAACCGTAGCTCTGATACCAATAAATGTAACACTCTTCACCCATATTCAATACCAGAATAAGGTTTCAGAGCATTACCAAACTTATAACACAATATTCAAACATTTCACATACATTTCTCAAATTCATAGCAAACATCATTTAACTCAATCACATTATCCCTAATATGAGCCTACGAGGCCCTAAACATGCTTTAGGAGTGGTTCGGGACTAAACCGATAACTTAAGAAACTTTTGAAATACTTAGAAAATTTTTCCAAAATACAGGGGTCACACGCCCGTGTCATAGGCCGTGTTCAATCTCATGCCACTTACTGACTTGGGTCACACGGCCAACCACACGCCCGTGTGTCCAGCCCATGTGCCCATTCGAATTGGCCTTACACGTCCGTGTGCCAGGCCGTGTCAAACCTGTAGGGTATACTGACTTATGCCACACGGGCACACGGCCAAGTCACACACCCGTGTGCTAAGCCGTGTCAACTTTGTAGGGTATACTGACTTATGCCACACGGCCAATCACGCACCCATGTGCTAGGCGGTGTAGAGCATACTGACTTGAGTATTAATTCAATACCAGGGGATGCACAGCCGTGTAATATGACCGTGTATCACACACAGCTGAGACACACACCTGTGTCTCTGCCCGTGTGGACAAAAATAGGCTATTTACCAAGCCATTTTGCCACCCAAATCTATATACACCTACATCAAGCCAAATGGGACCAAAGCAAGACATAAATAGGCATCCAATTCAACCTCAACCAAGCTTCATTTATACCATTTCAATACTAACCAATATCAAACATATCAATACCATAAAGTGCCATTCAAATTACACCAAAAACTCATAATTTTCAATCATCAATATGACTATTTTCAATCATGCATCATTTAGCCAAATCTCACAAACATACCAAACTCAATTTATAACCATTTAGTACTCCTAATTACCAAATACCAACTAGCATCACATATCCATAACCAAGCACATAACAAGAGCCATTTGCACGATTACATACACAACCAAAATAAGCCAACTCTCATGGCTATATATAAACCAAGAACTTATCATTTACAAGCCATTTCAATTAACCAAAGCTATTAACAACACATATATCAAAATGACCAAATCTCTATACTTGTCATATACCAAAATACCAAAGTTCAAAAGTACCAATTGATAGTAGGATAGTGTGATGTAGTCTCCGACGATCCCTGAATCCGAACTAGCTTTGTAGTGACTATAAAACACAGTAAAATAAACAAAGTAAGCTATAAAGCTTAGTAAGCTCGTATGAAATAAACTCAAACTAATCATAAATACACAATTCAACAGTTTGAATATATCAACATGTAGCACATATTAACTAACAAACCTTTCACATCTTTAATCACATGATTATGTGCAAACTTCACAATTTCTTTGATTTAAGGCTTATACAGTTCATGTACATACCTGTACCATTTCGTATCAATCCCATACTCAACCACGTCTTTCATTTACCCGTTGAACTATTCAGAATACTATCGGATACTCAGAAAACTCGCACCGAAGTGCCACATACATAGCTAATGCTATCTCAATCTCATATCACATATATGCTCACTCTCGAGCTATCAACGGGCCTGCTCACACAAGCTGTGGGTTAAAACATAGCTACACGGTGCTGCTCATACAAGCTATCAAGTAACCGCAACACATGCCGATATACTCAGCCACCGGTAGTGATGCGATCCTAGCTAGGAAAGCTGTTGCCGATCCATTGAGCTGCCTTTAGGACCCATCACTCGATCTCGTTCCAAGAAGTTCCAAAAACCTCTTTTGAGCTACATTGATCAAGCATGGGGAGAAGAAGTGGCGGGCCTTATTGATCACTTTTGGAGCTCAACAACATGCGTCCCATACAGCTTATTAAGAGCTGAATTTTAGATTTCATTCTTAAGCTAATTAGTTGCTGGAATAAACTTTAATTAAGTTTAGTTAGTTTAGTTTAAGTAATTAATGTGTCTTGAGTTTATTTAATATTGTAACAGCCCGATTTTTGGACTAGTCAGAATAGTGGTTTTGGGACCACAAATTTGACGTAAGAAAATTAAATTTTATGGTCTACGATTTCACAAAATGATTTCATAAAAAAATCGTTTGAAAATTTTGACGTTTGGGCACTCAATTTAGTCAAAAGGACTAAATCGTAAAAAGTGTAAAACTTGAGTTCTAGAAGCTAGAGGGGTCTAATTTCTATGAAACTTTAAATTAGAGGTCCTTATATGGTAATTAGACCGCTTGATAATTTGTTGGACAAAAATGGACATGAGTAGGCAAAATTTCAAAGAAAGGCATTAAGGGCATTTTAGTCATTTGGTAAATAAAAGATTAAAAAGGGAAAATAAAAGCCAAATTATGCTCATCTTCTACCTCTAGCCGAATTTAGAAGAGAAGCCATGGCTAGGGTTTGGCCAAGTTTTCCAAGCTCCATAGTAAGTGCATCCTAGCCTCGTTTTTAATGTTCTTTACATTTTTGAAGTCATCGTAACCCGATTTACCTATTTCTACCCTTGATTTGAAGTAGGGTTCATGTTTAAAAATTTACCCATGTGTGACATGTGTGTATTTTGATGTTTAATGGAGGGATATGTAAGTTTGATGTTAGATAAACAACTTTTACTAAGTGGTTTTTGATGAAAATGCATAAATAGGACTTATTTGTAAAAGTTGTAAATTAAGTAGTAAAAATCTAATTTGAATGAAAATGTGGGCTGTTATGAGCATGGTATAGGTTCGGCTAGGCTTGGGTAACAAATAAAATGGGTACATTTCATTTTACTAGCCTAGGGACTAAAATGTAAATATGTAAAACTTTAGGGGTAAAAATGTAATTTTGCCATAATATGATTTTTGGATCACATTAAATAATGTGACTGATAAATAGGCTAAATATGATATTATAAATAAAGAAAAAATGAGATTCGGAACTAGAACGGGGGAAAAACGAGTATTTGACGGTTAGGTCTCTTTTCACCATTTTTGGTATCGAGGTAAGTTCGTATGCGAATAATGTACTGTTATGTTTGTATCTTTAAATATTTTAAATGCTTTGATAATGCATGGAATGAATGATGGATTCTATGGATGTGTTCGTCAAAGTTCTGGCAATGAAAAAATCTCGTTTGGGCCTTAGGAATAGATTAGGATACGAGTGACATGTCACTAAGGATACTTGTGATACATGTGTGATTATGTGATTCGGGTGCTGGTCTCGTACGTCTACCAGTGGCTAGTTAGTCCGGCATGTGTTGTGGATACCTGACAGCTTGTGTGAGCAGGCCCGAGATTTGCTCGAGAGTGAGCATCTATGTGTTATGAGATATGAGGTAGCATTGGCTACGGTTATGGCACTTATGTGCAAGACTTTCCGTGTATCTAACTAGTATTCCGAGTGGTTTAACAGGTGTGTTAAAAACGAGAAAGTATGTGACTATATTACGAGTGGTACAAGTATGTACACAGATCTCATGTGAAGTGAATTCGGTATATGATGAATTCTTGGTAAGAGTGTACACGAATAAGTTATGCTTGTGAGATTTTGATAACCTTACGATTAATGATCTACAGTTATGATGAATGGATGCATGATAATATTTGAAAATGATCATTTGTTAGGCTTATGAGCCTAATTGGGTTGTGATATAATACGATGTATATACTTAAACTGTGATTCATTGGATATGAGAAAAAGGAAAGACAAGCGTAATCGTTGATTAAAGTCATTATGAAAACATAGAGAGATATGAGCTATAGATAAGTGAAAGATTGTTAAGCTATATGTTAAAATTATGATTACTCGTAAATGATGTGCATGTTGTTAAGAGAGTTGAAATAACTTGATAAATAATGTGATATGCTATAATGAGGAGATTATGGTTGCTAGTCTAATGCCAAGACATGCAATTAGTGTTTGTAAGATAAAAGAGTAAGCATTATGAATGAGTAAGTGGTAATCATGAGATTTAATACAAATTGTATTAATAATATTCTTTTGGATGCGTAAAATAAATGAATGTTAATAGTTGTTTATTATTTGCATATGAATTACTAATCTTTGAAGCTTACTCCCCTTCTTTTCTCATCTCTTATAGGTTAATTTAGCTAGCTCGGGTTAGAGATCACTGCAGATGCTATCACACTATCAAGTTGTCACTTTGGGTATAAGTATTCAAGCATTTTTGAGATATGGCATGTATAGGGATTGTTTTTTTTTAATTAATTATGTCATTGTCAATGTGGCCAAATGTGTTGGCCTAAAATGGTTTATGGTTCAATTTGTATATAGCCATGAATGATGGCTTATGTTGATTATATGCTTATGCATGTGTTAATGCCCTCTTGTGAATGTGAAGCTATAGTATGTTTATAATGAGCTAAATATGATGATTAAGTATGACAAATGATGATATGAGAATGACATGTTATTGACTTATTTGTAGTCATTTTGCTTGCCTAAGTATGCTATGTTTGATGCCATGTGATGTTGTTTAAATGTGTGTAAGTGAGGGTAACAAAATCAGTTGGAAAATAACCTTGTATTTGTTCACACGGGTAGACATACGGGCGTGTGTCTAGGCCATGTGTGACACACGGTCTGCCCCCATGGGCATGTGATCCGGCCGTGTGTCCCCTGCACCATAGTTTTGAGAAACAAAATGCTCAGTAGTGATCACACGGGCACGAGACACGACCGTGAGTCTCTGCCGTGTGAGTGACACGGCCTTGGGACATGGGCGTGTGCCCTGGCCGTGTAAAGTCTTCACCTGATTTATGAAAAATCATGAAAATAAAATCGACCACACGGTCTAGCACACGGGCGTGTGACTTGGCCGTGTGGCTACCATTTGTCGCTGACGTCATAAACAGAATACACCCTAAATCTGACACAGCCTAAGCACACGGGCGTGTCCATTGACCCACACGGGCGTGTGCCCCTAAAACCTCAAATTTTTTTTGAGTTTCATACAATCTTCCTAAGATCTCGGTTTAGTCCCGAACCACCCCCAATGCATGTTTTCGGGCCTCGTAGGCCCATAATAGGGACGATATTTATGTAAATGAAAAGTTTTAAATTTGGACGAAAATTATGTCTCGATTTTGTATGATTACTTGCGTATAAGTACGGTAACGCCTCGTACCCTTTTCCGGCGTCAAATACGGGTCAGGGGTGTTACAAATATGTCTAAGTATATACGGCAATTAATATGTCCTAAGATAATTAATTTGCTCTAATTAGTACAGCCATTTAATTTGTCTTGAGTTATTTAATTTGTCTTAGTTTATACAGCTATTTAAAGTGTCTTCAATTTATAAAACTTAATTGCGTCATTGATTATGTCCTTACCGAATTTATTTAGTGTTTATAGGTTATCAATTCAGCTGAATCAGCTAGCTTAGGTGCAAAGTAAAGCATTAAAGAAGAGCATGCATTTGGCTAATGCATGGGACGACAATTAGATGATAACCAGCTGATTTCTCTTCTCTAAGGGACTGTTCGTGGATACCAATGGACAACACACACATTCACATTAGTCCATTCAGCTAGCAAGTGAGTTCACACCATGGGAGTTGTTCAAATTTGTTTGTTCACATTTAGAGGCTAATGGAGTTCAAGTGTTCACACCAATTGGACTGTTCGTGCGCCTAAACTGCCATTATTTTGGCTGTTGTTTATTTGGCTGCCCAAGGAAGAATTAAAGGCTGCTCATAACTCTTTAGCTAAACAATCATTGAACAAGTTCAGCTTAGCTCATCAAGTCAATTAATTAGCTGAATTGGAAGACTAAATAGGCTGCCCATTGGCGTCACCTAGGCATAGGTTTCACCAAAAGACTTGTAATCATTTAGGGAGCTAGTTCAGTTCATTAATAGCTCAATTTGAGCTGATTATAAGTGTCCATTCGGCTGGACTTAGCTCAAGCCTATAAATGCTTTTTTCATTGCTGGTTGTAAGGACTTTTTTCAATTTTATGAATTACTTTTGTTCTTTTGTGAGAATTCAACTCTCATTGTTCTCCCTTGGAATGAATCGACTTATCAAGCTCAGCTTGTGGCGTCATTCCTTCCTTGTTTAACTGAACTTATCAATTTCAAAGTGTGGCGTTCAACCATACCTTTGGTTCCTATCTTGCTAGATAGTGGGTCAAGGTTAACCAAGTTATTCCCTAACCGTTTTCACATAAGTGCCGTTTTAAGAATTGGGTCAACAATCATCTTCATTGTTGGTTCACTCTTGGCCTTAGTCGAATTCTTCCATTAGCCATTTCAACTATCTATTAACCCTTGTTTGAACCTATCTTTCATCCTTTTTTTTAGCCTATCTTGAAACAAGCCATCCCTTACTTAATTTCACGATCGGGCAAAGTACTACGACTCGAATTAACATCAACCGAGTTCGTATCATTTGGTATCAGAGCTAGTGAAATTGAATTAAGTATTGACGTTTTTAGTAATTCTAGGAATTGTAAGTTGAAAAAAAAAGCGTACAAAAAAAATTTAGCATCAATTGTAGTTCAAAGTGTAAAAATCAAGTTTGAGAGTACAAAATTCGTTTGAGTAAAAAAAAGGAAAGAAGCTAGCTTGGAAGTTTTACATGCTGGCCAAATTAATTTAGTTACTTTCCTACCTTTCGGCCACACTTCAAAGATTTCCATTTTGTTTTCTAGCCTACCCTTGTCCTAACATATATTCCTACCCAAAACTGATCATCACTTTTGCAAACCGACTCCACATCAACTGCTGCTAAGTCTAAGTAGTCCATTGAGAACTTAGAGAAGCGAATTGAGAGGAAAAAGGCAAAAGTGTGGTGAGACTATTCGAGTGAGAAAAAGCCAAATTGTGTGAATTTTTTTCTTTGAGAGAACTTGTGAGGTTTTGTTGTGAGTACTTTAAAATGTCACGAACTCCGGAAAGGAATCCGAATGAAGGTGGTGGTTTTCATCCCATAAGGAATGTGGCAATCGGAGGAGGAGTGCCAGATCTTACACTCCAAGCCATCATGCATGAAATGGAACGTCTATTTGATTGAAGGCTCGAACCCATCAAAGAACGTTTGGATCAAGTCGAAGACCGAGGCCAACGTGAGGGAACCCCTCAAAATGCAAGACGAGGGCGCGGGCGTCCTATACAAAACCTAGAAGACTTTTCCGAACCAAGTGACAATGATAGTGATCAAGCGTCGGTTCAAAGTGTAAGGCAACGAGGCCATAGAAACTGTAGCCTTAGGGAAAGAACTCATGCGGACGATAGTCCCAAGAACATCAAGATGGCCATACCCCCGTTCCAAGGGAAAAATGATCCCGAGGCATACTTGGAGTGGGAGAAAAAGATAAAACTTGCCTTCGAATGTCATAATTACTCGAAGAGCAAGAAAGTGAAGCATGCGGCCATAGAGTTCTCGGACTATGCCATAGTGTGGTGGGATCAACTTGTGACAAGCCGAAGAAGAAATGGAGAAAGACCCATATCAACTTGGGCCGAAATGAAGGCAGTTATGAGGAAGCGATTTATTCCGGCCTACTATCATCGAGACCTATACCAACATTTACAAATCCTTACTCAAGGCAATAGAAGTGTCGAAGACTACTATAAGGAGATGGAAGTAGCCATGATCTGAGCTGACATCGAGGAGGATCATGAGGCAACAATGGCAAGGTTTCTTGCGGGATTAAACCGTGACATCGCCAACATAGTGGAATTACAACACTATGTCAAAGTGATGGACATGGTTCATATGGCCATCAAGGTCGAGAAGCAATTGAAGCGGAAGGGAACTAGTCGACCTTACCCCAATGCCTCAACCACAAAATGGGGCCAAGGAGCCAAAAAAGCCCCCATTCGAACCAAAGAGCCTACCGTAGCTGTCAAATCCAATCAAACCGTTGCTGAGACAAGTAAAAACAATAATGAACCTATTCCAAATCGCACGAGAGATATCAAGTGTTTCAAGTGTCAAGGAAGGGGACACATAGCTAGCCAATGTCCCAATCGATGAGTCATGGTGGTAAGGGCCGATGGCGAGATCGAATCCAAGGAGGAAAAAAGAAGACGAGCCCAAAATCCCCACCATTAAAGAAGAAGAAATGGAGTATCCAGTTGAAGGTGAAATTCTTGTGGTGAAGAGAAGTTTAAACAACCAAAGTGCTGAAAACGAGCAACAAAGGGAGAACATCTTTCACACCCGTTGCCACATCCAAGGCAAGGTGTGTAGCATGATCATCGACGGGGGGAGTTGTACCAACGTCGCAAGTAGCATGCTGGTGGAGAAGCTTGGGTTAGCCACGACAAAGCACCCAAATCCGTACAAGTTACAATGGCTCAATGATGGTGGTGAGCTCAAAGTGACCAAACAGGCCGTTGTGGCATTTTCCATCGGGAAGTATCAAGATGAGGTGGTGTGCGACGTGGTGCCAATGCACGCGGGACATATTATTTTGGGGCGTCCAAGGGAATTCGATCGACGTGTAATCCACGACGGATATACAAACCGATACACGTTCAAACACTTAGGCAAAAATGTAACTTTATCACCCCTCACCCCGAAACAAGTGTACGAAGACCAATTAAAGTTAAAACAATCTGTTGAAAAAGCAAAAGAAAAAAGAATGAAAAAGAAAAAGAAAATAAAATCGAGAAAAAGAAAGGAAAAAAGTGAGAAAAGTGAGGCAAAGACACGAGTGGAAAAAGAAAAGCAAAAAGAAAACGAGTATAAAAAATGAGTGTTTTTGCAAGGAGAAGAGAAGTGAGGAAATTTTTTTTGATGAGACAGTCCATTCTTGTACTTATGTACAAAAAATGTCTTTTTGAAACTAACGATTTCGACCAAAATTTTCCCTCTTCTGTTGTTTCCTTGCTTCAGGAATTCGAGGATGTGTTTCCGGAGGAAGTGCCGAGCAGATTGCCTCCCATTCGAGGCATTGAGCATCAAATCGACTTTGTGCTCGGAGCATCGATCCCGAACCGACCAGCCTATTGGAGTAACCCCGAAGAGACTAAGGGATTACAATGTCAAGTGGTTGATTTGATGGAAAAGGGATACATATGCGAAAGTTTGAGCCCTTGTGCAGTGCCCATTCTTCTAGTGCCCAAAAAGGATGGCTCATGGCGAATGTGTGTGGATTGCCGTGCCATTAACAAGATCACGGTCAAATATAGGCATCCCATTCCTAGGCTCGATGACATGCTAGATGAACTTAGTAGAGCCAAACTCTTTTCCAAGATAGACTTGAAGAGTGGATATCATCAAATTCGCATGCGAGATGGGGACGAGTGGAAAACGGTCTTCAAAATGAAATATGGTTTGTATGAATGGCTAGTGATGCCATTCGGCCTCACAAATGCCCCTAGCACAATTATGCGTCTAATGAACCATGTATTGCGTGCTTTCATTGGTAGGTTTTGCATAGTATACTTTGACGATATTTTAATTTATAGCAAGTCTTTGACTGATCATATTGAACACTTGCGTGCTATATTGGAAGTTTTGCGTAAGGAAGTGCTTTACTCTAACCTCAAGAAATGCTCTTTTTGTACTGATAAAGTTGTGTTTTTAGGGTTCATTGTGAGTGCTGATGGCTTTGAGGTGGACCGGGAGAAAATCAAGGCGATTCAAGATTGGCCACGTCCCACAAGCATCAGCCAAGTAAGAAACTTTCATGGACTTGCAAGCTTCTATAGGAGGTTTGTGCCGAATTTTAGCACCTTAGCTGCCCCCTTGATAGGTATTATAAAGAAAAACTCTCATTTTCTTTGGACTAATGAACAAGAAACTTCTTTTAACAAAATTAAAGAATGTTTGACTAACGCTCCTTTGTTATGTTTACCTGATTTTAACAAGACTTTCGAAGTGGAGTGTGATGCTTCAGGGATAGGAATCGGGGTGGTCTTGACTCAAGATGGTCGTCTAGTTGCCTACTTCAGTGAGAAACTCAATGGGGCTACCCTTAATTACCCTACTTATGACAAGGAGATGTATGCCTTCATTTGTGCGTTGGAGACATGGAGCACTATCTTTGGCCAAAAGAGTTTGTCATACACACGGATCATGAAGCTTTGAAGCATTTAAAGGGGAAAACCAAGCTGAACAAAAGCCATGCTAAGTGGGTGGAGTTCCTAGAGTCTTTCCCTTACGTGATTAAGTATAAGCAAGGTAAAGAAAAATATTGTTGCGAATGCATTGTCAGGTAGGTATGCTCTTATTAATCATTTGGATGCTAAACTGCTTGGGTTTGCTTACTTGAAAGATTTATATGAAACTGATATTGATTTTGGTGAAGTGTACAAGTTGTGTGTGCAAGTTCTCATGATAGGTACTTTCGGCAAGATGGGTACCTCTTTCGAGAAAACAAGTTGTGTATACCCCAAGGATCGGTGCGAGACGTTCTAGTCAATGAAGCACATGGCGAGGGACTAATGGGCCACTTCGGTATAGCCAAGACCTTGGGTACTCTTTAAGAGCACTTTTATTGGCTGAAGATGAGGCGTGATATGGCTAGAGTGTGCCAGCATTGCATTGCTTGCAAGAAAGCTAAGTCAAGGATCAAGCCACACGGATTGTACACACCACTACCGATTCCGGAAGAACCATGGGTGGACATCTCCATGGATTTCGTTCTAGGGCTTCCTAGAACCAATAGTGGAAAAGATTCTATCTTTTTTGTAGTAGATAAGTTTTCTAAAATGGCCCATTTTGTTGCATGTCATAAAACTGATGATGCACTAAACATTGCTAATTTGTTCTTTAAGGAGATCGAGCAGTTGCATAGAGTCTCAAGGACCATCGTCTCCGATCGTGATGCTAAATTCCTCAGCCACTTTTGGAGGACTTTGTGGGGTAAGCTTGGCACCAAGCTTTTGTTCTCTACAACGTGCCACCCCCAAACGGACGGCCAAACGGAGGTTGTCAATCGGGTCCTATCAACCTTGCTGCGGCCAATCATTAGAAAGAATTTGAAGACTTGGGAGGATTGTTATATCGAATTTGCCTACAACCAATCGGTGCACTCGGATACCAAGCATTCTCCTTTTAAAGTGGTATATGGTTTCAACCATTTAACTCCTTTGGATTTATTGCCTTTGCCTTCTAATCAATTGGTGCATGTAGATGGAAAGAAAAAGGCTGAATTTGTGAAACAATTGCATCAAAAAGTTAGGGAGAATATTGAAAGGAGAACCAAACAATATGCTCATAAGGTGAACAACGGACACAAACGAGTGATATTCGAACCCGGTGATTGGGTTTGGATCCACATGCGCAAGGAAAGGTTCCCCACTCAAAGGAGGTCTAAACTTTTGCCAAGGGGTGACGGTCCTTTTCAAGTCTCAGAAAGGATCAATGAAAATGCTTATAAGTTGGACCTACCAGGTGAGTACAGTGTAAGTGCTACCTTCAATGTTGTTGACTTATCCCCTTTTTATGTAGGTGACGATTTGGGGACAAATCGCCTCGAAGAGGGGGGATCATGCGATCCTAGCTAGGGAAGCTGATCCAGATCCCATTGAGCTGCCTTTAGGACCCATCACTCGGTCTCGTTCCAAGAAGTTCCAAGAAACTCTTTCGAGCTACATTGATTGAGCATGGGGAGAAGAAGTGGCGGGCCTTATTGATCACTCATGGAGCTCAACAACATGCGTCCCATACAGCTTATTAAGAGCTGAATTTTAGTTTTCATTCTTGAGCTGATTAGTTGCTAGAATAAACATTAATTAAGTTTAGTTATTTTAGTTTAAGTAATTAATGTGTCTTGAGTTTATTTAATATGTCTAAGTATATACGACAATTAATATGTCTTAAGATAATTAATTTGTTCTAATTAGTACAGCCATTTAATTTGTCTTGAGTTATTTAATATGTCTTAGTTTATACAGCTATTTAAAGTGTCTTAAGTTTAGACAACTTAATTGCGTCATTGATTATGTCCTTACCGAATTTATTTAGTGTTTATAGGTAATCAATTCAGCTGAATCAGCTAGCTTAGGTGCAAAGTAAAGCATTAAAGAAGAGCATGCATTTGGCTAATGCATGGGACGGCAATTAAATGATAACCAGCTGATTTCTCTTCTCTAAGGGATTGTTCGTGGATACCAATGGACAACACACACATTCACATTAGTCCATTCAGCTAGCAAGTGAGTTCACACCATGGGAGCTGTTCAAATTCGTTTGTTCACATTTGGAGGCTAATGGAGTTCAAGAGTTCACACCAATTGGGCTATTCGCGCCTAAACTGCCATTATTTTGGCTGCTGTTTATTCGGCTGCCCAAGGAAGAATTAAAGGCTGCTCATAACTCTTTAGCTGAACAATCATTGAACAAGTTCAGCTTAGCATCAAGTCAATTAATTAGCTAAATTGGAAGACTAAATAGGCTGTCCATTGGCGTCACCTAGGCATAGGTTTCACCAAAAGACTTGTAATCATTTAGGGAGCTAGTTCAATTCATTAATAGCTCAATTTGGCTGATTGTAAGTGTCCATTAGGCTGGATTTAGCTCAAGCCTATAAATACTTTGTTCATTTTTTATTGTAAGGACTTTTTGATCAATTTTATGAGCTACTTTTGTTCTTTTGTGAGAATTCAACTCTCATTGTTCTTCCTTGGACTGAATCGACTTATCATGCTCAGCTTGTGGCATCATTCCTTCCTTGTTTAACCGAACTTATCACTTTCAAAGTGTGGCGTTCAACCATACCGTTGGTTCCTATCTTGCTAGATAGTGGGTCAAGGTTAACCAAGTTATTCCCTAACCGTTTTCACATAAGTGTCGTTTTAAGAATCGGGTCAACAATCATCTTCATTGTTGGTTCACTCTTGGCCTTAGCCGAATTCTTCCATTAGCCATTTCAACTATCTATTAACCCTTGTTTGAACCTATCTTTCATCCTCTCTTTTTTTAGCCTATCTTGAAACAAGCCATCCCTTACTTAATTTCACGATCGGGCAAAGTACTACGACTCGAATTAACATCGACCGAGTTCGTATCAGGTAGGACATAGGACCAGCACCCGGATCATATAATCACAATAAGCCCTAATGACATCTCATTCGTATCCTAATCTATTCCTAAGGTTCAATCGAGATTTCACACTTGCCAAATCATCGTCGAACGTGTCCGTAGAGTCGTATTCACAATTCATACAATATCAAAGCATTACAAACATAATTATAACAATACTTATTACATACGAACTTACCTCAGATGCAAAAACGTCAAAACGAGTCGACTAATCCAAAATCTTGTTCTTTCCCCGATCTAAGTCCGTATTTTGCTTTTCTTGATCTATATAATATCAAATTTAGCTTATTCAATCATCACTCTATTCAATTTAGTCCAAAATACACTTTAAAGTCACTTTACACTTTTGCCCCTAATATTTTACATTTTTACAATTTAGTCCTTATTTCATAAAAACACAAATTAATGCAATTTAACCCAAACCATGCTAGCTAAATTACAAATAGGTCCCTAGCAGCCCATATTTTTATTTATTTCAAAATTTAACCACTAAATTTTAACATTTCACAAATTAATCCCTAATTTGCATTTTCACTAAAAATCACTTAACAAAACTTGTATAACTATCATCAAACATTCATAATATATCATCAATCATCAAAATACATACTTATTCATCAATGGAAACTTCCTAAATATTTAATAGTTTTTGCAAAATAGTCCCTGGGCTAGCTAGACTAAGCTGCAACGATCTCAAAAAATATAGAAATCATTAAAAACGGGATGAAAAATCCTACCAATGCAAGGTAAATAACTTGGCCGAATGTAAAAGCTCAACAATGGCTTACAAAGACTTAATTTTCAGTTGAAGATGGAGAATAAAAGATGATACTTGGCTTTGTTTTATTTAATTTATCATGTAATTATCTAATTACTTAATTAACCTTAATATATAACCTTTAAAACATTAAAATTGATGTCCATCTTTGTCCACTCATATTAACAATGGTATATTTACCACATAAGGACCTTCACTTTAATAAACCATAGCTATTAGATACCTTTATCTAATAGAATACAAGTTTTGCACTTTACGCGATTTAGTCCTTTTTATCGAATTAAACACTCAAACGATAAAATTTCTTAACGAAACTTTCACACCAACATATTATCATAATGTAGACATTAAAATAATAATAAAATAAATATTTTGACTTCAAATTTGTGGTCCCGAAACCACTGTTCTGATTTGACTAAAAAATAGTTGTTACAGTCTTACGGATTTGAGTACATCGTTTTCTTAATGCCATAATCTTGCACATAGCAGAATGCCATAGCCCCGTTATGGTCTTTCACTTTATTATGATGCCATAGCCCAGCTATGGTTTTACACGTACACACATATACTGCCATGGTCCAACCATGGTCTTACATTCACAATGTCATAATCTAGTTATGATCTTTTCACTGAAATGCCATAGCCCAGCTATGATCTTACATTCCACACTTTGCCATGGTCCAACCATGGTCTTATTCGCCAATTCATCACTGATCACAGAACGATCGTACTCAATCCTGTGTTCTACTCAATTTGAACTTTTGTTTCGATTTTCATTTTATCACAATAATAATGATTCCATAACAAAGATATCAAATAATACATTATATAATATATAATTTTAATAATCAATCATAAAATTCAACCATATGAACTTACCTGGGTTAATTTGTAGAATTTGTAAGGATTCAATGACTAGTCAGAAATTTTCTCTTTTCCGCGTTTATCTTCAGATTCTCGATCTATAATATAAAATTTTCAATTCATTAGCATCTGGTTCAATTCTAATTTACTTCACACTTTATGCCCTTCAATTTTTGAAATTACACTTTTACCCTAAATTTTACAGTTTTTTACAATTTAGTCCTTAATAAATTAGCCCATCAACTGAACTAATTTTTCTCAATTAACACTTTATTCCATCATTATAAACTACTACATAACCTTTGGTATTTAGAATTTCAGTACAAAACCCTAATTCTTAACTTTTTTATAATTAGATCCTAAAAATCAATTTCTATTGAAATCACTTAATAAAATCATCATATAATGAAATTAAAGCTTCAAATCTATGTTAATTCATCATAAACTTCCAGCACTTATCCATGGTAACTTTCATAATCACTCATGAAATCAAAAACTAATGAATTCAATAGTTGGACCTAATTGTAAAAGTCACAAAAACATAAAAATTACAAAGAAATAGCAAGAATTGAACTCACATGGTGCAAAAATATGAAAAACCAGCTTGAGAACTCTCCTATGGCGTTTTGGCTGATGAAAAATGAAGAAAACTCTAGATTTTTCAATTTAGTCTTTGTTTTATCTAATAAATTTGTAAAATTTCCAATTTTACCCCTATTTCACATTGATTTCTTGCCCATTTCCTTGCCCATACCGTCCAGCCCATATAATTTGGGTCTATTTTCCTTTTAAATCCGTCCTCATTAGACACTTAAGCTATTTAATCACTTTAGCAAGTTTTGCACCTTTTTCAATTTAGTCCTTTTTAATTAATTAACTATCAAAATGTTAAAATTTTCTAACAATACTTTAATACTAACTCAATAACACTCAATAAATATTTCTAAAAATATTTATGGCTCGATTTATGAATTCGAGGTCCTGATACCCCATTTTCGACCCAATTTATCTTATAAATTCTTTTTAAGTCACAAAATTCACTAATTCTAAAATACTTCTAATGCCATACTTGACTCATAAATGTTAATTTATTTAAATTTTCAAACTCACTCATCGAATTTAGTGATCTCGAATCCTTCAATTTACGACATCACTTGAAAATTAGGTCACATTATTGAGTTCACCGTAGGAGACTTAAGCCGCTATAGCCGAAAAGCTTCAAAAGATAGGTTGAAGAAGATAATACCCCCCAAAAAGCCTCCCTTTTTTTCTTTTCACATGAATATTTATATTCTTCCAAACAGCACAGGTGTCCTTTCATTAGAATCATGTTGCTTCTGTACGTACAAGTTAGTTATACTGCAGTGGGATGACTTACACATTTTGTTCTTATACGGGCCAATTTGTCAAGTCTTTCGCGACAATTCTAGGCGCAATCTGAAAATACTCATGCAGCGACATTGGTACCAAAATATGACAAAATTAAGGATAAATAGGCTAAGATCCACTGAGTTATAAAATGTAAATACTTGAACTGAAAATGCTAAAATATGTGCTAAAGATAACTAAATGGGGACAAATTAACCAATAAGTAGGGAGAAAACATAAGTTCTTTCTAGTACTATCACACCCCCAAATTTGAGTTTTTACTTGTCCTCAAGTAAAACAGAAACTAGCAAGGCTACACAAGAATTCACTAAGGCAAATAATCATTCTAGCAACTTGAATCACCTAAAATCCCAATGAATGAGTCACATTCAGATGATATAATATTGCATCGGTAATACAATAGTATGAATGAATAAGATTGCAACTTCATCAAAACTAGCACCATGCTTCAAATCCTAAATTCTATCTACCAATACAACATTTATTGTACAATACTAAGTATCTATAAAGATCATAAATATGTCTCTTTTTTTTTGTGAATAAGGGATATCGTTGCATTACTGTACCCTAGTTCCTGAGAAGTAATGATGGAGTGCAACAAACCCCCAGAGAGCACGTAATTGCGCCAAAACACACTCATGCAGAGACAACCTTTGGCCAGATTCATTTTTCTAACGTTTGCATTAGAGTGTTCCCTTTTTAACATTTCACAATATACCTACTTTGGAGTGTCTCTTGTTCATAACTATACATATAAGTAGTTGTAAAAGGCAGATTCATTCAATATTCAAAGAATTGAATATACAACATTCAGTCAAATTTATCCAACTCATTTATTGATAATTCACATGATTCAAGAATTAAGCATCGAATGTAACAAAAATTTTCAAACACATTTGCATTAACCACAAATAAACCTTGCATTCTTTATTAAACTAAAAAAATTGAAATGTGGGTGTATTTCCAAACCCCATATGTATTCCCCCAAACTTAAAGTTTGAATTGTCCTCAATACACTAAAATTAAAATACAATGACAATAGAAATGCAATGATAATGTGCACTAACAAAATAAAAATTAAAGCTACGTGCAATGCATGAACACGACAGCTAAAAAAAACTAAAAATAAACTAACTCAGTCTTCCTCAGCCACAGATGTGGCTGCACGATGTTTCTTCTTCCTCTTTTTTTTCTCCTCTTTCTTGCACTTTTTGTCTCTAGAGCATTTTCTCTTCTTTTCTTTGGGCTTTGCACAGTCATCGGATCGTTCCTCAGGTTCCGGCTCTGCCCCAGCATCATCGGTTTCTTCCTCTGCAACTTCCGCTAGTCTAGCTTCATCTCGCCCCAAATTATCAGTAGTTGCACCCACAAACTCGGGTGCAGTGACAATGTTCTGAGCATATTCTTTCTCAGCATCTTTTTCCTTGTCCTTCTTGTTGACATCTACAATAAGGACTTCCTCCTCTCCAACAGCAACTTCCTCCTCACCAGTAGGTTCCTCTTTATCAACAATGAAGTCACGCTCGACTAGGCTATCAGTCCTTTGCATGCACTCACCAATGTCCCTTGATTCCTCTTTTTTCTCATCAATAGAGACGTGCACAATGAGCGGGGATGCCACTGATCTGTCTCGATCCCCTAAGTCATCATCCTCGGATGAGAGTTCATAATCTCAGATGATCGATGGGAACACTGGAAATTTTGGGAGTAGGACCGGGCTTAACTAACTTAATGCGGCTGCAATAGAGTTGTTCCAGCCCTTGACATAAACATAGAACAAATTTTGTGATCTGTCTATATCCTCTATTGTAGCGACAAGCCTGATCTGCTTATTGCTGATGGAATTGGCCAACTTCTCGATATCCTTCATTTTGTGCAAAAATGATGACTCTACAGTCAAGTTTGTTCCCTTGCTTTCTGCCTTGGTTTTGCCCTTCCTCATCTTGCTTGTCACTGCCTCCTTCATTGTCGGTGTATTTTTTCCATGAGTCATTCTTTCAATAGAGGCTTCATTGATCGGGCCCTTATTATCTAAGACTTGTTCATCATCACGGAGCACGATCCCTTTCTGCTGGCACAATAGCATCACCAATAATGGGAAAACCAAAATTCCAGTTTTCCTTGCGTTGCAGTCAGTAATTTCCTAGTGGAGTATTGCGCCGACATCAATCTTTCTTCCCTTGACAACTAAATGTATCAGGCACATTCTATCGACGATGACTGTGGTGTTGTGAGTAGAGGGCTGTAGTCGGTAGTTGACAAAATGAAACCAGATTGTGCTTTGCAGTGTTAGGAAGCGTAGGTACATCGTATAATTCCCTTGATGTGAACCCGTCCACAATGCTCATTTGACACATAAATCCTTCACCAACAGGTCTATTTTATCGTCTGGGATATCCTCAATGAACTCGGAGTGTTCATCTACATCTACTTTAGGGTTGCACAGCTCATTGATTTTTTTAGCATCCCATGGGATTTAGCCTTCTCGAACAAAGATAAACTCTAACTCATGGTCATAAAGGTTAGCGTAAAACTCACGTACCAATAAAGGACAATAGCTTCCAGGATAAGTGCAGAAAGTCTCCCACTTCAGCTTAGAGATGGTTTTGTAGACTTACTTGCCCAAGTCTTGCTATTGCGAAAGGAGAATGCCTTGTTCTGGGTGGAAGTTTCACTTCAAAATGTTGTCTTGAAACCTATCATTGGCCGCTTTCATTAAAAAGATCATCGACTCCTTTTTATCCGTTGGTATGGAGGATTCTGGTTCACAAACTGCAGTTGCAGAGGACGAGTGTTCTTTAACAGACTTGGTGGGTTTCTTGACTAATCCTCTCGTTCTTGCTATATTTTTGAGTGAAGACAGTTTAAAGTTGTAAAGGTATGAGCTTGGGGAAGAGAAAGTGAATAAAAATGGCTACTTTGTATGTGTTATAGTCGGCACAGTGGAGAGGGGGTTTATAGCGAGTGAAAGAAAAAGATGGAAAGGCGTGACTTTTGTGAAGCGATGTAAAGCTGGCGGGAATAAATATGTCCAATGAGAATTGTGCCTGCTTAAACAGATCAGACAGCTAGGTCACTTTTGATCAAACAGTGGGATCTAAAATTTCTGATATGCCCTCATTCTTGATGAGTCATAAGTGACAGTACAATAGTACGAATTGCATTGATAATAAAGCCCAAGTGCGTCAACAATGGTACCTAATTATTCTGCAAAAAAAACAAGTAAAACAAACTTGAACAAAAACAAAACAAAATAAAATCACATAATGATAAATTAAATTAAAATTAAAAATTTTCGACCAATTTAATGGTCTCTGTCTGCTTTTGATTAATATTCCCAAAATAGTGTTTCAACCACTGTCCAATCACTTTGAACTGGTGTCCATCATGTAAATCTCTGATAGTGACTGCACCATGAGGAAATACTTCGACAACTTCGAAAGGTCCAGACCAACGTTAGCGCAATTTACTCGGATGTAATTTCAGTCTAGAATTGAATAATCAAACTTGTTGACCCGCGATAAATTGTCACTGTAAAATAATTCTGTCATGCTATCGTTTGGTCTTTTCCTTGTAAATTGTAGCATTTTCATTGGCATTTCGCCTAATCTTCTCTAGTTCAGTGATATCCAACATCCTTTTCTTTCCAGCAGCTTCATAGTCCATGTTCACTTGCTTAATTGCCTACATTGCTTTGTGCTCCAGCTCAACTGGAAAGTGACATGCTTTCCCAAAAACCAATTGATACGGAAACATCCTTAATGGAGTTTGTATGTTGTCCGTAATGCCCATAAAGCGTCATCCAGTCTGAAAGACCAATCATTCTTTGAAGGGTTCACAACCTTCTTAAGAATGTTTTTAATTTGTCGATTCGATACTTCGGCTTGTCCATTAGTTTGCGGATGATAAGTAGTAGTCATTCTATGATTAACTCCATGTCTCTTTGGAAACCCTGGTGTGGTGGAGGGATGTATTTGCATTTGTATATACATTTGATGCCTGTGGACTTTGCACTTTAGTGCTTTGGTGTGGTGTAGTTTATGCTCATACGAGCTACTTTGGTGTGGTGTAATTCACTCGCGTGTCCGAGTCTGTTTTACTAGGGTTCCATTGGGTGAAATGCTAAAATTGAACTTGAAAACGAAAAATGAAAATGAACTGGATTTGATAAGCTATAAAAGTATGTGACTAAAACTATATTGGCATAGACTAGTAGCTTAATGAAAGTATATGAAATTGTGATGAACTTATGTAAATTGGTACAAATTGGTGATGTTTTGGGTTATGTTTATAATGTTTAATACATATGGACATCTATATTTGTTGTGCTCACTTCGTTGTGACATTAAATGTCATGTTCTAGCTAGATGTATATCTAAACCTTTGGTAGTTAACATACTCACCTATGATCAAGGTAAGTGTTGAACATTACATTTAAACTTACTAAGCATTAAATGCTTACCTATCGTTGCTTTCCTTATGTGAAGATCCTTAGTTTGCAGAACTCATAAAGCTGGATCAATGCATATGCCACACTATTATAAAGACGGTAGAAGTATGTTCATTTTGGAACCTAATATTGTGGCATGTATATAGAGTCTTTGACCGCCTCCAGACGTACCACCGTCTAGAGTAAGAATCTTGCAAAAAATATATCAAATAGGCGATATCCCCAAGTATACAGGTCAAGTTGTAATATAGTTGCAACAAAGTAGGTGTGTACTCCGAGGATCGTACCCAAGGGAGACGAACACTAAATTAATCCTAACCTAAGTACAAATAGAGCTAATTAGTACTTTAAATAAATTATATTACGAATAAACATAAAGAAAGATTTTTGGTAATTTTATAAATAAAGAATAAAATAATATAAAGGGAAAGACTTTGGGAAATTCGATATGGAAATTAAATCAGATCTAAGCATGGGTGATTAGCTCACTTCGGTAATCATAACTAATTGTTGCTTTAGGTTCCCTGTTCAATCAATTAGAGGTTACCCTAGCAGGATCTATCAATCTTACACTAAAATAACGAGTCGATAAGAACTACTTATCTTTCAACCTCACAGTCTAGATTGGTTCGAGGCTAAGGTGTTCACAGATAGGCCATACCAATTTTGGGTTAGTTCCCACATAGATGACTTCCTAGGGTCGTCAAGCATTGGGTTTAAGTTCTTTATTTCTTGAATAACTTATTCGCTAAGAAAACCCTACACAACAATCAATTAATCCTACCTCCACTTGCTAATCCCCTATAAGAGGATTAGTTCCTCATAGATTTCAAAAACATAGTAACTTGATGTGAAAGATAAACATTAATAACAAATCAAGAGACGAAGGCTTAAGAGAATCCTAAATTGTATTGATTGAAGCATGAAATCCACAAAGAGTTTATCAAGTTCCACAAATCAAATCTCCCGACAAATGCAAATGGCAAAACTGAAAATAACCTAAGCCTAAGAAAAAGGAAAAATTGAAATTGAAATTACAAAGAAAATTATAAAGTATGAAAGTTGTCTATAACAAGTGTTTAATGAGCCTATTTATAGATTTAGGGTTTTCGTCATCCTCAACCCTAGGTCAGCTGATGCTCTCGTATTAAACATTTGATTGTGCTGACCAAAATGCCCCTAGCTCGTAAGTATTTCTCGTACTGGACATATCTCGTGACATCCTAGTGCTTGTGACGTGACATCGAAGGCAGTACGCTCATATTCAGGGTAGATTCATGGGTGTGACGCGAAATCCCTTGGTTGTGTCACGACACTGAAGGCATTCTTGGAACTCTTGTGCTCTACTCCCTATGTTGCGACATCGAACTCCCCATGTTGCAACACAGCGACAAGTATTGAGTTGATATGCCCTCTAATGGTCTTTTGCACACTCACAAAATTAGCTCACCCTTAGGCCACATTCGGCCTCTAAGGTCAATAAAAGACTCAAATTACACTTTTTCTTGAATGTAAATGAAATTCTAAAAACTCAACTAAAACATAATAAAAATGCTTATATTAAAGCTCCTCAAATACAAAAACTAGTTTAATCTACTACACCAAATTACGACAGATCAAACTCCCCCACACTTAAGTCATTACTTGTCCTTAAGCAAGGCAAACAAAAAATAGTAATTCAAAGACGACCCTTGAGCAAGTATGGTAAAAATGTTAGCTTTGTAGCACATAACTAGATATTTCATATTTACACATAATCTTGGCATGATATATAGCTGACTTACCACTTTTGATATCAAACACCTAAGTTCAGTGTATTACAAAGGATACAAACATTAAAGGTTTCAAATGTAAGGATCCATCAATAAACTGTACAGGTAATTTGATTATCCTAACATAATAAAAACTATCATAAATGCAATTATTTAGCGTGATGTCAATTCATAAATAAGTCTACCTAGATCACATAAGGCTTTTTGGCTCGTAACTGAGGCTTAGGTATGGAATTCAATAATAGTAAGCATCAAATAGTTTCAAGCACAAAAATAGTTTGGCACATTATATTGTTCTCTATTCTCCCCCATTAGCGACCCTTACCCGCTCATCGCTTATTTCTCATTCTCTCACCTTCCTTATTTCTCCACATAGGAAATCACAACATAATATAGTAATTACAGCTAGCTCACGAGTTTTTGTGAACTAATGAATGAGTCTTTCTATTTTTAGTGACTTTGTCACTTTTCTTTCTTCTTTTTCAATACATTTCTCATTCACAAATGCTTTTACTTTTCAAGAACTTTTTCTACTCGTTTTGATTTTCTTTATGATTTTTCTTTTTTTGCACATACTAGCTAACATATAATCACTCCGTAATGTATCTACTTAACCCTCAATACGTATGACTAGACATCTATAGTTGTGCAGTTCAAGACCAAAGAAAAGGGTAAATACAAATTAACATTTTTGGCTTGGGTTTTGTACGAAGGTTCCTCAAGAAGTGTTTTTTTTGCTCAAGTATAGGTACTAAACATAAATAAATAGGGTTAGCTTTTTTGGCTCTAGGTGTATACCAAACAATGCCTTAGGTTATCCCTAGGTATTTCAATATTCACAAATTTAATCACCCAAACAATCACAATTTCAACAATTTATCATACATACTAGCATGCTCGTTTCCCTGTATTCTTTATATCATCTGGTACATTCAATTGCTCAATGTCTATTTACAATGTAATAAATAGAACTTAGTAGTCTAATAATAATAAAAATTTAAATCATCTACTATCATGCCAACTTATAGTAAAAATAATCAACCTATATACATGCTTCTAACCAATCACTTATATTTCTAAAAGCTCAAGCACACATTTGACAACAAAACAAAAATTAAAATAAAAGCATAAAAATTGAAACAAATTTTCTATGTTACCCCCCACACTTTAGAGAACACATTGTTCTCAATGTGTAGCCCTGGAAAATAAGGAAAGAAGTTACCCGATTAATCGTGACATTGCAATGTTCTAATGGTGGATGCTTCCTTCTTTGTTCATTGTGAGTTCGAATATGTTGTGTTTCTTTATTGTAGGGTTCCTGGATAGAAAACTTGAAACAAAAAAAATATAGAAAATCTACTATTAGTCCTACTCGTAAAATAATAAAAACGATCCAAAATTAATTACAGTATTTTAAAATAAAATAGTCAGTTCAATCTTTTTCCTCTTCTTCAGAGGTTATCTCCTCTTCTTCTGTCTCTTCTCCTTCTTCCTCCTCATGATCACCCTCTTCTTTACTCGCTTGTTCTTCTTCTCCATAATGAGTTTACATTAGACCAAACATGTCCGACGGATAATTAGGAACTCTCATGTTATTCTATCGTGCGAATTCTTGAAGGATCGGGCCTGTTTCTTACATCCACCATATCATTGTGTCAATTTTTGCTTCACTATTCTCACCCGTTTCTCCTCGAGGCATCATCTTTCCTTTTCTTTTGAGCGAGGCAGGAACATCCATCTTTTCCTTTCTCCTCTGATTCCAATCGATAATCTATTTTCGTTTGAGTTCTACGTACTGAGTGCACATCAAATCACCGATTAAACTCCTTGTTGGGCGCATTAACTACTCATTCTCTTCCATTAGAACCTCTGTGCTATTGCAAAGTGCCGTCATAAGATGGGGAAAGAAAATCCCCAACTTCTGGCTACTGATACAACACTTCATACTCTGATGGATCCATTGTCCCATGCATATCTATTTTTTTTTCTATAAAATGCCATATAATAAAATAGCTCATAATGTATTGACATGAGAAACGTTAAGAGCAGGTGTAACTCTAGTACAAATAGATTGCATCCATATTTTAGCTATTGTGAACATTATTGCTTGATTGAAATTAGTTGGTAGTCCGATATCTGGTCGGAGGTTCCATTCTCCTTAGGTTTCAGTTAAGTATTTTACGATTCTTTCTATATCAATATCTTTAAATTCTTTTAAATTAATGTTTTGTAAGTAATTAGACTCATAGTATGGGGCATCATAATATTTACAAATCATTTTCGGAGAGAATGGCACATCCTTACCCCTTATTGTTACCGTTTTTCACATGACTCCATGTTGTCTCCGGGTTTCCTCGTCCCTAAGAGCGGCAAAAAATTCCTGGACTAGTGGGATAACATCATTTTCTTTTGGGATTGAGAAAAAATGTTCCCATCTATGATATTGTACTAAGGACCAAATTTTGTTGCAAAGAACCATCGATGGTTTGAATCCCCTTTCCTGAATAAAGGTTTTTCCTTGAAGCTCGAGAAAATACTTCTTGGCATTTTGGTTTCGAAATTTTAAAGGATTCGAAACCGCCAATGGTTCTTGTACACTAGTTTTGCTACTCTTCCTAAGAGGCATATTAAATATTAAAACTTAGAAAAAGTGATAAATTTAAACAACACATTTTACAAGCAATAGAACAGTAAAATTCGAGTTTGGAACTCTTAACCTCAATTAATTTCTTCAGGATTCCTCGAAGAGCTCAATTGTTGTCGTTCCTTTGATTGTTTCTCATTTGCATCTGCACCAAATCAACTTAAAAGAAAAAGAAATTTGCAACAAAGTAATAACGAAAAGTGAAAGAGGGGTTTAGGGTTTATTCATATTTGAGAGGTTTTAATAAGGTTAAAGAGGATTTTAGAGTTTAGAGAAGGTTGATAATATGTTTTAGGGTTAAAATAAAGGCTATATTAGTGTTAAAAATGGGTTAAAGCATGGTTTATGTTGTCGAGTTGCACAATTGAGTCGGGTCAACCCTGCAAAAAATTGCAGCAATGTTGTGTCATGACATCGAGATGATTTTCTCAATCCTTTGATTCTGGATGTAGTGTTGCAACACGGAGGTTCCGTGTTACGACACCGACTCTATTTTGAGCCAAATTTTCGCTTACAAAGTGTCTCGATTCCTATAAAACACAATTTAATAAAAATTACAAGCTAAGCAATTAGTTAAATAGACAACAATATACGTAAAATTAGATTTTAATTAGAATTGTCAAGTTTTACTACCAGATTCATCCGTCAATTCAAGTAATGTGCACGAGGATGTTTTCCTTAAATTGTTTCTATCTGTATTTGTCCAGCATCCATCGTGCCACTCCACTTTCTTTCACTTGTCCTGCTCTTTATATCTATGCTTTCACCCTGCACTAATCGTAGAAGACATCTTCCATTGTTCAGGGTTAATAGAAATTTACAAATATTTCATAGCATGTTCTCCTTAATCCTTTCCTTTCTACCTCATCTTGTTAGTGACCATATTTAAAAGTTTTAGTTTCACTGTTAATCTTTACGATTAATTCATTCTTTTCCAGATCAATGGTGGATTTTGATGTTGCTAAGAATGGTCTTCCTAACAGGATAGGTATCTCACGGTCTTCTTCAAAGTCTAATATTACAAAATCTGCTGGAATGATGAAGTTGTGCATTTTGACTAACACATCTTCCAATACTCCTTTTAGATGCACTGAAGATCTGTCAACCAATTGAAGTGTGATTTGAGTGTTTTTGAAGTCCCCTAGCCTAAGTTTTTCATATATAGATAAGGGCATTAAATTTATGCTAGCTCCTAAATCACATAGGGCTCTATGAAAGTGAATATTTCCTATCTTTATGGGGATTGTAAAGCTTTTCGGATCTTTTAGTTTTTGGGGAACCTATTTAGATATAATCGCATTGCATGAGTCGCTTATGTTAACTTGCTCTCATGTTTTAATTTTTCTATGCCTAGACATAATTTCTTTTAGGAATTTGGCGTACTTAAGGACTTTTTCAATTAAATCAACAAGAGGAAAGTTAACATTTAACATTTTAAATAAGTTCATAAAACTTACAAATTCATCTTCATCCCACCTTTGTTTTTCCTCCAACTATGAAGGGAATGGTACTTTTTCAAGTACGGGTTCTTTAAATGGTTCATCTTCCGGCTCAGCTACCGGCTTGGCTATCTTCTTTGGTTCCGGTTCTTTTTTAGCTTATTGGGAATCCTCTCAAAGATCTTTGGCATTCTCTTTGGTTCCCTCTTATTTCAGGGTCTTTGAGCTATTCAATACTTTGCTCAAATGGAGCTCAATTGCTTTCACATGCTTCTTCCCTTCCCTTCGAAGATGATCTTTAGTATTGCTAAGAATACCAATGCCAATTTGTCTTTTAATGTCTCTCATCATATTCATCAGTTGGCTCATCTGATATTCTAGTCTAGTTAAGGTTTTCGCAGAATTGGTGCACTCAAATTGCACCTGTTTCACTTCCGTCCTCATTGACTGCATTTCCCCCTCAATCTGATCTAGGCATTGACCACATACAGTATGGTCATTCGGGTTGGCCCTTTCCTAAGGCTTTTGCAAATAAGGAGGTTAATAATTAGCATTTTTAAATTTCTTAGAATAATAAACTCCTCCTTGGTTTTCGCCCCATCTTAGGTTTGGGTGGTCTCTCCATCCGAGATTATAAGTATTCGAATAAAGGTTTCCACCTCTATTCCTAATGTAGTTCACATCCTCAGTTGGGTTATTAATATAATGAAAGAGTGGTTTTTCTCCTCCATATATGGACGATACACCAGACGAAGACTTTATATGGTTGATTTTGTCCACTATTTGTTGGTATCTATCATCTTCTTAGACAGCTTTTATCGTAGATGGTTTCTGGCCATATGTATAGTGTTTGGTTGGTCATTGGCAGGAATTCATTGCCATACTCTCTATTAATTCATACGCATCATCGTATGTCCTATTCATTAGAGCTCATCCTACGGCTCCATCTAGTCCTGATCGTGCGTATGCATCCAACCCATTATAGAACATTTGTAGTCATAGCCACTCAGGTAATCCATGGTGTGGGCATCTCTGAATTAGCATTTTAAAATGCTCACAGGATTCGTGAAAATTTCCCCTTCTAATTGTTTAAAAGTTACGATCTCCCTCATTGGTTGGATAATTTTGCTAATAGGGAAGAACTTTTACAAGAACTTTCCTACGAGTTCATCCCATGTCGTGATAGATCCTGGTGCCTTCAAGTCTAACCAAGAAAAAGCATTATCCATTAAGGAGATGGGGAATAGTCGAAGATGAATAGCATCATTAGTGACCCCGTTATATTTAAAAGTATCACAAAGTTGAAGGAACCGTTTTAAATGCTGATTTGGATCCTCCGTAATTGTCCCTCTGAACTACAAATTGTACTAGATCATCTCGACCATTGCTAGTTTGATCTTAAAATTATTAGTCATGATGGCTAGCCTGGTTATACTTCTTTGAACCATCTCTAGACTTGGTAGCGCATAGTCCTTTAGCATTCTTTCATTGTGCGCCATATATATATTTACGGGTAACTGTGGTGGTGGTGGTGGTAGGTCTTCTAGGTTATTATTGTTAATTTCATCGAACAACATGTTGTCTCGTGGTGGTAAATTGCCTGCAGCAGGTGGCTAGTTCTGTATTTGTTATTGTTGCTGTCAACGATTCCTACAAATTATTCTTTCTGGAACTGCAGCTGACTCTATAGGTGTTCCCCTACTACGAGTCAGACACTAAACCAAAAAGAGAATAAAAAATGTTATCAATAATAAAAAAAATAAAATTTTATCTATAATTTAAATATTTCCTAACTATTTTAATAATTGCAAAAATTAAAATCAATCTTGAGATGTTTCCTCCCCGGCAACAGTGCCAACAACTTGACTACCTCCAAACGTACCACCGTCCAGAGTAAAAATCTTGTACAAAATATATAAAATAGGCGGTGTCCGCAAGTATATAGGTCAGGTTATAATATAGTTACAATGAAGTAGGTGAGTACTCCGAGTATCGTACCCAATAGAGGCAAGCACTAAATTAATCCTAACCTAAGCACAAATAGAGATAATTAGTAATTTAAATAAATTATATTATGAATAAACATAAATAATGATTTTTGGTATTTTTATAAATAAAGAATAAAATAATATAAAGTGAAAGGCTTTGGGAAATTTCATATGGAAATTGAATCAGATATGAGCATGAGTGATTAGCTCGTTTCGGTAATTATAACTAATTGTTTCTTCGAGTTCCCTGTTCAATCAACTAGTCATTACCCTAGCAGGATCTCTGGATCTTACACTAAAATAACGAGTCGATAAGAACTACTTATCTCTCGACCTCACAGTCTAGATTGGTTCAAAGCTAAGGTGTTCACGGATAGGCCATACCAATTTTGGGTTAATTCCCACATAGATGACTTCCTAGGGTTGTCAAGCATTGGGTTTAAGTTCTTCATTTCCCAAACAGCTGATTCGCTAAGAAAACCCTGCACAAGAATTAATTAATCCTACCTCCACTTACTAATCCCCCATAAGAGGATTAGTTCCTCACGGATCTTAAAAACATAGTAAAACTTTGTAAAAGATAAACATTAATAACAAATCAAGTGACGAAGGTTTAAGAGAACCCTGAATTGTATTGATTGAAGCACAAAATCCATAAAGACTTGATCAAGTTCAAGAAATCAGATCTTCCTAAAAATGCAAATAGAAAAACTGAAAATAACCTAAGCCTAAAAAAAGGGAAAAATTAAAACTGAAATTACAAAGAAAATTATAAAGCATGAAAGTTGTCCATAACAAGTTTGTAACAGCCCAGTTTAGACCCTAGTCAGAACAGTGGTTTCGAGACCATAAATCTGAGGTCAGAAAAATATTTTAATAATATTTTTTGTGTTTACAGTATGTGATTTAGCCTGTGTGAAATTTCTGTGTGAAGATTTTATTGATTGTGTGTTTAATTTGTGAAAAGGACCTAATGCATAAGATGTAAAAGCTGTGTGCTAGTTGTTAAAGTACCTATTTGGCACGGATTTCTAAAGGAGGAGTCCTTATGTTGTAATTAAGCCACTATATAGTTAGTGGATGGTTAAAGGACAATTATAACCAACTATTATAAGTATTAATGTTTATTTCATTAAGGGTAAAATTGGAAATCAATTATTAATGTTATAATAAATAAAACAAAACCAAATTGTTGCTCATCTTTTATCCATCTTTGTCGAAAATCATAAGAAAAAGAAAAGAAGAAGACTACACTAGGGTTCGGCCATTGTTTTCCTTGATTGAGGTATGCTTCAAGCTCGGTTTTTGATAATTTCTATGTTTTCGTAATCGTTGCTTTGTGCTCTAGCTAGCCCATGCTTTAATTTTAGAAATTAATGGTGATTTTGAGATATTCCATTGATGAATGTTTGAGCTATGTGTTAGTTGAAGATGAAATATGAAAGATAGATGGAAGATTAACACATTTTGTCTTTGAATTTTTGGTGAATTTGAGTAATTTGGGCTAAATTGAGAAAAAGTGTAAATTGAAGGACTAAAATGTGAAATAAATGAAATATTTGGGCTTGTATGAGTATAGTGAGAATTCAGCTAGGCATGGGTACAAGAAAATTATGTGTATTTGATGATTTTATGAATTAGGGACTAAAGTGTCGAAATGTGAAAATGTGAGGGCTATTTTGTAAAATGCCCTAAATTTTTGTGTGTGGACTAAATTGAATGAATTGGTGATTGAATGAGTTGAATTTAAATGTGTATAGACCAAGAAAGGAGAGGTTCGGATCGAGATCGAGGCAAAGACAAAGTGCTCGATTAATCGACCGTGTCGGTATTTTGACGTCCGAGGTAAGTTCGGATATAATACTAGTTGTTAAATTATATCTATGTGATGTGAATTGAATGAATATATATACATAATTATGAGATTAGAAATGCTATGTGCGAAATTGAAATAGATGGCACTAAGTGTGCGAAATTAGAAACGAGACAGAGATGGTTAGCACTGTGTGTGCGAAAAGATAGAAGCTTCGGCTTATTGATTTCGCACTGTGTGTGCGTTACCGATGTAAGTCCGGTTTAACATATCGGCACTAAGTGCGTGATGACGATTATGTTTCAGTCATTAAACTGGCACTAAGTGTAACACCCCTTACCCGGGTTCTACGCCGGAACCGGGCCCGAGGCGTTACCGAACTCAAACCACTTGATCGCTACTTAGGCTCGTCGTAACTACTCTCTGAAGTCATCTCAACAACCTCATTCTCGACTTACGAGGCCTCACTCATACACACGAGGGCTCTCGAGACTAAACCAGAACTTTTTCAAATCTTAAAAATTTTCTCTTTATACAGGTCTCACACGCCCGTGCAAGATTAGACACGTCCGTGCGTGGACACACACGCCCATGTCCCCAAACCGTGCCTAAAAACCCAGTATTCTGCTAATGCCCCACGGCCAAGGCACACGCCCGTGCTTACCACCCGCGGTGCACACTCGTTAACACGGCCTAGAGTCTAGACACACGCCCGCGTGGCTGGCAGTGGCCAACACTGGATAATCCCACACGCCTCTGAGACACGCCTGCGTGCGGCTAGTCCGTGGTCTATTCTAATTTATAATACTAACATGCAGGGGACGCACGGCCAAAGCGCACGCCCGTGGGCTGACCGTGTGTCACACATGGCCTAGACACAAGCCCGTGTGTCTATCCACATGGACAAGAACAAAGCTATGTGCCAAGCTCTTTTCACCCCTCTAGCATACACAATATATACTCATCTAACACCATCATAATCAACTCAAATTGAAGTGCATTCTCACATAGAAAACTACATCTTTCTTTCATATAATGTAATAGCCAACAACCATGGCATTATACAAAATAAGCTATCCATCTAAAGGCCAACACATCTTAGCCATTTACAACAAAATCCACTAACTTGTCTAGCCCCTATACATGCCATATACAAAACATTAAGTTTCATGTACCAAAGTGTCTTTGATATGTGGGTTGTCTTCTCGATGATCCTCGTATCTCGATTCAACGCTTTTAATCTATAAGACAAGGGAAAAGAAAGAGAGTAAGCTTTGAGCTTAGTAAGTTTACACATAAACAATTAGGAAACATAGTATAAGCTAAGCAACAATTAGCATTATACCAACAAGTAATTCACAACTATGCTTACTCTTCTATCCCTTACCACATTTCCAACACATCATGAGTCACATACTCATAACCATCGAAATGCACCCCTGCATTCAATGTCACATTTACACAATATACAACACATCATTATTTCTCAATAATTCATCCACACAGCTAATTAACTTAATAATACATCCACACAGCTATTTTACTCAATAATGCAATCACATGGCTAATCCACACAGTTAACCCACACAGCAAATCTCTCGGTGGTTTAGCACTTAGCACACCACAATCGATTAATAAGGTGGTATCGCACTTAGCCTACCACAAAGGTAATCATAGGGGTTTCTCACTTAGCCCACTAAACGATATACCTCTCGATAGCATCGCACATAGCCAGCTCATCGTCAATATGCATTAGGATGGTATCGCACTTAGTCTACCATCTAGCATTATCACTACACATTCACATGTCTACTTACTCAATTAAACATCCATTCACAATTCTACTACATTCATTCTACTTGGACCACATAGGTTCTCAATCAATCTCGAACAAGCTACACACTAGCTATCATCAACAAATTGTAAGTATGAATGCATTGTTTATGCATAGACTTGCCTCGATACTCAAAAGTATGGAAATATGCAATTTAGTCCACCACCTTGCTTTTGCCTCAGTTTCGATCCGGGCTTCGTCTTTCTTGATCTATAATGAATAAATCAGCTTATTCAATACATACATTGACTAAATTGACCCACATCTCATACTTTAGCAAAATTACTATTTTGCCCCTAAACTTTCTCATATTTACACTTTAGTCCCAAAGGCTCGTAAAGTGATTTTTATTCAACTTTCTAGTCTTTCATGCTTAGCCGAATCACTTATTAAACTAAAGCTATCATCAATTCTCACTAAACCACATATGTATGACCAAACTAAAGTTTTTCACAAACTAGTCCCTACATGCATTTTCATGGAAAATCACTTGGCAAAAGATGTTTCTACTACATCAAGCTTTCATAATCTTCCATAAAACAACAAAATACATGCACGTCATACATATGTACATTTTTGAACATCCATAATAGCTCACCAAAAAGCTAAAAATAGCTTACTCAAGCTACTAGGACTTCAAAAATACGAAGAATATCAAAAACCGGGCTTAGGAGCACTTACTAGCAAGCTTGAAAAATTGAAAGAGCCCTAACAATGGCTATTGAAATTTTCGGCAGCTTGGGGGAGAAGATGAGTGAATTTTTGTCATATTTTCACCTATTTAATCACTTAATAACTAAATGACCAAAATGCCCTTTTTGATAAACTTCAAATTTTAACTCATCCATGCCCATTTTTGTCCAAAAATTAGAATTTGGATAAATTACTATTTAAGGACCTCTAATTAATAATCTAAAGCTATTTCACACATATAGCTTCTAGAAACACACATTTTGCAACTTTTGCAATTTAGTCCATTTGGACAATTCAACCACAATTTCACAAATTTGCTTCATGAAACTTTCACACTAGCATGCATACATAATATAAACCTCAAAAACTCATTCATAACCCTCGGATTTGTGGTCTCGCACCACTATTCCGACTAGGCCCTAAACCAGGATGTTACAACTCTCCCCCTTTTAGAGATTTTCGTCCCCGAAAATCTTACCAGTAAAGAGGTTTGGATGTTGCTCTCTCATAGCTTCTTCCGTTTCCCACGTAGCCTCTTCCACACCATGTTTTCGCCATAACACTTTCACTAGTGCTATCTTTGTTATTTCTCAACTGTTTCACTTCTCGAGCCAAGATCTTAATCGGCTCCTCTTCATAAGACATATCCGGTCTTATCTCAATTTCTATCGAAGGAATCACATGTGAAGGATCAGAGCGTCTTTGTCGCCGCAACATCGACACATGGAACACGTTATGAATCTTTTCCAACTCTGCAAGCAAAGCCAACCGGTATGCTACAGGCCCAACTCTATCTCGTAATCTCATACACCCTATGAACCTTGGACTCAATTTCCCTTTTCGTCCAAATCTCATAATCTTCTTCCACTTGGACACTTTCAAAAACACTTTGTCGCCCACTTCAAACTCAATTTCTTTTCTTTTCAAATCCGCGTACGACTTCTATCGGTCCGAAGCAGTTCTCAGACTATTACGGATTACTTTCACCTTCTCTTCAGTTTCTTTCACTAGATCGACCCCATGGATCCGCTTCTCACTAAGCTCGGTCCAATACAAAGGAGTCCGACACTTACGACCATACAAAGCCTCATACGGTGCCATCCAGATACTCGATCGATAAGCGTTGTTATAGGCAAATTCGACCAAAGGTAGATATCTCTCCCAACTACCTTTGAATTCTAGCACACAGCATCGAAGCATATCTTCAAGAACTTGAATCACTCTTTCAGACTGACCATCGGTTTGCGGATGGAACGCAGTGCTGAAATTCAATCTTGTACCCATTGCTTCTTGCAACTTCTTCCAAAATCTCGAAGTAAACCTCGGATCTCTATCCAATATAATAGACACAGGTACACCATGCAATCTCACTATCTCTGCCACATACAACTCAGCTAACTTATTCAGTGAGTAATCAACACGTACTGGAATAAAGTGAGCCGACTTTGTCAATCTATCCAATACAACCCACACATCATCTCTCTTTCTCGGAGTCATCGGCAACCCCGTCACAAAATCCATGGTAACCTGATCCCATTTCCATTCGGGAACCATCACTGGCTGAAGCAATCCCAAAGGCACTTGATGCTCAGCTTTCACTTGTTGATAAATTAGACACTTTGCCACAAAATCTGAAATATCTCTTTTCATTCCTAGCCACCAATAAAACTTCCTCAAATCGTTGTACATTTTCGTACTACCCGGATGTACTGACAAACATCCACTGTGGGCCTCATACAAAACCTTTCGAATCAACTCCTCATTTTTAGGAACACAAATTCTGTCGCGATAAAGTAAACAACCATTCGAACCCATTCGAAAATCAGAATCACATTCCGACCCGCACCTAGCTATCTTAGCTTGCATCTCGCTGTCATTTTTCTGAGCCTCACATATTTGTTGAACAAATAATGGCTTAGCTCTCAACTCTGCCAAAATAGCACCATCATCAGACAATGCTAAACTCGCTCTCATAGCTCTTAGAGCATACAAGGATTTCCTACTCAAGGCATCCGCAACCACATTCGCTTTTCCCGGGTGGTAATCAATGACTAACTCATAGTATTTCAACAACTCAAGCCACCGTCTCTATCTCAGATTCAGATCCTTCTGATCCATAAAATACTTTAAACTCTTATGATCCGTAAAGATTCGACACTTCTCACCATACAAGTAATGTTGCCAAATCTTTAATGCAAAAACAATCGCAGCCAACTCTAAATCATGAGTCGGATAATTCTTCTCGTGCGGCTTTAGTTGCCTCGAGGCGTAAGCGACTACCTTACCCTCTTGCATCAACACGCAACCGAGACCAGTAAACGACGCATCACTGTAAACCACAAACTCTTTCCTCGATTCTGGTTGAACCAAAATCGGTGCCTCAGTCAACATTGTTTTCAGTCTCTCGAAGCTCTGTTGACATGTCTCAGTCCATTCAAACTTGACATCTTTATGCAATAGTTTCATCATCGGGTGGCAATCACAGAGAACCCCTTTACAAAACGTCTGTAATATCCCACTAATCCCAAGAAACTTCTGATTTCTGAAACGTATCCACAACAGCCGATATCTTCCTCGGGTCAACTCTGACACCATCACCTGACACCATGTGTCCTAGGAATCCGACCTCTCGGAGCCAAAACTCACTCTTGCTAAACTTAGCATACAACTGCTTATCTCTCAAAGTTTGCAAGACAATTCTCAAATGCTCTTTATGATCGTTCTCATCCCGAGAATAGATCAATATGTCATCAATGAAGACAACTA
Organism: Gossypium sturtianum; assembly: GCA_025698515.1. Classification (NCBI taxonomy): domain Eukaryota; kingdom Viridiplantae; phylum Streptophyta; class Magnoliopsida; order Malvales; family Malvaceae; genus Gossypium; species Gossypium sturtianum. The sequence continues at coordinate 72,991,948 of CM046953.1, forward strand.
CAAACTTGTCTACATACGATCTGAAAACACGGTTCATCAGATCCATAAAAATCACAGGTGCATTCGTCAAACCAAACGGCATAACCAAAAACTCATAATGGCCATACCTTGTCCGAAATGCAGTTTTCAACACATCTTGCTCTTTCACTCTGAGCTGAAAATAACCAGACCTCAAGTCTATCTTGGGCAACACTGTAGCTCCCTTTAGTTGATCAAAGAGATCATCAATCCTTGGTAAAGGATACTTATTCTTCACCGTCACCTTGTTCAGTTGTCTATAGTCTATACACAACCTCATAGACTCATCTTTCTTCTTCACGAATAATACCGGAGTACCCCACGGTGAGTAGCTCGGTCTTACAAAACCCTTATCTGTTAACTCTTGCAACTGAACCTTCAGTTCTTTCAACTCTACTAGTGCCATTCTATACGGAGCAATCGAAATAGGTGCCGTTCCCGAAACCAACTCAATTCCAAATTCAACCTCTCTAATCGGAGGTAATCCAGGGTAACTCTTAGGAAATACATCTCAGGTACTCACATACCACCCTTTGCTTTCAAACTCTACTCCAACCTCTCGAGTATTTAACACAAAAGCAAGATAGGACTCACATCCTTTTCTCAAACATTTCTCACCACTAGGGAAGAAATCACCACCACGGTAGACTATCCGATCCACCTGATTCAACCCGAACCACATCTCCACTCTCACATTTCAATTCAATAAACTTACTACCACAGTTCACTAAGACACTATGGGTAGTCAACCAATCCATGCCTAGGATTAAATCAAACTCATCAAACGGCAACAACATAAGGTTTGCCGAAAACAATGATTCTCAATCAATAAAGGACAATTCTTACACACTCTGTCCACTAACACATGCTTTCCTAACGGGTTTGACACCTTAACCACTATGTCCGTAGACTCAACGGTCATACTCAAACTAGATGCTAATCTCATGCAAATATAAGAATGAGTAGACCCTGGATCTATTAAAGCAATAACGAAGGTGTCATAGAGAGAAAAAGTACCCGTTATCACATCAGGGGGGATGCTTCTTCGCGAGCGCGAATAGCATACGTCCTCGCAGGTGCCCGACCCTCTGGTCTCACAGCAGAATCTCTGGGCGCACCTCTACCATTATTCCCACCTCTCGGGTTCCTTGGTGGTCCACCCCTCGTAGACACATCACTAGGTCTCAGCTCTTGCCTCTCTTCCTTTTCATCCCTCTCGGGATAGTTACGGATAAAGTGGTCAGGGGAACCACAATAATAACATTTTTGAATATTTCCCCAACACTCTCCGGTGTGATACCTACCATAACTTGGACACTCCGGTTTACTCTTTGTATTGCCCACACTTTCCATCGAGGGAGCTTGGACTCTCGCACCCGAGCGAGTATTGCCCAAGTCTCGATCTGAATAACCCACTGGTGCTGTCGTCTGAGGATTCACTTCCTTGGATCTTTTCGACTGGGCTTGGTATGACTTGCCCATCGGCCTCTTTCTAGCATCTCGGGCTTTACTCACAGCCCTCCTCTTTTTTGAACTCAGCTTTTCGGCCTTACTTGCCCTCTCAACTTATACCACAAATTCTTTCAACTCCAAAATGCCCACTAGGAGTTTGATGTCCTCAATCAGCCCATCTTCTAACCTCTTACACAAGATGGTCTCAGTCGATACACATTCTTGAGCGTATTTGCTAAGCCTAACAAACTCACGCTCATATTCCGCCACTGTCATTCTTCTTTGTTTCAACTCAAGGAATTCCTTCCTTTTTCGATCAGTAAACCTCTGCCTTATATAATTCTTCCAGAACTCTTCCAAAAAGAAGTCCCACGTCACCCGCTCTCTCGGGACCACTAGCGTCAACGTTTTCCACCAATGGTATGCCGAATCTCTCAGCAAGGATACGGCACACTTCAAACTCTCTTCAGGCGTACATGAGAGTTCATCGAACACCCTCATCGAGTTCTCCAACCAGAACTCCGCCCTCTCAAGGTCATCATCTACCTTAGCTCTAAACTCCTCAGCCTCGTGCTTCCTAATCTTATCCACCGTGGGCTTCGATATCCTTACTACATCCATACCTTGAGGAGCCACTGGATTTGGCTGAGGTATAGGAGGAGGAGGTGGAGGAGGTTGAGCATTAGGGTTCGCTCGAACATAATTCGAGTACCAATTACTCATCATTTAGAGAAAGGCTTCCCATGCCTCTTCCCCTTGACCCCTAACATCGGGTCCACTCTCAACGGGTGCGGTTCCTTGCGCGAGAGCCGCAGACATTAGTCTGCTTCATCATCGCCGATCAATGGATCGGAATCCATATACTTTATAAAACAAGATTTAAATCATCAGAAACCACCACACTATCATTGTACACTTATGGCATGTATAGCTATACTCTTACACCCGCTACGGTAGTCCTAGAAACGGCTAAACCATAGCTCTGATACCACTAACTGTGTAACATCCTGAAAATGGGCCTATGCATTTTTGATTTAATTATACGAAATGGCATGTCTTATGTGTTATGAATGTATTGTGAACATTTTTGGAAACTTGGAAATGTAAGGAAATGTTTTGGAAATGTTAAGTTTAAAAGAGGAAAGCGACCATTTTTGGAAACTTGGAAATGTCATAGAAAATGTTAAGTTTAAAGTTTAAAAAGGGGAAACTAAGGCAAGGTGGTCTTAAGAGAAAATGTATGTGAAATATGACATACAAATAGCCTTGGTAAAATGGCTACAAGGTGCCACTTAAGGGCCTAGCAAGTGACGCCACATGCAAGAGCAAAAGGGTCTCGAGTTCGAGTCACTTAGGAAGCAAAATAAAGTTTTTATTTTTTTTCAGCACAAGGGGGAGGTAATGGACGGCACCAAGGCACTTGAAGAAGAGTTTAAACTCTCTTAAAATTTCGGCTAAGGGTGGATAAATAATAGATTTATTTTAGATTATTGTCAAGAGATAAATAAGGATTTATTCTTTAATTAAGGTGATAAAGCCATCAAAATAGAAGTGATGGCCAAGTAAGGGATTCTCTTGGTGATAATTTCGGCAAAAGGGGAGGAGATTAAGGCTATCATTCATTCTTCTTCCTTTTCCTTCCCATTCTCTGTCGAATTCTCTAAGCAACATCTTCTTTCTCTTCTTCTTTTGTCAAACCGAATTCCTCTTCTCCCCAAGTCCACCATTGCCGATTCTCCTAAGTTCTTATCCTCTCTTTTCAATTCGGTTGAAGCCGAACACATAAGTGACCATAGCCATCCAGCCTCCAAGTCTTCATAGCCGAATCATTGAAGGGCTTCAAACAAAGGTGTCTTTGTCGATTTCATCAAGTAAGGGTAAGATCCAAATTTGGTTTCCATTCTTCATATTTTAGACTTACCGAAATTTAGGGACTAATCTCTATTATCAATCTTGGTCGAATTATGGAAGGGAGGTTTTGGGATTTATGTGTTGTCGACATCAAGGAAAGATCTTTCAGGATTTTTAAGATTCAAGGTAAGATGACATTCGGCCTTAGGCCATTCTTAATGTGTTCAAATGATAGGAATTGATCTAACATAAATCCATGGGAATTTCGACAGACATCTGAGGCAAGGGATACTTTTCGAGATTTGAGAATTTCAAGGTAAGTGTACTCACATATTCGGCCAAGGCCCTATCTTAAGTACTTAGATCTATTTATTTTAACCGAAAACTAACCGATACAAGGGATCTAGTGATTAGCCGATTTCAAAGGGGAAGAATACAAGTTTTCGGTATTTGATTACACATCAATCGGCACCAAGGTAAGTTTTGAGTAATAACAATCCTAATAGGATTTGGTTTTATGGTCGAATGGTCTTCATTAAATTTTTAAAGTGATGGGCGAATGTAGGAAGTTAAAGATCCGAGGCGTTACATCGGATTTTCGGATTTTTGAATTGTTAAGTTTAATCGGTGTGTACCCCACAATAATCTTAATAGATTTATGGCTTTAACTTGATATATGTGTTAATATGAAAGTGTAAGAATGTGGCTAAGGTACCATGTTATGGTACAAAGTACTGTGCACGTTTCCTACTCCTACTAGGATTATGAAATATGTTATGTTTAACATGTGATAAGTGATAAGAATGTGAAATTTGGCATGTTAATGCATAATATGTATGATATGGGGCATATGGGTTATTGAAAAGGGGAAGTGAATGTGGTAACCTAAGACCACGGTATTTGATTGTGGTGACCTAAGACCACGGTATTTGAATGTGGTGACCTAAGACCACGATATCTGAATGTGGTGACCTAAGACCATGATATCTGAATGTGGTGACCTAAGACCACAAATATTTATAAGGGCGATGAGCACGTCGATTGCAGATGGATCGCTTCGATGGTGTGTAGCGGATGGAGGGTTGACTTAGTAGTCCCCACGGTGTGCAGGATGGTACGGGTGATGTGTACCGGATGGCATATAGGTTTGGGTTGGGTTGCATCACTTTTCTATCTGTTATGTGAATGTGAATGTAATATGATAATGTATGCTCGACTATTAAATTTTAGTGTTGGTTACACATTGAGTCTGTTGACTCACCCGTTGTGGGAACATGTTTGTGTGATGGACAAAGTGATGGACCAGGGGACTGCAGAAACTTGTGGTGGCCATGCTCACTTGAAGTTTATTTTATTTGGACATTTTATTTCATTTAAGTACTTTAAATTATTTGGGTTTGTTTTGATGTAATAAGGCCACAATTGAACTATTTTACATTTATTTTTATGTTTACAAATTTTTATTAAGTCAAAGGTTAAGTAATTTATTTTAAATGTACTCTAAATGTTTTATCACCTAAAAATTTAAAAAGGGTTTCCATTATTAAAACGAATTTGTTTTCTACTCGAGCCCAACCCAAAACAATATTTCTTTCAAAACACACTATTTATCAGAGTAACACATGAATTTTGAACCGGTTTACGTCGAGGAGCATACCAGATCCGGCCAAGGCTCGTGGCCCGGATGTGGGGTGTTTCAGTTTGGTATCAGAGCCCAGTTTTAAACTCTCGGCCTGGGGTTAAGGCCCAAAACGTTTTTAAAATCTAGCCCAAAAGAAATTTGTGGAAATTTTCAGGTTGTCCTTGCGTGGCACCTAAGTCTCCGACCCGACGTCCACCAGGTAAGTACTTCTATCCATTGTGTGGATTATATTATGATGTGTAGAAGGGTAGAAATGGAATGGAACGTAGATTAGCATGATAGGTACTTGAACCCTAGGACTAGTTTACCCCAACAATTACATAAGACTTAAGTGACTAATTAAACAACCCTGTGACTTAGTCGCCGAGTTAGAGTGTGGCAACCCCTGTGCGCATGTCTAGGATTGGACCCGGAAAAGCCTGGTACTTAAGCAGTCCTAGTGACTCACCTCCTCTTCGCATGAATCCTACCTGGTGCGTAGCTTCGGTTCACCCTAACCAAGAGGACTCGGTCATAGGCTAAACAATAACTAAAACCCGAAACGAAACTAGCCGTGTTTTTATAAAAACCCTAGTTTTAAAAACTCTTAAAATTACCTTTTTAATTTGTGAGAACTATTTTTACAAAATTTTCCGAAAAATTTCCGAATTGCAAAATTACTAAAATACCCCTAATGGTAAAATTACAAAAATGCCCTTGGTTTATAAAATGTCAAAAATACCCACAGTCCTTATTCAAAATTACGTTACTTTATAAAATGTTCAAAAACCCTAATTTGCAAAATATCAAAATACCTTGATTTTGGAAAATTACTAAAATACCTCAGAGGACAAATGACGAAAATAACCCAGGATAGGAACAGATGTAAATGTCTGAAGAGTGAATGTGTATGGGAGATACTATGGAATGGATGTCACTGAATGAATGTTTGAATGAATGTACTTCTCTGAATTAGGATAGAAGATTTGAACTTCGATTGATCGAAAGAACCACTATTGAACTTCTTTCATAAAATTTCTTTGCGAATAATAAGTGAAACAAGGACTAATTCATAAAACTTTTTAATCAGATCGCGACGATAGAAATGAGTTTTAGATGACGTGGACGTAACGTACGAGGACGCGGTAGAGGTAGAACGACCGTGTCGGAACCCGTTAGATCGGGTCAAGGGTCTGACAATGAGATACCACCGCCACCACCACCCTCAGCTGTTGGTGTTGGAGCGCAAGCTCGACGGGGATGATGCCGTGGTCGCAGCCGTCGGCCGCGAAGTTCTTGAGTTGGTGGCTGGTACAGGGGGAAATTCGGGAACTCGAAAGTCGGTACCTGAGCGACTCTGTGCCAACGGAGCTGAGGTGTTCCGTGGTGTATCCGGCGTGGCACCCACAGCTGAGTACTGGTTGGAGGCAACCGAGCGCATTATGGATGAGCTCGATCGACCGATTTCGAGGAGAAAGTGAAAGGAATGGTGGCACTACTACGCGATGAAGCGTATCAATGGTGGTTAACCGTGCGGGATGGTGCCGTAGCTGAGGATCTGACATGGGATTATGTGAAGGGGGCATACCAGAAGAAGTACATCGGCACTCATTACATAGATGCTCAAAGAAAGGCGTTCTTAGGGTTGGTTCAAGGGAGCAAGACCATAGCGGAGTATGAAGCTGAGTTTCTAAGGTTGAGCCGATATGCTCGAGAAGTAGTGGCTACGGAGCATGAACGGTGTGTTCGATTTGAGGATGGACTAAGGGATGATCTGAGGTTGTTGATAGCTCCGCATCAGGAACGGGAGTTTTCTACTTTAGTAGAGAAAGCTAAGGTAGCTGAAGGTATTAAGGACTCTACAAAGCAGAATTTCGACCTAACAGCGTAAAAGAGGCTTTGGATCATCAGGATCATTTGGGAATAAAAGGTCTAGAGTTGATAGGTCATGAGGTCGCAAGTCGCTACAGGAGAGGCGATGATCGCACTTGTGATTAGTGTGGGAAGAGACACTTAGGAGAGTGTTGGAAGAAGACAGGAGGATGTTTCGGGTGTGGGTCCAAGGACCATATGATCAAGGATTGTCCTATGAAACCAGATGGAAATCGACCGGTAGCTCAGAATGTTAATCAAGTCGGTAGAGGTGGACAGACAGACCTCGCCGAGGTCGTGGTCCGAATAATAGAGGTAATGGTGCTGGCAGAGGATGTGGAACACCGGGCAGAGGTGCTACTAATACTGAGGCAAGGCAACCGGGTTTGGTTTATGCAGTTCGCCGGAGGGAGGATGGAGACGCGTCGGACGTCATAACTGGTACGTTCCTTGTATTTGGAAAACCTTATTATGCTCTGATTGATGTGGGCTCGACTCACTCCTATGTTGCATGTAGTGTAGTGGAAACACTAGGCCTAGACTCTGAACTTTCTCGATAGGAGATGATCGTAGTAAGCCCACTAGGTCAAACTGTAGTGGTGAATAAGATCTTTTGGAGTGTACCCTTGGAAATCCAAGGCGAGTATTTCCACGACTTAATGGAACTCCCTTTCGGAGAATTCGACCTTATTCTTGGCATGGGTGGCTAGTAGAGCATCGAGCCGTGTTGGATTGTGCGGCTAAGCGAATGGAGTTAAGGACCCGGAGGATGAGGTGGTCATTATGATAGGAGAAAGAAGAAATTACCTGTCTAATGTAGTTTTGGCGTTAAAGGCGAGAAAATGGTCCGGAAAGGGTGCAAGGCATTTCTCGGCCTTCGTTAGTCTTTGTGGACACAAAAGAAGGGGGAATTAGTGGAGTTAGAACGGTAAGGGACTTCGTGGATGTTTTTCCGGAGGAGCTACCAGAATACCCCGGATAGGGAGGTGGAATTTGGTATAGACTTGCTACTGGGAACAGCTCTGTGTCAATCGCTCCATACCGAATGGCGCCAAAGGAGTTAGTTGAGCTCAAGGCTCTCGATCCAAGAGTTGTTGGATCGTGGGTTTATTCGACCCAGTGTGTCTCCATGAGGAGCACAGGTCCTGTTTGTAAGAAGAAGGACGAAACTATGCGCATGTGCATAGATTATCGTCGATTGAATAAGTCGACCATCAAGAACAAGTATCCTTTGCCAAGGATAGACGACTTGTTCGATCGCCTTGGGGGCCGCCGTATTTTCAAAGATCGATCTAAGGTCCGGATATCATCGATTGAAGGTGAAGGAGGCAGATATCCATAAAACGGCCTTTAGGACAAGGTACGGCCATTTTGAGTTTGTAGTAATGCCGTTTGGGTTTGACGAACGCCCAAACCGCGTTCATGGATATGATGAACCGGGTTTTTCAACCTTACTTGGATAGGTTTGTCGTTGTGTTCATCGACGACATTTTGGTATACTCGAAGTCGAGGAAGAGCATGATGAGCACCTACGGATAGTGTTACAAGTATTAAGGGAGAAGAAGTTTCATGCCAAATTCAGCAAGTGTGAATTTTGGCTTAAGGAGGTGGCATTCTTAGGGCATGTGGTGTCCACAGAGGGAATAAGGGTGGATCCTAGGAAGATCGGGCGTTGTTGGATTGGAAACCACCTAGGTCCGTGGTCGAGATCCGTAGTTTCTTAGGGTTTGTGCAAAGCTATTACGAAGGTTTGTAGAAGGGTTCTCGCCAATAGCCGCGCCTTTGACAAAGTTGTTAAGGAAAGAAGTACCCTTTGTATGGACGGATAAGCAAATGGAGAGCTTCGAGAAGCTTAAGAGGGTCTTGACCGAGGCACCGATTCGATTCACCGAGGCAGAAAGGATTTTGTGGTGTAATCGTGACGCTTCGCATACGGGATTAGGCTGTGTTCTAATGCAAGATGGAAAAGTAGTCGCCTATGCGTCTCGACAGTTAAGGCCTCATGAAGTTAGCTATCCGACTCATGACTTGGAATTGGCGGCTGTGGTCTTTGCTCTGAAAGTATGGAGGCATTACCTTTATGGAGAAAAGTCGGTAATCTACACGGACCACAAGAGCCTCAAGTACTTGTTGACTCAGAAGGAGTTAAACTTGAGACAGCGAAGGTGGGTAGAATTATTGAAGGACTATGATTGTTCGTTAGAGTATCATCCGGGCAAGGTGAATGTGGTGGCAGATGCCTTAAGTCGAAAAGTGGTATCGGACCTGAGGGCGATGTTCGCACACTTGAGTTTGTATGATGATGGGAGTCTGCTGGCGGAATTGCAAGTCAAACCAACATGGTTGAATGAGGTAAAGGAAAGTCAGTTGGTGGATGAGGACCTAAGAGTTAAGTTGCAACAAGTACACAATGAAGAGTTAGAGGATTTTGGTGTTCATGATGAGGGAGTATCGTGCTTCAAGGGAAAGGTATGTATGCCTAAGGACAAGGACCTAAGACGGAGGATTCTTTGGGAAGCGCATAGTAGCCCTTATGCTATGCATCCCGAGGCACTAAGTTGTACAGGATCTAAGGGAACAGATTTGGTGGCCTCGATCTTAAGCGGGAAGTTATCAATTCGTGGGAAAATGTCCGACGTGTCGCAAGTTAAAGCCGAACACCAAGTTCCATCGGGATTACTTCACCAATCGAGATTCCGCAGATGGAAGTGGGAAAGAATCACCATGGACTTCGTTAGTGGGCTCCCCTTACGCCTACTAAGAAGGACTCGGTATGGGTAATAGTGGACCGTTTGACCAAGTCTGCGCGACTTCATTCCGGTGAGAGTCGACTATTCTCTTCGAAGTTGGCAAGATTGTACGTGGCGGAAATTGTAAGGTTGCATGGAGCGCGGTGTCAATTATTTCGGATAGAGACCCAAGATTTACGTCTCGGTTTTGGAGGGCACTTCATCAAGCTTTAGGCACTAAGTTGGATTTCACTACGGCCTTTCATCCACGATCGGACGGGCAGTCCGAACGGGTAATCCAAGTGTTAGAGGATATGTTGAGAAATTTGTGTGATGGACTCGAGAGGAAGTTGGGAGGAGTATTTGCCTTTAGCGAGTTTGCGCACAACAACGCCTATCAAGCCAACATTCGGATGGCCTGCGTATGAAGCGTTGTGCGGTCGGAAGTGTCGAACTCCTACGTGTTGGACTGAATTAGGAGAACGTCGAGTTTTGGGTCCAGAGTTAGTGGCAGAATCTGAAGAGAAGGTTGAGATAATTCGGGCACAGTTGAAGGAGGCATCTGATAGACAAAAGTCGTACGCAGACCTCAAACGGAAGGAAATAGAGTTTGAAGTGGGGGACCAAGTGTTTCTGAAAGTCTCACCTTGGAAGAAGGTGATGAGGTTTGGTCACAAAGGGAAGTTAAGCCCAAGGTTTATAGGGCCCTATCGAGTGTTGAAGCAAGTTGGACCAGTGGCATATCAGTTAGAGTTGCCACCGGAGTTGAAACAGATGCACGACGTATTCCATGTTTCCATGCTACGTCGATATCGATCGGATCCATCTCACGTAGTACCGGTTGAAGAGGTGGAGCTAAGGCCAGACTTATCCTACGAGGAAGAGCCGATTCAGATCTTGGAACGAGACGTGAAAATGTTACGGAGGAAGTCAGTTCCTCTAGTCAAAGTGTTATGGCGCAACCATGGATCGGAGGAAGCTTCGTGGGAGCCAGAAGAGGCAATACGACAAAGAATACCCTCATTTATTTTAGCTGTGCAATTTCGAGGACGAAATTATTTTAAGGGGGTAGAACTGTAACATCCTGAAAATGGGCCTATGCATTTTTGATTTAATTATACGAAATGGCATGTCTTATGTGTTATGAATGTATTGTGAACATTTTTGGAAACTTGGAAATGTAAGGAAATGCTTTGGAAATGTTAAGTTTAAAAGAGGAAAGCGAACATTTTTGGAAACTTGGAAATGTAAGGAAATATCATAGAAAATGTTAAGTTTAAAGTTTAAAAAGGGGAAACTAAGGCAAGGTGGTCTTAAGAGAAAATGTATGTGAAATATGACATACAAATAGCCTTGGTAAAATGGCTACAAGGCGCCACTTAAGGGCCTAGCAAGTGACGCCACATGCAGGAGCAAAAGGGTCTTGAGTTCGAGTCACTTAGGAAGCAAAATAAAGTTTTTATTTTTTTTCGGCACAAGGGGGAGGTAATGGACGGCACCAAGGCACTTGAAGAAGAGTTTAAACTCTCTTAAAATTTCGTCTAAGGGTGGATAAATAATAGATTTATTTTAGATTATTGTCAAGAGATAAATAAGGATTTATTCTTTAATTAAGGTGATAAAGCCATCAAAATAGAAGTGATGGCCAAGTAAGGGATTCTCTTGGTGATAATTTTGGCAAAAGGGGAGGAGATTAAGGCTATCATTCATTCTTCTTCCTTTTCCTTCCCATTCTCTGCCGAATTCTCTAAGCAACATCTTCTTTCTCTTCTTCTTTTGTCAAACCGAATTCCTCTTCTCCCCAAGTCCACCATTGCCGATTCTCCCTAAGTTCTTATCCCTCTCTTTTCAATTCAGTTGAAGCCGAACACATAAGTGACCATAGCCATCTAGTCTCCAAGTCTTCATAGCCGAATCATTGAAGGGCTTCAAACAAAGGTGCTGTCGATTTCATCAAGTAAGGGTAAGATCCAAATTTGGTTTCCATTCTTCATATTTTAGACTTACCGAAATTTAGGGACTAATCTCTATTATCAATCTTGGTCGAATTATGGAAGGGAGGTTTCGGGATTTATGTGTTGTCGACATCAAGGAAAGATCTTTCGGGATTTTTAAGATTCAAGGTAAGATGACATTCGGCCTTAGGCCATTCTTAATGTGTTCAAATGATAGGAATTGATCTAACATAAATCCATGGGAATTTCGGACTGCACATCCGAGGCAAGGGATACTTTTTGGGATTTGAGAATTTCAAGGTAAGTGTACTCACATATTCGCCAAGGCCCTATCTTAAGTACTTAGATCTATTTGTTTTAACCGAAAACTAACCGATACAAGGGATCCAAGTGATTAGCCGATTTCAAAGGGAAGAATACAAGTTTCCGTATTTAATTACACATCAATCGGCACCAAGGTAAGTTTTGAGTAATAACAATCCTAATAGGATTTGGTTTTATGGCCGAATGGTCTTCATTAAATTTTTAAAGTGATGGCCGAATGTAGGAAGTTAAAGATCCGAGGCGATACATCGATTTCGGGATTTGTTGAATTGTTAAGTTTAATCGTGTGTACCCCACACTAATCTTAATAGATTTATGGCTTTAACTTGATATATGTGTTAATATGAAAGTGTAAGAATGTGGCTAAGGTACCATGTTATGGTACAAAGTACTCAGGTACGTTTCCTACTCCTACTAGGATTATGAAATATGTTATGTTTAACATGTGATAAGTGATAAGAATGTGAAATTTGGCATGTTAATGCATAATATGTATGATATGGGGCATATGGGTTATTGAAAAGGGGAAGTGAATGTGGTGACCTAAGACCACGGTATTTGAATGTGGTGACCTAAGACCACGGTATTTGAATGTGGTGACCTAAGACCACGATATCTGAATGTGGTGACCTAAGACCACGATATCTGAATGTGGTGACCTAAGACCAAAAATATTTATAAGGGCGATGAGCACGTCGACTGCAGCGACTGCCTTCGATGGTGTGTAGCGGATGGAGGGTTAACTTAGTAGTCCCCACGGTGTGCAGGATGGTACGGGTGATGTGTAGCGGATGGCATATAGGTTTGGGTTCGGGTTGCATCACTTTTCTATCTGTTATGTGAATCTGAATGTAATATGATAATGTATGCCTGACTATTAAATTTTAGTGTTGGTTACACATTGAGTCTGTTGACTCACCCCGTTGTGGGAACATGTTTCAGGTGATGGACAGTGATGGACCGGGACGGCAGAACTTGTGGTGGCCATGCTCAGCTTGAAGTTTATTTTATTTGGACATTTTATTTCATTTAAGTACTTTAAATTATTTGGGTTTGTTTTGATGTAATAAGGCCACAATTGAACTATTTTACATTTATTTTTATGTTTACAAATTTTTATTAAGTCAAAGGTTAAGTAATTTATTTTAAATGTACTCTAAATGTTTTATCACCTAAAAATTTAAAAAGGGTTTCCATTATTAAAACGAATTTGTTTTCTACTCGAGCCCAACCCAAAACAATATTTCTTTCAAAACACACTATTTATCAGAGTAACACATGAATTTTGAACCGGTTTACGTCGAGAAGGATACCAGATCCGGCCAAGGCTCGTGGGCCGGGTGTGGGGTGTTTCAAAATGTTACACCCCTTACCCGGGTTCTACGCCGGAATCGGGCCCGAGGCGTTACCAAACTCAAACCACTTGATCGCCACTTAGGCTCGTCGTAACTACTCTCTGAAGTCATCTCAACAACCTCATTTTCGACTTACGAGGCCTCACTCATAAACACGAGGGCTCACGAGACTAAACCAAAACTTTTTCTAATCTTAAAAATTTTCTCTTTATACAGGTCTCACACACCCGTGCAAGATTAGACTCGCCCGTGCATGGACACACACGCCCATGTCCCCAAACCGTGCCTAAAAACCCAATATTCTGCCAATAACCCACGGCCAAGGCACACGCCCGTGCTTACCACCCGTGGTGCACACTGACTACTTTAACACGGCCTAGAGTCTAGACACACGCCCGTGTGGCTAGCCCGCAGCCAACACTGGATAATCCCACACGCCCTAGACACACGCTCGTGCAGCTAGTCCGTGGTCTATTTTGATTTATAATACTAACATGCAGGGGACGCACGGCCAAAGCGCACGCCCGTGGTGTGGTGACCGTGTGTCACACATGGCCTAGACACACGCTTTGTGTGTCTATCCACATGGACAAGAACAAAGCTATGTGCCAAGCTCTTTTCACCCCTCTAGCATACACAACATATACTCATCTAACACCATCATAATCAACTCAAATTGAAGTGCATTCTCACATAGAAAACTACATCTTTATTTCATATAATGTAATAGCCAACAACAACGGCATTATACAAAATAAGCTATCCATCTAAAGGCCAACACATCTTAGCCATTTACAACAAAATCCACTAACTTGTCTAGCCCCTATACATGCCATATACAAAACATTAAGTTTCCTGTACCAAAGTGTGCTGATATGTGGGCTGTCTTCTGATGATCCTCGTATCTCGATTCAACGCTTTTAATCTATAAGACAAGGGAAAAAAAAGAGAGTAAGCTTTGAGCTTAGTAAGTTTACACATAAACAATTAAGCAACATAGTATAAGCTAAGCAACATTTAGCATTATACCAACAAGTAATTCACAACTATGCTTACTCTTCTATCCCTTACCACATTTCCAACACATCATGAGTCACATACTCATAACCATCGAAATGCAACTCTGCATTCAATGTCACATTTACAAAATATACAACACATCATTATTTCTCAATAATTCATCCACACAACTAATTAACTTAATAATACATCCACACAGCTATTTTACTCAATAATGCAATCACATGGCTAATCCACACAGTTAAACCACACGGCAAATCTCTCGGTGGTTTCGCACTTAGCACACCACAATCGATTAATAAGGTGGTATCGCACTTAGCCTACCACAAAGGTAATCATAGGGGTTTCTCACTTAGCCCACTAAACGATATACCTCACGATAGCATCGCACATAGCCAGCTCATCGTCAATATGCATTAGGATGGTATCGCACTTAGTCTACCATCTAGCATTATCACTACACATTCACATGTCTACTTACTCAATTAAACATCCATTCACAATTCTACTACATTCATTCTACTTGGACCACATAGGTTCTCAATCAATCTCGAACAAGCTACACACTAGCTATCATCAACAAATTGTAAGTATGAATGCATTGTTTATGCAGAGACTTACCTCGATACTCAAAAGTATGGAAATATGCAATTTAGTCCACCACCTTGCTTTTGCCTCGGTTTTGATCCGGGCTTCTACTTTCTTGATCTATAATGAATAAATCAGCTTATTCAATACATACATTGACTAAATTGACCCACATCTCATACTTTAGCAAAATTACTATTTTGCCCCTAAACTTTCTCATATTTACACTTTAGTCCCAAAGGCTCGTAAAGTGATTTTTATTCAACTTTCTAGTCTTTCATGCTTAGCCGAATCACTTATTAAACTAAAGCTATCATCAATTCTCACTAAACCACATATGTATGACCAAACTAAAGTTTTTCACAAACTAGTCCCTACATGCATTTTCATGGAAAATCACTTGGCAAAAGATGTTTCTACTACATCAAGCTTTCATAATCTTCCATAAAACAACAAAATATATGCACGTCATACATATGTACATTTTGAACATCCATAATAGCTCACCAAAAAGCTAAAAATAGCTTACTCAAGCTACTAAGACTTCAAAATACTGAAGAATATCAAAACCGGGCTTAGGAGCACTTATTAGCAAGCTTGAAAAATTGAAAGAGCCCTAACAATGGCTATTGAAATTTTCGGCAGCTTGGGGGAGAAGATGAGTGAATTTTTGTCATCTTTTCACCTATTTAATCACTTAATAACTAAATGACAAAAATGCCCTTTTTGATAAACTTCAAATTTTAACTCATCCATGCCCATTTTTGTCCAAAAATTAGAATTTGGATAAATTACTATTTAAGGACCTCTAATTAATAATCTAAAGCTATTTCACACATATAGCTTCTAGAAACACACATTTTGCAACTTTTGCAATTTAGTCCATTTGGACAATTCAACCATAATTTCACAAAATTGCTTCATGAAAATTTCACACTAGCATGCATACATAATATAAACCTCAAAAACTCATTCATAACCCTCGGATTTGTGGTCTCTCCCTACTATTCTGACTAGGCCCTAAACCGGGATGTTACACTATGTGTGCGAAATAATTAAAAGAATAGAAAAGATTAAACGAGATGTAATATCGAGCAATTGAGTAGCATGAATGGTGAGTAACTAAGTGTTGATCAAGGTACGTTTGAACCTATGTGGTTGATGATAGATTTTAAAAGTTGAATGGATAGATATTTGAGCATATGGTTGAGATTGATGATGTACTTAATTGTGAATTTATCTAAGTGATGGTTTAATTATATATTGATGTGGTACTATTAAGTTATATGTATTGTATTTCGAACTTACTAAGCTTTGAAAGCTTACTGTGTGATTTGTTTCTCTGTTTTACAGTGTCAGTAAAGTTAGCTCAGATTAGGGGATCGTCAGCATCTCTATCACACTATCGGTAATCTAATTCGGTACTTTTGAAAGATGTATATAGTTAGTATATGGCATGTATAGGCTAGTCAATGTGGCATGTTTTGAGTTGTATATAACTTGCCATGTGATATGGCTTAGTAGTTGAATGTTGTTGGTTTAAACTTGATGCTATGAAAATGATGAATGTGGTATGAAATCATGAGTATGAAAATGGTATGTTTTATATTGAATTGGTTGATGAGAATGATAGATTAAATGTGAATTGTGGTAAGAATTACATGATGCTCAACTTGTATACATTAGGTTGCGAAATTTGTATTTGGATAGGCTTATTTGTGTTGATTTTGAGTAAGGAAATAGATGATGTTGTTGATGGTTAAATTGATCCTTGAAATGGTATGTATTGGTGAAATTTGAGGCATGAAATGGTAATGGTTTGATGCATATAGATTATTTAATGTGTGGGAGGCAAGTTTGGCCTTGAAAATGGCCTATAACTACCCACACGGTTGAGCACACGGGCGTGTGGCTCGACCGTGTTGTTTAAGTTTGCCAAGTGAAACAAGTCAGTAGCGACCACAGGCTGGACACACGGGCGTGTGACTGGCCGTGTGGTGCAAGTACGAGTCCACCACGGGTGAGGCACACGGCATGTCTCAGGCCGTGTGGACAAGTCAGTATGTATACCCTGTTTTGACACAGCTTGGATGCACGGGCGTGTGACCTCTGCAGTTTTGAAAAATGTTTAAATTTCTGAGAATTTTCGTATGTATTCGGTTTAGTCCCGACCTCTATCTAACACATGTTCAAGGTCTCGTAGACCTCAATAAGGGACTATATGTGTATAATTGAATATGGTTGTTTGATGATTGACTTAGTGTTGTGAAATGGATGTGAAATGTTCCGATTGTTCGGTAATGCCTCTTAACCCTATTCCAGCAACGGTTTCGGGTTAGGGGTGTTACAAAGTGTTTAATGAGCATGTTTATAGATTTAGGGTTGTCGTCGTCCTTATCCCTAGGTCAGCTAATGCTCTCGTATTAAACATTTGATTGTGCAAACCAAAACGCCACTGGCTCGTAAGTATTTCTCATACAGGACCGATGTCGCGACACCCTAGTGCCTGTGTCGCACATCAAAGGCAATATGCTCGTACTTAGGGTAGCTTTAGAGGTGTGTCGCGACACTGAAGGCAGTCTTGGAATTCTTGTGCCCTTCTCTCTATGTTGCAACATCAAACTCCATGTGTTGCAACACATCGACCAGTATTGAGTTGATACACCCTTTCATGGTCTCTTGCACACTCACAAAGTATATTAGCTCACCCTTAGGCCTTAATCGGCCCCTAAGGTAAATAAAAGACTCAAATTACACTTTTTTTAATGTAAATGAAATTATAAAACTCAACTAAAACATAATAAAAATGCTTGTATTCAAGCTCCTCAAATGCGAAAACTAGTTTAATCTGGTACACCGAATTACGACAGATCAGTCTTTTGCTATGTAAATGATCATCCCTAATGTGAATGTCAATTTTGCATTTGTGGGCTAATGTTATGTTTGTAAGGTTGGTAAATGGCCTAGTTTATTCCATGTTTTTGTATCATGTTTAATGCCATTTGAATTCTTGATTTCAAGGTTTGCATAGGCCTTATGTGTTTGAACTTGCAAAATGTGGTAACTTGGTATGTTAAAGTTTGAAACTGGCATAGTTATGTCAAGTTCATGAATATGTATCAAATGTCATTTGAATTCTTTGATCTTAAGAAGTCTAGTAAGCCTTATGTACATAAATTGCATGATATGTTGACTTGTTAAATTGGAATGAACATGTGTGTATGTTAAAATGTTTTTCGTAGAAAGTATTAAATTTGTCCCAAAGTGTTTTTTTCCAAAACAAAGGGTAATATCGCGATGATAAGTTCCCAACATTGTGACATAAATTGACAGTGAGTGGCATCATGACCTCGAGTTTTTAGAAGTCCTAGCGACACTCATTGATTGACGAGGTCGCAACGTAATATCCATGGTGTCGCGACGTAATAGCCATGGTGTCGCAACTATTTTTCAATTAAGTTTTGAAAACTTTTCAATTAAGTCCTTAACCGACCTCAGGTTAGCAAAAGAGCTTTCGTAAGCTCGTATAAGATTCAGAAATGATTATACATCATATCAAGAATATGTTTTGCACTTGTAAGCCTACTAGAATGGTTAAATAGTATTTAAATTTGTAACACCCCTAACCCGTACCCATCGCCAGATTAGGGTTACGAGGTACTACCAAACAAAACACAGCTCAGAATAGGCATATTGTTTTTTTTGAAAAAAATATCACATCAAAGTTGTACATAACCTGAATATTATAATAACGTACGTATGTCACTGTACTCACATATAACATTCATGAACAAAAAGAACAATTCATAGTATACAAATTCACATGCTTTATAATCAAACTAAGGTTCGTATACGTATATTGAATCATTCAAACAAAGTAGAGTTGTATATTTTTCCATTACAACCGAACCATAATAACCTAAGTATGTTCAAACATATAATCATCTCATGCCTATTATGCACTAATACATCCATTGATTCTATTTCGTTTATTTTACAATTACCAAATTTACCAAATACTTAGCCAATTTAGTTCATCACAAGGCTATGCGCATAAACTTTATCAATATAAAACATCTTGAACATAAATTACAACTAATATTTCACTTATCTCACATGTCCAAATACCATAGTCAAAATACATACACTTAGCTAATGAATTAACTATTTATTCGATTACATAAGATTTAAAATTTCGTACAAATTCTCCATTAAATAATAATGAAATTATTCAATCCCATTAACCAAACAATGAACACATCATAAACATATATGCATTTATTTCACATATAAGTAACCAAACATAAACATGCATTATAACCCAAGTCATGTCTCTCAAATTAACCAAAACCAATCATAAAGCATGATCTTTATCTATCGACTAACAACCACACCAATAAGGCCAATATGTAATCAAACACATTTCATCTTTTATACTTCATTACTAAGTCAAGTTATACCTAATTTTTTTACCATTTAACAAAGCCGTACACATTCATACACATTTATTCTCAATTTCTAATTCAAAACCTATGAATCTTACCGTTTCCAACCAACCCAATTAACCATTTTAACATCAATATATATGTATCCATTCACTTATTTCATTTATAAATCATACATATCTTTTCACAACCAAGATATATAACCCAATACTCCATTCATACATATCATGAAACTTACTTACCAAATCACACAAATACCATGATCATTACTACACAACTATCAACTAACTCAATTAACAATCGAACCACATAACAAAACACCTAACATAAATACCTATGAAATACACTTCCATAATAAACTAATGCCATGACCGAAATCACAATCCAAGCACATCAAACACTGAATCAAGAACATAAAAAAAAACAGACTTAAACATAATGAACAAACCATTTTTGCATGCCTTTATACATATACATATCTCAAAGTCAAATATTTAGGCTAGACTATACATGCCATAAATTCAGATTCAAACTTTACAAAATACCGAAAAGAGACGATAGTGTGATAGGCTTTGCTGACGATCCCCGAGCTCGTAACGTGAATCCAAAATCTATAAAACAGAGGTAAACGGAAACACACAGAGTAAGCTATTTAAGCTTAGTAAGTCATAAGCAAGTAAATATTAATCAAATTAACAAAACCAAATAAACAAAGTCACAAGCACAACTTAGCATTAAAATCTTCCATACACATATCATAAGGTAAATTATACATATACATAAGAACTTATACAATTCTCAATATTAAGATCTCATATAGCTCACTTGACCGAATATACTAATTCAAAATGCTTACACATGGAACACATTCATAACTTTAGCATTTATACAATCGAATAAGCAATTAACTTACCTTACTTACACAACATAGTTTAAATACATACCTGAGCCCTTTTAATTCGATTTTCACATTAGGTCTTCTCTTAACAATGCCCGTTGAACCGTTCGAAATTAAAAAGGATTCGCAAATAGTCGAAGCTCGTACAATGCCAACGTCCCAGACGTGGTCTTACATGTAATCACATATCGATGCCACTGTCCCCGACAGGGTCTTACACAGATCAAATACGATGCCAATGTCCCAGACATGGTCTTACACGTAAACACAAGTTGATGCCAACGTCCCAGACGTGGTCTTACACGATAACACATATCGGATATCCTATGTCATGACATATGTATCCTAACTATTCCTAGGGTTCGTACGGGTCTTTCGGACATCGGATTTCGATCGAATCAAACTCGGAACATAGCTCCTTAGCACAATATATATTCGGCCATACACAGAAAAATTCACAAAAAATTCCATTCATCATGTAATTATATGTACTAGCAAATTTAACAACATTTATAGGCTTATTGACTTACCTCGGACGTCGACTATCGATAAAATCGACTAATCGACTACTTTCATTTTTCCCCGGTCCAAATCTGATTTCTTTGGTTCTTGATCTAAACATATTCAAATTAAGCTTATTTAAACACCATTCTATTCAATTTAGTCTAAAAACACATAAATGGGTAAATTACAATTTTGCCCCTAACATTTCACACTTTTTACAATTTAGTCCTTTTTGCACAAAACACAAAATACACAAAATTTGAACACACTATTCTAGGGCCGAATATTCATAGTCTTCATACAAATCCACACATTTCATTTATTTCACATTTTAGTCCCTCAAAAATTTATTTTTGCAATTTATTCCAAATTACTCAAATTCATCAAAAATTCAAAGACAAAACATGTTAATCTAATACATATATTTCATATTTCATCATCAAACAACACAAACAACAAGCTATCATCAATGGCTCAACTCAAAATATTCATCAAAATTAAAAATTGAAACATGGGCTTTGTACATTTCATAGCAACGATCTCAAAAACGTAAAAATTATCAAAAACCGAGCTAGATACATACCTTAATCAAATCCAAAGATAGCCGAATGCCTAACTCTTTTCTCTTTTCTTTTTGTTTTTGTTATTCGGTTATGAAAGAAAAAATAAACTTTGGCTTTTTAATTATGTTAAGTTTATTATATTATAACTATATATTATATTAATATAAACTTTAAATTTTATATAAAATTTAACATATAAAAACATATAATAACCACATGTTGCCGTCCACTATATACTAAAAAATGGCCTAATTGCAACATAAATCCTCCATATTAAAAAGACAACAACAATTAGGCACTTTCACAACTAACTATCAAATTTTCATTTTACGCGATTAAGCCCTTTTTCTTAATCAGACACTCAAACGACGAAATTAAAACACGAAAATTTAACACAAGTAAATTCACACATAATAAACACTAAAAAAAAATTTAAAATACTTTTCAGACTCGGATTTGTGGTCCCAAAACCACTGTTTCGATTAGGGTCAAAATCGGGTTGTTACAACTCTCCCCCCTTTAGGGATTTGAATAACGCTCTTTCATTGTATCCTCTGACTCCCAAGTTGCTTCCTCAACTCCGTGCTTATGCCACAGTACTTTAACTAACGGAATTTTCTTATTTCGCAATTGTTTAATCTCACGAGCCAAAATACGAATTGGTTCTTCTTCATATGTCATATCGGACTTAATCTCAACCTCTCTCGGACTAATCACATGTGAAGGATCGGATCGGTATCTACGAAGCATCGAAACATGGAATACATTATGAATCTTTTCTAAATCAGGTGGCAACAGCAGTCTATAAGCAACCGGCCTGATACACTCTATAATCTCATATGGCCTAATAAATCTCGAACTCAATTTGCCTTTACGATCGAATCTGAGTATTTTCTTCCACGGTGAGACTTTCAAAAACACTTGATCTCCGATCTGAAACTCAATATCCTTACGTTTTAAATCTGCATATGACTTTTGACGATCTGATGCAGCTTCCAAACTGTCTTGAATCACTATCACTTTCTGTTCAGTCTCTTTGATCAAGTCAACCCCGTGTATCCTATTTTCATTGAGCTCAGTCCAATACAAAGGTGTACGACATTTTTGACCGTACAAAGCCTCGTAAGGTGCCATTTTGATACTAGATTGAAAACTATTATTATAAGCAAATTTAATCAAAGCTAAGTATCGTTCCCACGTACCTTCGAACTCAAGAATGCAACATCTCAACATATCCTCAAGTACCTGAATGATTCGTTCGGACTGACCATCTGTTTGCGGATTAAAAGCCGTGTTAAAGTGTAGTTTCGTACCTAAAGTATCTTGTAATTTCTTTCAAAATCGCGCTGTGAACCTCGGGTCTCGGTCCGAAACAATACAAATAGGCACACCATGTAATCTCGCAATCTGAGAAACATATAATTCAGCCAATTTATCAAGCGAATAATCTGTGTGAACTGGAACAAAATGAGCAGATTTAGTCAATCTATCAACAATAACCCAGATTGCATCTTTCTTGCTCGGTGTCAACGGTAAACCAGATACAAAATCCATCGTGACTCTATCCCATTTCCACTCGGGTATCATAATCGGCTGAAGTAACCCAGAAGGTACCTGATGCTCTGCTTTTACTTGTTGACAGACTAAGCATTTCGAAACAAAGTCAGATATGTCTCGTTTCATACCAGGCTACCAATAGAACTGTTTCAGATCATTATACATTTTCGTGCTACCCGAATGAACAGATAATTGACTGCTGTGAGCTTCGTTCAAAATCATCTGAATCAACTCTGAGTTTCTTGGAACACATATTCGGTTTCTGAACCTCAAACAACCATTTTCATCAACTCGGAATTCAGCTTCAACATTCGTTTCACACTGAACTCGCTTTGCTATCAGATCGTTATCAACTTTTTGAGTATCAAAAATTTGTTAAACAAACAACGGTCTTGCTTTTAATTCAGCTATTATCGAACCATCATCAGATATAACTATATACGCATTCATTGCATGCAAAGCAAATAATGATTTTCGACTTAAAGTATCAGCTACAACATTAGCTTTTCCCAGATGATAGTCAATTATAAGTTCGTAGTCTTTTAACAACTCTAACCATCGACGTTGTCTCAAATTCAAATCTTTCTGAGTCATCAAATACTTCAGGCTTTTATGATCAGAATAAACATGACATTTCTCACCGAACAGATAGTGACGCCAAATCTTCAATGCGAACACAATAGCTGCTAATTCCAAATCATGTGTCGGATAGTTCTTTTCGTGCGGCTTCAGTTGTCTCGAGGCATAAGCTATGACTTTGCCTTCTTGCATCAAAACACAACCCAGACCACTCAAAGATGCATCACTGTAAATGACAAATTCTTTACCCAATTCTGGCTGAATTAACACTAGAGCTTCGATCAAAAGAGCTTTCAACTGATCGAAACTTTTCTGGCACTTTTCTGACCACTCAAACTTAACATCTTTCTGTAACAGCTTCGTCATCGGTGTCACGATCATAGAGAAACCTTTCACGAATTGTCTGTAATAACTAGAAAGTCCCAGAAACCTTTAAACTTTAGAGACATTTCTCGGAGGTTTCCAATCAAGTATAGCTGAAATTTTATTCGGATCAACCCGAATACGACGATCCGATACAACATGGCCTAAAACCGACTTGGCGTAACTGTAAATCACATTTACTGAACTTTGCATACAACTGTTTATCTCGCAAAGTCTGTAATACAAGTCTCAGATGTTCAACATGCTCGGTTTCATCACGGGAGTAGATCAGAATATCATCTATGAATACTACCACAAATCGATCCAAATACTGTCTGAAAATTTGATTCATCAAATTCATGAAAACAGCAGGTGCATTAGTGAGTCCGAAAGGCATAACCAGAAACTCGTAGTGTCCGTACCTCATTCGGAAAGCAGTTTTTGGCACATCAGAGTCTTTAACTCGCAACTGATAGTAGTCTGATCTCAAATCTATCTTTGAAAATATTGTAGCCCCTTTCAACTGATCAAATAGATCGTCAATTCGTGGCAACGAATACTTATTTTTTATAGTCACTTTATTAAGCAGTCTGTAGTCGATACACATTCTCATGGTTCTGTCTTTCTTTTTCACAAATAAAACTGGTGCACCCCAAGGAGAGAAACTCAGTCGTGCAAAACCTCTATCTGTCAACTCTTGCAACTGTGCTTTCAATTCTTTTAATTCCGTAGGTGCCATTCTGTACGGAGCTATCGAAATCGGAGTTGTCCCCAGCACTAACTCAATACCAAATTCAACTTCTCGAATAGGTGGCAAACCCGATAACTCTTCAGGAAACACATCTAGATACTCACTCACAACAGGTACTGATTCAATCTTTCTTTCGATTACTTTACTATCAAGCACATATGCAAAATAAGCTTCGCAACCTTTTCTTAAGTATTTCTGAGCTAACATCGAAGATATCATTGCTGGTAAACCATTCAGATCATTAGATTCAATTCGAATAATCTCATCATTCTGACATCGTAAATCAATAGTCTTCCGTTTGCAGTTCACAATAGCATCATGTAGAGTTAACCAATCCATACCCAGAATTATATCAAACTCGTCGAATGGCAACAACATTAAATCAGCCGGAAAGCATGAATCTCGAATCATCAACAGACAATTCTTGCACACTTTATCAACCAAAACACACCGGCTTAAGGAGTTCGATACTTTAATCACAAACTCAGTAGACTCTACAGGCAAAGTTATACTGGATACTAAAGTCTCACACACATAAGAATGAGTCGAACCAGAATCAATCAAAGCAACAACACTAGTATCATGAAGAGTTAAAATACCAGTAATAACATCCGGGGATGAGGCCTCCTCGCGTGCGCGAATAGAATAGGCTCTGGCAGGTGTGCGAGCCTCAGATCTAACAATGGTATCTTTAGTCCCTCTCTGAATGCCACTCACATTACTCGTATTTCTGGGTGGTCTACCTCGAACTGCAGTGTTACCCAATCTAGTATTCTGAATCGAATTTTGATCCGCCAACTCTGGACACTCTCGAATGAAATGATCTCTAGATCTACATTTAAAAAAGGCTCTATCATACAATCTGCAACTGCCGGAATGTCTTTTACCACAATGTTCACACTCGGGTTGATTTGATCTGACATTACCCACACTAGCTACTGAGGTAGCTCTCGAGCTCATAGGTGGTCTATCTCGATCACGTCTAGAATAACCTGCAGTAGTCTTCGAACGGCTAGCATCATCTCGAAAGTTCTTTTAGGTCGACTGAAATGACTTACTGAATGGTCTCTTACGTGAATCTCTAGCTTCAGAATCAGCTTTTCTTTTCTCTTTCCCAAGCTCTTCGGCTTTACAAGCTCGCTCAACAAGTACCACGAACTCTTTTATCTCAAGTATGCTAACTAACAGTTTAATGTCTTTGTTCAGCCCATCTTCAAATCTTTTACACATAATAGCCTCTGTCAAAACACACTCTCGGGCATACCGACTGAGTCTCACAAAATTTCGCTCATACTCAGTCACTGTCATCCGACCCTGTTTCAATTCAAGAAATTCTTTATGTTTCTGGTCGATAAATCTCTGACTGATGTATTTCTTACGAACTCAGTCTGAAAGAATTCCCAAGTCACTCATTCTTTCGGAACCACCGATACTAGTGTATTCCACCAGTGATATGCAGTGCCCCGTAGCAGAGATATGGCACATTTTAAACATTCATTAGGGGTGCAGGATAATTCATCAAACACTCGAATAATATTATCGAGCCAGAACTCAGCTCACTCAGCATCATTATCATCAGTGGCTCTAAATTCTTCAGCTCCATGTTTTCTAATTTTATCAACAGGAGGCTTAGGCAATCTCAACGGATCACTCACTTGAGGCATAACAGGTATCGAAGATTGATTAATCGGGGGTGGAGGTTGTTGTGCAACCGGATTAGTCTGGATATATTGAGTAAACCAGTCATTCATCATTTGATAGAAGGCTTGTCTAGCCTCCCCCTCCTGGTTACTCGAAGTCGGTCGAGAATCAACCGGCGCTGTCCCTTGCGCGGGAGCAGGCACTATACTCTCGACATCATCAGCTACAGCTCGACCGGGATCTATTACTATACGAAAACACATTTTCAGAAGTCAGAAGTCATCACACTATCGAAGTATAAAATATGGCATGTATAGCTAGACACACACGCACTACGTTAGTCCTAGAATCGACTAAACCGTAGCTCTGTTACCAATCAAATGTAACACCCCTAACCTGTATCCGTCGCCAGATTAGGGTTATGAGGTACTACCAAACAAAACACAGCTCAGAACAGGTATATTATTTTTTTTAAATATATCACATCAGAGTTGTACATAACCTGAATATTATAATAACGTACGTATGTCACTGTACTCACATATAACATTCATGAACAAAAAGAACAATTCATAGTATACAAATTCACATGCTTTATAATCAAACTAAGGTTCGTATACGTATATTGAATCATTCAAACAAAGTAGAGTTGTATATTTTGCCATTAAAATCGAATCATAATAACCTAAGTATGTTCAAACATATAATCATCTCATGCCTATTGTACATCTTGGCGCATTACTAGCTACTTCATCAGCAGTCAATGGATCGAAATCCATATACTATATAAAACAAGATTTAAATCATCAGAAACCACCACACTATCATTGTACATTTATGGCATGTATAACTAGACTCTTACACCCGCTACGGTAGTCCTAGAAATGGCTAAACCATAGCTCTGATACCACTAAATGTAACACCCCTTACCTGGGTTCTACGCCAGACCCGGGCCCGAGGTGTTACCAAACTCAAACCACTTGATCGCCACTTAGGCTCGCCGTAACTACTCTATGAAGTCATCTCAACAACCTCATTCTCGACTTACGAGGCCTCACTCATACACACGAGGGCTTACGAGACTAAACCGAAACTTTTTCCAATCTTAAAAATTTTCTCTTTATACAGGTCTCACACGTCCGTGCAAGATTAGACACGCCCGTGCATGGACACACACGCCCATGTCCCCAAACCGTGCCTAAAAACCCAGTATTCTGCTAATGCCCCACGGCCAAGGCACACGCCCGTGCTTACCACCCGTGGTGCACACTGACTACTTTAACACGGCCTAGAGTCTAGACACATGCCCGTGTGGCTAGCCCGTGGCCAATACTGGATAATCACACACGCCCTAGACACACGCCCGTGCAGCTAGTCCATGGTCTATTCTGATTTATAATACTAACATGCAGGGACGACGGCCAAAGCGCACGCCGGGTGGTGACCGTGTGTCACACATGGCCTAGACACACGCCCGTGTGTCTATCCACATGGACAAGAACAAAGCTATGTGCCAAGCTCTTTTCACCCCTCTAGCATACACAACATATACTCATCTAACACCATCATAATCAACTCAAATTGAAGTGCATTCTCACATAGAAAACTACATCTTTCTTTCATATAATGTAATAGCCAACAACCATGGCATTATACAAAATAAGCTATCCATCTAAAGGCCAACACATCTTAGCCATTTACAACAAAATCCACTAACTTGTCTAGCCCCTATACATGCCATATACAAAACATTAAGTTTCATGTACCAAAGTGTCTTTGATATGTGGGTTTGTCTTACGATGATCCTCGTATCTCGATTCAACGCTTTTAATCTATAAGACAAAGGAAAAGAAAGAGAGTAAGCTTTGAGCTTAGTAAGTTTACACATAAACAATTAAGCAACATAGTATAAGCTAAGCAACAATTAGCATTATACCAACAAGTAATTCACAACTATGCTTACTCTTCTATCCCTTACCACATTTCCAACACATCATGAGTCACATACTCATAACCATCGAAATGCACCCCCGCATTCAATGTCACATTTACACAATATACTGACACATCATTATTTCTCAATAATTCATCCACATGACTAATTAACTTAATAATACATCCACACGACTATTTTACTCAATAATGCAATCACATGGCTAATCCCACGGTTAACCCACACGAATAAATGTCTCGGTGGTTTCGCACTTAGCACACCACAATCGATTAATAAGGTGGTATCGCACTTAGCCTACCACAAAGGTAATCATAGGGGTTTCTCACTTAGCCCACTAAACGATATACCTCGAGGATAGCATCGCACATAGCTTGACTCATCGTCAATATGCATTAGGATGGTATCGCACTTAGTCTACCATCTAGCATTATCACTACACATTCACATGTCTACTTACTCAATTAAACATCCATTCACAATTCTACTACATTCATTCTACTTGGACCACATAGGTTCTCAATCAATCTCGAACAAGCTACACACTAGCTATCATCAACAAATTGTAAGTATGAATGCATTGTTTATGCATAGACTTACCTCGATACTCAAAAGTATAGAAATATGCAATTTAGTCCACCACCTTGCTTTTGCCTCGGTTTCGATCCGGGCTTCGTCTTTCTTGATCTATAATGAATAAATCAGCTTATTCAATACATAAATTGACTAAATTGACCCACATCCCATACTTTAGCAAAATTACTATTTTGCCCCTAAACTTTCTCATATTTACACTTTAGTCCTAAAGGCTCGTAAAGTGATTTTTATTCAACTTTCTAGTCTTTCATGCTTAGCCGAATCACTTATTCAACTAAAGCTATCATCAATTCTCAGTAAACCACATATGTATGACCAAACTAATTTTTTTCACAAACTAGTCCCTACATGCATTTTCATGGAAAATCACTTAGCAAAAGATGTTTCTATTACATCAAGCTTTCATAATTTTCCATAAAAAAAATACATGCATGTCATACATATGTACATTTTTGAACATCCATAATAGCTCACCAAAAAGCTAAAAATAGCTTACTCATGCTACTAGGACTTCAAAAATACGAAGAATATCAAAAATCGGGCTTAGAAGCACTTACTAGCAAGCTTGAAAAATTGAAAGAGCCCTAACAATGGCTATTGAAATTTTCGGTAGCTTGGGGGAGAAGATGAGTGAATTTTTGTCATCTTTTCACCTATTTAATCACTTAATAACTAAATGACCAAAATGCCCTTTTTGATAAACTTCAAATTTTAACTCATCCATGCCCATTTTTGTCCAAAAATTAGAATTTGGATAAATTACTATTTAAGGACATCTAATTAATAATCTAAAGCTATTTCACACATATAGCTTCTAGAAACACACATTTTGCAACTTTTGCAATTTAGTCCATTTGGACAATTCAACCACAATTTCACAAAATTGCTTCATGAAACTTTCACACTAGCATGCATACATAATATAAACCTCAAAAACTCATTCATAACCCTCGGATTTATGGTCTCGCACCACTATTCTGACTAGGCCTTAAACCGGGATGTTACACTAAGTGTGCGAAATAATTAAAAGAATAGAAAAGATTGAATGAGATGTAATATCGAGCAATTGAGTAGCATGAATGGTGAGTAACTAAGTGTTGATCAAGGTACGTTTGAACCTATGTGGTTGATGATAGATTTTAAAAGTTGAATGAATAGATACTTGAGCATATGGTTGAGATTGATGATGTCCTTAATTGTGCATTTATCTAAGTGATGGTTTAATTATATATTGATGTGGTACTATTAAGTTATATGTATTGTATTTCGAACTTACTAAGCTTTGAAAGCTTACTGTGTGATTTGTTTCTCTATTTTACAGTGTCAGTAAAGCTAGCTCAGATTCGGGGATCGTCAGCATCTCTATCATACTATCGGCAATCTAATTCGTTACTTTTGAAAGATGTATATAGTTGGTATATAGCATGTATAGGCTAGTCAATGTGGCATGTTTTGAGTTGTATATAACTTGCCACGTGATATGGCTTAGTAGTTGAATGTTGTTGGTTTATACTTGATGCTATGAAAATGATGAATGTGGTATGAAATCATGAGTATGAAAATGGTATGTTTTATATTGAATTGGTTGATGAGAATGATAGATTAAATGTGAATTGTGGTAAGAATTACATGATGCTCAACTTGTATACATTAGGTTGCAAAATTTGTATTTGGATAGGCTTATTTGTGTTGATTTTGAGTAAGGAAATAGATGATGTTGTTGATGGTTAAATTGATCCTTGAAAAGGTATGTATTGGTGGCATTTGAGGCATGAAATGGTAATGGTTTGATGCATATAGATTATTTAATGTGTGGGAGGCAACTTTGGCCTTGAAAATAGCGTATAACTACCCACACGGTTGAGCACACGGGCGTGTGGCTCGACCGTGTTGTTTAAGTTTGCCAAGTGAAACAAGTAGTAGCGACCACGGGTTGGACACACGGGTGTGTGACTGGCTGTGTGGAGCAAGTACGAGTCCACCACGGGTGAGGCACACGGCGTGTCTCAGGCCGTGTGGACAAGTCAGTATGTATGCCCTGTTTTTACACAGCTTGGACGCACGGGCGTGTGACCTCTGTAGTTTTGAAAAATGTTTAAATTTCTGAGAATTTTCGTATGTATTCGGTTTAGTCTCGACCTCTTTCTAACACATGTTCAAGGTCTCGTAGACCTCAATAAGGGACTATAAGTGTATAATTGAATATGGTTGTTTGATGATTGACTTAGTGTTGTGAATTGGATGTGAAATGTTCCGATTGTTCGGTAATGCCTCTTAACCCTATTCCAGTGACGGTTTCGGGTTAGGGGTGTTACAAAGTGTTTAATGAGCATGTTTATAGATTTAGGGTTGTTGTCGTCCTAATCCCTAGGTCAGCTAATGCTCTCATATTAAACATTTGATTGTGCAAACCAAAACGCCCCTGGCTCGTAAGTATTTCTCATACAGGACCGATGTCGCGACACCCTAGTGCATGTGTCGCACATCAAAGGCAATATGCTCGTACTTAGGGTAGCTTTAGAGGTGTGTCACGACACTGAAGGCAGTCTTGGAATTCTTGTGCCCTTCTCCCTATGTTGCAACATCAAACTCCCTGTGTTGCAACACATCGACCAGTATTGAGTTAATACACCCTTTAATGGTCTCTTGCACACTCACAAAGTATATTAGCTCACCCTTAGGCCTTATTCGGCCCCTAAGGTAAATAAAAGACTCAAATTACACTTTTTTTTAATGTAAATGAAATTATAAAAACTCAACTAAAACATAATAAAAATGCTTGTATTCAAGCTCCTCAAATGCGAAAACTAGTTTAATCCGGTACACCGTATTACGACAGATCAGTCTTTTGCTATGTAAATGATCATCCCTAATGTGAATGTCAATTTTGCATTTGTGGGCTAATGTTATGTTTGTAAGGTTGGTAAATGGCCTAGTTTATTCCAGGTTTTTGTATCATGTTTAATGCCATTTGAATTCTTGATTTCAAGGTTTGCATAGGCCTTATGTGTTTGAACTTGCAAAATGTGGTAACTTGGTATGTTAAAGTTTGAAACTGGCATAGTTATGTCAAGTTCATGAATATGTATCAAATGTCATTTGAATTCTTTGATCTTAAGAAGTCTAGTAAGCCTTATGTACATAAATTGCATGATATGTTGACTTGTTAAATTGGAATGAACATGTGTATGTTAAAATGTTTTTCGTAGAAAGTATTAAATTTGTCCCAAAGTGATTTTTTCCAAAACAAAGGGTAATATCACGATGATAAGTTCCCAACATTGTGACTTAAATTGACAGTGAGTGGCATCATGACCTCGAGTTTTTAGAAGTCGTAGCGACACTCATTGATTGATGAGGTCGCGACGTAATATCCATGGTGTCGCGGCGTAATAGCCATGGTGTCGCAACTATTTTTCAATTAAGTTTTGAAAACTTTTCAATTAAGTCCTTAACCGACCTCAGGTTAGCAAAAGAGCTTTCGTAAGCTCGTATAAGATTCAGAAATGATTATACATCATATCGAGAATATGTTTTGCACTTGTAAGCCTACTGGAATGGTTAAATAGTATTTAAATTTGTAACACCCCTAACCCGTACCCGTCGCCGGATTAGGGTTACGAGGTACTACCAAACAAAACACAGCTCATAATAGGCATATTGTTTTTTTTTTAAAAATATCACATCAAAGTTGTACATAACCTGAATATTATAATAACGTACGTATGTCATTGTACTCACATATAACATTCATGAACAAAAAGAACAATTCATAGTATACAAATTCACATGCTTTATAATCAAACTAAGGTTCGTATACGTATATTGAATCATTCAAACAAAGTAGAGTTGTATATTTTGCCATTACAACCGAATCATAATAACCCAAGTATGTTCAAACATATAATCATCTCATGCCTATTATGCACTAATACATCCATTGATTCTATTTCGTTTATTTTACAATTACCAAATTTACCAAATACTTAGCCAATTTAGTTCATCACAAGGCTATGCGCATAAACTTTATCAATCTAAAACATCTTGAACATAAATTACAACTAATATTTCACTTATCTCACATGTCCAAATACCATAGTCAAAATACATACACTTAGCTAATGAATTAACTATTTATTCGATTACATAAGATTTAAAATTTCGTACAAATTCTCCATTCAATAATAATGAAATTATTCAATCCCATTAACCAAACAATGAACACATCATAAACATATATGCATTTATTTCACATATAAGTAACCAAACATAAACATGCATTATAACCCAAGTCATGTCTCTCAAATTAACCAAAACCAATCATAAAGCATGATCTTTATCTATCGACTAACAACCACACCAATAAGGCAATATGTAATCAAACACATTTCATCTTTTATACTTCATTACTAAGTCAAGTTATACCTAATTTTTTTACCATTTAACAAAGCCGTACACATTCATACACATTTATTCTCAATTTCTAATTCAAAACCTATGAATCTTACCGTTTCCAACCAACCCAATTAACCATTTTAACATCAATATATATGTATCCATTCACTTATTTCATTTATAAATCATACATATCTTTTCACAACCAAGATATATAACCCAATACTCCATTCATACATATCATGAAACTTACTTACCAAATCACACAAATACCATGATCATTACTACACAACTATCAACTAACTCAATTAACAATCGAACCACATAACAAAACACCTAACATAAATACCTATGAAATACACTTCCATAATAAACTAATGCCATGACCGAAATCACAATCCAAGCACATCAAACACTAAATCAAGAACATAAAAAAAACAGATTTAAACATAATGAACAAGCCATTTTCGCATGGCTTTATACATATACATATCTCAAAGTCAAATATTTAGGCTAGACTATGCATGCCATAAATTCAGATTCAAACTTTACAAAATACTGAAAAGAGACGATAGTGTGATAGGCTTTGCTGACGATCCCCGAGCTCGTAACGTGAATCCAAAATCTATAAAACAGAGGTAAACGGAAACACACAGAGTAAGCTGTTTAAGCTTAGTAAGTCATAAGCAAGTAAATATTAATCAAATTAGCAAAACCAAATAAACATAGTCACAAGCACAACTTAGCATTAAAATCTTCCATACACATATCATAAGGTAAATTATGCATATACATAAGAACTTATACAATTCTCAATATTAAGATCTCATATAGCTCACTTGACCGAATATACTAATTCAAAATGCTTACACATGGAACACATTCATAACTTTAGCAATTATACAATCGAATAAGCAATTAACTTACCTTACTTACATAACATAGTTTAAATACATACCTGAGCCCTTTTAATTCGATTTTCACATTAGGTCTTCTCTTAACAATGCCCGTTGAACTGTTCGGAATTAAAAAGGATATGTGGATAGTCAAAAGCTCGTACAATGCAAACGTCCCAGACGTGGTCTTACATGTAATCACATATCGATGCCACTGTCCCAGACAGGGTCTTACACGAATCAAATATGATTCTAATGTCCCAGACATGGTCTTACACGTAAACACAAGTCGATGCCAATGTCCCAGATGTGGTCTTACACAATAACACATATCGAATATCCTATGTCATGACATATGTATCCTAACTATTCCTAGGGTTCGTACGGGGCTTTCGGACATCGGATTTCGATCGAATCAAACTCGGAACATAGCTCCTTAGCACAATATATATTCGGCCATACACAGAAAAATTCACAAAAAAATTCCATTCATCATGTAATTATATGTACTAGCAAATTTAACAACATTTATAGGCTTATTGACTTACCTCGGACGTCGACGATCGGTAAAATCAACTAATCGACTACTTTCGTTTTTCCCCGGTCCAAATCCGATTTCTTTGGTTCTTGATCTAAACATATTCAAATTAAGCTTATTTAAACACCATTCTATTCAATTTAGTCTAAAAACACATAAATGGGCAAATTACAATTTTACCCCTAACATTTCACACTTTTTACAATTTAGTCCTTTTTGCACAAAACACAAAATACACAAAATTTGAACACACTATGCTAGGGCCGAATATTCATATTCTTCATACAAATCCACACATTTCATTTATTTCACATTTTAGTCCCTCAAAAATTTATTTTTTCAATTTAGTCCAAATTACTCAAATTCATCAAAAATTCAAAGACAAAACATGTTAATCTAAAACATATATTTCATTTTTCATCATCAAACAACACAAACAACAAGCTATCACCAATGGCTCAACTCAAAATATTCATCAAAATTAAAAATTGAAACATGGGCTTTGTACATTTCATAGCAACGATCTCAAAAACGTAAAAATTATCAAAAACCGAGCTAGATACATACCTTAATCAAATCCAAAGATAGCCGAATGCCTAACTCTTTTCTCTTTTCTTTTTGTTTTTGTTATTCGGTTATGAAAGCAAAAATAAACTTTGGCTTTTTAATTATGTTAAGTTTATTATATTATAACTATATATTATATTAATATACACTTTAAATTTTATATAAAATTTAACATATAATAACCACATGTTGCCGTCCACTATATATTAAAAAATGGCCTAATTGCAACATAAATCCTCCATATTAAAAAGACAACAACAATTAGGCACTTTCACAACTAACCATCAAATTTTCATTTTACGCGATTAAGCCCTTTTTCTTAATCAGACACTCAAATGACGAAATTAAAACACAAAAATTTAACACAAGCAAATTCACACATAATAAACACTAAAAATAATTTTAAAATATTTTTCGAACTCGGATTTGTGGTCCCAAAACCACTATTCCGATTAGGGTCAAAATCGGGCTGTTACAAAATTAGTTGTAGTTGTTCCGGAAACGAATTTGACATCCTGCAGCTCAAGCTCGGTGATTAGGACAGGCAAGGGGTGTTACAATGCTAGTCAAATTTGATAATTTTTTGAAATTTTATATATGTTGAATTTTTTAGCTTTTCAATTTTTTTTTTAAGTTTCAATAAAATATTCAAAATTTTAAATTTTGATTTTTTTTATATTTTGATGTATTTTTTAACTTTGTAATATTTTTATATTTTTTTAATTCGGACTTAAATGTGCTTAAAAATGTGATAAAAGCTAAATTGAGGTACCAATTTGAACAAAAAAAAATTAGCTACCAATTATATATTGAAACCAAATTCAAGTATTAAAAATATATTTATTTTACTACTTTGCAAGCATATTGAATTTTTTAAAGGTAAACCACCCCGTTACTCACTTTAAAATTAGGTTGTTCCTATTTTAGACACTCCAAAAAAAAATTTTGTTAGAGAAATTGACCAAACTAGTCACTCAATCATTAAATCCATCTCTTCCATTTTAAAAATTTTTTAATTCTTCTTTTTTTCCCCTTATTCTTTTTTTTTCCTTATTTTTTTCTATCTCCTCTCCTCTTCATCTTCTCCTTTCTAACCCAAAAACCTTAGTCGCTACCTCTCTTAAAGATGTTGCTGCTACTTCTGTCGAACCACCATGATGAGCTCAAAAGTAGAGAGGCATTTCAAAAGCAGGCCATATCGATGGCAGGATTAGGAGATTGGAGCACTGAATTTATAAAGCTTCGGGAGGATCTCACAATTTTTAGGGATTTTTTGAAAAAAAAAATCTAATCCTATAATTTGAAGATGAGTCTTTCAGCTTCACTTTGGTGGTTTTGGATCGTCAGTTTGACATCAGATGATCATAGCAGCGACGGTAAGAAGCAACAGCCATGGGTAAGGAGAAGAAATGAGAAGGGGATAAGAGAAAATAGGGAGAAAGAAGTGTCCCTTGGCATCATTCATTGACAAAACAACACTCACTAGCAATGGTTTGACGAAAGAAGCAGTGACATCTTTAAGGGAGGCAGCAGGAGGTTTCTATGTTAGAATGGAGAAGAAGAAAAAAAAAAGGAAATGGGAACATTTCTTTAAATTTAACCTTAGTGTAACCAGTTTGATCAATTTATTTAATGACAGTGAGTAAATTAAAAAAAAAATTAAAATGATCAAAATAGGAATATCGTAGTTTTAGAGTGACTAACAGGATAGTTTACTCATTTAAAAAACTACTAACCAATTTAAATTATAATCCAAGCACATTATAAAAATAATAATATTTACATACAACATATTGACACACAAGATAATTTGAGGTAAGAGTGAGAAGGAAAAATTGAATTGGATGAAATTTAATTAAGTAATGGTGTGGTTGAGTCCTAATCGTACGACAACGAATATATTCATCCGGATAAAATCTAACCGAGCAAAAACTATCAATACGAATGAAATTCAATCCATCAATCAAGAAGATATTGGTCCGAATTAGACCAAATGAGTGAAGAATCGAGGAAAGAAATTTAATTTTACACAAAATAACCACTTGAGGAATAAACTCAGGAGTTTGATCAAAATAAATTATTTAATTGGTTAAAATATGTTGTTAGTAAATGTACTTGTATAAAATTTGAGATTTAAAAGTTAAGAATTTAATCCTC
Organism: Gossypium sturtianum; assembly: GCA_025698515.1. Classification (NCBI taxonomy): domain Eukaryota; kingdom Viridiplantae; phylum Streptophyta; class Magnoliopsida; order Malvales; family Malvaceae; genus Gossypium; species Gossypium sturtianum. The sequence continues at coordinate 73,029,135 of CM046953.1, forward strand.
TTACTTTTTTCACTTTAAAAGTTTTAGTCCAATCATTATCGTTATTGGTAGTTTTTGTCAAAATTTGTTAACTCATCACTTTTATTTTGTAGTCATATGCCATATCATATGAGGATATCTTCACCAAAATTCAAAATTGACAATTTTTTTACAGAAAATGCTTACGATTTTAATTATTGTATTGAGATCTTTAAATAAAAAAGTAAGAGGACTTAATTTTAATTTTTTAAGTACATGAACTAAATTTTAATTGGATCAAAGTATAGAGACTAACAACATAGTTTAACCTATTAATTTTATTCCTTATATTCCAATAAAAAAGACCACATGATATTACCATAATGTCCGTCGAAGTTTTTCTTTATATATAAGGGCATATTCGTGCTTTAAGAGTACAATAAATTTATTGTTAAATAATAGATAAACCGATGACAATAACAATTGTGTATATTATTTAGTATTTAAGTTTGATTTTTTTTAATATTGTATTTATTTTTTTTGTCTAATTTAATACATGTATTTGACCAAAAATTATATATTTTAGTGCACAAAAGTAATCATGTTAACTTTATAGAGTTTAATTCGGGTTTCAAAATTGATTTGATGAAAATTAATTGAATATTAAACTTGAATTCTTTATTATTTTTAATAGAATAACTTTAGTGCTGATTGTGAGTTCTTTTAATTTTTACATTTAACTTCTCAAATACAATTTGATAAATGTAATTTAATTTAGATTTTACAATTAATTTAATAAAAAATAATTGTTAATATTATTAAATTAATATAATTCTAAAATTTAAATTAAATACTAAAAATTAATATTATTATTTTTAAATATCCAAATATATATTTTTTATTAAATACAAAAATATCACGTTGAATAAAAAAATTATATTAAAATAATTTGGAACTCAAACAGTAAAATATGCATTGAGCGTTCCTAAATGTTATTAAATGAAATGAGAATTAAGGACGGTGATAGATAAAATGTGAGCTCCTTCGTACAACACTGCCAAGTACAACCATAAGTATTGATGAAAAGAAAATTCCAGAGCTACTAGGAATGAAGGCGCGTGAGAAGGAAGCGCCAATTATTTGGGGAATTGGTGTAGAGTCAAAGTGGACCCATTGACAGATGGGTAAACAGGAATGAGACGGAAGCGTCTTTTGAAAATTTGAGTTGTCGTTTGTGCCAACACGCATGCGCTTCGAGGCAAGGTTGGTCGGGGAATGTGGTAAACGCGCCGACTAGAGAGTTATAGATACCGTAACAAAATATTAATTTATTAACAGTTCATGATGGCAGCCTTTGTTTTTCCATTACAATAACACGAGCGCCAATAACAGTGCATGCCACTGTGATCTCATGGTTAGTGTAGTGCAGTGCTACTGGCGTACTACCCATTACATTTATTTTTTGGCATACGAATTTTTTAGCCCTCCGACTTTGGTTTTTTTTAGTTCTTAAATTTATATTATTTATCACATAACTTCAAAATAGCTAAAAAAATTAACGTTTGCTATAAATCATGTGTATGTTATGGTAATAATTAATTGTTTTTAAAATTAAAAATATTTTTTATATTTTTAATAATTCTAATTTTTTAAACATTTTAATAATTTTTTAATAATTTTTTTAATAATTTTTAAATTTTAAAAAATTAATTAATTGTTAAAGTGCTATCATGACAATCCACGTATATGTCATGGCAGCAAAGTTAGCAAACATTAACATTTACATCCATTTTGAGGTAGTTTGAAAAACACTGCAAGTTCAATGATTAAAAAAGATGAAAAATTATTTCTAAATAAGTTATTATAATTTTTTTTATTTCCAAATTTATTTTTTAAATTTTGAAGTAAATTAATTCATTTATCTAAAATTGAATAGATTGACCACAAAAAGAAGTAATAAGGCGTAATAACATTTTAGCCTCTAATATTAATTATTTCATCAATTTGGCCTTCTTCTTTTTTTATGATTTTGACACGCAATTTTCAAAATGTAGTCAAAATGTTTTTTTGTTAAATAGAATAGTTGATTCAATTGTTAAAATTTTAATAACATTGACATGTTAACTTGCGTGATAATCTATATTTATTTCATTATTGATGTGGATAGTTTTCTTTTTAATTATTATTATTTTTAATTTGTTGAATTTTAAATTTTTTATTTTTTTTCGATTTTTATGAAGTACTCATAGATTATCATACGAGTTGTCACGCTAATATTATAAAAAAATTTAACAGTTCAATCAATTTTTATTTAATTAAAAATTGAAGACTAGGGATCAAAATAATCTTTAAAAAATTAAAACTAAAATAATAAAAAATAAATATTAAAAAACTAAAATTTTCATTATGCTGAAAATAAATCATTTTGATTTGGAATGGCATGAAAACAATAATCAATTCAATTTTTATCTTATCATGTTCGAAAATATTAAATTTTAGTTTTCTTATCGCGTCAATTTTAACCATAAAGTCAAAAAATTTAAATATAATTTAAATTTATCGTGGATTAAAATTTTACCTTTTTACCTCATATTTATTCTTCTACCTCAACTACTTGCAACTTTGCAAGTAAACGTGAACTATTTGATGATTGTTTTTCTTTTTGGTAAAAAAATAAAAATAGAATCTTAAGTTAGGATTACATCAAAAATCATCGTCATCAAAAAATGGATAAGTAGCATAATAAATATCATCATTTAATATATCTCTCATACTCTTCGGTGATTTTTCATGTAAAGATATTTAATTTAATGAATGTAATTTTATTGTCCGTAATAAGATTATTAGAGTATATTGTTTAGCATATCATCAGATTTGTTATATTATTTTATTTAATTTATTTGATTAGGTTGTAAGATTTTTTTATTTGATTAATAGAATGTAATATTACAACACATTTTATTAATTTGTTTTCATAAAATTTATTTATTTTTATTATTTGCTACGCAAAAGTTGAAACTTTTAATATTTTATTTTAGGCTTAAGGGTATAGAGAGCCTCTTAATTTTGTCTGAAAAATCAATTAAAAAGTTCCGAAAAAACACACACCCAATTGAGTCTTCAAACGTTAGAATTTTCATCAACTAAGCCCTTTTGTTGTTAATTTTAATAGTTTATTGTTAAAGTGTAACGATTACCCGAGCAATTTATGCTACGTGCTCTATAAAATTATTTAAAACAAATCATAAAAATGTAAAAATATATTATAAAATTACCAAAAAAACCATAAAATCATTAAAAATTTATTAAAGATTGTAGAAATTTATAAAATTATTATAAATGACAAAATTTTAAAAAATCATAAAAATGGAAAATTGTAGAAAATTATAAAAAATTATTAAACATAATAGAAAATTTAAAAATTATATAAGATTACGAAAAATGTAGCAAATTATAAAAAATTATAAAACAAATAAAGAATATATAAAAGAATATTATAAAGCTCAAAATTTTCACATTTGTACACTTATCATGGTTAACAATACAACACCTATTAAAAAATTATATGATGTTTGAAATTATTTGTATCCCGGCCTCCGCCACTAAAGAAAACTCTAATTGATCCGACCCTTTACAATTATTTTGTTTGTTTTTGTTGCGTTCATCCATCATAGACCTTCTAAAATCATGATTGCGAGGGATTATATATATATAGAGAGAGAGAGAGAGAGAGGTGAAGAGTGGTGAGCAGTGGAAGTGGTGTGTTTTGATAAGCAATTGAGGTGGTTAGATTTTTATTTTTATTTTTATAAGTTTTTATAAATTATTTTTATTTTATATAATTTTCTATTATATCAAATAATTTTTTCACTTTTTTACATCTTAATATTTTAATAATTTTATGATTTTTATATTTTATGTTTTTAATAATTGACACATTGGTTAGGTCTTGTAGGTGGATTGAAATGGTATATTTTGAGTAGGATGTGGTTTTGGTATGTAAAGATTTATAGAAGTAGGATATCTTGGTATGCAAGATTTGGACTTGTTTTGGCTTGTTTTAGAGGTAACTATAGTCGCACACGGCTTAGGACACGGGCAGTAACACGACCGTGTGGCCCAAGTCAGTGTCTAGCATGGCTTTCGACACAGCCATGTGACTCAACTTCGAATACGCACACGGTCTGGCACACGACCTACGACACGGTCGTGTGGCCCTATTTCGAATACTCACACGGGCTGGGACACAGTAGTGTGTCTTGATTTCGAATGTCCACACAGTCTAGGCTGTAACACCCCTTACCCGTATTCATCGCCGAAACCAGGTACGAGGCATTACTGGACATAACTCACTTGAACATACATCTTTAGGCAATAAAATTTCATTCCAATTTTAAACTTCCAATTCACATTCATAACATCCTTATTATGGGCCTACGAGGCCTTAAACATACAAACGGAGGGTCTCAAATCAAACCAAAACCTTTGTATACTTAGAAATTTTTGCCTAAAGCGGGGCCACACGCCTGGTGTGAAATGGGACACGCCGGGTGTGGGCGGGCGTGTGGTCACACACGCCCATGTCCCACCGTGTGGGATTTATTTTCATTCGAACCTCTGGGGGTTTTCACACGGCCAGGACACACGCCCGTGTCTTTGGCTCGTGTCCTTCACACACGACCTAGACACGCCCGTGTCCTCACCCGTGTGTGAAAACCTGGGTATTCTGTTTATGACATCAGCACCCTCATAAGGGATACATGGTCTAGTCACACGCCCGTGTGTCAGCCCGTGGTCGATTTCGACTTGCAACACTAATATCAGGGGACACACGGCGACCACACACCCATGGGGCGGCCGAGTGTGTCACACACGGCCTAGACACACGCCCGTGTGTCTACCCATATGGACGAGAACAAGGCTATTTTCCAAGCTCTTTTTATCACCCTAACTCATACAACATAAATCCCATTCAACCATTTACCAAGCAACTCAATCATGCATCATACACATTCATAAATAACCTCATCTTTTCATATATTAATAATAATGAGCCATCAACTATGACTATTTACAAAAAGTTCATCTTTAAAAGAGCCAACACACTTGACCAAAATAGCAAGACATTTTACTAAGTCTAGCCCCTATACATGCCATACTCAAAATATTAAGTCTAAATATACCGAGATGAGATGATAGTGTGGGTGATCCTCCGATTATCTTCGTATCCCGAACTGGCTCTTTGACAGTATAAAATAAGGGAAAAGAAAGGGAGTGAGCTTTAAGCTTAGTAAGTTCACATGTAAACAATAAGCATCATAACATATGCTATTCAATCAATAGCATTACGTACTAAGCAAGAACAATTCACATTTCCATAATCATGCTTACTCATTTCATCTCTTACCATATTCCAACCATATCACAATTATAATGCTCACAATCACTTGCACACAACCCCTGCACTCATCACCACCAAGTCACATGAAACATTTACTTAAACAATTTCTCGACGAACCATTCGGAATAATACTAAACACTCGGTGGTTTCGCACACAGCCCACCATTAACCTATAATAGGGTGGTATCGCACATAGCCCACCAACAAGAATATTTACGGTGGTATCGCACATAGCCCACCAAATGATAATATAAATGATGGTATCACACACAGCCCACCAAATGATTATCACAGATATTTTTCCGCACTTACATATCTATTCCGAGGTTAATACGAGAATTACTCACAATCTATCAATTTCAGTCAATCTCAATCATAAATAATTTCATTCATACAATGCACCAATAAGTAACAATATATGTATTAAAGATGTATCGTTTACACATAAACTTACCTCGGTGCAAAATATATTAGTCGACGACTTAGTCCGTAACCTTGCCTTTTCCTCGGTCAAGGTTGTTTTCGCGCTCTTCTTGATCTATAATAATAAAATTCACTCATTTAATCACTTTATAATTCATGATACATCAAAATTTCTACTTAGGCAAAAATGACCATTTTGCCCTTATACTTTGGCAAAATTACGATTTTGCCCCTAGGCTCGTAAATCGTTTTTCATCACATTTTCTCATTAAACAAGCCTAGATGAACATTTAATTCTCTTACAACAACTCACAAAACTAATTATTTCATGCATTTATTACTAAATTACAATATTTACAACTAAGTCCCATTTAGGTGTTTTCATGGTAACACCTTTCACAAAGGTTGTTCCTTAACTCACTAACATTCATTTTCTTCCATAAAAACTCAGCAAACAACATAAACACTCTCATGGAAAGTCCCTAAACTTTCAATCATTTTGCAAATTAGTCCCCTCATTAGCTAGCTTAAGCTTTGAGGTTTCCAAAAGTACAAAAATCATCAAGAAAGACCCCTAAAATCACTTACTTGTAAGAGAATGGCTTCGCTGAAAGTTTGAACTCCAAAAACCTCTAATTTCCCTTCAATTTTCGGTGGAGAAGAAGCATGAATAGTGAAAGATGATATCTCTTGTATTTATCTTATTTTATTCATTTTTTATCACCTAATTTCACCAAATTTTGACCAAAATTTAATGCCTTTGTCTCCTTGTCTCTATGGCCGGCCAACACACTCTTAATGGCCTAATTGTACTTTAAGGACCTCCAATTTAATATTCTATAGCTATTAGACACCCCTACCTTGTAATATAGAACTTTCACACTTTATGCGATTTAGTCCTTTTCACAATTAAGCATGCAATCGCTAAAATTAATGCACCAACATTTTCATACATCCATATAATTATGCCATAATACATAAAATGATATCAAAAATAATTTTCTTCAACCTCGGATTAGTGGTTCCGAAACCACTATTCCGACTAGTCCCAAAATCGGGTTGTTACAACTCTCCCCCTATAGAGATTTTCATCCCCGAAAATCTTACCTATAAAAAGGTTTGGGTACTGTTCCCTCATGGCTTCTTCCGGTTCCCACGTAGCCTCTTCCACACCATGCTTTTGCCATAACACTTTTAGTATGGCTATACTCTTATTCCTCAACTGTTTAACCTCTTGAGCTAATATCTTAATTGGTTCCTCTTCATAAGTCATGTCTGGTCATATCTCAATTTCTGTTGGAGGGATCACATGCGAAGGATCAGAACGATATCGCCGCAACATCGACACATGAAACACGTTGTGTATTTTCTCTAACTCCGCCAGCAAAGCCAACCGGTATGCTACTGGCCCAATCCTCTCAATAACCTCATACGGTCCTATGAATCGTGGACTCAATTTGCCCTTTCGACCAAATCTCAATATTTTCTTCCACGGGGATACTTTCAGGAATACTTTGTCACCCACTTGAAACTCGATTTCTTTCCTTTTTAAATCCGTGTATGACTTTTGCCGATCCGAAGCAGCTTTTAGACTATCACGGATCACTTTCACTTTCTCCTCAGTCTCTTTAACTAGATCGACCCCGTAAATTTGCTTCTCACTAAGCTCGGTCCAATACAAGGGAGTCCGACACTTGCGACCATATAAAGCTTCATACGGTGCCATCTGTATACTCGGCTGATAACTGTTGTTACAGGCAAACTCAACCAAAGGTAGATAGTTTTCCCAACTACCTTTAAACTCTAACACACAGCATCGGAGCATATCCTCAAGAACTTGAATCACTCTTTCGGATTGGCCATCAGTTTGAGGATGGAACGCAGTACTAAAATTCAATCTTGTACCCAAGGCTTCTTGCAACTTCTTCCAAAACCTCGAGGTAAATCTTGGATCTCTATCCGCGATAATAGATATAGGCACTCCATGTAATCTCACCACCTTAGCAATATATAGCTCGACTAACTTATCAAGTGAATAATCCACATGCACCGGTATAAAGTGAGCTGACTTTGTTAATCTATCAACAATAACCCACACATCATCTTTCTTTTCGGAGTCATAGGTAACCCCGTCACGAAGTCTATCGTGATTCTATCCCACTTCCACTCGAGAACCATCACCGGCTGAAGTAATCCCGAGGGCACTTGATGCTCGGCTTTCACTTGTTGACAAACTAAATATTTTGTAACAAACTCAGAGATGTCTCTTTTCATACCCGGCCACCAATACAACTTCTTCAAATCATTGTACATTTTCGTACTGCCGGGATGTATTAATAAGCAACCACTGTGTGCTTCATGTAAAATTTTCCGGATCAACTCATCATCCTTAGGTACACAAACTGTCATGAAACATCAAACAACCATCTGAACTAACTCAAAAATCAGATTCATTTCCCGATTCGTACTGAGCTCTCTTAGCGTGTATCTCATTATCATTCTTTTGAGCTTCATATATTTGCTGAATAAATAATGGTCTAGCCCTCAAATCGGCCAATATAGCACCACCGTCAGACAACGCTAAGCTCGTACTCATAGCTCTCAAAGCATACAGGGATTTTCTGCTCAAGGCATCCGCAACCACATTTGCTTTCCCCGGATGGTAATCGATTACTAACTCATAATCTTTCAATAATTCGAGCCACCGTCGTTGTCACAAATTCAAATCCTTTTGGTCCATCAAGTACTTCAAACTCTTGTGATCAGTGAAGATTCGACACTTCTCACCATATAAATAATGACATCAAATCTTCAAAGCGAAAACAATCACAGCCAACTCCAAATCATGAGTCGGATAATTCTTCTCATGTGGTTTTAGCTGTCTCGAGGCATAAGCTACTACCTTACCCTCTTGCATCAACACACAGCCAAGACCATTTAATGGCGCATCACTGTAGACCACAAACTCTTTCCCCGACTCAGGTTGTACTAAAACCGGTGCCTCAGTCAACAATGTTTCCAATCTCTCGAAGCTCCGTTGGCATTTCTCAGTCCATTCAAACTTAGCGTCTTTATGCAACAGTTTTTTCATCGGGGTAGCAATCATGGAGAACCCCTTTACAAACCTTCTGTAGTACCCCGCTAAACCCAAAAAGCTTCTAATTTTTGACACATTCCTTGGTGGTTTCCACTCCACAATAGCCGAGATTTTAGTCGAATCAACTCTAATGCCATCACCCGACACAATGTGTCCTAAGAACCCAACCTCTCAAAGCCAAAACTCACTTTTACTGAATTTAGCATACAACTGCTTGTCTCTTAAAGTCTGCAAAACAATTCTCATGTGCTCTGCATGCTCTCTCTCATCCTAGGAATAAATTAATATATCGTCGATAAAAACAACCACAAACTTATCTAAATACAATCGGAAGATGCGGTTCATTAGATCCATAAAAATTGCAGGAGCATTCGTTAAGCCAAATGGCATGACAAGAAACTCATAATGGCCATACCTCGTCAGGAATGTAGTTTTCGGCACATCTTGCTCCTTAACCCTCAACTAGTAATAGCCAGACCTTAGGTCTATCTTAGAGAACACCGTAGCTCCCTTCAATTGGTCAAATAAATCATCTATCCTTGGCAAAGGATACTTATTCTTCACTGTCACCTTGTTGAGTTGTCTGTAGTCTATGCACAATCTCATCGACCCATCTTTCTTCTTTACAAAAAGTACCGGAGCACCCTACGGCGAATAGCTCGGTCTTGTAAAACCCTTGTCCGTTAATTCTTGTAATTGAACTTTCAATTCTTTCAACTCCAATGGTGCCATTCTATACGGGGCAACCGAAATAGGTGTTGTACCCAGAACTAACTCAATCCCAAACTCGACCTCTCTAACTGGAGGCAATCCGGGTAACTCTTTCGAGAACACATCTGGATACTCGCATACCACCGGCACTGCTTCAATCTTTACCTCTGACTCTTGAGTATTCAGCACGAAGGCGAGATAGGACTCATACCCTTTTCTCAAGTATTTCTCAGCTACCATAGATGAAATCATTACAGGTAAACTATCCGATTTACCTGATTAAACCCGAATGACATCTCTATTTACACATCTCAATTCAATAAACTTACTACCATAGTTTACTAAAACATTATGAGCAGTCAACCAATCCATACCAAGAATTAAGTCAAATTCATCAAACGGCAACAACATAAGATTTGCCGAAAAATAATAACCTCTAATTGTCAAAGGACAATTCTTACACACCTTGTCAACTAGCACATGTTTGCCTAATGGGTTTGACACTTTTATTACAAATTCCGTAGACTCAACAATCATACTCATGCTAGATGCCAATTTCATGCAAATGTAAGAATGGGTAGACCCCAGATCAATCAAAGCAACAACAGAAATATCATGAAGAGAAAAAGTACCCGTTATCACATCTGGAGATGATGCCTCTTCGCGAGCGTGAATGGCATAAGTCCTTGTAGGTGCTCGACCCTCCGGTCTTACAGCAGAGTCTCTAGGCGCACCTCTACTACTAGTCCTACCTCCCGGGTTCTTTTGTGATCTACCCTTCGAAGATACATTGCTTGATCTTATTTCTTGCTTTATTTCCTTCTCATCCCTCTCAGGACAATTCCGGATAAAATGGTCGGGTGAAACACACTTGTAACAATTACAATTATTCCCCCAACACTCCCCAGTGTGTTGCCTACCACAATTTAGACACTCTGGTTTATTAGACTTTGGATTTCCCACGCTTGCCATCGAGGTGGCTTGAACTCTCGAGCCCGAGTATGTAATGCCTCGATCTCGGTGTGAATATCCAACTGGTGCAGTCGTCCGAGGGTTCATTTCCTTGGACTTCTTTGATTGAGTTTGGTACGATTTACTCATTGGCCTCTTTCTTGCATCTCGGGCCTCACTTATGGCTTTTCTCTTTTCCTTATTCAGTTCCTCGGCCTTGCATGCCCTATCAACCAACACCACAAATTATTTCAATTCCAAGATCCCAACTAAAAGTCTGATATCCTCATTCAGCCCATCTTCAAACCTCTTGCATAAGATAGCTTCTGTGGACACACACTCTTGTGCATACTTGCTGAGTCTAACAAACTCGCGCTCATATTCTGCCACAATCATTTTGCCTTGCTTCAGTTCAAGGAATTCTTTCCGTTTCTGATCCACAAATCTCTGACTTATATACTTCTTTAGGAACTCTTCCAAAAAGAAGTCCCACGTCACTCTCTCCCTTGGGACCACCGACGTCAATGTTTTCCACCAATGATATACCGAGTCCTTCAGCAATGACACGGTGCATTTCAAGCTCTCCTCAGGTGTGCAGGAGAGTTCATCAAATACCCTCATCGAGTTCTCAAGCCAGAACTCCGCCCTCTCGGGGTCATCGTCTATATTAGCTCTGAATTCCTCAGCCCCTTGCTTCCGAATCTTATCTATCGGGGGTTTGGTCATCCTCACCAAATCTATACCTTGCGGAGCCACGGGGACTGGCTGAGGTATAGGAGGGGGTGGAGGAGGTTGAGCATTAGGGTTCGCTCGTACATACTCCGTATACCAATTACTCATCATTTGGAGAAAGGCTTCCCAGGCCTCTTCTCCTTTACCCATAGTCTCGGGTCTACTTTCTACAAGCGCGGTCCCTTGCGCGGGAGCCGGTGCGATACTAGCAGCATCATCAGTAGCCGCTCGGTCGGGATCCATTTACTATACGAAAACACAATTTAACATTGTTAGGAGTCACCACACTATCAATATATTTATGGCATGTATAGCTAGACTCACACACACACTATGGTTGTCCGAGAACCGACTAAACCATAGCTCTGATACCACTAAATGTAACACCCCTTACCCGTATTCATCGCCGGAACCGGGTATGAGGCATTACCGGACATAATTCACTTGAACATACATCTTTAGGCAATAAAATTTCATTCCAATTTAAAACTTCCAATTCACATTCATAATATCCTTTTATGGGCCTACGAGGCCTTAAACATACAAACGGAGGGTCTCGAAATCAAACCGGAAACCTTTGTATACTTAGAAAATTTTTGCTTAAACAGGGCCACACGCCCATGTGAAATGGGACACGCCCATGTGGGCAGGCCGTGTGGTCACACACGCCCATATCCCCAGCCCGTGTATCGTGACATCCTACTCCCTGTGTCGTGACATCAAAGATAGTATGCATGGTTCATGAGTCGCTTCAATGGTGTGTCGTGACATCCCTTGGCTATGTCACAACACCCAAGGTAGTCTAACAATTCTGGTATTCAGGTCCCTATGTTGGACATCGATCTCCCCGTGTTGCAACACAGTGACCAGCTTTGAGTTCCTATGCCTTTGAATGGTCTCCTATACACTTACTATGTACATTAGCTCACCTTTAGGCCTCATTCAGCCCCTAAGGTCAATAAAAGACTCAAAATACACTTTTTATTGAATTTAACTAAACTAAGAAAACATAACTAAAACATACTAAAATTTCTCGTATTTAAGCTCCTTAAGTACGAAAACTAGTTTAATTTGCTACACCAAATTACTTCAAATCAAACTCCCCTACACTTAAGTCATTGCTTTTCCTCAAGCAAAGCAAAATGAAAACACAAATATAAAGGACGAACCTTGAACAAATATAGTACAAAGATTGGTTTTGGAGTACATAACTGGGCATTTTCATGTTTACACATAATCCTGTCATGATATATACACGACTTACAGTTTCAATATCAAACACCTAAGTTCAGTATATTACAGAGTACACATGCATCAACATTTCCAAATATATGCATCTATCAATAAATCATACAAATCTGCATTTCCTTATTCTTCAAGAAACCTTTTACCTCTACTTTAACTCAGACGTATCACTAAGCCTTATTTGTTCAAGTATATCACAGATTTGCATTTCCTTAGTAGACAAAGTCATGAAACGTACCTTATTGGGAGGGAGCTCATTAGTAAAAATCGGGGTTTTAGACTCATCTGTTGGGAGGCAACTTACTAGCAGAAAACTAGAGTTCCAGACTTGTCTTTTTGGCAGGCATCCCTCATCTACTTAACTTAGCTTGAGTGTCCTTTTAACTTAACCCAAGTCTTCATGGGAACTTGGTAATCATCACATCAAGACTGAGTAGGTTATCAAAATCTGCCACGTCTAAGAAACTTACCTGATACTCCTTCAACCTTTGACTCTTCTGGTTCATGTTTGGTTAGTTCCCAACTAGTTTCCCTTACAAATCAACTGGTATGGGACCTAATTGGTCACTGGAGATATTATGCCTTCTGGCATGGCCTTATACCTCACAACCATCCTTTTCGTAACCATCACTTTTGTTTCACTTATCATCCTAATCTGACTAGGAATCCTTGTCTACTTATTTCCATATTAGAGTCCACTCATTGTATACGTCAAAAATGCATTTGGGCGACTACTACTACTTAGTCAAATATTACTCCATATGGTTCCTTAACTGTTCATATTAAAATGGGCTGTATAAACAGAACATTCTTGGTTTGCATATTCTATGCGCCAAGATGGGCCTTTTTGGGCGAACACTTTGTAACATCCTGATTTTGGGCCTAGTCAGAACAGTGGTTGCGGGACCACAAATCTGACATCAAAAAATTTATTTTATTATTATTTTGATGTCTACAGTATGATACTAAAGTTTTGTGAAATTTTCATAAAGAAATTTCCTCGTTTGAGTGCTTAATTTGATAAAAAGGACTAAATCACGTAAGGTGCAAAACTTAAGGTCTAATTGATAAAGGCACTAAATAGCTATAGAATTGAAAAGTATGAGCACTTGCATGGTAATTATACCAATAGAAAAGTGAGGAGACAAAGATGGACATGTAGTAGGTGGATTTGGTGAAGTTATTAAAAGGTTTAATTTGGTAAATAAGTTAATAGGGTAATAGGACAAAATAGCGAAAGCTACCATCTTTTTTATTTCTCTTTCTTATCCACCGATTCTTACCCAAGGAAATGGCCATGGAAGCTTGAAAATTTCAGCAACTTCTAACTCTCACAAGTAAGTGATTTTGATGGCCATTTTTGATGATTTTTTGTATTTTTGGAACCCTTGTAGCTTAATCTAGCTAATGAGGGGACTATTTTGCAAAATGGTTGAAAGTCTAGGGTTTTGCCATGAGAATATTCATGTTTTTTGCTGCATTTTTATGGAATAAAATGAATCTTGGTTGTTAAATAAACAACTTTTGTTAAGTGATTTTCATGAAAACACCTAAAATAGACCATTTTGTAAAAGTTGTAAAATAGGTGGTAAAGGTGTGAAATAATGCAAATTGTGGACTGCTATAGTTATAAAAATGGTTCAGTAAGGCCTAAAATACAAGGAAATTGAATAAAAATCATTTTACGAGCCTAGAGGCAAAAGTGTAAATATGACAAAGTTTAGGGGCAAAAATGTAATTTTTCCATAATATGATTTTTGGACTGAATTGAATAGTATAATAACTAAATAAGTCAAATGTGATATTTTAGATAAAGAAAAATGAATTTTAGACTTAGAACGGGGTAAAGACAAATATTGGACGACTCGGTCCCTTTCGCCATTTTAAGTCGAGGTAAGTTCGTGTGTAAATAATACAACATTATATTATGTAATTAATATTTTGATATTGCATGAATTGTATATATATGTTTCTACGAATTCGATTGATGATGATTTGGCGAAGAATCAAGAATGAGAATCTCGGTTGAACCTTAGGAATAGATATGATACAAATGCCATGACATTTGGGTGATATGTGTGCTAGTGTAAGACCATGTTGGGGACATGGCATCGGCCACATTATGAGAGCCAGTGTAAGACCATGTCTGGGACATGGCATCGGCATTGAGACGAGAGCTAGTGTAAGACCATGTCTGGGACATGGCATCGACATACGATCTCATGTAAGACCATATCTGGGATATGGCATTGGCATCCTACTACGTGTATGACAATTTCCGAGTATCCTTCGATAATCCAAATGGTTCAATGGGGTAAAGAATTAAAGTTTATGTTAAAGATGGAAAATGACTAAAGTGTAAATGAATGTGATTATCTGACGATTAAGTGTAGGTATATGTATGTATACACTCATGAGCAATGTGCTCGGTATGTAATCGAATTTTGGTAAGAATGTAAACGAGTAAGTTATACCTATAAGAATGACCTTGTGATTATAAGTCCATGCTTATGAGGTATGAATACGTAGTAAATGTGATTGATGATTGTGTGTGAGGCTTTTAGGCCAAATTAAATTGAGAAATGATATGTTTAAGTCTTTGTTGTTGATGAATAGGTTAAATTGGCCAATGATTGGCTTGTAAATATTTGATAATGGCTAGTTATTGGAATGGCTAACCATGGATATACTTTGGTGTTATATGTGTGTAAATGAAAAATTAATATAAAGGAAACATGAAAGAGTTAAATTAGCAATAGAGCAGCTTGGACAGCAACAGTTGTATCAATTTAAAAACTCATCAAAAATGGTGGAAATTGAATTAGAGGTTGAATGAGATATGAAATTAAATATTATTGAGTCTATTTCTATATAAAAGAAACAGGATAAGCAAAAGAATTTCATATGGTGAGATATTTGGATTTTAGTGAGATAGGGTTAGAATGATCTCAGAATCCCCTATTCTGACTTGGGAAATTCATTAAAAATTTTACAAAAATAATCATGGGATAAAATTTATATGCTTGAATTTCTTAATGAGTATATTTTCAAGAGAAACAAACAAAAACATCATTCAAGTTCTGTACAATGGGATAGTTAATTTTTAGCGAAGAGGGGTCGGAACTGTCAGACAGTGAAATAGGGGAGACTTTAAAGAATAAAATGTACTGATTGACTGAACCAAAAATTCTAGAAATTTTATGGTAAGAAGATATGTGAGTATAGTTTCAGGGAAATTAGCAGATCTTAATTTTGAGTTCCGTAGCTCTGGATAAAAATAATTTAGTGACTGTAACCAAGTAAACAGCTCAAGATGAACATAAATGAATTGTGAAATTTTATGTAATAATGATGGTATTATCTTGAGAGCTTACAATGAGGATTGTTAAAAGCATTGTAATCAATTGTTTATTATTTACATACTTACTTACTAAGCTTTATAGCTTACTCCATTGTTTTTCGTGTTTATAATGTACTCAGGTTAGCTCGGGTTGGAAGTCGCCGGAGAATCTATCACACTATCAAGCTTACAATTTAGGTATCGATGATGTTATACTTAAGGTTATGGAATGTATAGGGAACTTGGTCATGTTTGTATGTTACTATGAGTTGTCCTAGAATAATGAACCTTGATGTTCAGAGTTCATTGTTGTATAAGGTCATTTAATGTGACCAAATAAATTGGTTATGCTATAAACCCATGAGGATGCATTCCAGGGTTGAGTAAATTGTATGCTATGACTCGTTATGTGTGTGTGGTGTATGTTTTGGTAGCTTTAATATGTCATGAAATGTGTCATTCAAGTTATACTCAAGTATGGGCATGATAGGGTAGAAATTGGTTTGGAAAATAGCCAACTTTTTGACCACATAGGTAGAGACACGGCCGTGTGTCTCAACCATGTGGAGGACACAATCTAGCACACGAGTGTGTGACTTGGTCATGTGATCCAAAACGAATGATGACATCATAAACAGAGAGTTACACAGGTGGATGACATGGGCGTGTCCTGGGCCACACGGGCGGGTATAACTACACGGCCTGCCCACACGAGCGTGTGCATCTCCAAAACAAGGAAATTTTCTAAATGTTTCAATAGTTTTAAAAGTTCTCGGTTTAGTCCCGAAATGCTCCCAAAGCCTGTTTTGGGTCTTGTAGGCCCATTTTAGGGACTTTATGATATAAGATAAAAGTTTTAAATTTTAAACGAAAATTTATGCCTTGAAATTGTTCAGTCACAAATGTTATTGTCTGGTAACACCTTGTACCCTGTTCCGGCGTTGAACACGGGTAAGGGGTGTTACACACTTCTTCGCCTATCATTTTCTATTTAACTATATGGCTAATTCAGAGACTTATACACTCTTATCATTATTCTTTGAATCGTCGTACTTAACTTAGCCATAAGTTTCGTTCCGCTAGAATAAGCCAAACTAAGGCGTCACAAACGTGCTTAGAATGCAACTTATACTTAATCCAATCCTAACGTTGGATAATTAAAACTATCCTCTTAAGCCTTATTCCTATGAACAATATTTCAAACTTTCAAGACTTCACCCAAGGGCGTACTCATGAACATCAGTTTCTTAAATGAATCCATCACTTTAGTTATTCAGAACTCATTCTAAAATTCTTACTTCTAAAATAACACCCAAATACTAGGGCTTTTTTGGGCGAGATGTTATAGGATATACCACAATCCATGTAGTAGGATATGATTGATCAAGATAGGATTTATCCCTCCTACATAATGGGAGTAATATCTTGGGACACTTGATGGAGTGAGACTAGAAATGCACGATCATGCTCAAATAAATTGATATGAGATATCATACTTTTTTTTGTTTATTGTATTCTACTCAGAACATCAAGAAATATGAGATTGGACTATACAAGTGTGACTATACCATGACTTGTGTCCAATCTAGATATAAAAGATAAAATGATATGATAAATGAAAAGTTTATCAGAGAAAAGTTTTATCGAATAACAACTTCTTGTAACTTGGGTAGCATGATGCATTGCTAGATGCCACTCATTGCTTGTAACATTAGAAATGTTTTAGAATTACTACTAACGTTACAAAAATCTACAAGGTCACACCCTATGGTTAAAGCGAACAGACTTCACACAAAAATGTTGGGCATTTACCCTCATACATATATCTCCGACGAATAGTATTGCTTGGCGGACAGTATCACCAATCAATTTTGAATTCCAAATCCTAATTCCTTTTTGTAAGACCCAATTTATGCCCGGGCCCATTTTACAACCAATTAAACCAAACAATAACCAAATTAAAAAGTTAATAGTCCAACAGTCCAAATTAAATATCCCAATACACCCAAACCTGATTTTAGCCCAAATTAAATAAACCCAATTACAATGACCCACATTAGGGCCCAAATACATAGCCCAATAACCCAATCCCAGAACCGGCCCAAATGGCCCAACACCTTAATGTTTCCAGAAACCCCAAGGGTTTCTGGAATTTTTCGGCGCCGCTTCAGCAGCCTCCAGCGCACAGCCGCCGTACGCCACGTCATCACCACGGTACAGCCACGCACACATTGTACCTACGAAAACAACAGAAATGACAACAAAAGGGGGGCTTCATGATTTTACGAATACACAGACGAAATATAGAGAATACAAAAAAATACAAATCAGAAACAGAATTTCAAAGGTGTTTTTTTTATTTCCTTCAACTTTGGAACTCATTCATGTTAGTGATCGATCCGTTCTTTTTTATTTTTGCATGTGAGGATTAGAATAGGAAAAGATACGATAGTACCTACTTGGGGCCGTCGTCAGATTCCTCTCCACTTCGTCAAAATCGGAGTCGAGAGGGGAATCTGGGTAAGTAGATGATGGCACCTCTGTAAATATGCTCAGTGGGGCCATATTCGGCCTCTGCCCAGCGCCTTTGCCGATTCCGAAAACACATGGCCATCGGAGAAGGGTCTATGATGTTTGGCTTTGTAAGGCGGCTGAGCAGAGAGGGGATTAGGGGTCCTTAGTCTTTTTTTTTCTTTCTGTTTTAAGTTAAGGGGAATTAGGTTAGATTTTCTATTTTAGGCTTATTTAGGATGTGTAAAACGGTGCCGTATAGGTCTGACTGATCCGACCCAACCCATCTTCCCTCAGGATCCGCGCGTCTGCGATAAAAGGGGTTATTTGCGCGATTAGTCCCCCTTCTCTGCGTTGTTATTCGATTAGACCCTAGCTATTTCTTATTTGTTTTTAATTAGCCTCGTTAATTCAAGCGCGTTTTCAATTTAGTCCTCTTAAACGCAACGTTTTTGCGATCGAGAATAATTGCTAGTTTAATCCCTGATCGTTTGGGCGCATTTCATTTGAGTCCTTTGATTCTCTTTTATTTTCGATTTTTGCCCCAGATTCCTGCTTTCATTTTAATTTAGTCTCTTTTATATTCTATTTTCTTTAATTATTTTGCTATTTTGCCATTATTTAAACATTATTATTATTATTGTTAATATTACTATTATTGTTTTATTATATTCAAACTATTGTGTATAGTATTTTATTCATTTATTAACTTACAAGTTTCTATTGTTGTTATTAAATTATTTTTATGTATATTATTAATTTCATATTATTTTACATATATGTATATGCCCTTTTAAATCTATCTATATAAATACATTTGCTTTTAAACTTGTTTATATATATATATATACATTTTATTTTAAAATTAGTGTAGAGATCATATTTTATTTATTTCATACATTTTTAATATATGGTTATCTATACACGTTGTTGTGTATTTGCGCGTAAATCATTTCTATAATTATGTCCATTTGTATGATGTTGAGTTTATGTATTTCATGCTTAATGCTATGTTTGTGCTTATTGATATTATTTTATGTTTCAAATTCCAATATATGCAAGCCTTTATTAAGTGTTTTATGTTATTAAAAATTGTATATTGAGCCAATTTTAAAATTTCACGTACATAAATTTTTTTAAGATAAGGCAATGTTTGTATGTTTGGGAGTATGGAAAATTATGCCCTAACGTACTGGGTGTAATTTTCTATTCAACCAGATAGCCAAATATCCTTTTTAATTAAATATCTTGAGAATCAAAGATGATCTCGGTGTCGAGGTATAAAGGTGTTATGTCCTAACGTATTGGATGTGATATTTTTATTTCCTTCGAAACGAGCTAATCTTGAAGTCCAAGATTCAATATAAACTAACTTTCTTTAAGAAAACTTGCATTTTATAGCATGTTGTTAATACGATCTTTAATTTGTGTATATTTCATGATTAATGTTTATGCATTCTATTTATGCCTCAAATTCTAATATGTTCTAGTTTTTTATTAAATGTTTTTTTTATTTAAATTCATTTTAAGCCTAATATAAAATTTTGTTTTTCTCCAAAATAAGGCAATGTTTGTGCGTTTGGAAAGTCAGAAAATTAAGCCCTAACGTCTTTGGGTGTCAATTTTTACGCCCAACTTGAATAAACAAATACCCTTCTTTAATTTCATGTTTTGAAGATCAAAGATGATCTCGGTGTCGGGGTATAAAAGTGTTATGTCCTAATGCACTGGATGTGATATGTTTATTTCCTTCGAAACGAGTTAATCTTGAAATTCAAATTCAATATTGATTAATTTTCCTTAGAAAATTTATAACGTTTCCAAATTTTCAACGCAAGGACATTAATTAACCGATTTGGTACCCGTCCAGGGGCCCATGGGGGTGCTAACCCTTCCTCGTGCGTAACCGACTCCCGAAATCATTTTCTTTAACTTCGCAGATCAAAACATTTTTATAGGTGACCCAATCACATCTAAACAAAAAGGATTGGTGGCGACTCCTATTTTTAAAAGTCGATCCCCGTTTTTCAAACCCGATAAAAATGGTTTCGGCACTTTTGATTTCGATCAAATGCTTTATTTTTAGTCTTCCAAGGTAACGATTCAACTCCTAAATATTTTTAAATGTTATTTAGTCTTTAAAACTAAGTTTTTAGCCATTAAATCGCATGTTTTGAATAAAAGCAAAAAATTGGCTCATTAATGGTGGATTTCGAGATTTTGGGTAAATACATGGTTTCTAAGTGTTCTTTAATTAGTTTTGATGTAATTAGAATATTTCTAAACTTACTTTGAAGTTTTGTTAAAGAATTCTTGAGTTTTAATGAATTTTTGAAAAATAGCCAGAAATATATCAAAAAAGTCGATACCATGAATTGAGTAGTTTTGCATAGTTTAAAGGTTGTGAATTAGTCATTGATGAATAATTAGATGAATGAAACTTGTTTTAGGTGAAAATATTAAGTGTAGATTGAGATATTTGGATTTCAAGTTGGTTATGCTAAAGGGTTCGACTACATGAGAACATAGCTTAGGCTTATGTTTTTTATTGCATGTGGTGAGTCCTTAGCTGATTTTTGAATGTGTTGTTGTGTGTTTTATTTTGTTGAAGCGTTGGAATCGATAGGACCTTCTACGAGTAGAGATAAAGGCAAGGAAAAGCTAGTTTGAGCTTTTGAATTTTCGGCGAATGCATAATTGATGAGTGTTTGGAATAATTGCTTGTGTACATGATTCAATGTGTTATTTGGGAATTTAGTAGTAGCCTAAACCACTACTCCAAATTTTGAGTGTAAGATTTCTCATACCTATGTTATCTTATGAACTATGTGTTTATGTGTTTGTGAATATGTGAATTGAGATGATATGCTATAACATGTGATATGTGGTTATAATAACTAGTGTGAAAGTACAAATTTAATGTCCTGAAGGACTCCCGATTTTGAGGAATCACTAAACCTCTTTCGAGGTGTCGCCCTGAAGAACCTAAATACCTTTTCCACGATTTCGCCCAAAGGACCTGTCAATGATCGTCGTTGTGGTGTCACTCCATAGAGTTAATAGACCGTCACCACGGTGTTGTTCTAGCGAGCTAGTTGATAATCGTTGTCACAGTGTTGCTCCATAGAGTCGATAGAACATCGTCACGGTGTCGCTTTAGTGAGCCAATCGATATCATTCCACAATGCTGCCTAACTCCCTTTGAATCCCATTCCAATCTGCCCATACCTCCATTACGCCAATTTTTCCTATCTTCATCTACCCCATCAAGGTATGTCCCTTCTTACTCCACCTTATCTACATACAAGCATTTCACGTAATTATTTTTATTTATTTCTATAGAATGCGGTACACCACTTATTAATACTTTAATTTATAAGTAAGTAAACATCCAGTTAACATGCATGTAAGCGTACTCAGTCACCATTTTCATACACAACCACGGGTTCAGACAACATAGAACAGACATTGACACATATCATTCCAACAATTCAATATTATCGATCACCCAAAGATGGAGCACAAAAACTCACTTTGCTTCCTAAATTCTCATCAACTTAGCTCGTCCAAATTCTAGAGCCTCATTCTCTTGACAGCTAAGCATGAAAACCAAATATCAATTAAATTGAATGTATTCAACCTTAAAACCCAGAACCAAGTTTGTAGAAACTTGTTAGGAGTCATTGCCCTCTTTTCTTTCTAAAATTCTCAAGCACAAAAAGTTAAAAAGCTTACCAGTTTCTCAGTTTCTCTACTTCCAGACTTAAATTCTCACGACTTTTGCACCATGCAGAGCTCTCCTAAGTTATACTCTTCTTTGGAACAACTGAAGAAGACAATGCAAGTAAAAAGAAATTTATAGAAAAAGTTGAGGACAATTTTCCTTTTTCAAGAATGTCTACTTTCACCCATATATATAACTCCTTTACACGGTCTCCCAATCTCTTTTAGCCAATCATCAGTAATTATTATGTCTCTTACTTTGGAACCAATCGGTTCCATCCTAACCAAACCAAAATTGAAATTTAACTATTTACTTGACAGTCACAAATTTTCCCAAATTACTATTAGAGTCCACCAACTTTGTTCTTTACTCAATTAACTCCCAAAGTCCCTTTAAATTCGAGTCCTAAAATAAATCTGGGTGTGACATATAGGGTACAAACAAATATGTCTAGAAGCATAACTTTTTAGGTATATTTATTGTTAAAAATTTCGTATGAATTCTTCAAGGATCAAGTCAATAACACAAATACACTCTTAAGTCAACCATTCAAGTGGGCCACTCTATGGAGACTACATCTTTCCTTTAGAATATTTGTCTTCTTATGGAAAATTTGCAATAACATACTTTCGATGCATTTTGAATTACAACGTAGAAACATATTTGTAATTGTAGAATGCTTCTCTTGTTCCACTGAAATAGAAACAATCAACCATCTATTTTAGTTAAAAATTTCGTATGAATTCTTCAAGGATCAAGTCAATAACACAAATACACTCTTAAGTCAACCATTCAAGTGGGCCACTCTATGGAGACTACATCTTTCCTTTAGAATATTTGTCTTCTTATGGAAAATTTGCAATAACATACTTTCGATGCATTTTGAATTACAACGTAGAAACATATTTGTAATTGTAGAATGCTTCTCTTGTTCCACTGAAATAGAAACAATCAACCATCTATTTTATACTTGTCAGTTTGTCAAAGCTATTTTGTTTGGATCTTTTGTGGGTATTAGATTTGACAATGTTATGGGGATCAATTTTCACGAATGGCTACACAATTGGCTGGCAGGGATTGATCCATTAGACACCACCCACGAACTATATTCTATGTCCCATTATGTAGCACATATGGAAACATAGAAATGAAGTATGCTTTTAGAATACAACGGAGAACCCAAAGGGAATTATTCAATGTGCTCAAAAATTCAGTGAGACAGTTCAACTGGCTTACCAACAATGTTTACACAATGAACACTTACTATGTCTGTAACACCCCCAAACCCGGCCCACGAGCCTTGACCGGATCTGGTATGTCATTGAGTAAAACGTTCAAAAAGATTTGACTTACGGTTGAAAACATAAAAATTTGTTGTCGGTTGTAAAACATTGTATATTTAAAATTCTAAGTAAAATCACGTTGTTACAAATTCCCGGATTTAAAACTTTAATATAGGCTTTAATAATATGAATCGATTCCTAAAATCATTTCCGGTTTCCGAATAAAAGTAATATAACTTCAAAATCATAAATAACGTGTCCAAATACTTTAAGTGGCCCTTATTACATCAAATAATTATTCAAAAATACTTAATATTAATTTGCATAAAATAAATAAAACATCTTCTGCATGAAATATAGCTTCTGCATGGCCACCTTTGTATCCACTCCAACCCGGTCCAAGAATCACGTATCACTGCGATGTTGATAATTATTTGGGTGAGTCACCTGACTCGGTGTGCAATTAGTCCACTGAATTCCTCCCACATATCAAACCACATATCAACCCACATAACGAGATAACAAGGCAACTTATTCACATAATATCACAATTCGGGCTTGGCCCATATCCATACCACATATCGGATCATAATGTAATTAACCACATGATTCCACATATTGGGCTTAGCCCATTCCCACACTGATCCACATTCACATATTGGGCTTGGCCCATAACCACATCAATAACCACAATGCCACACATAATCTTGCAAAGTGCACCCAACCCAACCTAGGGTCCATCCTCTACACACCCCCGTATCCAGCCACCACACACGGGGATTTCTAAATCACCCTCCAACCGCTACACACCAATTTGGCAATTAATGCCGTCCACGATGTAGCTCGTAGCTAGCATCAAACCACGATGAGCCACATAGCTACTCATCAAACCACGATATGGCACACGGTACCGATATCAACCACGATGAGGCGCAGAGCCACTCATCAATCCACGTGAACTTAATCACAAGTAATCCACAACGCGACCGACCTCGGCGCCAATCCTCGATGTAGCTCATGGCTAACATCAAACCACGTACTCGAAGTACACCTGTCCTTCTTTCACATTCATATCCCATCCCATGCACATGCAACATATAATAACGTCATGATGAGTAATGCATGTACATGTTGACGCATTCAACCATATTTTCATGAACATATTCACATATACACATTGATAACCACTTTTCACGATTAGTACTCGACACGATCATCGATATACCCGTAAGGGTATCCGTTTCATAATTACCATTGCACTTGTTAGCATACGCAAAACTCATACAAGTATAACATATAACCCGAAAAGCTTGAGAGGCTAACCACACACCGATAACTTGAAGCACTACGCCTCGATCCCGATGTTATCACTAAGCGAAACTATCGCTATCTCGCCTATAGTCCCGCCTGCTCTTTGGCCCACACCACAGTGGCCAATCCCGAGCAGCGTAAACAGATCTCCTCTTAAACTTAGGGATAGGGACTATCCCTTTACCTTCTTGAGTGATGTTCGCCTCCATCAACAATACTTAAATCAAAACCGATTAATACAAGATCTTAAGCGAATAGAAACTAAATCTTAACCATCTTACCAAAGCGAATCGAGACCCGAGTCTCCTCCTTTGACCACAATCGATTTGCCCCTAAATCATCAAAGTTAGAATCGGCTAACCTTAATACCAAATATGGCCTATGGCCGAATACCATGAACCACTTACCTTGCTTACCGAAATCCTGAATTACCACTTAACTATGAAGCTGTCGAAATCCCTGCTAACCAACTGTTAAAATCGGCTTTAAGCAATAATTCATGAGAAAATAACCCTTGGCCGTATAGCACATATCACTTACCTTGAGTAGTCGAATCCTGCAAGACTCCTTTAATGCTCCCTTCCTTCAGCTATACACAAAAGAACACATCACTATGGCCTTAAAGGACATTCGGCCAACCTTAGACCAAAGGCCTAACCATTGCTTTCGGCATACTTATGAAGATGAGACAAAACTGATTGCCTAAAAAAGGAAATACTTACCGCTATACAAGCATCCACAGAGAATCGGCTTCTAGATCCCAAAGAGAAGGATTTCGACACTCTAATGGTGAAGAAAGAAAACACAAAAGTGGAAGGAGTTTAATGCTTAGAGAATTCGGCCACAAATAAACTAAATCAAGGTTTCGGCTTCAAGGCTTTGAACAAAGAAAAGAGAATAAGGTCCCTTTAAGGTTCGGCTATGGCTTCAAGTGATGATAAAATATTCGGCTAACACCAAAATAAAAGAAGAAGCTTGGGAAAGAGGTATAGATTCGGCCAAGAACAAATAGAGAAAGAAGAAGAGAAGAGTTTGAAGAATTTTGGCAATAGTGACAAGGGAGAATTCGGCTTCAAATGAAAAAGAAGAAAAGAGAGCACTCCTATGACTAACAAATTTCGGCAAGAAGGATGGGCACTCTCACAACTAAAATTCGGCACTTATCCCCTCTACATGGCCGAATTTGCCATCCAAAAGAACCCCACATTCGGCCACTACCTCCTTCCTTATCATATCCCAAAATTTCCTCCTATATTCTCTCCCTGTTACTCTTTCAAAATAATTTGAACAAGTCCAACCTTTATCTCCCCTTCCTAGCCGAAATTTAAAAAGAAAATCAAGTCTTAATCCTCATCTTTTCAGAGTCCCATGCCGTCCAATACTCCTCCCTCTCTTGACGCAAAAATAAAGGCTCCCACTGCTTCCCACGTTGCTCGAACCAAGGCCCTTGCCCACTGCATATGGCGTCACTTACCAAGGCCCTAAGTGGCGCCTTCAAGCCACTTTACCAAGCCCAATCTCATGTCCAAAAGTTCTTACAAATTTTCTTAAGACCTCCTTAGCCTAGCTCCCATTTTAAACTTAAAATCTAATAATTTTCCAAAGCATTCTCTTTCACCCTAGAGTTTTAGGAACCCCTAAAACACATCCAAACATACACCAAGCCCACTAACACTTGCACTATGCACTAAATGCATAACCCCTAAATCCTGGATGTTACAATGTCAACAAACCATGAGTGCCCTACATTTCAAACCCATCCCTGAATACCAAAAAGGTAACATATATCATTCAAGTACATGGCTCTTAATGATTATGTTACATTATGACAAGTTCTAGATGAAATATGGAGGAGTAGTTAAACTACAAAACCATTAAGGGGACAAAATAATTATTTACGAAGCCTTAGAAATGAGTTCCAAACTACACTATAGATTACTACTTATTAGACTTTTGGTATTAAAGCTAGCAAGTTCAACATGAAGACATGCTTCATTTTGAAACTAGTCAAAAGTGGGACAAGGTCTTACGAGGTAAGCTCACAACACATTGGAAAATAGCTCTATTGGTGGAAGATATTCAGACCCTCGGTGCAAATCTCTATTTTATTCATTTCTCAAGCACTCATGCAAACGAAGAAAGTTGGTGACTAGTAAAGAAAACATCTATCACCCAATTTTATATTAACTAGCCTTAGTGTATAATAGTGTTGGTTTTCTTTTGTGATTGTACCAAAAAAAAGAGAGTTGGAACGTGTGTATTCATGTTGAATAATACTAAATGTTTTATGAAATTGTAATTTATGATATTGAATTTGTGAGACAAACATTTATTGGAAAGAATTCATGTAGTTGAAGTTCAAGTCTTCTAGATAATAGAATATTAGGGTTTCTTCGTATTATTAAATTTAATTAAATGTGTTGGACTATTAGACAAAATCGATATATAATGATTAAAGGCAATTTAAAGTTGAAAAATACACACAAAGTGTCATAGCTTTATTGGTTGTTAAAATGTTATGCAATCACTTTCTAGTAGTGTTATAAAAAGATACCAAAGTGTTTAGTGATTTTTAATTGAAGTATCAATTATGTCCATAAAATTAGGCATCAGGTACAAATGATCAAATTTAGGTACCAAAATATATATAAACCCTAAATAAATAAGAGACTCAATTAACAAGTGTCTGATTAAATTTTAATTAGTATATTTTATATATAAAAAATTACACTAGTTTCATTGAATATTGGTTAATATTTTTAGTAAATAATACATACAATCCACAATATAGTCAACCATCTCTATAACAGCTTCGTTTCTCTATCAAAATTTTGGATGTTATACAGAGGTAAATTATGCACCTATAACAGAGGTAAATTATGCACCTATAACAACATTCAAGAAACCTATAACAACATTTGAGATTTCGAAAGTATTTGAATTTTAAAAATTTAAATTAGAAAATATAATATATCAATCATATTAATTAGTGAGATTTAATTGTATCTTTAATAAAATTTACAAATGTAAGTCTATTTATCAAAGATTATTTTCATTTCATAAAATATGACTAATAAATTTTTGGAAACATTCTTCGACTGTTTCCAATCCAACACAGCCTCAATCTTACAAGGATCCACCCGAATCCCCTCCGCAGAAACCACATGCCCCAAAAAGGTTACTTATCGGAGCCAGAACTCACACTTACTGAACTTCGCATACAACTGCTTCTCACGCAAAGTCTGTAATACCACTCGGAGATTCTCATCGTGTTCGTCCTCAGTCTTCGAATACACCAGAATGTTGTCAATGAAAACTACCATGAACCGATCTAGATAGGGCTGGAACACTCGGTTCATCAGATCCATAAAAGCTGCTGGTGAATTTGTCAGTCCAAATGGCATTACTAGGAACTCGTAATGGCCGTATCGAGTCCTAAATGCCGTCTTATGCACATCGGTCTCTTTAACCTTCAGTTGATGGTATTCCGATCGCATATCGATCTTGGAGAACACAGAAGCCCCTCTGAACTGGTCAAATAAATCATCTATTCTCGGTAGTGGGTACTTGTTCTTAATGGTCAGCTTATTCAATTGGCGGTAGTTGATACACATACGCATGGATCCATCCTTCTTTTTCACAAATAGCACAGGTACTCCCCATGGAGACACACTAGGGCGGATGAACCCACGATCCAGTAACTCTTTAATCTGAGCCTTAAGCTCCACAAGCTCCTTCGGTGCCATTCTATAAGAGGCGATGGACACCAGAGCTGTACCAGGAAAGAGCTCAATCCCAAACTCTACTTCTCAGCTCGGAGGATGACCCGGTAATTCCTCAGGAAAAACATCCGGAAAGTCCCTTACGATTCTGATGTCCTTAACCAAAGAGTTCCCAGAATCTGAAACACTGATGTAGGCCAAGAATGCCTCACATCTTTTTCGTACCAAATTTTCTGCCACCGACGCAGAAATCACATTCGTCAAGTAGTTTCGACGTTCCCCAATCATCACTACCTCGTCGTCCTCCTCGGTTCTCAACACAACCCTTTTTGTTGCGCAGTCCAGACTTACTCGGTGCTTGACCAACCAGTCCATTCCCAGAATCAAATCTAACTCCCCGAATGGAAACTCCATCAGATCAACCAAAAATACTGTCCCCTGAACCTCTAATCGGACGTCTCTATATAATTTACTAACCCGGATAGATTGCCCCGACGGACTCACAACAGTTACCTCACTCGAAGTACTCTCAACCAGAATCCCCAGAGTTTCAGACACAGAGCTAGCTACGTAAGAGTGTGTAGAGCCTATATCTATCAATGCAGTGTAGGGTACATTAAAAATTAAGAACGTACTCGTAATAACGTCCGGAGCATCACCATCCTCTCAGTGACGTGCAGCATAAACTAGTGCAGGCTGCCTCGCCTCAGTCGGTCCCATACCTCTGCTCGGTGCTCTCTGTCCTCGGCCCATGCCATTACCACCCCTGGCCTGTCCTCGGCCCCTAGGTGGCTACTGAGCTACTCTGGTGGCTGCGCAGTACCAGTACCTGTAGCTTGCATCTGGTTAGTCCTCAGTGGAAATCTCAGACACGGTGCTCAGTCGACCCACATCTCAAACATGCCCCAGTCGTCCTCCAGCACTCGCCCGGGTGGCGTCTACCACAGTTCCCACAAAGTGCCACCCCAGTAGGTGCAACAGAAGGCCCAACTCTCCATGGCCCATCCGGTCTGACCTTTTTCTTAGGCCTCATCACAGAACTAGAGGGCTCCGATTCCTTCTTGTTCTTTCCTTTCTTGCGGTTTTGGCGCTCAGCGCGCTTAACCTCCTCGACGATCTTTTCCTTCTCCACTAAAGTAGAAAAATCACGCTCCCTTTGCGGAGCTATCAGAACCCGTAGACTGTCCCTGAGTCCATCCTCAAACCAGACACAATGCTCATACTCAGTCGCCACCATGCTCCGGGCATAACGGCTCAGTCTCAGGAACTCGGCCTCATACTCGGCCACTGAACGGTCCCCTTGGGTGAGATTAAGGAACTCACGCCTCCTAGCATCGATGTAGTTGGCTCCCACATACTTACTCTGGAAAGCTGTCTTAAAGTAAACCCACGTCAAACGGTCGGGCTGAGTGCCCTCCTTAACAGTCAGCCACCACTGATACGCTTCATCGTGAAGCAGAGAGACAACCCCCTTAAGCTTCTACTCAGCAGTAAAGTCCAAATCGTCCATCATTCTTTCAGTGGCCTTCATCCAGTACTCAGCCACGCTAGGGGCGACTCCAGTGACACCCCTGAATAATTCAGCCCTATTGGACCGGAGTCGTTCCATAACCGACCCACGGCCCCCAGATCTGGTGTTGGGTCCAGTGATCCTCTCTAAAATCCGTAGCATGGCTCGGGATAGTGCGTCATCCCCAGACTCACGTTCATGAGACCCAGTCTCTGTAGCAGGTGAGGTTGGCGTCTCGCTCATATCCAGATTGGGCAGATTCTCAGATGCGGAGGACCCAGTTCGAGCCCCCTTACGGCCTCTACCACGGCCTCTAGTACCCCAACTGCGAATACCTCGTGCGCTCATCGTAAATTTGGAGTTTACCTGGTATTAAAAGTTTTATGCATTATTTTACAGTTCCAATATTTATTAATAAATGTTTTATGCAGAATAGTATCAGAAGTTCAGAGTTCGTTATCGCGAATTGCAGTTTTACTACAATTTTCAGTTTCGCTACAGTTTTCAGTTTACACTACCTAAAGAGTTTTCAGTACAATATATTACCTAAGGCTGTTTCAAGCACGCAAGTAGTATTTCAAACAAATTTAAACAAAGATTAGAAAACTTACGAGATCGGCGCCGGAGACTCGGTGTACCACATATTCAGTCCAAAATATTTTAAATCCTTTAAAATCATTTTAGAAAAACTATTATAAAAACCCAAACCACAGCCGAGTTTTGCAACCTGGCTCTGATATTACTAAATGTAACACCCCAAACTCGGCCTGGACGTTATGGCCTAATCTGGCGATGTCACATGATATTGCTTTAAAAATCGTAACTACATTAAAACTATTTTTAGATATCTTCGGCTATCGTCAAAACCCTTGTTGAATTATTAGAAGCTTATTTAATAGAAAAACAATCCCCTAGTTGAACTAGAAGAGAGAGGGGCGGCAACGCTAGTTAAACATGCTAGAGTTTTTCATCCCTTTTATTCAATATGATGGGCTTTTGGGCCTCTCCTGTATCGGGTCAAAATTATAAGTGTTTTCTAAACGTTTAATCCAACACTCTGTTATTCAATCTAGCACAATACATGTAACACCCCAAACCCGGCCTGGACGTTATGGCCGAATCTGGCGATGTCACATGATAGTGCTTTAGAAATCATAACTACGTTAAAACCATTTTTAGATATCTTCGGCTATCGTCAAAACGCGTCGTTTATTTATTCATTATCCATTTTCAAAACATTACACGTTGCGAAAGCTTTTAAAATAATTTACGAATTCGTGTGTATTTGATAAAACATTTGTTTATTTTGAAAACTTGAGTTTTCCTACTTCTAACCCTAGTACCATAAACGTCACAAATTCCAATTTTAAAACAAAATACGTAAAGGCCTTATTACAGAACATTTACCCAGATATAATCAAACCATAAATAAAAATAAAACCATAAAATAGGAATCCAAAACTGTGGTCACCGCCGAGTCCTCCGCCACACCGATCCGTCTACTGCTGGGAATTACATGAAAAGATTAAACAGAAAAGGGTGAGTTTTCGCAACTCAGTGTGTAATCCCCACAGAAAACATACACACAGAGATATCAAATAATAGACAGGATTTTCATAGTTCGGGTCTGAGCCTATTACAGAAACGGTATGGACCCTAGCCCACTCAGATACAGAATCAGACATATTTCAGGGCCTTAGCCCATTTCAAACAGAATATGCAGAAATCAGATTCCTACCCACCAGCCTCTACACACCAACTCCGTCCAACCCTACACACCATGTGGGGATAAAATCAACCCACCCAGCCCTACACACCCTGTTGTAACGAATGCGGCACATAATCATAAATTTGCAGCTGAGCTGCCAGATAATAGGCTTAAGAGCCTTTCAAATACTTCCTCCAATCATAATCAACCCACCCCGGTGCAATGCAACATACAAGAATGACATGCTATTATGCAATTAAAACTTATATATTCAGATCAGTATACATGCTTAGTACAAAAATCAGACAGACAGATCAATCATTTAGGGGTCTAAGTATTGCTTACCGACCCTACGGTAGGTCCACAGTCAACTTGGGCGACCCGTGCAACCTTACAGAGTTTTTTTAGAAAAATGGGCTCACATGCCCATGTGGCCCGCCCGTGTGGTCCCACACGCCCGTGTGGCCCACATGGCCCAAATTGGCTTTGGCTGTGTGGATCACACGGCCTGGCCCAGAACCCCACACGCCTATGTGGTTCACTCGTATGGGCCCACACGTCCGTGTGGCCCACACGGCCCAATTGGTCGAGCCCGTGTGTCGTACACGGCCTTGCCCAGCCATCACATGGCCGTGTCACTCGCGCACGACCTGGCTCGTCGATCACATGGCCGTGTGGTGACTAACAAACTTACACACGGCCTACTACACGAGTGACGACACGCTCGTGTGGCGTCGACAGAAAGGTTTTTAGCTTTCACCGAAACCTCGTTTTCTGCATTTTCGGGTACACACCTGGTATCGAATCGACGCTAAAGCAACAACGAGCGCTCCAGAACCTAAAAATCCATAATCCAAACCTAATTTTTATGATACTAACGAAATCTTAATGAAACCTATAACGAGGTATTCAGTCTTTACTAATAAAACCTTACCCTCGAGCAAGAACAGGAAATCCACGCACTTTAAAATGTCTATGACCAACCTTCAGCCCTTCGATTAATACCTAACATCAACGAAACCCTTCATTAACACTTGACCACAACAAGTTAAGGTTTACAAAACTAAACTTATCGAATACGTGAAGTCCACGATGCACAAGAGAATAGAAAAACAAAGAAACAGAAGAGGGAAAGGATGAAGGGAGAACACAATTTCGGCAAAAGAAATTGGGAAAGGAGGAAGATAGGGCCAAATTTTGCTATTGTTGGGGAGAGGAAAACTGAACAGATTTTCTGATATTCCCCCTATCATCTCCCCAAATCTCTCATTACTATCAGATTTTTAATCCAACACAAAATCTTTGGACGTGACTGACAAAAATAATGGTCATGTCGCAACTCGAACACAATACCTTTTCCATCCCCACACTCCTCCTAACCACCAAACTAGCAGGCCCATTCTGACATTTTCTTACAAATAAATACTTATAAACATTCTAACCAAAGTTTGGGCTTTATTCATAAAAATACAAAAATTTACCCAAGTTGAGATTGGACAAATGTGATTAGGGATCAAATGATTTAAAATAGGTTCCAATTTTCCACCTATAAATTATAAACTCGTTTAGTCACAAAGTCATTCCACTACAGTATTGTGATTGAGTTGTAACAGCCCGTTTTTCAGTGGTGTCAGAAACAGTAGTTTCGGGGTCACAAATCTGATGAGTAAGTTTGTAAATTTTATTATTTAATATTTTCGAGTCAAATATGATATTAAAATAAATTTTGAATTGGAAATTTATGCTATTTGAATGAATAATTAGGTTTAAGTGGTATGACCCTAAAGTCAAGTAGTTTTAAAAAATGAGGTATCAAGACCTTGTTTCTATAAACTGAGCTGTAAATATTTTATTAAACATTTTAGAAAATAAGCATTATATTTACGGACCCTAAAGTCAAGTGGTTTTAGAAAATGATGTATCGGGACCTCGTTTCTATAAACCGAGCTGTAAATATTTTATTAAATATTTACGGAGTGATTATATAGGTATATTAAAAATTGGTCCATAAATTTTGATGTTTGGTTAGTTAATTAAAGAAAAAGGACTAAATCGTAAAAATCGTAAAACTTAATCACTATTGATTAATATTAATTAATTGAGTTAAAAAATATTTTTGCATGGCTTGGAATGGCATTTAAGCCATTATAATTTATAATGGACGTTGAATGAGTGGTTTTAGTTGTTTAAAGTCAAAGTTTATAATTAAAATGATATTAAAAATAAATTAAACATAAAATAAGAAAAGAAAATTATATCATCTTTTTCATTTCTTCTTTCCCACCGAATAAGCCACCATGGAAGGAGAATTTGAAAGCTTCAAATACACATTAGCATTCGGCCTTTTGTATGGTATGAAATCTAAACTCGCTTTTAGTAATTTTTATGTTTTTGAGATCGTTGCAACTTAATCTAATTAACCCGTATCTCTGTTTTCAAAACTGTTAAAAATTTCTAAAGTTTCCATTGATGAATTTAATATGTTTTTGAAAGTTTATGGTAGAATCTTAAGCTTGGTTGCTAGATAGGACTATTTTGTAAAGTAATTTTTGATAATTTTAATGTTCAAGGACTAAAATGTGAAATTAGTAAAAGTACAAGGACTTGCTGTAAAATAAAAATAAACTTGGGCTGTAATAGGGTTCCAAAATTTTTGGCTAACCTTAAAATTCAATAAAAATGGTTAATTTGCATGTTTTGGGCTTAGAGACTGAATTGTATTAAAGTAAAATATTGGGGGTAATTTTGTAAAAATGTTAAAAGGACTTAATTGCATAAAATGAATTGATTTTTCTATTAGAATTTGTAACATCCCTTACCCGTATTCAACGCCGGAACAGGGTACGAGGCATTACCGGACTCACAACACAAGTAATCATACAATTCCGAGTCATAAATTTTCGTCCAAATTAAAACCATTCATACTCAATCATAAAGTCCCTAATACGAGGGCACGAGGCCCAAAACATGCTTTAGTAGTGGTTCGGGACTAAATCGAGCACTTAGGAAATTTTACAAAACTTAGAAAATTTTTGCTAGAAACAGGAGTTACACGCCCGTGTGGTTTTGGGACACGCCCGTGTGGGCAGGCCGTGTGGTCACACACGCCCGTGTCCCTAACTCGTGTAACTCTCTGTTTGTAACCCATGAACAAATTGAAGCGACACGGCCAAGTCACACGCCCGTGTGCTAGGCCGTGTGGTCGATTTAATCTCCACGATTTTTCATAAAATAGATGCAAACTTCACATGCCCGGGACACACGCCCGTGCTTGAGGCCGTGTCCCTCACACGGCCGAGACACACGCCCGTGTCTCTACCCGTGTGCACAATTATGAGCATTCTGTTTCTAAAATTTAAGGTGCAGGGGACACACGGCTGAAACACATGCCTGTAGGGCAGGCCGTGTGTCACACACG
This sequence comes from Gossypium sturtianum, assembly GCA_025698515.1. Classification (NCBI taxonomy): domain Eukaryota; kingdom Viridiplantae; phylum Streptophyta; class Magnoliopsida; order Malvales; family Malvaceae; genus Gossypium; species Gossypium sturtianum. Next base: position 73,064,180 of record CM046953.1, read on the forward strand.
GCCTAGACACATGCCCGTGTGGACAAAATAAGGCTATTTACCAAGCCTTTTGCCACCCTTTCATGCACATACCTACACAATATCATATAATACCAATTCAAGCATACTTAGGCAACCAAAACATCCACAACCAAGGTATTAAAATCACATCCACATGCTAACATCTAAACACTCTTTAACATCATAATTTATCAACACAAATCATGCAAGTTTCCTCATTCATGAATGGTATCAACATATAATGATATTCATAACCAACATTAGCCAACTTTCATGGCCATATACAAAATGAAATCATTACTCGTTATAAGAAAATACATTTGGCCACATTACCAATGACACATATAACAAAATGACCAAGTCCCTATACATGAAATAACTCAAAACATTGACATTTCAATGATACCCAAAAGAATGGTTGATAGTGTGAATGGATCTTCGATGATCTCTAATCCCCGAGCTAGCTTGGTGACACTATAAGATAAGGGAAAGAAAGGGGAGTAAGCTATATAGCTTAGTAAGTTTATATGCAAATAATAAACAACATTAATTATACATTTGTCATATGAATAACATAACATGTGCTAACATAAATGTCATTAAAACTTCATAAGCATAACTTATTCAATCACATCCTTACCACTAGTTCATCATATACCGAATCCATTTTCTTTGAGTTTTTCGTACATACCTGTACCAACTCGTAACATAATCACATACTTTCTCATCTTGGACATACCCGTTGAACCACTTGGAATACTATTGGATACACGGAAAACTTTGCACATAAGTGCCACATATGTAGCTAAAGCTACTACCAATCTCATAATACACATAGGCTCGCTCTCAAGCTATCCACGGGCCTGCTCACACAAGCTGCCAGTCGAGACGTAGCTACGCGGTGGTGCTCACACAAGCTGTCAGGTATCCGTAACATATGCCGGTATACCCAGCCATCGGTAGGACGTACGAGACCAGCACCCGGGTCACATAATCACATAATCACATGGGTCCCTAGTGACATGTCACTTGTATCCTAATCTATTCCTAAGGTTCAACCGAGATTTCTATCTTGCTGGAACTTTGTCGAATATATTCGTATCATCAATCATACATTTCATGCAATATCAAAACATTAAAATGTAAATATAACATTGCATTATTAACATACGAACTTACCTCGGTACAAAAATAGTGAAAATGGACCTAATCGTCAAACACTTTGTTTTTACCCCAATCTAGGTCCGAACTTCATTTTTCTTGATCTTGTAACACCCCAAACCCGGTCCATGCGTTAAGGCCAGATTTGACATGTCACATGAAATAAATATACATCTAGACTTTTAAAGATCTAAGTAAATCAGATTTTCAAAACTTTGATATGGAGTTTATTGAAAACTAAGGTTGATTGATAAATCAACCAATTTGAGACGTAAGAGTTTATAAATCGAAACTAAAAATTTAATTAATATTTCGAGAGGATTTAAAAGAGTTTGAAAGATGATAATAAAATTGATGATCATTTTAACATCCTAGAATTTGAATTTCATGTGTTGCATTATTTTGGTGCTAAGCTAGTTAGATTATTAATTTTGTATGTTGAGGAGGTCCGGAGAAGGCTCGGGATTTATTTGGATCTAGTAAAAATTTTTGGAATTTAGCACTTTGAGGAGATAGAGTAAGTGACCTTAAAGCATATGGAAATAATTGAATAAATAACTAGCATAAATGAGCATTTGGTAAAGAGGCTATGGCGTCACTTGTAGTACCTTAAGGGAAGGAGTTCGAATCACTTTGTGTGCATTTTGAATTTTATTTTTTTTCTTCGTTCCTTCCTTAATGTGTCGGTCAAGGAGTATTTATGGCAAGGGTGGACTTCATTATTTTTGGTAAGGTGGCTAAAAGAAAAAGGCAAGGTTGAAGTTGGGGAAATGAATCAAGAGAAATAGGTAAGTAAGGGGGACAAGGGGCTTATTTTGTGGATGGTGTTTTGGAAAGTTTGGGTGGCCAAACTCTTATCCTAGGGGGGATGAATATGGACGGCTTGGAGATAGGATGATAGCAAATTTGGTGCTTGATGTTTTGGGTAAAAACAAAAGTGTTAGTTTTGGGTCAAAATACCAATACCATCAATTGTATTTTTCTCTCAAAACTCCCTCTCCTAGCCGAATTTGGTCAATTGCAATAGGTAAAATTTTGGTTGTTTTGGCCAATTCTTTATTGACAACTTTGGCATCATTTTTCTTTTCTTCCCAAACTTCTTTTCTTCTCCTTGCCTAATCCATGCAACCTTGAAGAGGCATATTCCATTTCTTTTCTTTCTTCTTGCCGAATGCATACAAACTTGGAGACCATTTCTTTGTTCATTCATCATCCTTGAAAATCGAAACTAATCCATCATATTTTCTAGTTCTTCTTCTTCTTTTCTTTTTACAAAATCTTTCAAACATCACTTTCCCTCTAATATTTTTCACCATAGCCGAATATTGAGTCCACTATTTATCTATAGCCAAATCTTCCATTCTTTCATTGATCTTTCTTTTTCATTCAGGTTGTCATTCACCTTTTGAACAATCGGTAAGAACTCTTTCAATTCTTTTCATTTTCTTCTCTCTTTTGCCGAATCTATATTATGGCTTGGGAGGGTCTTTTTGACCGAAATCATCATCTATTTCTCTTTTAAACAAAACCCTTTCTTCTTCGTAGCGATATAGTGGAAGGCCAAACCATCATTCTTCCGAAGTTATCTCGCAATCGCTAGGATTCGGTTCAAAAATCTCTAAGGTAATAGTTATTCACGGATTTCATGATCATCCTTTATTAGTTAAGATGATTATTATGGAAAAGAGTAACCGATTATATTATAGGGATTTATTCGTGGATCACTCGGATTTTGTGGTAAGTCAACCTTACTCCTAAGATCAATCGTTCATAATAACGTAATATTAGTTTGGACTAATATCTGTTTTCAATGGAGGCAAACAACATCGAATCAAAAGGGGTAGTGATTGGTGATCGAAAAAGGAGCGGATTTACGATCTCTACTTCTAAATTCAAATGAAGGGCTGTTTCGGCGATTCGAGACTTCCCACCGGGTTGTGGACCCTCATCCGGTGAGAATCAACTATTCGAGGTTGTTTGCAATTGTGAGGCATCAGCGATTCGGGACTTTCCACCGGGTTGTGGACCGTCAACCGAGGAAAACCGACAAATCGTAGTTGTTCGCGATCCCGAGGGTAAAATCTTAGATCATTTGTTTTAGAGTAGATTTATTAAATAGTGAGCAATGTCTAATCGAGCGTTATAATATTTTAGGTGTCGACGATCAGGAAAGCGTAGTGCTTACCGTAACCAGGTGTGTAATCTCACACCGTATTTCATGGGTTAGATATTTAAAACGTGTTAGTGGTAAATCGCTTGATTAAATCACATTTTGGTGAAATTGGGTAAAATGGCATAGTTATCACTATTTTGGTAAAGACTATGAAATCGGTATTAAGACTGTGAAAATTTCGAAAATACCCTTAAAGGGCCATTTGATAATTGCTATATGGGCCAAATTGAAATAATTGCTATATGGGCCATTTGATATTTGCTATATGGGCCAAATTGAAATAATTGCTATATGGGCCATTTGATATTTGCTATATGGGCCAGATTGAGATATTTGCTATATGGGCCAAATTGAAATAATTGCTATATGGGCCATTTGATATTTACTATATGGGCCAGATTGAGATATTTGCTATATGGGCCAAATTGAAATAATTGTTATATGGGCCATTTGATATTTGCTATAGGGGCCGATATGTTATAAATTGCTAAATGGGCCAAGATGATAATTTGCTTAATTGGCCAACTTGATAAATTGTTATAATGGGCCATAATGTTTGTAAAAAAATATTTGAATAAATTGTTGTGAATGGCTATGCATTATATACATGATTTGCATGGGATGGGATAATGATGAAGAGAAGTTCGTAGCTCTGCTACATAATTCAGTGGCTCTGCCACAAATATGAAAAATGGCGATGCCATGTAAATTCTGTTAATCTGGTGGCTTGTCCACAAATTTGATATAATCGGCTTAATGCCTACGTTTGGTGTGTTGGCGGGGTGGGTGACTAAAGCTCCCCACAGGTGTGCTGGTTGGTATGGGTGGTGTGTAGCAGATGGAAAATTAGGTTTGGTTTGGGAATTGCATATCACATGCATATTATATATGATTTCTTTTTTTTGTAAATGGGTTTTGGCCCAAATAAATGCTTAATTGGATTTTGGCCCAGTGGACAATGGTAAGTGGGTTACACACTGAGTTCTAGTAACTCACCCTGTTTTCCTTACCCTTTTTAGGTAACGATCAGTGATGGTGACTTGGGCCATGGATGACTAGGTGGGGGCCATACTACGAATAATGGTTTATTTGAAACTCAGATTTCTTTTTAAGTACTTTCAATTTCTTGGTTAATTTATGTTAAGTTGTAATAAGGCCTCTGGATAAATTTTTAATATTGTTTTATGTTGATGGAGTTTTATAATTTACTTTAATTACTTCAAAGTGAGATTTTTCTAAAAACATAAATAGACGTTTTTCTCAAATGGATATGAAAAAAAAATGGGTTTCGTAATAACATTCATAAATATTTTTAAACTCAGAAAATTTTCTCTTTAAAATGATCATCAATTTTATTATCATCTTTCAAACTCTTTTAAATCCTCTCGAAATATTAATTAAATTTTTAGTTTCGATTTATAAACTCTTACGTCTCAAATTGGTTGATTTATCAATCAACCTTAGTTTTCAATAAACTCCATATCAAAGTTTTGAAAATCTGATTTACTTAGATCTTTAAACGTCTAGATGTATATTTATTTCATGTGACATGTCAAATCTGGCCTTAACGCATAGACCGAGTTTGGGGTGTTACAGATCTATAATAGCAAATTTAACTCATTTAATACTCACATTATTAAACTCAGTCCAAAAATCACATTGTGGAAAAATTACATTTTTGCCCCTAACTTTTAAATATTTTACACTTTAGTCCCTAGGCTCGTAAAATGAAATATAGTCAATTTCTTCAAAACCCAAACCTATCCAAACCATTTTCATACTCACAATAGCCCACCTTTCTCATTAAATCACACTTCTACAACATATTTTACAACTTTTACAAATAGGTCCTTTTTTGACATTTTCATCAAAAATCACTTAGTAAAAGTTGTTTATCCAACATCAAATTTGCATAATATACCATTAAACATCAAAATACACAAATATCTAACATATTTTAAATTTTATACTTTGATTTTCTTTCAAATTAGTCCTTGAAATAGCTAGATTAGGTTGAGACAACTTCAAAAACATAAAAATCATGAACAACGGGGCAAGAACGGACTTACAATCGAGCTTGAAAGATGTCCAAACCCTAGCTATGGACTCTTTCCAAATTTCACCACAAGGGGGGAATATTTTGAGAAGATGACATCTTTTATTAGTTTTATTTTGGCTTTATTTACAAAATGACCAAAATGCCCTTAATGCATAACTTTGAAATTTCACCTAATCATGTCCATTTTTGTCCACCAACTTAACCAATGGTCTAATTACCATCTAAGGACCTCTAATTTAAAATTTCATAGCAATTAGACACCTCTAGCTTCTAGAACACACATTTTGCACATTTTGCAATTTAGTCCCTTTAACTAAATTGAGTGCCCAAACATCAAAATTTTAGAACGAAATTTTCATGAAATCATTCCATAAAATTGTAGACCATAAAAATATAATAAAAAATAAATTTTACTGCGTCAAATTTGTGGTCCCGAAACCACTATTCTGATTAGACCCAAAATCGAGCTGTTACAGAATTAGTGAATTGAATGAAATTATTATTTTAGATCAAGAACGAGTGGGAATCGAGGAGAAGAGAAAATTTCCAAATAGCCCTTGTACTTAGTCATTGCTGCAATTTAGGCTGGTAAGTTTGTATGAACTACAATCATTTTAATGTTAGTCAAATTAACTATTTATTTTGTTGTTTAAGTATAATTTAAATTGAATATAAATGTCTCAATGCTATGATGAATTGACGGATAATAAGTCCCGGTTGACCCTTAAGAATTCTTCAGATACGAATGACATATCATTAGGGATTTCATGTTTCGGGTGCTGGTCTTGAATGTCCTACCGATGGCTGAGGTCCTACATTTTTTATGGATTCTCCACAGCTCGTGTGAGCAGCATCGTGTAATTTACATCCCGACCTACAGCTCGTGTGAGTAGGCCCATTTCACAACTCATGTGAGCAATGATGTAAAGGAAAAGTTACGATCATATGTAAAGGCACACTTCGTGTGAGATTTCCTGAGTGTCTGATGTAATTCTAGATGGTTCAACGGGTAAGAAAAGGAATGGAACAGTAAGTGACTCAATGGAGAGATTCATGACTTTATAAAAGGTTTGACGCGTATGTAATGTATCTTATGAAATCTATTTATGTTATAAATGAGTTTATATGATTTGTCAATGAATCTACTAACATGTGATCTTGATGATGCTTGAATAGGCTTATATTAAACTCGTGGTATTAGAAATGGTAAGTAAGCAAATGGAATGAACCATGATTGTATAGTAACGATAATGAATTAAATGTTATGTTTATACATGGTTGATTTCATATGTATCATGAACAAGTATACTAACTTGTGAGTTTGATGGTGTTGTATAGCTTTTATTAAGCTTGTGGCGTTGGTAAAAGTTTATACTTATTTTATAAATTTCATTATTGAAATTGTAATAGTCCATTTTTAGTGAAATCGAAACAGTGGTTTCGGGACCACAAAATCGACGAGTAAATTTTTATTTTATTATTATTTTAATGTCTATGGGATATTAGTAAGGTCATATTAAAATTTCGTTAAAAAAATTTGATGTTTGCATGATTAATTAAGTGAAAAGAACTAAATCGTAAAAAGTGTAAAACTAGAGTTCCATTAGCTAAAAGGGTCCAATGGCTATGAAACTTTAAAGTGAATGGACTTAGATGGTAATTAGACCATTTGAATATTTAGTGGATATTCATGGCAAGGTTTTATTGAAATTTTGAATGTTTTTAAAGGGCAAATTGGTAAAATAGTAAATAAACATAAAACAAAAGAATGAAAAAAAAGTATCATATTCATATCATCTTTTTCAACCGAAAATACACCATGGGAGCTAGCTAGGGTATTTGGCCAAACTTTCTTACTTGCATGGTATGTTTTTCGACCCTGTTTTTAATGATTTTTATATTTTTGAGATCGTTGTATCTTAATCTAGCTAGCCCGGGGGTCAATTTGTAAAACTGTTAAAGATTGAGGGTTATGCCATGAATGATTTTGATTGATTTTTTTATGTTTAATGGTATATTTTGGATCCTTGTTGATAAATAAACAAGTTTTGTAAAGTGATTTTTAATGAAATTTACATATAGGGATTAATTTGTAAAAATAGTAAAAAATCATGTTAAAATTATGAAATGATGATTGGTGTGGGTTGATTTAAGCCCCTAGAGAATTCAGTTAGCTTGAATGGGAGATTAAAATGCTTAGATTTAAATTTATGAGCTTAAGGACTAAATTGTGAAAAGTTAAAATATTAGGGGCAAAATAGTAATTTTTCATAAATATGAAATGTGGACTAAATTGAATGCTAGGGGTATTAAATGGATTGAATTTGTCTATTTAGATCAAGATAGACCACGTACGGACCTAGATCGAGGCAAAGCTAAAGCTTCGGAATAGCTCGTTTAACTTCTACGCCCTAGTGTCGAGGTAAGTTTGTATGAATAGTTATCGTTTTCATGATATTTTAAATAGTATGTCAATATGTTATTTATCATGTGAATTGATCGATATATAAATAAATCAATGCCATGACGGTTATCGAGTCCCGTTTGAACCTTAGGAATTTGTAGGATACAAATGACATGTCATTAGGGATTTCGCAGATACTCCACAGCTTGTGTGAGCAGCATTGTGTAGCTTGCATTCCGACCCACAGCTCGTGTGAGCAATGATGTAAAGGAAAAGTTATGGTTATATGTTTAAGCATACTTTGTGTGAGCTTTCCCGAGTATCCGATGATATTCTAGATGGTTCAACGGGCAAGAAAAGGAATTGAAATGGTAAGTCTCCAAATGGAATTATGCATATCCTCATGAAAAGAATGAATTAATCAAATGATGTATTTAATATGAAAATAACTTATCATGTGGTTAATTCAAACGAGTTATGTATAAATACACTAACTTGTTTATTGATGATGATGTTTAGGCTTGTGCCAAGCTTGTGGTTTGGGTTACATTATGCTTATTCTTATTGTTATGTAAATGAAATGGTAAGTTATGTTTTATTTTCTACGAACTTACTAACCATTATTTGCTTATGTAGTTTCTTCCTATGTTTTTATAGATTATTGGAAGCTTGATTGGCTTGAAAGCTCGTCGAAGATCTATCACACTATCCAGCATAAATATCGGTAGTTTTTGATGTTTTGGCCAAGGTTATAATGGCATGTATAGGTGGACTTATAAGGATGTTTAGTTGAATGTTTAATTATTGTTTTGGTATGTATAAGTTGTGTAAGTTATTTTGGTTGGTACCATATGATATCTTGATGGATTGTGTCATGATGGTTAACTTGTTATGCATGTTTGAAAAGGCTCATATGGTATGTTTTGCAATGGCGTGATAATGGTCAACTTTGTGGCATGTGTGACAAGTTTTGAATTAGGAATTTATGAATGAAAAGTGGTAAATATGCATGTTTAGGTATGACTTGATGATTGCATTTGAGGTGCCTTGAATGGCATATTCATTAGTTGATTTAGGACTCTTGAATTTGTCATTGTATGTATGTTTTGATAGGGTTTTGATGCCCTAATTATGTGCACAAAAGGCCTAAAGGTTTATGCATGAATTGTTGTCAGAAATGGCTTGTTTAGGTGAATTTTTAGGTCCACATGGTCTAAGACACAAACGTGTAACTCAGCTGTGTGTGACACACTACCTGAAGACACAGTCGTGTGTCCCCTGTAGGTTCCTTTGCATGCAAGTCAATGAGTTACATGGCCCAACACACGGCCCGACACATAGGCGTGTAGGGCAATTTCGAGAGTTACACGACTTGTCACATGGCCGTGTGACCCTACTCAAAGAGTTACACGAGTGAGGACACGAGCTGGGACACAGCTATATGTCCCTAATTCAAATGTTACACGGCCTGAGACACGGGCGTGTGTCTCAGCCGTGTGAGGTACACGGCCGTGTGAGCCCTGTTTCTAAATTTTGTGAACTTTTTCTTAGACTTTCCAAATGTTTTCAATTTAGTCCCGAATTATTTCTAAGTTTTTGTAACAGCCCAATTTAGGGGCTAGTCGGAACAGTGGTTTTGGGACCACTAATTTGAGGTTGAATAAAATTATTTTAATATTAATTTATGTGTTATAGCATGACTATGAGAATGCATGAAAATTTTGGTGCTTTAAATTTAGCGATTTCATGCTTAATTGCGAAAAAGGACTAAATCGCATAAAGAGCGAAAGTTCTATTTTATAAGCTAAAGGTCTTTAAAAGCCATAGAATATTAATTGGAGGTCCTTAAAGTGCTATTAACCCCTCTAGTAATGGTTGGCCGGCCATAGGAGACAAACAATGTCAAATTGGTCAAAGTTGTTGAAATTAGGTGGACTAAATTGATGTTTTATAATAAAATAATGAAAAGAAAAATATCATCTTTTCTTATCTTATTCTCCACCTAAAATTAGCAGCAAAAATAGGGGTTTGAGAGCTTAAAAATTTCAGCAAGCTTTTCCCCTTCCAAGTAAGTGTTTTAATGATTATTTCTTGATAATATTTGTACTTTTGGAACCCCTAAAGCTTAAGCTAGCTAATGAGGGGACTATTTTGAAAAATGGTTGAAAACCTAGGGTTTTTCCATGTGAGAACTTATGTTGTTTGCTGCATTTTTATGGAAGAATATGAGTCCTAGTTGTTAGATAAACAACTTTTGTGATACCATGAAAACACCTAAAAGGACATTTTTGTAAAGGTTATAAAATAGGTGTTAAATGTGTGAAATAATGAGTATTGAGGGTTTCCATAAGAGAAATAAATGTTCACCTAGGCTCGTTAAAGAAAGAAATTTGATTAGAATTCATTTACGAGCCTAGGGGTAAAATGGTCATTTTGTGAAAGTCTAAGGGCAAAATGGTAATTTTTCCAAAGTATGATTATTGAAAGGTATTGATTAATGTGGTAATTAAATGAGCTAATTTGCTATTATAGATCAAGAAGAACGAGGGATTAACCTTGACCGAGGAAAAGGCAAGGTTTCGGACTAGATCGGTAAATTGACATATTTTGAAATTGAGGTAAGTTTGTGTGTAATAAGTTCAACATCATACTAGTATGTTTCTAAATATTTGATAATTGTGAAAATGTATAATATTTCTATGAATTTGAGTAATGATGTTGAATGAGAAAATGATGAGAATTGTGATGTTGATGTCCCGGTTGGACTTTAATAAATAAGAGAATAATATCATCAAGACTTGAGATGGGTAAGGTCCCGTATAAGACCATGTCTGAGACATGGCCTCGGCACAGAATTGAGATCCCGTATAAGACCATATCTGGGATATGGCTTCGGCGTCGAATATGAGAATCGTATAAGACCATATCTGGGATATGGCATCGATAATCGATATGAGATCCCGTATAAGACCATATCTAGGATATGGCATCGGCATCTAGAGGTGACCCCATGTAAGACCACATCTGGGATGTGGCATTGGCATCGTATTTATGTGAATGATGATAATTATGTATTTTCGAGTATCCCAAGTGATTCAATGGGTAAATAGCTAAGCTTATATGGAGACGAAATTAGTGCTAAAGATATGTGATGAAGTGATACAGGTACATGTGAGTAATTCACGAGAAATGCATGAAATTTGCAATATGACTTGTAATTGGTAAGAGTGAGCATGAGTAAGTTATAGCAATGTGCTTGAGACCTTGTGTTCTTATACAATGCAATGGATGGATGACATTAGGAGCTTATATGTTGTTATTTATTTCACGCAAACTTACTAAGCTTTATGTTTACCCCTCTCATTTCCCTTTTCCTTGTAGTATCGCCAAGCTAACTCGGGGATCGTACGACGTCGGAGTTCGGAATCAAACTATCGACTTCTCTTTGGTATAGCAAAGTTAGATTCATTTTGAGTATGGCATGTATAGGACTTGGTCATTTTTTTATGTCATAGTTGTTAGCCAAAGTGTTGGCTATTAGTGTTATTAAATTCATTTTGTAAGTGGTCATTGGAAATGGGCCAATACTTGACAAGTTTATGTATTCAATGGTGATGAAATTCATGAAGTGTATGCGTGTGTGGATGTCTTGATTGAGTTCTTCGAAGTGCTTTATGGTCATGATTTATGTTTAAGTGAATTGGTATAAGAATGGTTGCTTTGTAGGGTGGCAAATGGCTTGGTAGATAGCCTTACAATTGTCCACACGGGTAGACACATGGGCGTGTGTCTAGGCCGTGGGTGACACACGATCAGCCCCATGGACGTGTGGAGAGGCCGCGTGTCGCCATGCATGCTAGGTTTGCAAGTCAGTATGCTCAGTAGTAACCACACGGGTAGAGACACGGCCGTGTGTCTCAACCGTGTGGAAGACACGGCCATGGACATGGGCATGTGCCCAGGCCATGTGAAGTCTGCACCTGAAATTAGGAATTTAATTCGACACACGGTCTAAGGACACGGGCGTGTGCCTTGGCCGTGTGACCTCATTGAGATGATGACATCATAAGCAGAATGTCAAGGTTTTCACACACGGGCAAAGACACGGGCGTGTCATGGCTGTGTGAGGGACAAGGGCTATGGGTATGGGCGTGTGTCAGGCCATGTTAAAACCCCTGTAGGTTCGAATTTGGTAAATAAATTCACACGGGTGTGGAACACAGGCATGTGATATGCCACACGGGCGTGTTCCCTCTTTCACACGGGTGTGTGGCCCTGTTTTATGTCAAATTTGTCTAAGTGTTCAAAAGTTTCGGTTTGGTCTCGAATCATTTTGGGTACAAGTTTAGGGTCTCGTAGACCTATAATAAGGACATTAAGGTCTTGAATGAAAATTTTTTATTTTGAAATGAATTTTTATGAACCGATGTTGTATAATTGAGCAAGTTAAGTACGGTAATGCCTCGTTACCCGGTTCAAGTGTCGAATACGGGTAAGGGGTGTTACAGTTTTTCTAAGGCCTCGAAGGCTCAATTTAGGGACTATATGTATGTGAATGATTGGTTTATAATATGGTTAATTTAATGTATGAAATGTTTGAAAATGTTCTGTTTGTACGGTAATACTCTGTAACCCTATTTCGACGAAGGATACGGGTTAGGGGTGACCTATACGAGCTTACTAAGCACTCATTTCTTACGTAGTTATTTTCCTTTGTTTTATAGATATTTGGAAGCTCTATCGGTTGGAAGCTCGTCGGAGACCTATCACACTATCTAGTAGACAAATCGGTAGTTTTTGAGTAATTTGGCTAAGGTTTATAATGGCATGTATAGGGTGTTTTGTAATGGTATTATGGTGTATGTGTTAATAGTGTTTTGACATGTATAAGCTTTGGAAAGTTATGATGGTTTGGTACACTTTGATGCCTCACCAAGTTATGTGATTTTGGTTAATTTAAAGTGCTTGTTTATAAGGTTATTTTAGCATGTTGATGATGGCTTAAAAATGGCTACTTGTGACATGTTTTAGTTCATATTTGAACTAGGTTATTATGTTTGGAAATGGCAATATTAACATGTATAAGATGTTTGAAATGGTATTTAATGAAAGTGTAAATGACAATTTGATATATTTGAGCCTTGATGTTTATGTATGGTTGATGGACTTATAATGCTTGTTAAGTTAAGTTTCTTTGGTCACTTTTAGGTAAATGATGTACATGGTCTCTTGGTATGAGATGTTGGCTTGGTAATGGTCATTTATGTTATGGTTAAGTACATAATGGAATTAGGTATTTATGCATAGAATTAGGTAATGTTAACATGTTTTGGTAAATGGTGTTTGGATGTAATTGTGGTGCCTTTGAATGACATATTGGTTAGATAATTAAGTTTATTGAATTGGTATGATTATGTGTATTTGAATGATGCTTTTATACCTTGAAAGTGTGCACAAATGGATTTAAAGTTTATGCACGATTGGTTAGGAAATTGCTTGGTTTTAGGTGAATTTTTGAGTCCACACGACCTAACAACACAACCATGTGTCATCAGATTATTTTCTTAGGGTGTGAGTCAGTGATTTACATGGCCTGTCACACGGGCATGAGGGCAACTCAAAGAGTTACACGGCCTGGCACACGAGCGTGTGACACGACCGTGTGACCCTACTCAAAGAGTTACACGGGTGAGAACACGGGCTGGGACACGACCGTGTGTCCCTTGTTCAAAATTTACACGGCCTAGGGTGATTCCAACGGCCTGGCCACACGACCGTTTATGTCCCCTATTTTGAAATATTTTCATATTTTTTCTAAACCTTCTAATTTGTTTCAAATTAGTCCCGAATTGCTTCTAAGCTATTTTAGGGTCTCTAAGGCTCGATTTAGGGACAATATGCATGTGAATGAATGGTTTATGATATTATTAACATGTTGAATAATATGATGTTTAAATGTTTCTGATTATAATAATGCTTCGTAACCCTAATCCAGCGATGGAGACGGGTTAGGGGTGTTACATGAACTCTCCCTAATGCAATACCATTACAAAAGCTACTTGATTAGTGCTCGTCTACTGACCTTGTCATAAGTGTGTTACCCATTTAGGATATCCATAATCTCTTTGGGATAAATTTTCTCTCCTAATATGATCCTACTTTATCTCATGGTAGCCATTACATCCTCCACCATGAAAATTCAATTACCATCAAATAGTAATTAAGTCATTAATCACAAAGACGAACGACTCATGGTCATGTTTACTTTTCATCTTTCATGTAATGTCAATAAGAGGATATCATCTACCCATGTCTTGGGCTATGAATTCTACTTTTGTGAATGATGCTACATATTGCAGAAGTAGTATACCCAACGCACCAGCTTTCAACTCATTATCTATTTGAGCTTAGGCTTTTACTTACATCAAAGTATATGAGTCATGAATACATAGTCCATCATCCACTCAGGATTAAGGTATGCCACACTATGAATGTCCATCAGGATCTACTCTGCTTGGGTCCGGTTTAATGTGCAATCGATGATGCGACCCTAGCTCGGAAAGTTACCAGCGAACCCATTGAGCTGCCACAAGGACCTATAACTCGGTCACGAGCTAAAAAGGCTTCAAGATGTGTTAGCAAGCTATGTTGATCGAGCTTGGGGAGAGCAAGTAACCGAATCCATTGATCATGCTTGGACCAGCTCAATAGGCGTCCCTTGCAATTTATTGCAAGCTAAACTTTAATTTATTTAAACTCATCTTAGTTAATAATTGAGTTGCTGGACTTTATTAAACTCATCTTAGTTAATTATTGATTTGCTGGACTTTATTTTTATTAAACTCCTTTTAGTTAATTAATTGCTGGAATAAATGCTTATCTTAGTTTATTTAATTACTGGAATAACTTATTGTTAAATATGTTTATTTACAGTTTATTAAATTAAGTTAAGTGTTAAAAGTGTTTATTTACAGTTTATTAACTAAGCTTATTAAATTTAGTGTGTTTAAAGTATTTTTAATGTGTTTGTTAATGCTTGCAGGTGACTATTCAGCTGGAATAAGTTATGTACAAGGGATCTGTTATAAAGTGCTAAATGCGACTGTTACAACATTTAAGAAGAGCATTTTGCATCATTTAAATTCAACAGCCTATTCCTCTTCTCCAATTGCTCAAAATATCAACAAAATTGTTGGTGTCTATTCGACTGCCAAGAGGGAATTTAAAGCTTATTGCTGGTGTCTATTCGGCTGCCAAGAGGGAATTTAAAGTTTATTCTAAAAACTCTTTGGCTGCTCAAGAATGAAACTTAAGCATTCAAGCTCATTAAATCAGCTGAATTGGAGCAATAAATCATATTGATGGTTGGAGTTGCTTAGGCTTAGAGGAATTCAAGAGTTTTTGCTTATTGATTAAGTTTTATTTCAGCCATTAACAGCTCATTTAAGCTAATCATTGTGACTATTCGGCTAGGCCTCTATCTAGCACTATAAATACTTGTAATCAGCTCATTGTAATGGCCTTTTTTTTACCAATTTGATGATCAATTTGAAACTAGTGAGATTTCCAATTCTCCTTGTTCTTTCGGAACTGATTTAACTTATCGAGCATAGCTTGTGGCGTCTTTTCCTTTCCATTGTTTAGCCAAACTTATCACTTTAGAGTGTGGCGTTCGTATACCTTTGGTTCCTATCACCATTGATAGTGGGTCAAGGTTTATCCATTGTTTCCTAAACCGAAATCACCTAAGTGTCCTAATAAGAATCGGGTCAACAATTTTCATCTTTTGTTGGTTCATTCTTTGGCCTTAGCCGTTTCTATCTATTCCTTAAAATTTTTGCAAACCTTTTGTTTAAACCTATTTTCTTTTCTTTCTAGCTTATTCTTGATAAAATCTAACTCAAAATTGGACCGAACAACCTCTTACTCAAATTTACGATCGGGTAACTATTACGACTCAATCACCCACGAGAAGATTTTGTATCATTTGGTATTAGAGCTAGCGAATTTGGGGTAAGAATCGACATTTTCGGCATTATGGTATTGCATTTCATTTGAAAAAAATTCAAATTTAAAAAAAAAAAATTCAGCCTCCATTCAAATTCAAGGAGTGAATATCAAGTTTTACAAGTAAAAAAAAATCGTGAAAAAAAAAGAAGAGAAAGTGTTCAAGTTCTTGTCACTGAGTTTTGAAAGTTCTACTTACTATCCAAAATCAATATTCTACCATTCGGCCACACTTAACCCTTTTCCATTTCTTGTTTCAAGCCTACCCTTTGTCCTACAACATTCCCTACCAAAATCGAACATCAATTTTGCAAGTCGACCCACAACAACTGCTTCTAAGTTTAAATAGTCCCTTAAGAACTTAAAGAGGAGTGAGCGGAAAAAGGCAAGAGTAAGTGAGACTATTCGAGCAAGTAAAAGCCAAGTGAGTGTGATTTTTTTGTGAGTGGATAGTGAGGTTCTTTGTTGTGAGTTCCTAAAATGTCACAAAGCCCGGAAAGAAATCCAAACATGGAAGGCGGGTTCCGTCCTATAGGAAACATTTGAGGAGGCGTGCCAGATCTCACCCTTCAAGCACTTATGCGAGAGATGGAGCGGTTATTCGATCGTAAACTCGAACCAATCGAAGATCGATCATTTCGAGTCGAGACACGTGAACAACGCGAGGCAACTCCGGAAGGTGCAAGACGAGAGCGCGGGCGTCCAATCTAAGATCCCTATGAAGCGAGTGAGCAAGAAAGTGATCATTCATCTGCCTGAAGTGTACGACAACGAGGCCGCCAATGACATCGGGGTCCTAGAGATCGAGACCGTCTAGATGACAACCTTAAGAATATTAAGATGACGATTCCACCATTCCAAGGTAAGAATGACCCTGAAGCTTATTTGGAGTGGGAAAAGAAGATTGAGCTCGTTTTCGAATGCCATAATTATTTGGAGAGTAAAAAGGTGAAGCTCGCGGCAATCGAGTTTTCAGAATATGTAATTGTGTGGTGGGACCAGCTAGTGACGAGCCGAAGATGAAATGGTGAAAGACCCATCTCTACTTGGGCTGAAATGAAATCAGTCATGCAGAAACGATTTATCCCTTCGTACTACCATCGGGATCTTTATCAATGACTCCAAAACCTTATTCAAGGTAATAGAAGCATTGAAGACTATTATAAAGAGATAGAGATAGCAATGATCCGAGCTGATATCGAGGAGGATCGAGAGGCGACAATGGCCAGGTTCCTTGCGGGTTTAAACCGTGACATCGCTAACATAGTTGAATTACAACACTATGTTGAAGTGATGGACATGGTTTACATGGAGATAAAAGTTGAAAAACAACTCAAATGAAAAGGAGTTAGTCGATCCTATGCCAATCCCTCCACTAACAAATGGAGCCAAGGAGTCAACAAACCCTCTGTTCGAACAAAGGAGCCAATTGTAGCAGCTAAATCCAATCAGCCCGTTGGCGAGTAAAGTCAGAATAAAAACGAGCAAGTGCCAAATCGCATGAGAGACATAAAATGTTTCATGTGTCAAGGCCGGGGGCACTTAGCTAGCCAATGTTCTAATCGACGTGCTATGGTGGTAAGGGCCGACAGTGAAATCGAATCCGAGGAGGAGGATGAAAATGAACCTGAAATGCCATCCGATGTTTGAAGAAGAAGAATTAGAGTTACCGGTTGAAGGAGAAATCCTTGTGGTGAAGCGAAGCCTCAGCGTCCAAAGTGCTAAAACTGATCAACAAAGGGAGAATATTTTCCACACCCGATGCCACATCCAAGGCAAGGTATGTAGTATGATTATTGACGGTGGAAGTTGTACTAATGTAGCAAGCAACATGCTGGTGGAAAAGCTTGGTTTGGCCATGACCAAACACCCAACTCCATATAAGCTGCAATGGTTGAATGATGGAGGCGATCTTAAAGTAACAAAGCAAGTTGTGGTAGCATTTTCCATCGGGAAGTACCAAGACAAAGTGGTGTGCGATGTAGTTCCCATGCACGTGGGACATCTCCTTTTAGGGCGTCCATGGCAGTTTGATAGGCGCGTGATCCATGACGGATATACAAATCGGTACAAATTCGAGCATCGAGGTAAAAATGTAACTTTAGCCCCACTGACTCCAAAACAAGTGTACCAAGATCAATTGAAATTGAAAGAAAAGAAAGAAAAAGTACAAGAAAAAAAGATTGAAAAAGAGAAAGAAAAGAAAAAGGAAAAAGTGAGGGAGTGGAGGTAAAAATACGAGAGGAACAAGAAAGTCAAAAAGAAAACGAGAGTGGTAAAATGAGCGTATTTACGAGGGAAAAAGAAATAAGAAAGTCCTTGTTGTTGCGCCAGCCCGTGTTTGCACTTATGTACAAGGAGTGTTTATTTGATGCTAACGAACTTGATAACTCTTTGCCTTTTTCTATTGTTTCATTACTTCAGAAATTCAAAGACGTTTTCTCGGAAGAAGTGCCTAGTGGGCTGCCTCCTATCCGAGGTATTGAACACCAAATAGACTTCATTCTCGGGGCTACAATTTTGAATCGACCAGCTTATCGAAGCAACCCCAAGGAAACTAAGGAGTTGCAATGACAAGTAGCTGATTTAATGGAGAAAGGATACATACGGGAGAGTTTAAGTCCATGCGCGGTGCCCGTTCTTTTGGTGCCTAAAAAGGATAGTTCATGAAGGATGTGCGTAGATTACCAAGCTATCAACAAGATTACCGTCAAATACCGTCATCCTATCCCTAGACTTGATGATATATTGGATGAACTTAGTGGTGCTAAATTGTTCTCTAAGATCGATCTGAAAAGCGGCTATCATCAAATTCACATACGGGAGGGGGACGAGTGGAAGACTGCATTCAAGACCAAATACGGTTTGTATGAGTGGCTAGTGATGCCATTCAGTCTCACCAATGCCCCGAGTACTTTCATGAGGTTGATGACCCACGTTTTGAGGTCTTTCATTGGTCGTTTTAGTGTAGTTTATTTTGATGATATTTTAATTTATAGCAAATCCTTATCTGATCATCTTGAACATTTGCATGTTGTTTTGGAGGTTTTACACAAGGAAGTATTATATTCAAACCTTAAGAAATGTAACTTTTGTACTGACAAAGTTGTTTTTCTAGGTTTCGTTGTAAGTACGAGTGGTCTCGAGGTGGATCAAGACAAGATTAAAGCGTTACAAGAATGGCCACGTCCGACCAACATCAGCCAAGTTAGAAGTTTTCATGGCCTTGCTAGCTTCTATAGGAGATTTGTACCGAACTTTAGCACTCTTGCTGCCCCATTGACCGGTATTATCAAAAAGAATTCTCCTTTCATTTGGTCTGATGAACAAGAATCTGCTTTTGTTAAAATCAAAGATTGTTTAACTAATGCTCCACTTTTGTGTTTACCAGATTGTAACAAAATTTTTGAAGTGGAATGTGATGCTTCTGGTATAGGAATAGGTGCGGTTTTAACACAAGATGGGCATCCGGTGGCTTATTTCTGCGAGAAACTTAACGGAGCTACGCTCAACTACCCCACCTATGACAAGGAAATGTATACGTTGATACGTGCATTAGAGACATGGCAGCATTACCTTTGGCTTAAGGAGTTCGTTATACACACGGACCATGAGGCTTTGAAGCATTTGATAGGGCAAACCAAGCTCAACAAACGTCACGCAAAATAGGTCGAGTTCTTAGAATCCTTCCCATATGTGATTAAATATAAGCAAGGTAAGGAAAATATCATTGCGGATGCTCTGTCACGAAGGTATGCTCTTTTAAATCGTTTGGATGTTAAATTGCTTGGTTTCACTTATTTAAAGGATTTATATGCTGATGACTCTGATTTTGGAGAAATTTACAAGTTATGTGTGCAAGGTGCGTATGATAGGTACTATTGGCAAAACGTATTCCTTTTTCGAGAAAACAAGTTGTGCATACCCCAAGGATCAACTAGAAACGTGTTGGTTCATGAAGTGCATAGTGGGGGTTTAATGGGTCATTTCAGCATTGCCAGAACTTTGGCCCTTCTTCAAGAACACTTCTATTGGCCGAAGATGAAACGAGATGTGGATAAAGTGTGCGAGCATTGTATTGCTTGCAAGAAGGCAAAATCAAGGATCCAGCCACATGGACTTTATACTCAGTTGCCGATCCCGGAAGCACCATGGATGGATATTTCTATGGATTTCATCCTTAGCCTTCCTAGAATAAAGAACGGTAAAGACTCTGTGTTTGTTTTAGTCAATCGGTTTTCAAAAATGGCTCATTTCATTGCGTTTAACAAAACTGACGATGCTTTAAATGTTGCTAATCTATTTTTTAGGGAAATTGTGCGGTTGCATGGTGTTCCGAGGACCATCGTTTCAGACCGAGACACCAAGTTTCTCAGCCATTTTTGGAGGACCTTATGGGGAAAGCTTGGCACCAAGCAGTTTTTTTCAACAACAAGCCACCCCAAACCGACGGCCAAACGGAGGTCGTTAATCGTGTTTTGTCAACACTATTGCGTGCAATTATTCGAAAGAATCCAAAAAATTGGGAGGAGTGTCTACCCCACATCAAATTCACATAAAACTGATCAGTACACTCGGCTACCAAGTATTCACCATTTGAGGTAGTGTATGGATTTAATCCCTTAACTCCATTGGATTTGTTGCCTTTACCTTCTGATAAGTTGGTGCATGTAGATGGAAAGAAAAAGGCAGATTTTGTGAAACAATTACATTAGTGAGTTAGGGATAATATTAAATGAAGAACCGGGCAATATGCTCGTAAAGTCAACAAGGGACGTAAATGAGGGATATTGGAACCCAGTGATTGGGTTTGGATTCACATGCGTAAGGAGAGATTCCCAGTTCAAAGACGATCCAAACTTTTGCCAAGGGGAGATGGTCCTTTTCAAATTTTGGAAAGGATTAACGATAACGCCTATAAGTTAGACTTACCTGGTGAGTATGGGGTTAGTGCTACTTTTAATGTTGCTGATTTATCCTTTTTTGATATAGGTGACGGTTTAGGGACAAATTGACTCGAAGAGGGGGGATGATGCGACCCTAGCTCGGGAGGTTACCACCGAACCCGTTGAGCTGCCACAAGGACCTATAACTCAGTCACGAGCTAAAAGGTTTCAAGATGTGTCAGCAAGCTATGTTGATCAAGCTTGGGGAGAGCAAGTAGCCGAATCCATTGATCATTCTTGGACCAGCTCAATAGGCGTCCCTTGCAATTTATTGCAAGCTGAACTTTAATTTATTTAAACTCATCTTAGTTAATAATTGAGTTGCTGGACTTTATTAAACTCATCTTAGTTAATTATTGATTTGCTGGACTTTATTAAACTCATCTTAGTTAATTATTGATTTGCTGGACTTTATATTTATTAAACTCATTTTAGTTAATTAATTGCTGGAATAAATGCTTATCTTAGTTTATTTAATTGCTGGAATAAATTTGTAACACCCCAAACCCGGCCTAGAAGTTATGGTCGAATCTGGCGGTGTCACATTGGAGTGCTTTTTGGAAACTTTTTTTTAACAAGTTGAGAAAAAACTCGGTTGGAGGTTGAAGCCTCTTCGTAGATCTCATATTAAACCAGTATTTTGTTAATCAATTTAAAACAAAACCTTGTTTGTTACGAAATCTTAAAAATCGTTGCGGAAACATAGTGTTTTGAAAACAGTTATCGTTTTGGAAAAACCGCGTTCTACTTCTAACATGTATAAATCATAATGATTAAAACCTCAGATTGAAAACTATAAAATTGGAGAGGCCTTATTACAAATATAAAAAAATCCAGACAAAAACTAATAGTAATTAAAAGCCAAGTAAACGAAAACAGGAGCAGTACTATGGCCACCTTCGAGTCCCTCGCAGCTCCAAATCCACTAAGCTTGGGGATTACCTGTACAGTTAGACAGAAGGGTGAGTTTACGAAAACTCAGTGTGTAATCCCCTAAAATACAAACAGTCAGATATACGTTATGCAGAAATAGACTGGGCCTGAGCCCATCACAGACACAGTATCAGGTGAGTCTTAGCCCATTACAGAACCAGGTGGGCCTAAGCCCATTACAGAATCAGTATCAGATGCAGATATGCAGACAGAAATCCAGCCCAATCTAACCAATTCACCACCCGTACCAACCAACCCACCATGTGGGGATAAAATTGACCCACCCAGCCAACACACTAAGCTTAGCACCGGTTACGGTACTAAGTCAACAGAACGGCTCGGCGCCGTAGAAAGAACGGCTAAAAGCCATAAATATCGCAGCATCGCTGCCGGTTAACAGAACGGCTAAAAGCCATAAATATCGCAGCATTGCTACCGGTTAATAGAACGTCTAAAAGCCATAAATATCGCAGCATAGCTGCCGGTTAACAGAACGGCTAAAAGCCATAAATATCGCAACATCGCTACCGGTTAACAGAACGGCTAAAAGCCATAAATATCGCAGAAAGGCTGAAAGCCTTGTACAGAATGGCAATGGGCCGTACACTTCCTCCGTAACTTTGTCCCAACCCAATGCAATATGTCGTGTATGTCATGCTCAATCATCACAGGTGTATGCAGAATGACCATACTCAGTAACAGTCATTTAACATATATTACAAGCATATCAGTCACACGACCACAATCAAGTCAGTTAAAACACAGTCATACGATCACAGTCAAGTCATGGCACAAAATCAGTCATTTACCCTCAGGGGCAAAATAGTCATTTTACCCTATAAGGGTATTTCGGTAATCCTACCCTTCAGGGGTATTTCGATAATTCTACCCTACAGGGGTAATTCAGTAATTCTACCCTATAGGGGTATTTTAGTAATTTTGTAAATTGATGGTATTTTAGTAATTTTGCAAACTGAGGGTATTTTAGTAATTTTGCAAATCGAGGGTATTTCAGTAATTTTTCAAACCGAGGGTATTTTAGTAATTTTGCAAACCGAGGGTATTTTAGTAATTTTGCAAACTAAGGGTATTTCAGTAATTTTACAACCCGAGGGTATTTCAGTAATTTTGCAAACCGAAGGTATTTCAGTTATTTTGTAAACCGAGGGTATTTTAGTAATTTTGCAAACCAAAGGTATTTTAGTGATTTTGCAAACCGAGGGTATTCTAGTAATTTTACAAATCGAGGGTATTTCAGTAATTTGTAAAACGAGGGTATTTCAGTAATTTTGCAAATTGAAGGTATTTCAGAAATTTTACAAACCGATGGTATTTCTGTAATTTTGCAAACCGAGGATATTTCAATAATTTTTCATACCAAGGGTATTTTAGTAATTTTGCACGCTCGTGTGGCTACCATCGCTGTGTGACCGGCATTTCGGCATTTGCCGCTCTACAGCTACAGTAGTGCGAAATACACACCTGATAGGAATCTGGAGTTAATCCGTGCTCCGAACACTCCTATGCCCAAACGCCAACCAAGGTATGCTTACTCTCCTCATAGATCGCTCTATTTAAAGCCAGCTTCTCGCCTACTCTCATGCTAGCTTCCCGATGTGGGATCCCTCCATCAATCCTCCAAAACCGTCCCAACTGCAAAATAAATATCCCTTTTTGCTTGCAATGGGATTCGAACCCTTGCCCTCTCCTATGCTCCAGACGCTACATGCCACCACAACACAAGCTCCTTTTGTGACTTAAAACATGCGTAAATATTTATAAAACCTATGTGTCAGTGACCAGATTCTTATAAGAGCCAAAAATTAAAGAAATTATGCAAGAGCCAAGATTTGAATCCAAGCTGCCTTACAACCTTAATGACGCCACAACCACTAGGCCACATGCTTCCTTGTGTCATTTTTTTATCAAAATAATTTAAAAGGCCTACATCCAAGCATCCAGGTTTTATTCACTTAAAACCAAATTTTTTGCTAAAGCCCAAGTTTGAACCCAGGACTTTTCCAACACTTCTCAGGACCCTTAACCACTTAAGTAGACATTTAATTGTGTTATTTCCTTGCACAATTAAATACCTATTTGCAGCCTCCTTACGGACCCATACCCAAGGCCCAATACTTCTAGGCCCAAATTCGGGGCGTTACAAAATTATTGTTAAATATGTTTATTTACAGTTTATTAAATTAAGTTAAGTGTTAAAAGTGTTTATTTACAGTTTATTAACTAAGCTTATTAAGTTTAGTATGTTTAAAGTATTTTTAATGTGTTTGTTAATGCTTGTAGGTGACTATTCAGCTGTAATAAGTTATGTACAAGGGAGCTGTTATAAAGTGTTAAATGCGGCTATTACAACATTTAAGAAGAGCATTTTGCATCATTTAAATTCAGCAGCCTATTCCTCTTCTCCAATTGCTCAAAATATCAAAAAATTTGCTGGTGGCTATTCGGCTGCCAAGAGGGAATTTAAAGCTTATTCTAAAAACTCTTTGGCTGCTCAAGAATGAAACTTAAGCATTCAAGCTCATTAAATCAGCTGAATTGGAGCAATAAATCATATTGATGGTTTGAGTTGATTAGGCTTAGAGGAATTCAAGAGTTTGTGCTTATTGATTAAGTTTTATTTCAGCCATTAACAGCTCATTTAAGCTGATCATTGTGACTATTCGGCTAGGCCTTTATCTAGCACTATAAATACTTGTAATCAGCTAATTGTAATGGCCTTTTTTTTACCAATTTGATGATCAATTTGAAACTAGTGAGATTTCCAATTCTCCTTGTTCTTTCGGAACTGATTTGACTTATCGAGCATAGCTTGTGGCGTCTTTTCCTTTCCATTGTTTAGCTGAACTTATCACTTTAGAGTGTGGCGTTCGTATACCTTTGGTTCCTATCACCATTGATAGCGGGTCAAGGTTTATCCATTGTTTCCTAAACCGAAATCACCTAAGTGTCCTAATAAGAATCGGGTCAACAATTTTCATCTTTTGTTGGTTCATTCTTTGGACTTAGTCGTTTCTATCGATTCCTTAAAATTTTTGCAAACTTTTTGTTTAAACCTATTTTCTTTTCTTTCCAGCTTATTCTTGATAAAATCTAACTCAAAATTGGACCGAACAACCTCTTTCTCAAATTTACGGTCGGGCAACTATTACGACTCAATCACCCACGAGACGAGTTCGTATCAATCAGTCTAGTCAGTCACATCTCTGTCTCTATCTTCTAGGAGTCATCCACTCAGATGGCCAAGACAAAACATTTCCTCAATTGGACTTGATAGATGACATATTAGTATTTCAATTGGTTTGCTCATTTTCAATTAGATTAAGGACATATCTAGTAATATAAGTTGTCTTTCTGTATTACAATATGACTGTGCAGTACCACTTAGTATTAGTTAAACATTAGACAACTAATGAGCTAATATTTGTGTCTATTTTTCTTTACATGCAAAAACCACATAATGACATTATACAAAGGATATTAATGTAATTCATGAATAATTTTATTAACCAATTTGTTTGAAAAAATTATAAGTATACAAACGAACATAATACACTTTAGGGATCAGATCCAATAGTTTCTTAATTGCCTTAATGAAATAGATAAGTCATATTCCGCATTCCCATGCTCTCCACATGTTTCTCGAAATTCCTAGCTAGTAGAGTCTTGGTAAACAGGTCTGCAAGGTTTTCCTTGGATGCAACTTTAGCTCCATCCACAATTCAGTCTGCAACTACCTCCCTTATGATACGATACTTTCTATCAATGTGTTTCGTCCTCTTGTGGTTTCTAGTTTCCTCGGTATTAGCTATTGTCGCATTGTTTTCACAATATAGTGTGATAGCTTTTTCTATTCTAGGAATGACTTTAAGATTCGTATGGAACTTTTGAAGCCATACTGCTTCCTTTTTAGCCTTAGAAGCAACCACATATTCAGCCTCTATAGTGGAGTCAGCAGTACAACTCTACTTTACACTTCTCCACACTAATGACTTACCACCGCCTAGGACAACAACATAGTCCGATGTCAATTTCCTTAAATCCTAATATGTTTGGAAGTCAAAATTAGTATACTCAATAGGAGTAAGATCTCCTGAGTATATGCTTAACTTCTTGCTAGTGTCTTGGTCTTGGATTCGCCAAGCATACATGAGACTTCCTACTATAGAGGCATAATGAACATTTCTCATTTTTTTCTCTTGCTTCTATTGTCTTAGGAAAGTCCTCGAAAGAAAGATGAAATCTCGATACAGAAGGTTGGTTTCCCTTCTTTAAATCGATTATTGCATAATGTTCCAATATCTTGTCTATGTATGAAGCTTATGATAATTCTATCACTTTGTTCTTTCAAACTCTTAGGATTCAAATACCTTGAACAAATTTAACTTCTCCCAAGTCCTTCATGCTAAACCGTTGAGTTAACCACAGTTTAACCGATAATAATGTCCCTACATCATTTCCAATGAGTAGAATGTCATAGACATATAGAACGAGAAAGACCACCTTTCCATCCCCAATACATTTATAAACACAAAGTTCATCTATGTTTTGCTCACATTCAAAAGTTTTGATTGCTTGATCAAATCTTTGATTCCATGAGCAAGATGTTTTCTTAAGTCCATATATGGATCTAAGAAGTTTGCAAACTTTATACTCATTTCCTTTAGCTATATATTCGATGGGTTGCATTATATAGATGTTCTCTTCAATATAGTCGTTTAAGAATGTTGTTTCGGCACCCATTTGCTAGATCTTGTAATCAATAGCCGCTACAGTAGAAAATAATATGCTAATTGACTTGAGCATGGTAATCGCAGAGAAGGTTTCTTCGTAATCGATACATTTTTCTAAATATAAAGTTTTTCTATAAGTTTGGACTTGTAAGTTTTCACTTTTCCATCCGCATTTCTTTTCTTCTTGTAAATCCACTTACACTCTATGGTTTTTAACGCTTTAGGTAAGTTTACAAGTTCCCACACTAAGTTAGAACCCACCTCAACTTTCATAGTTATTTCTCAAAGATTCGAATCGACACTGTACATCGCTTCATCATATGTGAGTGGGTCATCATCTTCTTGTTCAACAAATTTAGTGTTTAAAACACTTCACTAGATTGGAAGAACTCAGGCCT
Organism: Gossypium sturtianum; assembly: GCA_025698515.1. Lineage (NCBI taxonomy): Eukaryota > Viridiplantae > Streptophyta > Magnoliopsida > Malvales > Malvaceae > Gossypium > Gossypium sturtianum. The sequence goes on from CM046953.1 coordinate 73,091,012, forward strand.
GCGAAAGACCCTCCCACTGCAACCAAGTACCCTATGTTGTTGATCATTTCCAAGTCTACTATTAGGAGTTGGTTCTGGAACCATTTCTATAGGGTTTTGTGTATTTCCCAAAAGTTCCCCGAGTACTTCTTTACTTTGAGGTTATTCATGTAACTTTCCTCAATGAATGTAGCATGAGTTGACACTATCATTGTTTTTTCTTTAGGGTTATAAAACAAACTATTCTTTATTTCTTTTGGATATCCCACAAACATGCACAATTTCATCCTTGAATCCAACTTCCTCACATCTTTATCCAATGCGTGGGTCAAGCATCCCAAAATCCTTAAATGATTTAGATTTGGCTTCTTGTCATACTACAATTCGTATGGAGTTTTAGATGTTGCCTTAGTTGGTTCATCATTCAGAATATAACAAGCCATTTGTAATGCATATCCCCAAAAAGAGATTGCCAGCTTCGAATAACTTAACATTGAATGAATCATGTCTAACAAAGTTCAATTTCTTCTCTTTGCCACGCCATTCTGTTGAGTGCCCGGCGTGGTTAATTGGAATAGAATCTCATTCTTTATGAGATACTCTAAAAAATCATTTGATAAATATTACCCACCTCGATTAGACCATAGTGCCTTTATGAGTAAACCTAGTTGTTTCTCCTTTTGAGCACGAAACTCTTTGAATTTATCAAATGTTTCACTCTTGCGGTGCATTAGGTGCACATACCCATATCTAGAATAATCATCAATAAAGGTTACATAATACTCATAACCACCTCTTGCACTAACATTCATGGGTCCATACACGTTAGTGTTCACAAGTTCTAAGGGTTTTAGGGCCTACATTCCTTTTACATTAAAAGATCACCGGGTCATCTTACCTTCCAAGTAAGATTAACATTGTGGAAGATGAACTTCCTTAAGCAAACTTAAGGTGTCATCTTTCACAGGTCTAGTGATTCTTTCTTGGTTAATATGACCAAGTCTCAAATGCCATAGTTATGCCTCATTAGAGTGAGTAGGTTTAAGCCTTTTATTCGAAAATTTAGTTTCAAGTAGTGTTTACATCTTTGGTTTGATAAAATAGAGATTATTTGACATCCATCCATTACAGATAAGTTTATCATTTCTAAATATTGCAATATTATTATTAAAACTCATGATCAAGTTGTCTTTATATAAACATGCAATAGAAATCAAGTTTATTTTAAAACTTGGTACATAGAAAACGTCTTTTGAAATAATCAACCTAAAATTATCAAAATAAAGATATACATCTCCCACTTCTTCAGATGCCACACTTGTCTCATTTTCAGTCAACAACGATAGGCTCTTATCCCTAAGGTATTTCGTCTCCTCGAACCCCTATAGAGAAACACACACATGATTAGTGGCTCCGAAGTCAATGACCTAGTGGTCTATTGAATCTTCCACTAACAAAGTTTCTATGATAAAGAGTTTCATACCTTTGCCCTTTCTACTTTAGGTGGCCTAGAGAACTTAGCCTTGTTTCTTTTAGTGTGTTTTCCCTTCCCTTTAGAGGAAGCAGCAACATCTAAGTTTTCTTCTTCTTTTCAGACCGGTTGACCGCCATTAAACATCAACTCATAGAATTATAATTCTTTCATGAGTTGTGTAAACATCATATTCTTGTTCTTAAGGTTATATGCGACCCGAAAGCTTATAAAATCCTTTGACAAGCTTTTGAACACCATCTCTATTTACGTGTTCTGGTCCAAATTAGTCACATTATTCGCAGCCTTAACAAAGTATCCTATAAGAGTAATCATATGGTATTTGATTGGAATGTTGGGCTTTTTCTGGGCATTCATCAAACTAGTTATAATTGACTGTCAAGCTAAGGCAACTTGGCTTCCAGACATGTCCTCTAGTTTGACTAGAATCGCCTTGGCTGTCTTACAACTCTCCAGTTGCTCATAAAGGGTGTTGGTCACACTTGTCAGCATATAGCAATGAGTTATCTCATTAGACTCCTCTCAGTGTTTTCTAGCCTCAGCTTGAATGGCCAGGCATTTATTATCAAGAAATGTTTTTAGTTTCTCATAGCTCAGGATAATCACGAGGTTCCTTTTCCATTCTTTATAGTTGTTTTTGTTTAGTTTGTTCTCAGTGAGTATATTTAATAAGGGAGTAAGTGTCATTTTCAAACAAAAAATAAAATATTCATTCATTGATATCTTTGTATTAAGAAAACATTTTGAAAATATTTTGCAACTTATGGTATACATTTAGATGATGCATGCGTCTTACATTAAACCTTAAAAATATTTGTAAGTTGTTGCAACGATAATTCCTACACCCATTGAATCAAGTAACCATAGGGTAATTGATAACTCTTGAAAAGTGTTATATTTCATGCCTTAGGATTGGTTAATTATCTATACTTAGGTGAGTTTAGTTGCATTAGGATATTGTATTGGTATTTTTAGAGTATTGCATTAAAGAGCTTGAATTATGCTTAACTGTTATTACATGTTGCTTTTAATTGCCTGTGGGAAGGACTTGCTTGGTGATTGATTGGCAGGTGCAGAGTGTAGAAAAATAAGTAATGGATTGAAGGTTTGCCGTAGCAAAGTTTAGACAGTTTGCCAACACAAATGTTGTGGCAATGCTGGTAAGATGCCTAGTCAGTACTCAATGCATACTATTCTCAGCCTCAGCTGTACCTGTACCAGATAAATCTACTTGAAAAAGAGTGAAAGGATTATGGGCTGATGGACAAACCCTAGAAGGTCAAACTTATAAAAGCCAAAGGGGGGACCCAAGAAAAGGAGGGTCTTTTAGAAAGAGTTGAGGAGCAGCTTTTGACAGAAAAGATGAGGGAAGGACCAAGAAGGAAGGCGGCAGAAGAAGGAGAAAATGACTGCATCATCTTTGATAGTTGCAAGACATTGCGCTGCCGGTGTTGAAAGTTGTGTAACAACCCAATTTCCAGTGGTGTCGAAAATAGTGGTTTCGGGACCATAAATTCGACGAGTAAGTTCATATAATTAGTATTTAAATTATACAAGACAATAATAATTTTTATATTGAATTTTGATTTGATGAATTTAACTAATTGAATTAAAATTTAGTATAAATGGTTCGATTCAAAAGTCAAGTGGTTATTGAAAATGAGGTATTAAGACATCGTTTCTATAATTTAGGGTCATAAATATTTTTATTAAATATTTACAGAGTCGTAGTATAGGTGAATTGAAGTTTGGTTCAGTAATTTTGATGATTGATTGCTTAATTAAGGTAAAAGGATTAAATTGTAAGAGGTAAAAGTTAATCGCTATATTTTTAAAATACTAAAAAGACCAAAATGGTAATTAAACCATGGTCAAAAATTCCAAGCAATGGTGACATGATTAAATCCACTAACTTTTTGGCTATTTCCTCATTTAGTCCTAATTAGTTTAGGGTTAAATTGAAATTAAGTTTGTTTAGTTGGAATTTAATATAATTAAAGGACTAATTGTGCAATTAAACCCTCATTGAATGGTAAATATACCATAGGTGATGGTTGTGGACGGTAATGGGCTTGAAATTGTTAAAATTGAATGGAAATTAAAAGGGTAAAATGGTAATTGGATAATTAAACATAATGTAAATAAAATAAAAGCTAAATAAGCTATCATCTTTTAGATTTTCTTCTTGCAAAAATCGTATAGCCATGGGAGAAGGGAGAAGAAACTTTCGGCCAACTAGGGTTCTTCGATTTAGGAGGTAAACCTTGCCTGTTTTTAGTAATTTTTATGTTTTTGAGCTCGTATTAGCTTAACCCGGGGATTAATTTGTAAAATTGTCAAATGTTTTGGATTATGCCATTGATGAGTTTTGGATATTCTTGAAGTTTTATGGTAGATTATTGAGCTTGGTTGTTAAATAAGACTATTTTGTAAAGTAATTTTTGGTAATTTTAATGTTTATAGGCTAAAATGTTAAAGTGATAAAACTAAGATGGCTTAATGTGAAATAGAAACATGTATGGGCTGTACATAAATAATGAATAATTCAGCTGAAATGAGATTTGGATAAAATTGATTAAATTGCAAGTTTTGATCTTAGGGACTAAAGTGAATAAAAGTAAAATGTTGGGGTAATTTTGTAAAAAATTTAAAAAAGACTTAATTGCATAAAATGACTTAATTTTTCTATTAGAATTAGTGAATTGAATGGAATTATTATTTTAGATCCTAAATGAGTGGAAAATCGAGGAAAAAAGAAAATTACCAAATAGCCCTTATACTTTGTCGTTGCTGCAATTTAGTCTGGTAAGTTCGTACGGTTTAATTTTAGTACATTTTAAAGAGTTATATGAACCTAATTGCATAAATGTTGTATTATATTGATGTGTGTAATTGAAAATGGAAATAATGAATTGACACAACGTCGATCACTAACTAAGCTACTCTAGACTGTTACTACAAATCAGTCTTGTAAGTTAGTTCGGTTTTATTCTAATACATTTAAATGCATATTAAATGAATTAAATTGTTTTGGTTTGAACATTATAATGATGCTATGTATATGAGTAATGAAATAGTGGATCGTTGTAGCATTGAGAATTAATTAGATATTCTAAGCCGATGAATGTTTGGTTGATGAACTAATGCTGTCTACGAATTATGAGATAGTGAGTTATTCATATATTATTTTGTGTTAGAATACTCTGAATCGATGAACGTAGGATAGAATACGGTTGGCATGCCAATAGGTTATGTTGTGTGTGGTACGAGGTTGATGGGAGCAGTGGAGATGATTATAGTAGATTCTTAATCCACTGGATATGTCTAGGTCCTGCATTTGTTGAAGACTAACGAGATATTTTACAATGTTATTTGGTGTGCTGGATGGATTAGCTCATACGAGCATTTAGTGTGCTGGATGGATTAGCTCATACGAGCATTTGGTGTACTGGATGGATTAGCTCATACGATCATCTGGTGTGTTGGATGGTTAACCGTGTACTTGTATCCACTTATCATTCATCGAGCTATGTTTTATTGATCTCTGAAAATTTATTGAAATGTGGAAACTAATTTGTATTATTGTACTGAGCATTTCTCACCTGTTGTGAGTTTTGATTGACAGGAATTCTGATAATAACCTCGTTGACAAGAACTATGTTCATTAATCTTTTATTTGAATTGTTATTATGTTTGATTCAGTAAGCTTTACCATTCAATCTGTAACACCCCTAACCCGTATCCGTCGCTAGAACAGGGTTATGGAGCATTACCGGAGTTTACAAAACAATTACAGATAATTCATGTCATTTATTATTCAAATCCAAAACTAATCATATCGTCCCTTGAATGGACCCTCGAGGCCCAATTTAAACATTTGAATCAAGTCGGGAGCTTGGAAAATTTTTTTTCGCAACATTTCAAAATTTTTCTTACATACAGGGGTCAACGCCCGTGTGAGTTGGCCGTGTGGCTCACACGTCCAAGTGACATGCCCATGTCTCAGGCCGTGTGGGCATTCAATTTGAGACACACGGACGTGTCCCATCCCATGTCCTTACCCGTGTAACTCTCTGACTTGTGCCACACGGCCTGCCACAAGCTCATGTGCTAGGCCGTGTAGCACACACAGCTGAGACACACGCCCATGCCTCTGCCCGTGTGCCCAATTCTAAGCATTATGCAGGGGACACACAGCCAAACTACATGCCCATGTGCCAGGGCATGTGTCACACACGGTCAAGACACACGCCCGTGTGTCTGCCCGTGTGGACAAAATAAGGCCATTTCTTAGCCTTATTTCTCACCCAAATTTAACCTTCAACCTACAATAACATTTACATACATTTTCCAACCAAATCAAGTCATATAAATCAAGCAAACATCATTAACATATATGAAAACATATTCATATGATGAAACTTACCTTCTTGTAATGATTTGTATTTTACCTAATTCAATTTAACCAAACCACATACATATAAGCTAAACATGATATATAACCTTATAATAACATACCAAAACAATCCATTTTTAACCATTCCAATGGCTAAGTCACAAACAGCTATTTACATGCCAACATAGGCTAAGTTAACCTATACATGCCATTATATCAAAATAAGATTACTTTTAATACCAAAACAAGCTAGAGGATAGTGTGATGATTCTCCGACCGTTCTCCAACCTTAACGAGCTTCTGAAACACTATAAAACAGAGAAAATAAAACCTAGTAAGCATTTAATGCTTAGTAAGTTCATATAACGAAAAGTAAACTTACCAATCATATTCATTTAAATAAACATAACAATAACATGCTTTCCAACAAATTAGAAAATTTTCCTAATCACATACATTCAAATAAGCAAGTTAGTCACATAATTCACATGTACATTAAGTAAGCATGGATGAGTTCATCATGCTACACTCCTTTCAGGTATTTCAGAAGTATTCGGGACATAACTCTTTTAATCTCATAATTTATCATGTCAGAAGTTTTGTCTGTTGAATTATTGAAATATCGATGGATACTCAGGTAGTACACACAATTTGTACAAAACTGTAAACCATCAATTCATAATCAGGGGTGTAACACCCCTAACCCGTACCCGTCACCGGAATAGGGTTTCGAAGCATTACCAGAACATTCAGAACATTTTTCTAATAAACTACGTAAATTTACTATTCATTTACCAAGATCATCCATAATGTCCCTTGATCGAGCCCTCGAGGCCCAATACGAGCATTAGAATCGAATCGGGACTTAATCGGAACCTCTAAGAATTTTTCGCAAAATTACAAAAATTTTCTAAGGTGCAGGACTCACACGCCCATGTGGTCCAAGGGACATGCCCAAGTGACCCTGGAACACGCCCGTGCTTCAGGCCATGTTCGATTTAGGGTGCTCTCTGACTTGCACCACACGGCCATGCCACATGCCTGTGTGCTAGCCCGTGTGGTTAATTAAATTAATTCGAATTAGGTGCAGGCTTCACACGGCCAAGACACACGCACGTGTTCTAGGCCGTGTCGCACACACGGTTGAGACACACACCCCTGTGCCCAATTCTGAGCATTCTGTTTCTCAAAATTAAGGTGCAGGAGACACACGGCCTAACTACATGCCCGTGTTATCAGGCCGTCTGTCACACATGGTCTAGACACACGCCTGTGTGTCTGCCCGTGTGGACAAAATGAAGCCATTTCTAGCTTCATTTCTCACCCAAAATTTCACCCAAGGCCTGCACTTGAAACACACATCCAAAACCAACCAATTCAAGCATTCAAATTGGGCAATCCACATCATTTAACAAGGCATATCACTACATGCATATGTGTTTATAAACTTACCTTGGATTGACTTCGGCAATAGCAACCTTTGATAACATATTCATAACATCACACATGTGTATATATATATTACACAATAACCTACTTAGTCATTCTAAGATGAACCATTACTAGCCATTCCAATGGCTAGGTTACAAAATAACATTTCAAGCCACTATTGGCCAAGTTGTCCTATACATGCCATTATACCCCAAAATGATTTCACTAAATATATCCAAAATGCTAGTTGATAGTGTGAAGATGCTCCAATGATCTTTCAACCTTCACGAGCTTCCGAGCACTATAAAACAATGGAAAAATAAACGGAGTAATCATTACATGCTTAGTAAGTTCGTATAACGGAAACTAAACTTACCAATCCTGTTATTAAATTTAAGCACACAACATCATGTTTTCCATCCATTAGCAAAATTTCCTAAGCACATGCCTTCAATCAAACATGTTAGTCACAACACTTACAACATGTCAAGTAAAAATAGATGAGTTTATGCAATGTTCTTTCAAGTCATTATCATTACATCTCAAGATTTTCATGCCAAGTCAAGAGATACATGCCCATTGATCATTGAATTCCGATGGATGCTCAAGTAGTACACTCGAAGTGTACGGTTCCATAATCCGTCAATTTCTTATTCAAGGGTACCCCTTAGGGCACTTAACTAAAGAACACACTCTCGAGCCACATATCGTATAACAGGATTACCAGTCCAGGCTAAATCCTTTATATAACGTAAGCTCGGAGGAGCTCGATTAGGATTACCAGTCTAGGCTAAACCCTAATCTTAATGCATACTCGTGAGAAATTATATTAGGATTACCAGTCTGGGCTAAATCCTTTATATAACAAGGTCAATGGGATTACTCGTCTAAGCTAAATCCCGTCCGCAACAAATGCAGAACCTTATTAGTTTCAGGAAAGCGCATATAATCATCGGAATTCAACATTCAATCGGGACTAACCCCTTTATCACCATTTCAAGCATGTAGCAAATTTTCCATCATAGCAAACAAGTAAAGCACATTAACATGAATCACATTACATACAAACACAACATTCAATTAACATAATTACATGTTCGTTTAAGTTACACGAACTTACCTCGACACTTGTTCGCGTAATAATCTACTAATCCAAAATCTTTTCTATTCCTCGATCTAGCCTCGAGTTTGTGTTTTTCGAATCTATATATATGAATTTAACTATCAATTTCATACATTTCATATTTAAATGGACTCAATTTACTACCTAGGCAAAATTACCATTTTGCCCCTAACTTTTTCATAAATTTTGATTTATTCCCTAGGCCCGGAAAATGAAACTTGTGCAAATTACTCTCTATTCTGAGCCTAACCAAAGCCCCATTACAAAATTTACAGCACGTGTATTCATAAAATTTTAGAATTTTTCATCAAATTTTACAACTTTTCATTTTAGTCCCTAAATCATGTTTTCATCAAAAATCACTTTGTAAAAGTTGTTTATCTATCAATAATCTTTCATTTTCTACCATAAATTTCTAATTTCTAGAATAATACATCCATGACCCATTCTCATACCTTGATAACTTTTCAAATTAATCCCCCAAATAGAGAGATTAAGCTATCCTGATTTCAAAATTACAAAATTACTAAAAACAGGACAAGAGAACTTACTTAATTAAGCCTTGAAAGTTTTCCCTCTCTCTCCTAGGGTTTCCATGTGTTTTAGGTTGAAGATGACATAAAATAAGATGATTTCTTTTGTCATCTTTTTAATTAATAAAGTATTTTGGTATTTCCAATTTATTCCTTGCCCTTTTTCTATATTTCCATGGATGAGTCACCAAGAAAAATCTACATACTTTTCTTAATGGTCTAATTACCATATAAGGACCCCTAGTTTTGAATTCCATAGCTATTTAATCCTTATAGCTACTAGAATTCAACTTTCTCATTTTATGCGATTTAGTCCTTCTCGTAATTAAGCACTAAATCAATAAAATTTTTGTACCAAAATTTTCACGTGTCATATCTATCATAATACAAACCATATAATAAAATAAAAATAAACTTTATTTTTTTGGGTCAGATTTGTGGTCCCGAAACCACTGTTCCGATTTCACTGAAAAATGGGCTGTTACAACTCTCCCCCCTTTAGGGATTTTTATCCTCGAAAATCTTACCAGTAAAAAGATTTGGGTATTGCTTCCTCATAGTTTCCTCCGGCTCCAAGGTAGCCTCTTCTATACCATGTCGTTGCCAAAGAACTTTTACCAAAGCTACCTTTTTATTTCTTAACTCTTTTGTTTCCTGGGCGAAGATTTTGATTGGTTCCTCACCATATGTCATATCAGGCTGAATCTCTACCTCTGTCGGAGAGATAACATGTGAAGGGTCGGATCAATACCGCCGTAACATAGACACATGAAAAACATTATGAATCCGATCAAGATCTGGTGGTAAAGCTAACCGATATGTAACAGGTCCAACTCTTTCAGTAATCTCATATGGTCCAATAAACCGTGGACTCAATTTCCCTTTACGACCAAACTGGATAACTTTCTTCCAAGGCGACACTTTCAAGAATACCTTGTCACCAACCTGAAATTCTATCTCTTTTCTTTTCAGATCAACATAAGACTTTTGTCGATCAGAGGCTGCTTTCAAGCTGTCTCAAATTACCTTCACTTTTTCCTCGGTCTCTCGGACCAAGTCAACTCTGTGTAACTTTTTCTCACTGAGTTCTGTCCAGTACAATGGAGTTCTACATTTGCGTCCATACAAGGCTTCATACGGTGTCATTTTAATACTAGACTGATAAATGTTATTATAAGCAAATTCAACCAAAGGCAAATACTTTTCTCAGTTACCTTCGAACTCAAGTATACAACATCGAAGCATATCTTCCAAGATCTGTATTACCCGTTCAGATTGACCATCTGTCTGGGGATGAAATGCAGTGCTAAAGTGTAACTCAGTACCCAGAGCTTCTTGCAATTTACTCCAGAGTCGAGATGTAAACCGAGGATCTCTATCTGAAATGATGGAGACAGGCACTCCATGCAATCGACAATCTCGAAACATATAACTTCGACCAATCTATCCAAGGAATAATCCATACGTACTGGAATAAAGTGTGCGGACTTTGTCAACCGATCAACAATTACCCAAATGGCATCTTTCTTCTTTGGAGACAAGGGTAATCCCGATACAAAGCCCATAGTAATTCTTTCCCATTTCCATTCCGGTATTGTAACTGGTTGTAATAGTCCAGAAGGCAACTGATGTTCAGCTTTTACTTGCTGACATATCAAACATTTAGATACAAACTCAAAAATATCTCGTTTCATTCACGGCCACCAGTACATCTTTTTCAGATCGTTATACATTTTATTACTACAAGGATGCATAAACATGTTACCATTATGAGCTTCATTAAAAATCTTCTGTATTAGTTCTGAAATTTTCGGTACACATACTCTGCCTCTGAATAACAAACATCCATGTAACACCCCTTACCCATATTCAACATCGGAACAGGGTACGAGACGTTACCGGACTTATACGCAAGCAATCATACAAAATCGAGACATGAATTTTCCACTCAAATTTAAAACTTTTCAAAAACATACATATCGTCCCTAAAATGAGCCTACGAGGCTCGAAACATACATTGGGAACGGTTCGGGACCAAACCGAGAACTTTAGAAGCTTTCATGAAACTTAGAAAATTTTTATCATGAAACAAGTCCACACGCCCGTGTGGGTGAAGGGACACGCCCGTGTGGCATATCACACGCCCGTGCTTCAGGCCGTGTCCAAAATAGGGGACATTCTATTTATGATGTCATCAACCACATAAGGTCACACGGCCAAGGCACACGCTCGTGTCCTTAGGCCGTGTTGTGAATTGAATTCTGAAAATCAACTGCAGACTTCACACGGCCTGGTCACATGCCTATGTCCTATAGTCGTGTTCCTCACACAGCCAAGACACACGACCGTGTCTCGTGCCCGTGTGTTTACTACTAGGCATTCTATTTCTCAAAACTAAGGTGCAGGGGACACAAGACCAGAACACACGCCCTTGAGGTAAACCGTGTGTCACACACGGCCTAAACACATGCCCATGTGTCTACCCGTGTGGACAACTTTGAGGCTATTTTCCAAGCCAATTACCACCCTTATTTGCTCAAACACATACATAATGCACTTAACATGGCATAATTGAGTACTTAAACATCATCAAACAAGTTATGATTATAACAATATCCTATTAACTTGTTAATGCACAAGACACCATTCTTTGTCAGGCCCAACTTACCAATTCTCATTTAAGCTATAGTGATCATCATACTAAACAAATCCCAATTAAATCATCAAGCATTCATAGCCACAACACAACTCATCACATACACACAACCACCAACCACATTACAAATGCATAGGCACAAGCATGCATTAATAAATACGCTTACAACATAATAATCAGTATAAGCCATATCTCATGGCCATATACAAAATGAATCATAATATTATCAATAAGCCAACACTTTTGGCTAACCAATATGGCATATAACAAAATGACCAAGTCCCTCCATATACATGCCATATTCAAAATGTGAAACCAAATATACCCCAATGATTAAATTGATAGTGTGATCGATTCTCCGACGACTTCCGATCCTCGAGCTAGCTTGGCGACACTATAAGAAATGAAAAGGAATGGGGTAAGCTTAAAGCTTAGTAAGTTAAAATGTAAATAATAGACAACATTAAGTAACATAGACATGTACATCATACAAGAAATTTGACATAAGTCACGTAATTATCATCATAACTTCATAAGCATACTTAATCATTGTTAACCTTAACAAAAGCTCATCACATACCAAGCTCATTCTTATGAGTTTTCTGTACGTACCTGTACTAACTCGTAACGTATCATACCCTTTCGAGTCTTTGACATACCCGTTGAACACTTGGAATACTAATCGGATGCACAGAAAGTCTTTGCACATAGGTGCCACATATGTATCCAATGCTACCTCATATCTCATAACACATAGGGCCCGCTCTCGAGCTAATCACGGGCCTGCTCACACAAGCTGTCAGTCAAGACGTAACTACGTGATCTTTGTCGCTTCATACAAGTCGTCGGTATCCGCAAACACATGCCAGACTACCCAGCCACTGTTAGACGTACGAGACCAGCACCCGGATCATATAAACACACATATCACACGGAAATCCTAGTGACATGTCACTTGTATCCGATTCTATTCCTAAGGTTCAAACGGGATTTTCTCTCGTGTCAGAACTTGTCGAACTTGTCAAATGTATTCATAGAATCAAATATACAGTTCATACAATATCAAAGCATTAAATAAATAATCACAGCATTGCATTATTTACATAAGAACTTACCTCGGTACAAAATAGTAGAAATTGAACCTAATCCTCGATAACCTTGTTTTTCCCCCGATCAAGGTTCGAATCTCGTTTTTCTTGATCTATAATAGCAAATTTAGCTCGTTTAATTATCACATTGTTCAAACTGGTCCAAAAACCATACTTTGGCAAAATTACAATTTTCCCCCTAAACTTTCACATATTTACAAATTAGTCTTTAGGCTCGTAAAATGAAATCTATTCAATTTATTTGATTCCCAAGCCTAGCTGAACCTCTTTTATACTTATAGCAATCCAAATTTTTCATTTAATCACAATTTTACACGCATTTTAAAATCTTTTTTACAAATAGGTCCTTTTGTCAATTTTCACCAAAAATCACCTAGAAAAAGTTGTTTATCTAACATTAAACTTGCATAATCTACCATTAGACATCAAAATACATGCATGTCACACATGGGTAAATTTTTAAACATGAACCCTAACTCAAATAAATTGTAGAAATAGCTAGACCGGTTGATAACAACTACAAAAACATAAAAAACATTAAAAACGGGGCTAGGATGCTCTTACAATCAAGCTTGGAAGTTGAAGAAACCCTAGCTATGGTGACCTTAGAAATTTCGGCTAAGCATGAGGAAGATAGACATGATTTTTGACTTATTTTACCTTTTAATTCTTTTATTAACCAAATGACCAAAATGCCCTTTTTACTAAACTTTCAAATTTTACCTACTCATGCCCATTTTTGTCCATAAAAATAGAAATTGGGCAAGTTGCTATTTAAGGACCTCTAATTAATAATCCAAAGGTATTTCATACTTAAAGCTTCTAGAATCACATATTTTGCAACTTTTGCAATTTAGTCCTAAAAATCAAATTGGACACTCTATCAACAAAATTTCTTAACGAAACTTTCACACAATCATGCAAACATATCATGGACCTCAAAACAATCATAAAAAAAATATTTCTACTTCAGATTTTTGGTCTCAAAACCACTATTTCGACTAAGCCCAAAATCGAGATGTTACACATCTATTAGTCCCGATCTAAAATTCTAAGTCAGGAGTCGATTCACTTTGTACGCGTCTTTCTTGCAACTTGCTATCATTTTTCTAGGCTTCAAAAATTTGCTATAAAAACATTGGTCTAGCTTTTAACTCAGCCAGGATTGAACCATCATCAGACAACAACAATCGAGTATCCATTACTCGCAAAGCATACAGGGATTTTCTACTCAAAGCATCTGCCACTACATTGGCCTTTCCCGGATGGTAGTCAATAATAAGATCATAAACTTTCAATAACTCAAGCCATCTCCGTTGTCTCAAATTTAAATCTTTCTGTGACATCAAATATTTCAGACTTTTATGATCAGTGAATATGTGACATTTTTCACCAAATAAGTAATGCCGCCAAATTTTCAATGCAAACACTATGGCTGCCAATTCAAAGTCATGTGTCGGGTAGTTCTTTTCATGTGGCTTTAGCTGTCGTGAGGCATAAGCTACTACTTTACCATCTTGTAGCAAAATACAGCCTAAACCATGTAATGACGCATCACTCTAAACTATAAATTCTTTACCCGATTCTGGCTGAACTAACACTGGAGCTTCTATCAATAAAGCTTTTAATCTGTCAAAACTCTGCTAACATTTATCAGTCCACTCGAACTTTACATCTTTCTATAGTAAACGAGTCATCGAAGAAGCTATCATTGAAAAACTTTTTACAAATCTTCGATAGTAACCAGCTAGTCCCAGAAAACTTCAGACTTTAGACACATTCCTCGATGGCTTCCAATTAACAATGGTTGAAATTTTATTTGGGTCTACTCTGACACCTTCAGCAGATACTATATGTAACATCCTGATTTAGGGCCTAGTCAGAATAGTGGTGCGAGACCACAAATCTGAGGCATAAGTATGAGTTTTTGAGGTCTATGCCATGTTTGCATGCTAGTGTGAAAGTTTCATGACGCAATTTTGTTAAATTGCGGTTGAACTGTCCAAAAAGACTAAATTGCAAAATTTGCAAAATGTGAGATTCTAGAAGCTATTTGTGTGGAATTGCTTTAGAATATCAATTAAAAGTCCTTAATGAGTAATTTTCACAATTTCTAATTTTTGGAAAAATTTGGGCATGGATGAGTTAAATTAGGAAGTTTGTCAAAAAGGGTATTTTGGTCATTTGACAATTAAATGATTAAAATAGGAGACAAGATGACAAAATTCATTCATCTTCGTCTCCAAGGCTGCCAAAAATTTGAGAGAAGCCATTGTTAGGGCTCTTCAACTTTTCAAGCTAGCTAGTAAGTGTATTCTAGCCCATTTTTTATATTCTTCGTATTTTTGAAGTCCTAATAGCATGAGTAAGCTATTTTTAGCTATATGATGAGCTAAAATGGATGTTAAAAAATGTACCCATGTATGACATGCATGTATTTTGATGTTTTATGGAAGAATATGAAAGCTTGATGTTGTAGAAACATCTTTTACTAAGTGAATTCCATAAAAAAATGCATGTAGGGACTAGTTTGTGAAAGTCTTGAGTTTGGTCATACATGTGAGAATTACTGAGAATTGATGATAGCTTTAATTGAGTAAGTGATTCAGCTAAGCATGAAAGGCTAGAAAGTTGAATAAAAATCACTTTACTTGCCTTGGGGCAAAAGTGTAAATATGAGAAAGATTAGAGGCAAAAATGGGGATTTTGCTAAAGTATGAAATAAAGGTCAAATTAGTCAATGTGTGTATTGAGTGTGTTGATTTGTCATTATAGATCAAGAAAGACGAAGCCCGGATCAAAATCGAGGCAAGGGCAAGGTCGTGGACTAAATTGCACATCTCCATACTTTTTGAGTACCGAGGTAAGTTTACGTATAAACGATGCATTATGCGTATACTTTGTAAATGCTAGCTAGAGTACAGCATGGTTGAGAACCTATATGTTTCATGTGGAATGAATGAGTTAGTTATAGTGAACGAATGAATGAATGAACTACAAAGTAGATATGTGAATGTGTAGTGATAATGCTTGATGGTAAGCTAAGTGCGATGCTACCCCAATACTTAGCAACGATGAGCTGGGCTATGTGCGATGCTATCGCTAAGTATATTGTTTAGTCGGCTAAGTGCGAGACCACTATGATTACCTTATTGGTAGGCTAAGTGCGATACAACCTTATTGTATCGATTGTGGTAGGCTAAGTACGAAACCACCGAGAGAGTAGTTGTGTGGATGTATTAGTGCGTAGTGTAGATGTGTGGATGTGTTAATGTGAAATAATGATGTGTTGCATATTGTGTAAATGCGATATTGAATGCAGGGGTGCATGTCAATGGTTATGAGTATGTGACTCATGATGTGTTGGAAATGTGGTAAGGGATAGAAAGAGTAAGCATAGTTGTGAATTACTTATGTTAGTATAATGCTAATTGTTGTTTAGCTTATATTATGATGCTTAATTGTTTATGTGTAAACTCACTAAGCTTAAAGCTTACTCCCTTTCTTTTCCTTTGTCTGATAGAGAAATAGAGTTGAATCGAGATACGTGGATCAATTGGAAGATCGCCCACACTACCAGCACACTCTGGTACATTGGATTAAACGTTTTGTGTATGGCATGTATAGGGGCTAGACAAGTTAGTGATTTTTGGTTGTAAATGGCTAAGTTATGTTGGCCTTTAGATGGATAATCTATTTTGTATAATGCCATAGTTGTTGGCTATTTTATTATATGAAAAGATGTAGTTATCCATGTAAGATTGTGTTTCAAATTGAATTGATTATGGATGTGTTGAATGAGTACATGTTGTGTATGCTAGGGGGGTGAGAAGGGGCATGACAAATAGTTTTGTTCTTGTCCATGTGGGTAGACACACGGGCGTGCGTCTAGACCATGTGTGACACACGGTCAGCCCATGGGCGTGTGACTTGGCCGTGTGTCCCCTGTATGTTAGTATTTTAAGTCAGAATAGACCACGGACTAGTCACACGGGCATGTTCCTAGGACGTGTGAGTTATTCAGTGTTGGCCACGGGCTAGCCATACGGGCGTATGTCTAGACTTTAAGGCCGTGTGAAGTAGTCAGTGTGCACCACGGGTGGTGAACACGGGTGTGTGACCTAGCCGTGGGACTTTGGCAGAATGGTTGAGTTTGGTGCACGGGTTGTGGACATAGGCGTGTGTGACTACACACGGGCGTGTATAATCTAGCACGGACGTGTAGTCCCTGTCTAGATGGAGAAAACTTTTAAGATAGTAAGAGTTTCTGATATGGTCTCGAGAGCCCTCGTGTGTTTGAGTAAGGCCTCGTAACTCGACAATGAGGTTGTCGTGGTGACTTAAGGAGAGTAGTCACGTTGAGCCTAAGTGGCGATCAAGTAGTTTTAATTCGGTAACGTCTCGGACCCGATTTCGGTGGGGATTACAGGTGAGGGGTGTTACATTTAGTGGTATCAGAGCTATGGTCTAGTTGGTTCTAGGACTACCGTAACGGGTGTAAGAGTCTAGCTATACATGCCATAAGTGTACAATGATAGTGTGGTGGTTTCTGATGATTTTAAACCTTGTTTTATATAGTATATGGATCCCGATCAATCGACTGCTGATGAAGTAGCTAGTAATGTGCCGGCTCCTGCGCAAGGAACAGTGCCTGTAGAGAGTGTACCCGAGGTTAGGGGTCAAGGGGAAGGGGCTCGGGAAGCCTTTCTCCAGATGATGAGTAATTGGTACTCAGATTATGTTCGAGCGAACCCTAATGCTCAACCTCCTCCACCTCCTCCTATGCCTCAGCCAAATCCAGTTGCTCCTCAAGGTAATGATGTATTGAGGATATCGAAACCCCCGGTGGATAAGATTAGGAAACACGGGGCTGAGGAGTTTAGAGCTAAGGTAGATGATGACCCTGAAAGGGTGGAGTTCTGGTTAGAGAACTCAATGAGAGTGTTTGACGAACTCTCATGTACACCTGAAGAGAGCTTGAAATGTGTTGTGTCCTTGATGAGGGACTCGGCATACCATTGGTGAAAGACGTTGACTTCAGTAGTCCCGAGAGAGCGGGTGATGTGGTACTTCTTTCTGGAAGAGTTCCGGAACAAGTACATAAGTCAACGATTTACTGATCAAAAAAGGAAGGAATTCCTTGAGTTGAAGCAAGGAAGAATGTCAGTAGCAGAATATGAGCGTGAGTTTGTTAGGCTTAGCAAATACGCCCAAGAATGTGTGTCGACGGAGATCATTCTGAGTAAGAGGTTCGAAGATGGACTGAATGAGGATATCAAACTCCTAGTTGGTATCTTGGAGTTAAAAGAGTTTGTTGTGTTGGTCGAGAGGGCAAGTGAGGCCGAAGAGTTGGGTAAAGAAAAGAGAAGGGCTATGAGTGAAGCCCGAGATGCGAGAAAGAGGCCAATGGGCAAGTCGTACCTAGCCCAGTCGAAAAGATCCAGGGAAGTGAATCCTCGGATGATAGCATCAATGGGATATTCACATTGAGACTTGGACTACACTCGTCCGGGTTCGAGAGCCAAGCTACCTCGATAGAAAGTGTGGGCAATACAAAAAACAAACCGGAGTGTCCAAATTGTGGTAGATATCACATCGGAGAGTATTGGGGAAACAGCCAAAAATGTTATAAGTGTGGTTCCCCTGACCACTTTTTTCGAAATTGCCCTGAGAGGGATGATAAGGAAGAGAAACAAGAGATGAGACCCAGTGATGTGTCTGCAAGGGGTAGACCACCAAGGAACCCGAAAGGTGGGAATAGTGGTAGAGGTACGTCTAGAGACTCTGCTGTGAGACCGGAGGGTCAGGCACCTACGAGGACTTATGCCATTCGCGCCCGCGAAGAGGCATCATCCCCAGATGTGATAACGGGTACTTTTTCTCTCTATGACAGCTTTGTTATTGCTTTAATTGATCCAGGGTCTACTCACTCTTATATTTGCATGAGATTAGCATCTAGTTTGAGTATGACCATTGAGTCTACGGACATTGTGGTTAAAGTGTCAAACCTGTTAGGAAAATACGTGTTAGTGGACAAGGTGTGTAAGAATTGTCCTTTGTTGATTAAGAGTCATTGCTTTCCGACAAACCTTATGTTGTTGTCGTTTGATAAGTTTGACTTAATCCTTGGCATGGATTGGTTGACTACCCATAGTGTCTTAGTGAACTGTGGTAGTAAGTTTATCGAATTGAAATATGAGAGTGGAAATGTTGTTCGGGTTGAATCAGGTGGATCGGATAGTCTACCAATGATGATTTCTTCCCTAGTGGCTGAGAAATGTTTGAGAAAAGGGTGTGAGTCCTATCTCGCCTTTATTTTGAATACTCAAGAGGTTGGAGTAAAGTTTGATACAGTGTCGGTGGTATATGAGTATCCGGATGTATTTCCGAAAGAGTTACCCGGATTACCTCCAGAGAGAGAGGTCGAGTTTGGGATTGAGTTAGTTTCGGGAACGGCACCTATTTCAATTGCTCTGTATAGAATGGCACCATTAGAGTTGAAAGAACTGAAGGTTCAGTTGCAAGAGTTGACAGATAAGGGTTTTTCAAGACCGAGCTACTTACCGTGGGGTGCTCCAGTACTATTTGTGAAAAAGAAAGATGGGTCTATGAGGTTGTGTATAGACTATAGGCAACTTAACAAAGTGACGGTGAAGAATAAGTATCTTTTACCAAGGATTGATGATCTTTTTTATCAACTGAAAGGAGCTACACTATTGTCCAAGATCGACTTGAGGTCTAGTTATTACCAGTTGAGAGTGAAAGAGCAAGATGTGTTGAAAACTGCATTTCGAACAAGGTATGGCCATTATGAGTTTTTGGTCATGCCGTTTGGTTTAACGAATGCACCTGTGATTTTTATGGATTTGATGAACCGTGTCTTTCAACCGTATGTGGATAAGTTTGTGGTTGTCTTCATTGACGACATATTGATCTATTCTCGGGATGAGAACGATCATGAGGAACATTTGAGAATTGTCTTGCAAAATTTAAGAGATGAGCAGTTGTATGCTAAGTTTAGCAAGAGTGAGTTTTGGCTCCGAGCGGTTGGATTTTTAGGACATGTTGTGTCGGGTGATGGTATTCGAGTCGACCCGAGTAAGATTTCGGCTATTGTGGATTGGAAACAGCCGAGGAATGTGTCGGAAGTTAGAAGCTTCTTGGGACTAGCGGGATATTACAGATGTTTCGTAAAGGGGTTCTCAGTGATTGCTACCACGATGACGAAATTGTTGCATAAGGATGTCAAGTATGATTGGACGGAGGCATGTCAACAGAGTTTTGAGAGATTGAAAACATTGTTGACTGAGGTGCCGGTTTTGGTTCAACCAGAATCGGGGAAAGAGTTTATGGTTTTCAGTGACGCGTCGTTTAATGGTCTCGGTTGCGTGTTGATGCAAGAGGGTAAGGTAGTCGCTTACGCCTCGAGGCAACTAAAACCGCACGAGAAGAATTATCTGACTCATGATTTAGAGTTGGCTGCGATTGTTTTCGCGTTAAAGATTTGGCGACATTACTTATATGGTGAGAAGTGCCGAATCTTTACGAATCACAAGAGTTTGAAGTATTTGATGGATCAAAAGGATTTAAATTTGCGACAGAGGCGGT
Organism: Gossypium sturtianum; assembly: GCA_025698515.1. NCBI lineage: Eukaryota > Viridiplantae > Streptophyta > Magnoliopsida > Malvales > Malvaceae > Gossypium > Gossypium sturtianum. The sequence continues at coordinate 73,111,339 of CM046953.1, forward strand.
GGCTCGAGTTATTAAAAGACTATGAGTTAGTCATTGATTACCATCCTGGAAAAGCAAATGTAGTTGCGGATACCCTGAGTAGGAAATCCTTGTATGCTCTAAGAGTTATGAGCAGGAGTTTAGCATTGTCTGATGATGGTGCTATATTGGCAGAGTTGAGAGCTAAGCCACTGTATGTTCAACAGATATGTGAGGCTCAAGAAAATGATAGTGAGATGCAAGCTAAGAGAGCTAAGTGTGGATCAGAAAGTGACTCTGATTTTCGAGTGGGTTCGGATGGTTGTTTGTTATACCATGACAAAATTTGTGTACCTAGAGATGAAGAATTGATCTGAAAGGTTTTGCATGAGCCACATAATGGTTATTTATCAGTACACCCGGGCAGTACGAAAATGTACAATGACTTGAGGAAATTTTATTGGTGGTCGGGTATGAAAAGAGATATCTCTGAGTTCGTGACAAAGTGTCTGATTTGTCAACAAGTGAAAGCTGAACATCAAGTGCCTTCGGGATTGCTTCAGCCAGTGATGGTTCCCGAGTGGAAATGGAATTGGATTTCCATGGATTTTGTGATGGGGTTGCCTATGACTACAAAAAAGAAAGATGTTGTGTGGGTTGTTGTGGATAGATTGACAAAGTCGGCTCATTTTATTCCAGTACGTGTTGATTATTCACTGGACAAGTTAGCCGAATTGTATGTTGCAGAGATTGTGAGGTTACATGGTGTGCCTGTGTCTATAATATCGGATAGAGATCCGAGGTTTACTTCGAGGTTTTAGATGAAGTTGCAAGGGGCCATGGGTACGAGGTTAAATTTTAGTACTGCGTTCCATCCACAAACTGATGGCCAGTCTGAAAGAGTGATTCAAGTTCTTGAAGATATGCTTCGATGTTGTGTGTTAGAATTCGAAGGTAATTGGGAAAGATATCTACCTTTGGTCGAATTTTCTTACAACAATAGTTATCAGTCAAGTATACGGATGGCTCCGTATGAGGCCTTGTATGGTCGTAAGTGTCGGACTCCATTGTATTAGACCGAGCTAAGTGAAAAGCGGATCCATGGGGTCGATCTAGTGAAAGAAACCGAAGAGAAAGTGAAAGTAATCCGTAATAGTCTGAAAGCTGCTTCGGACCGATAGAAGTCGTACGCGGATTTGAAAAGAAAAAAGATTGAGTTTGAAGTGGGTGACAAAGTGTTTTTAAAAGTGTCCCCATTGAAGAAAATCATGAGATTTGGACAAAAACGGAAATTGAGTCCAAGGTTCATAGGTCCATATGAGATTACAGATAGAGTTGGGCCAGTAGCATACCGGTTGGCTTTGCCGGTAGAATTGGAAAAGATTCATAATGTGTTCCATGTGTCAATGTTGCGACGGTATCGCTCCAATCCTTCACATGTGATTCCTTCGACGGAAATTGAGATAAGACCGGATATGTCTTATGAAGAGGAGCCGATTAAGATCTTGGCTCGAGAAGTGAAACAGTTGAGCAATAAGAGCATAGCATTAGTGAAAGTGTTATGGCAGAAACACTGTGTGGAAGAAGCTACGTGGGAAACGGAAGAGGCTAAGAGAGAGCAACATCCAAACCTCTTTACTGGTAAGATTTTTGGGGGCGAAAATCTCTAAAAGGGGGGAGAGTTGTAACATCCCGATTTAGGGCCTAGTCAGAATAGTGGTGCGAGACCATAAATCCAAGGCATAAGTATGAATTTTTGAGGTCTATGCCATGTTTGCATGCTAGTGTGAAAGTTTCATAAAGCAATTTTGTTAAATTGCGGTTGAACTGTCCAAAAGGACTAAATTGCAAAAGTTGCAAAATGTGAGATTCTAGAAGCTATTTGTGTGAAATTACTTTAGAATATCAATTAGAAGTCCTTAATGAGTAATTTTCACAATTTCTAATTTTTAGACAAATTTGGGCATGGATGAGTTAAATTAGGAAGTTTGTCAAAAAGGGTATTTTGGTCATTTGACAATTAAATGATTAAAATAGGAGAAAAGATGACAAAATTCATTCATCTTCGTCTCCAAGGCTACCGAAAATTTGAGAGAAGCCATTGTTAGGGCTCTTCAACTTTTCAAGCTAGCTAGTAAGTGTATTCTAGCCAGTTTTTGATATTCTTCGTATTTTTGAAGTCCTAATAGCATGAGTAAGCTATTTTTAGCTATATGATGAGCTAAAATGGATGTTTAAAAATGTACCCATGTATGACATGCATGTATTTTGATGTTTTATGGAAGAATATGAAAGCTTGATGTTGTAGAAACATCTTTTACTAAGTGAATTCCATAAAAAAATGCATGTAGGGACTAGTTTGTGAAAGTCTTGAGTTTGGTCATACATGTGAGAATTAGTGAGAATTGATGATAGCTTTAAATGAGTAAGTGATTCGGCTAAGCATGAAAGGCTAGAAAGTTGAATAAAAATCACTTTACGGGCCTTGGGGCAAAAGTGTAAATATTAGAAAGATTAGGGGCAAAAATGGGGATTTTGCTAAAGTATGAGATAAAGGTCAATTTAGTCAATGTGTGTATTGAATGTGTTGATTTGTCATTATAGATCAAGAAAGACGAAGCCCGGATCGAAACCGAGGCAAGGGCAAGGTCGTGGACTAAATTGCACATCTCCATACTTTTTGAGTACCGAGGTAAGTTTACGTATAAACGATGCATTATGCGTATACTTTGTAAATGCTAGCTAGAGTATAGCATGGTTGAGAACCTATATGGTTCATGTGGAATGAATGAGTTACTTATAGTGAGCGAATGAATGAATGAACTACAAAGTAGATATGTGAATGTGTAGTGATAATGCTTGATGGTAAGCTAAGTGTGATGCTACCCCAATACTTAGCAATGATGAGCTGGGCTATGTGCGATGCTACCGCTAAGTATATTGTTTAGTGGGCTAAGTGCAAGACCACTATGATTACCTTATTGGTAGGCTAAGTGCGATACAACCTTATTGTATCGATTGTGGTAGGCTAAGTGCGAAACCACCGAGAGAGTAGCTGTGTGGATGTATTAGTGAGTAGTGTAGATGTGTGGATGTGTTATTGTGAAACAATGATGTGTTGTATATTGTGTAAATGTGATATTGAATACAGGGGTGCATGTCAATGGTTATGAGTATGTGACTCATGATGTGTTGGAAATGTGGTAAGGGATAGAAAGAGTAAGCATAGTTGTGAATTACTTATGTTAGTATAATGCTAATTGTTGTTTAGCTTATATTATGATGCTTAATTGTTTATGTGTAAACTCACTAAGCTCAAAGCTTACTCCTTTTCTTTTCCCTTGTCTTATAGAGAAATAGAGTTGAATCGAGATACGTGGATCAATTGGAAGATCACCCACACTATCAGCACACTCTGATACATTGGATTAAACGTTTTGTGTATGGCATGTATTGGGGCTAGACAAGTTAGTGATTTTTTGTTGTAAATGGCTAAGTTATGTTGGCCTTTAGATGGATAATCTATTTTGTATAATGCCATAGTTGTTGGCTATTTTATTATATGAAAAGATGTAGTTATCCATGTAAGATTGTGTTTCAAATTGAGTTGATTATGGATGTGTTGAATGAGTACATGTTGTGTATGCTAGGGGGTGAGAAGGGGCATGACAAATAGTTTTGTTCTTGTCCATGTGGGTAGACACACGGTCGTGCGTCTAGACCATGTGTTACACACGGTCAGCCCATGGGCGTGTGACTTGGTCGTGTGTCCCCTGCATGTTAGTATTTTAAGTCAGAATAGACCACGGACTAGTCACACGGGCGTGTTCCTAGGACGTGTGAGTTATTCAGTGTTGGCCACGGGCTAGCCACACGGGCGTATGTCTAGACTTTAAGGCCGTGTGAAGTAGTCAATGTGTACCACGGGTGGTGATCACGGGCGTGTGACCTAGCCGTGGGACTTTGGCAGAATGGTTGAGTTTGGTGCACGGGTTGTGGACATGGGCGTGTGTGACTACACACGGGCGTGTATCATCTAGCACGGGCGTGTAGTCCCTGTCTAGATGGAGAAAATTTTTAAGATAGTAAGAGTTTCTGATATGGTCTCGAGAGCCCTCGTGTGTTTGAGTAAGGCCTCATAACTCGAAAATGAGGTTGTCGTGGTGACTTAAGGAGAGTAGTCACGTTGAGCCTAAGTGGCGATCAAGTAGTTTTAATCCGGTAACGCCTCGGACCCGGTTCCGACGGGGATTACGGGTGAGGGGTGTTACACTATATGCCCAAGAAAACTAACTTCCCGTAGCCAAAATTCATATTTAATGAATTTGGCATACAATTGTTTCTCTCTCAGGGTTTGCAACACTATTCTCAAATGCTCAACATGCTCATTTTCATCTCGAGAGTAAACCAAAATATCATCTATAAATACCACTACAAACTTGTCCAAATACGGACTGAATATCATGTTCATCAAATCCATAAACACTGCAGGTGCATTTGTCAAGCCGAATGGCATCACAAGGAACTCATAGTGTCCATACCTGGTTCTAAAAACTGTCTTAGGCATATCAGATTCTTTTACCCGTAATTGATAATAACCAGAACGGAGATCAATCTTTGAAAATACAGTGGCACATTTCAACTGGTCTAATAAGTCATCAGTACGAGGCAATGGATACTTGTTATTTATTGTGACTTTGTTGAGCTGTCTGTAAACAATACACAGCATCAACGATCCATCCTTCTTCTTTACAAATAGGACCAGCGCACCCCAAGGTGAGAAACTAGGTCGAGCAAAACCTCTGTCAATCAACTCCTGTAATTGTACTTTCAGCTCTTTCAATTCTGTAGGAGCCATTCTTTAAGGTTCTATAAATATCGGTGTCATTCCCAGAACGAGATCTATAGAGAATTCCACTTCTCTATCCGGTGGTAAACCAGGTAATTCTTTTGGGAATACATCAGGAAATTCACATACAACTGGTACTGATTGAATCTTTGACTCAGACACTTTAGTATCCAACACATATGCAAGGTAAGCATCATAACCCTTTTGGACGTATTTCTGTGCCGTTATTGCTGAAATCACATTAGGTAATCCATCCAGTTTATCAGATTCAACATGAGGCAATTCATCATTCTCACATTTCAATACAATATACTTCTACTTATAATTTACCACTACATCGTATCGGGTTAACCAATCCATTCCTAAAATTACATCAAGTTCATCAAATGGCAATAACATCAAGTCAACCGAAAAGCAATAACCTTTTAACATCAATGGACAGTTCTTACAAACTTTATCCACCATAACACACTGGCCCAGGGGGTTTGAAACTTTAACCACAATTTCAGTGAATTCAACTGGTAAATTTTTAACAGTCACTAAGTTCGTACATATATATGAATGTGTGGAACCAGGATTAATCAATGCAGTAATATCAGTATCAAGTAGAGAAAATGTACCAGTAATGACGTCTGGTGCAGAGGCATCTTCTCTAGCACGAATAGCATATGTCTTTCCAGGTGCTCGTGCCTCATATCTAACTGTCGTATCCTTGGTAGTACCTCGACTACCACTAACATTATCGGGGTGATGGGGTGGTCTGCCTCTCGCAACAGGATTACTCGACTTTGGAGCTGGTTCTATTTCTTTTTCAACTCTTTCAGGACAATCCCTGAGAAAATGGTCAAGTGAACCACATCCGAAACAAGCTCCACTTCTAGACTGACATTCCCCATGATGAAATTTGTTACAGTGTTTACATTTTGGTTTGGGATTACCAACACTACCCACATTGGTCACAGATGGAGATGAAGACCTCGTGTTAGAATGTTGAGAGCCCCGCTCTCTTCCAAAATACCCCGTAGAGGTAGTAACACGATCATAATACCTCTTTAATTTCTTAGAAGCAAATGATTGTGACTTACTCATAGTTTTTTTCCTGAAAACCGAGCCTCTCTTTAGGCTTGTTTCTTTTCCTTACTCAGTTCCTCAGCTTTGTAGGCTCGACCAGCTAACACCGCAAATTCCCTTATTTCAAGAATTCCAATCAATAACATGATATCTTCATTTAGGCCCTCTTCAAAGTGTTTACACATTTCAGCCTCGGTTAAAACCCATTCTCTAGCATACTTGCTCAATCAAACAAATTCTCGTTCATATTCGGATACAGTCATGTTTCCTTGTTTGAGCTCGAGAAACTCTTTCTTTTTCTGATCCATAAATCTCTGACTCGCATACTTCTTCCTGAATTCAGCTTGGAAAAATTCCCATGTGACATTCTCCCTCGGTACTACTGAAGTTATGGTATTGAAGTTATGGTATTCCACCAATGATAAGCTGTATCTTTCAGTAGAGATACCGCACATTTCAGACATTCAGCAGGTGTGCATGATATAGTTCATCAAAAACCCGGATGGTATTTTCTAGCCAAAACCCAACCCTTTTCGGATCATCATCTGTGGTAGCTCTAAATTCTTCCGCCCTATGCTTGCGGATTTTATCTATCGGAGGCTTACCAATTCTAACAGGTTCGGCACCCTGTGGTACCTCAGGAATCGGTTGGGGTGCAGGTGGGGGAGGTCGTTGTACAGCAGGGTTTGTTCTCAGGTACTGTGTAAACCATTCATTCATCATTTGAAAGAAGGCTTGCTTTGCCTCCTCACTTCAGCCCTTGGACACGGGCCTTTCACTACCAGACGCAGACGCAACTCTTTGTACTGAAGTTGAAGCATTGCTCTCAGCTTCCTCAGATTCAGCTCTAGCTCGGTTTGATGACATTACTATATGAAAAACACATTTAAAATGATTAGGAGTCATCACACTATCACAATTTATATAATAGCATGTATAGCTAAACTCGTGTTTACTACGTCAAATCCGAGAATCGGCTAAATCGTAGCTCTAATACCACTAAATGTAACACCCCTAACTCGTACCCGTTGCCAGAACAGGGCTTCGAAGCATTACCAGAACATTCGAAATATTTTTCTAATAAACTACGTAAATTTACTATTCATTTACCGAGATCATCCATAATGTCCCTTGATCAGGCCCTCGAGGCCCAATACGAGCATTAGAATCGAATCGGGACTTAATCGGAACCTCTAAGAATTTTTCACAAAATTACAAAAATTTTCTAAGGTGTAGGACTCACGCCCGTGTGGTTCAAGGGACACGCCCATGTGACCCAGGAACATGCCCGTGCTACAGGCTGTGTTTGATTTAGGGTGCTCTCTGACTTGCACCACACGGCCATGCCACACGCCAGTGTGCTAGGCCGTGTCGTTAATTAAATTAATTCGAATTAGGTGCAGGTTTTACACGGCCAAGACACACGCCCATGTTCTAGGCCTTGTGGCACACACGGTTGAGACACACGCCCGTGTCTCTGCCCGTGTGCCCATTTCTGAGCATTCTGTTTCTCAAAATTAAGGTTCAGGGGACACACGGCCTAACTACATGCCCGTGTTATCAGGCCGTGTGTTACAAAAGGTCTAGACACACGCCCGTGTGTCTGCCCGTGTGGACAAAATGAAGCCATTTCTAGCTTCATTTCTCACCCAAAATTTCACCCAAGACCTGCACTTGAAACACACATCCAAAACCAACCAATTCAAGCATTCAAATTGGGCAATCCACATCATTTAACAAGGCATATCACTACATGCATATGTGTTTATAAACTTACCTTGGATTGACTTCGGCAATAGCAACATTTGATAACATATTCATAACATCACACATGTGTATATATATATATAACACAATAACCTACTTAGTCATACTAAGATGAACCATTACTAGCCATTCCAATGGCTAGGTTACAAAATAACATTTCAAGCCACTATTGGCCAAGTTTTCTTATACATGCCATTATACCCAAAATGATTTCATTAAATATACCCAAAATACTAGTTGATAGTGTGACGATGCTCCAATGATCTTCCAACCTTCACGAGCTTCCGAGCACTATAAAACAAGGGAAAAATAAACGGAGTAAGCATTACATGCTTAGTAAGTCCGTATAACGGAAACTAAACTTACCAATCCTGTTATTAAATTTAAGCACACAACACCATGTTTTCCATCCATTAGCAAAATTTCCTAAGCACATGCCTTCAATCAAACATGTTAGTCACAACACTTACAACATGTCAAGTAAAAATAGATGAGATCATCATGCAATGTTCTTTCAAGTCATTATCATTACATCTCAAGATTTTCATGCCAAGTCAAGAGATACATTCCCATTGAATCATTGAATTCCGATGGATGCTCAAGTAGTACACTCGAAGTGTACGGTTCCATAATCCATCAATTTCTTATTTAAGGGTACCCCTTAGGGAACTTAACCAAATAACACACTCTCGAGCAACGTATTGTATAACAGGATTACCAGTCCAGGCTAAATCCTTTATATAACGTAAGCTCGGAGGAGCTCGATTAGGATTACCTGTCCAGGCTAAACCCTAATCTTAAAGCATACTCGAGAGGTATTATATTAGGATTACCCATCCGAGCTAAATCCTTTATATAACAAGGTCAATGGGATTACTCGTCTGAGCTAAATCTCGTTCAAAACAAATGTAGAACCTTATTAGTTTCTGGGAAGCGCATAAAATCATCGGAATTCAACATTCAATCGGGTGATACGAGCACGGTCGAGGACTGTTTCAATTCGAGCAAGGAATTTACGAGACCGTGCGAAACGACTTTGAAACCAGCTCGAGCTAGCAAAGCAAGGAGTTTATGCACCTTAACGCAAACTAATTTTAGCTTGAATCCAGCTCCTCAAACTTCATTTAGCTCGATTCAGCTCCCTAGAGCTCAAGTCAGCTCACACGAGCTCAATTAGCTCATTGAGCTCGATTATGCTTACTTTCAGCTCATTAATTTTGTTTGTTGGAATAAATTAGTTTAAGTATTTAATTAATTTAGTTAAGTGTTAAATATGTTTTTAAGCTATTTAATGTGTCAAAATAAATTCGGCATTAATAGGTTTAAGTCATTTAATTTGTCTAAATTCCTACAGTAATTTAAGTTGTTTTTAGGCCATTTAATTTGTCTTAAGTCCTACAGCCATTTAAAGTGTCCTAAGCTAAGACAACTTAATTAGGTTCACTGAGGGTGCTTTGACCGAATTAATGTGCTTGTTTTAATGTGTCATAAGCTGCCAAATTAATGTGTTCTAAAATGAATTAATTTGCTGAAGTTATTTGGTGCAGGTACATGCATGGACGGCATTTACATGGAGCTGATGGTTTAGCTTTTCCAAACAACTTTTCGTGTACAGCAAAGGACACATGAATAGTTGTTGTTTCTTCTTCCCAAACCTAACCATTTAGCTCTCCAAGTAACCTTAATTGCCTTCACATTTGCTGGAGATCCTTTTCACACCCAAGGCTGTTCAGTTTTGAGTTTTCACACTTTAGGGCTATCCAATTTCGTGAGTTCACACTCAAAAGGTTGTTGAATGCTCCAAGCTGCCCATTTAACTCCATAGACTCTCCAAATAACCAAGGCAGCTCAACTAAAGATGTTTCACACCATGGAAGCCATTCAAATTTGTTTGTTCACATTAGAGGCTGATTGAATTCAAGTGTTCACACCCATTTGACTTTTCGTGCACCTCAAAGTCCATTAATTTGGCTGTTGCTCATTAGGCTGCCCAAGGAGGAATTAAAGGCTGATTCACACATTTGGACGAATTTAATCAGCTTGTTTCAGCTCCATAATTACTTCAATTTATTAAACTGACTTGGGAAACACCATGGGACGTTTTTGAAGCTTCATGGAACCTTCAAAGAAGCGGCCAAGAAATTTCAAAGAAACTTTAACTCATTAAGTTGCTGCTTGCTGTCCAATTGGCTGCCCAAAGTGTCTATACGGCTAGCCTAGTATTAGCACTATAAAGACTTAGCATATTTCAGTTGTAAAGGGACTTTTGAAACTTTTTATGAATTCTGATTACTTTTTGAGTGTTTCAACTCTCATCGTTCTCCAAAGACTGAACTGACTTATCAAGCAACCCTTGTGGCGTCAATCCGTCATTGTTTATTTTCTTGAACTTATCACTTTGTCAAAAGTGTGGCGTTCACCCATACCGGAGGTTCCTATCTCTCATAGGTAGCGGGTCTCGGTTAATCAAATTATCTACCTATTTCCATTTCCATTTCCTTCCTAAGTGTTCATATAAGTTTCGGGTCGACACAATCATATTGTGTTGGTTCACTCTTTGAGCCTTAGCCGAACCATAACCTTGTTTCCTTAGCCATTTAAAAACCATCCTTTTGAGCTTATTTTCTTATATTCCAAGCCTATTTTTACAAGCCGTTCAGACTTACTCAATTTACGATCGGGCAAACATTACGACTCGAATCTTCACTGAGGCGAGATCGTATCATTTGGTATCAGAGCTGGTAAAATTGAAGTAAGTATCGGCATTTTTGGGATTCCCGAGATTGTATTTCGTTGAAAAAAAAATCAAAAAAATTCAAAAAAAAAAGAGAGAGAATATATTTATTTGAAAAGTGAAAAATTCGAATTAGTGAAAAAAATCGAAAGTATATATATAAAAAAAGGGGAAAGAAGTTAGTTGTACGAATTGTTCTGCCCGAAAATTCATTGTTGCTAACAAGATCTTCGGCCACACTTAACCCATTTTTCTTTGTTTGATAGCCTACCCTTTGTTCCAACATCAATTCCTCACCCAACCCAACATCACTTTTGCAAACCGACTCCCCAACGGGTACTGGTTCGTCTAAGTAGTCCTTGGAGAACTTCGAGAGGCGAACTTGAGCGGAAAAAGGCAAGAGAGTGCGAGTCTATTTGAGTGAAGAAAAAGCCTTAAAAACGAGTGCAAACACGAGTGACAGTGAAAATCTGTTCTTTCTTTCCGAGTGACTTTGTGAGGTTGTCGTGAGGTATTTAATTTTCTGTTTTTTTTTTCTTTTTAACATTTCTTCTTTTCAGTAAATAGTCATGTCTCGAGAAGACTTTTCAGCCGATGAATTTCAATACTTGGTGAAAGAGATGGGCCGAATGTTTGACGAAAAACTAGGTCCATTACAAAAGCGGTTGGACCTAGTGGAGGAAAAGGCCCGACGGAAGCAAACTCCACCAAGTCGAGAAACGGAGTTAAGATCATCACGAAGACACTACTCGAGAAGAGACTCTTATCAAGGCTCCTATTCAACAAGGCTTACGAGACAAAGAGAAGCAAACTTCGAGTCGAAAATATTTCGAGATGCCGAACGAGAAAGTACGAGTTATTCTTCGTATACTTCAAAGACATCACGCACGAAGAATCGCTCCCGAAGAGTTGATCGAGATATCTTGAGAATACTTTCTCTTTCTTTGAGCCAAAAAATTATCTTTTTAATTCTTTTGTATCGTCCTCACATTGTAATAAAAACGAAAAAAAAAAGAAAAAGAAAAAGCAAGTGAAAAAGAAAAAGAAATTGAAAAAGAGGAAAAAGAAAAAGAAACTGAAAAAAAGAATGAAATAGAGAAAAGAAAAAGAAAATGAAGAAAAGAAAATTGAGATTGAAAAAGAAACGAAAGAAAAAGACGAGAGAGAATTAGTGAGGAATATTTCCACTAACCAAGATATGAATTTTCCTCGTTGTGTTTCTTTTCAGGTTCCCGAAAGAACGAAAGATAATTTTCAACTTCAATACCTTCCTGACGAGCGACGCTTTTGCGTGACCGGAAAAGGTAAGGTTGAAGATGAAATCGAACCATACGAGCCCGAAGGTAAGTTAGGTAAGGATCACCTAGCACTTGAACTTCCACTATCTTCCTTGAACGTGCGTAAACATCTTATCGATGACTTCATCTTTGTAAAAGCTCCGTGCCAAGGAATGGTTAATTTTCCTTCTTCGATTATTGTTAAAGTTTCAAATGGTGGTGAGACGAGCTTTTCTAACACAAATCTTTGCATTGACAAGTTTGAAGGTGAAGTACTGTATAATTGTCAAATGCGAAACTCGATTATGTGTGACAACGCATTTTCATATAAGCATCTCAATTTTTTCGATTGTGGTGATTATGTGAACCAATTACTACCTTGTTTGAAATTCTTAAGTTTTTGCAAATCTGTTTCGAAGAATGTAAAGAGTTTTGATTGTATGTATCTATGTATGCAAATTTCCTTTTGTTTCAGCATGTTTGATTTACTAAACCCTTTTCTACACTTTGGCATAAGTAATCAAACTCATGTTTTTAAACCGAGAATTTGTTTTGGTTCGTTTTGTGGGAAAAACCAGCATCTTAAATTTCGTGTGAATAATTTCTATTTGTTTGATATTTGGTTTTTGAATAAGGTAACGAAATTTGACAAATTTGTTTTCAATTTAAATTCGTTCCTTAAACAATTTCTGTGGTTGTACATGAAGTTCGCGTTTCATTTGGAAAAGGTTAATTCAACCGCGACGTTTCGACTACATTATACCCCCGAGGAGCGAAGGTTTGTGTTGGTCGAGCAAGGTAAAAATGATCTTTGTTTTCCTGCTCTTGAAGATGAACAAGGTAAGACGCTTGAAAACTTTAAAACTTTTTTGTTCTCTTCGGGTGGTGACAAAAATCGCGTTGATGATTTGGTTCTTGAAAAATGCTTAGATCATGGTGTGATTAACTGTTCTGCTTCGTTTGAACACGATCTATCTATTTTAGTTGTTGATAAAAAGATTCTTTTTTTTGATAATTTTGATGATTCATTTGTTGGTGAGTCCATATTCAATCGTACATTTGCAAGGTTTGATTGTGCTAATTCATGAACCATATGAATCTTTTCAATTACATGTTTGTGATGATTACGTCTACCTCTTGACTCATTTCTCGCATTCCCATCATGACTTGTGGAAACCATTTGAGTCTTTTGAATGCTTTAAAACATGTCCATTTTTGTTTCGAACATTTGACGAGGCATTGGCAAGTAAATTAATTTGTTTGCATGGTTGTAAACATGGTGCTTTGAATCTGTCCATCCGCATGCGTTATACTTGTCTTGTTATGCTTATGCTTGGACTCCAAATTTGCTCGGATTGCTTTTTGCTAACTCATGGTTATAAATTCCAGATTGCTCATTTGCCATTCGCCCAATTCGACCAAGGCAAGCCACGTGAACGTTTTCGAGTGAACCAACAGCTCGACTTGAGGACAAGTCACTTTGAAGAGGGGGGATGATACAAGCACGGTCGAGGACTGTTTCAATTCGAGCAAGGAATTTACAAGACCGTGCAAAATGACTTTGAAACCAGCTCGAGCTAGCAAAGCAAGGAGTTTATGCACCTTAACGCAAGCTAATTTTAGCTTGAATCCAGCTCCTCAAACTTCATTTAGCTCGGTTCAGCTCCTTAGAGCTCAAGTCAGCTCACACGAGCTCAATTAGCTCATTGAGCTCGATTATGCTTACTTTCAGCTCATTAATTTTATTTGCTGGAATAAATTAGTTTAAGTATTTAATTAATTTAGTTAAGTGTTAAATATGTTTTTAAGCTATTTAATGTGTCTAAATAAATTTGGCATTAATAGGTTTAAGTCATTTAATTTGTCTAAATTCCTACAGTAATTTAAGTTGTTTTTAGGCCATTTAATTTGTCTTAAGTCCTACAGCCATTTAAAGTGTCCTAAGCTAAGACAACTTAATTAGGTTCATTGAGGGTGCTTTGACCGAATTAATGTACTTGTTTTAATGTGTCATAAGCTGCCAAATTAATGTGTTCTACACCGAATTAATTTGCTGAAGTTATTTGGTGCAGGTACATGCATGGACGGCATTTACATGGAGCTGATGGTTTAGCTTTTCCAAACAACTTTTCATGTACAGCAAAGTACACATGAATAGTTGATGTTTCTTCTTCCCAAAACTAACCATTTAGCTCTCCAAGTAACCTTAATTGCCTTCACATTTGCTGGAGATCCTTTTCACACCCAAGGTTGTTCAGTTTTCAGTTTTCAAACTTGGGGCTGTCCAATTTCGTGAGTTCACACTCAAAAGGCTGTTGAATGCTCCAAGCTGCCCATTTAACTCCATAGACTCTCCAAATAACCAAGGCAGCTCAACTAAAGATGTTTCACACCATGGAAGCCATTCAAATTCGTTTGTTCACATTAGAGGCTGATTGAATTCAAGTGTTCACACCCATTTGACTTTTCGTGCACCTAAAAGTCCATTAATTTGGCTGCTGCTCATTAGGCTGCCCAAGGAGGAATTGAAGGTTGATTCACACCTTTGGACAAATTTAATCAGCTTGTTTTAGCTCCATAATTACTTCAATTTATTAAGATGACTTGGGAAACACCATGGGACGTTTTTGAAGCTTCATGGAACCTTCAAAGAAGCGGCCAAGAAATTTCCAAGAAACTTTAACTCATTAAGTTCTTCGCTCTTTGTCCAATTGGCTGCCCAAAGTGTCTATATGGCTAGCCTAGTATTAGCACTATAAATACTTAGCATATTTCAGTTGTAAAGGGACTTTTGAACCTTTTTATGAATTTTGATTACTTTGTGAGTGTTTCAACTCTCATCGTTCTCCAAAGACTGAACTGAGTTATCAAGCAACCCTTGTGGCGTCAATCCGTCATTGTTTATTTTCTTAAACTGATCACTTTTTCAAAAGTGTGGCGTTCACCCATACCGGAGGTTCCTATCTCTCGTAGGTAGCGGGTCTCGGTTAATCAAATTATCTACCTATTTCCATTTCCATTTCCTTCCTAAGTGTTCATATAAGTTTCGGGTCGACACAATCATATTGTGTTGGTTCACTCTTTGAGCCTTAGCCGAACCATAACCTTGTTTCCTTAGCCATTTAAAAACCATTCTTTTGAGCTTATTTTCTTATATTCCAAGCCTATTTTTGCAAGCCGTTCAGACTTACTCTATTTACGATCGGGCAAACATTACGACTCGAATCTTCACCGAGGTGAGATCGTATCATCAGGACTAACCCCTTTATCACCATTTCAAGCATGTAGCAAATTTTCCATCATAGAATACAAGTAAAGCACATTAAAATGAATCACATTACATACAAACACAAATTCAATTAACATAATTACATGTCTGATTAAGTTACACGAACTTACCTCGACACTTGTTCGCGTAGTAATCTACTAATCCAAAATCTTTTCTTTTCCTCGATCTAGCCTCGAGTTTGTGTTTTCCGGATCTATATATATGGATTTAACTATCAATTTCATACATTTCATATTTAAATGGACTCAATTTACGTACTAGGCAAAATTACCATTTTGCCCCTAACTTTTCCATAAATTTTGATTTTGTCCCTATGCCCGAAAAATGAAACTTGTACAAATTACTCCCTATTCCAAGCCTAACCAAAGCCCCATTAAAAAATTTACAGTACATGTATTCATAAAATTTTAGAATTTTTCATCAAATTTTACAACTTTTCATTTTAGTCCCTAAATCATGTTTTCATCAAAAAACACTTTGTAAAAGTTGTTTATCTATCAATAATCTTTCATTTTCTACCATAAATTTCTAATTTCCATCATAATACATCCATGACCCATTCTCATACCTTGATAACTTTTCAAATTAATCTCCCAAATAGAGAGATTAAGCTATTTCGATTTCAAAAATACCAAAATTACTAAAAACGGGACAAGAGAGCTTACTCAATTAAGCCTTGAAAGTTTCCCCTCTCTCTCATAGGGTTTCCATGTTTTTTAGGTTGAAGATGACATAAAATAAGATGATTTCTTTTATCATCTTTTTAATTAATCAAGTATTTTGGTATTTCCAATTTAGTCCTTGCCCTTTTTCTATATTTCCATTGATGAGTCACCAAGAAAAATCTACATAGTTTTCTTAATGGTCTAATTACCATATAAGGACCCCTAGTTTTGAATTCAATAGCTATTTAATCCTTATAGCTACTAGAATTCAACTTTCATATTTTAAGCGATTTAGTCCTTCTAGTAATTAAGCACTAAATTGATAAAATTTTCGTACCAAAATTTTCACATGTCATATCTATCATAATACAGACCATATAATAAAATAAAAATAAACTTTATTTTTTTTGGTCGGATTTGTGGTCCCAAAACCACTGTTCCGAATTCACTGAAAAATGGGCTGTTACAAGGGGTACCCATTAAGGCACTTAATCAGCGAGCACACTTTCGAGCCACATATCAGGATGCTCAGATGAGCCATGTAACAGGATACTTATCCGGGCTAAACAAGAAACTCATAAGAGTTTTATTCAGGGAGCTCATAGAGCTTATCAGGTAACTCCGAAGAGTTATTATCAGGGAGCACCTGATAAAGTAACAGAGAATTCAAGCAAGCCATGTCAAGAAGCCCATAAGAGCTTATATCAGGACGCTCACGTAGAGCTACTTTTGTGTCCGCATTATATGCTGGATCACAACCAATCGAATCATGTAACAGGACGCTCATAAAGAGCTGCAGTAGTGTGCAACACATGCAAAATTGCTACCGATTAGGATGCTCGCAGGAACTATATAACAGGATGCTCGGAAAGGCTATAACTGGATTACTTGTTCGAGCTATATTAGGTCCGCAACGTATGCAGGACTACATTCAATACGGGAAATCATGTATCCATCAAATTTCATTATTCAAACGGAACTTAACATTTTTTCCGGACATTATCGGACATATGATTATTTCATACATTTATAAAATTTATATAATTCACATAAATACATACTATACTCAATTCAATCATAACAATAAACACAATTTAGTTACACGAACTTACCTCGACACTTGTTTGTATATGAAAATCTACTAATCTGAAACTTTTTCTTTTCCTCGATCTAGCTTTGAATTTGAGTTGTCCGGATCTAATTAAGCTTGATTAGTTTCCTTTCTCTCTTCTAAGGTTTCCATGTATATTTTAAGGATGAAGATGATATAAAATGATAATATTTCTATTTAATTATTTATCATCCATTAATTTTTCGACTTTCCAATTTAGTCCTTGCCTTTTTCTAATTTTCCATGGATGATTCATCAAAAATATCTACTAACTTTTCTTTAATAGTCTAATTACCATATAAGGACCTCAAGTTTTGAATTCCATAGCTATTTGATACTTATAGCTACTAGAACTCAACTTTTTCATTTTATGCAATTTGGTCCTTTTCATAATTAAACACATAATCGATAAAATTTTCCTATCATAATTTTCATATAACAATCCTATCATAATACGGACCATACAATAATATTAAAATAAATTTTCTTTCCGACTCGAATTTATGGTCTTGAAACCACTGTTCCAATTTCACTGAAATTGGGCTGTTACACAATCGACAAACTTACTAAGCTTTACAAAAGCTTACTCATGTTATTTTTCTTATATCTTATAGATACATTTTGTGGATCGGGAGATCGGATCAACTCGAAGAATCACACTGTCTGAGGACCTCTTTGGTAGATTTTGAAATTTAACATAGCTTATATGGCATGTAATAGGAAAATTTGGCTATGTTTGCAAAGGTTCATAATTTATTTTTGGGTGTAAGTGTTATGCTTTGATATAATTTGTTTGAACAACTATAGGTAATATGCATGGTTGATTCAAAGTTGGTGCTTAAATGACCTAAAATGAAATGGTAATTGTCATGTTCAATATATGGTATGATGAAAGTGAAATAGGTCGGTTTGTATGTATGCCATGGCATTGTAGGTGATACCTATGATAATGATTGGATATAAGTATTATTTTGTGGTTTCATGTATGGTAAAATGGTTGGGTCTTAGGTAGTTGAAGTTGGCATGTTTTTGTTGCTTTTAAGTGTGTTTATAACCTTGGGATCATGTGTTATGAATTTGATACAGTCCGCCTCGGGAAGAGTCGAAATGTATGCAAGTGCCCAATCGTCTACGAGGAAGTTTTAAGCCTTCGAGAAAATATTAGGTAAATATGGAGAAATAGATAAGTTCGCGGAAGCTTTTAAGTGAATTTTATTAGGAAATGGAATTAATTTAGGAATGGTGGTTTGAGGAATGATGGAAACGGTTTTAGTAAAGAAAAGGATAGGTTCGGGTTTGGTGATAGAAAGAAATATGGATGACAAAGGATTTTGGTTTAAGGAAGTTTGAATGAAGACGGATGTAGATAATAGTTAAATGATAGTTTGGTGGGAATGGAGGATAGGACTTAAACACAGAAATGATTCAACACTCGAAGTGTCACCCCAGTTTCTATATTTGTTTAAGGTGATAGATGGAAGTCGATAATGGACCACGACCCGTTATCAAAAGTGATAAGAACCGACTGTATAGGTTAATGGAAGGAACAAGTCTAGACGCCACAAGCAATTGATAAGTCTAGGAAACTTGTACGAAAGATAGAGAGGAGATAACTCACTCGAATGAACAAAGTTCATATATGATATTCAAAGATCAAAATTAGCTAGCTTTACAAAATAAAGTTTAAAAACTATTTATAGACTATTCAAGGACCAACCGAAGGGTCACTAGCAAGGCTTAGTGGCTAAGTAATTCTTAACTAGGAAAGGCTAGAAAAATCTAGAATAAAACCCATTGGTTTGCTTGGCAAAATTCGGTTGAAAGCTTGCAATGTTCGGATGAATTTGGAGGAGGAAAAAAAAGAAAAAAAAAAGCCTTTAGATGATTCAAAATCAGCTCCTTAGAACGCCAAGCATCAACAACATATTTAACTCCTTTTTGTGCCGTCCAATGTGCTTGTTCATGTATGTTAAAACACCTCATTTAATTCGGCCAAGCATGTCTTTCTCTCCCTTGTCTTTTGTTTTCACGAAGCACCTTGAAAATTGGAGCATTTAGACTCCTTTAGTGCCGTTCACGCATAGAAGAGCAAGTATCCAACAAAGCATTTAATGCTACTTCCCCTTTTGTCTTTCACGAGATAAGCACATGTATTAAAAATCATCAGCCATTGAATTTCGTCTACCAATAGGCCATTAATGATGTTCCCTTTAGTTTCCAGCAGTACCTTAAATGTCATTCACGCATGCCTAAAAAGCTTTGAATCCGTGCCATGCTTCTTCCATAAATTCGGCCATTGACTTGAATTAAATTCACCTTGGGAAGCTGAAAACATCAGCTTATTTAATTGTTGCCGTACATCCCTTGTAGGCACCCCAAACGTCAGTCCCTTTTCCAGCAGCTCAATAAATAGCCTTCATGCATGCTAGACAAGGCATTTACTGTCGTTCATGCATGTTTTTCCTTCCAATTTAAGTGGCTGCCGCCCAAGCAAATGAAAAGTCAGCAAACATGTATTTAATGTCGTCCATTAAGCTCTCCAACATGAAATAAATGATGTTCCAAGCCTTAATTGTCGTCCATAATAGATGCACCTGCAGCAAATTTAAATCAACTTATTAGTTCATTAAATCAGCAATTAAAGGGAGCAACTAGACACCATTAATTCGGCACAATAAAAGTCATATAGACATCTTAAATTCAGCACACTAAAGGACACATTAAATACATGTTTCAACTAGGACATTTTAATCATATGAAATAAATCTAACATATTTATTATGATACTAATTATTTGGACATATTAATTTGCTGTAGGAAAAATTGATAAATAAAAGTCTTAATTTATTTAAAGCATTAAATTAGAGAATCAGCTCAAAGAGCTGGAACGAGCTCGAGTGAACTCGAATTGAAACTCAAATGGACTAATCCGGCTCAAGTTGAAAATGCAATAAAGTGCATATCAACTTCACGATATTTGGAACATGCGACCCGAGCTCCTTTAATTTGAAATTCGTCGGTGCCCCGGGCGAGCCCGTATCAGAATTGTTTTAGGTACATATGCAATTGGATGAAAAATAAGCATGATTTAGGTAACTTTTGGATACACACGGCCTAGGTCACGGGCTGTCACACGACCATGTGTCACACACAGGCAACCCACACGGACGTGTGCCTGTAGCGTGTTAGGTGCTGGGTTCACATGAGCTGGCACACGGGTTGAGACACGGACGTGTGACCCAAATCAGTGAGTTACACGGGTGAGCACACGGGCGTGTAAGATAGCCACATGGCCATGTTTAAAGCCACACAATCTGGGCTCTGTCACATGGCCTGGACACACGGCCGTATGACCCCTGTAGTGAAAATTTTCAATTTTTGGTCCGATTTGTTTCGATTTGTCCCTGAATGTTCTAATTTGGTCCTTGAATGTTCCTAACCTTTTTATAGGGCTTCGAAGGCGCGATTTAAGGCCTGTAAATATATTTTTTATTTCATTATGAATCATACATGTATTTATGAAATTTATTTGATAACTGGATGCCAATTAATATGAAAAGTTTTGATATGTATGGTAATACTTTGTAACCCTATTTTGGTGACGGGAATGGGTTATAGGTGTTACAAGTTGGATAGGTGAAAGCTATCATCTCGAATTTTCTCCTTTGATTCTTATCACATTTCTTTTAGAACTTATTTGCTAAAGATGATGTTGGTTATTGCATTAAACTCGAATTTGATTTACCTAGCTATGAGATAAACCTCTTAGGCTTGGGATTACTTTGTTAAACCCTTTAATTTCTATTAATGTTTACAGTTTACGTTGGAATTATTCTGTTGTTTTATTCAATGGTATTTCATACTTTATACAGGCTGTGTATTGATGAATGTGCAGCAGGTTATTAAAGATAACTTAATTTCAATAGGGTTAGGTTAACTAGATAGACATTGGATAATATGAGTGAATGATAAATTCTTTATTCGCAGCAATCTCTAGACATAGAGCCTTGCCTCATATAAAAGAAGGTAGAAAATATTAGTGGTAACTAAACTCAAGTTTATAGACATATAGTGCTTTAGGGAAGGTAACCCAAGGTTTTGCTCTCGAAAGAAGCAAACTGCAGTAGAAACTTGTCAAGCAGTAAAATGTTCAAGACTTTGTTGTGGCATTAATAGTTAGAGAAGGTAGATGCATCAGTAATCCCAATTTTCCTAATCAACATTGCAGTTCCTTAATCTTCTTTTCTGTAGTGGTTTTGTCATGACATTATTGTTTAGTTTATTTGTTTTGTTTTGCACATTTTATACATCATCATTCTCTCATTTTGCCACTACATTCTCACTTTTGTTTTGCTTTAGCATTAATTAAGCCTAACTCTAATAATTCAACCAAATTATACCTATCTAATCCCTATGGAGAGGATCTCACTCATCACTTTATTACTTGTTTGACGTGTATACTTGCACAATTCGCACATCATATTCACAAGCGACAGTAATCTTAATCAACTAGTAAGAACATACATTTCCATCCAATTAGTACATGAACCTAATCTTAATCATTTAATGTTTGGTCATCATTCTAACTCAAGTGGAGCTTTTTGGGAAATTACTTAATTAGAAGGTCTTGAATGTATAACCATCAACACATATCACATCATGTACCACAAATGAGTCATTGTGGGACAATCTCACTTAGTGATATGCTATGACTAGTTGTCCTCTTTGAATAAAAACTTCTTGCTATATTACATGATAATACCTACAACGTGGCCGACCAACTATCATACAATTACAAGATAATTCTTCTTACTTTCAGGTAATCTCCTTAGTGAGATCCACATGGCTACCCTACCGTGGGGCAATTAAATTATCATGTCATTACAAGAGACCATTGATGGAGGTCGTAGGTCTTATTTAGGGACCTTGTCCCACTCAATCTTGTAAAAACATACAAGGTTTTTAATTTCTGGTTTCAATCATGAATGATTAATAAATGCATGACAAGTACATGTGACATTCTTTCCTTAAACTATATGACATGTTTATCATACTTCCCTAAACTATATGGCATGCTTATCATACATATGTATGAACATACATTCATAGTCAAATAAATACTATCATGCTATCATAAATAAAAGAATAAAATTTAAATGACTCTAACCAACCAAAGTTTCAATGGTCCTATCCTAGAATAATAATAAAATTTCAAAAGTTACCCCAAAGCATACTTTGGGTATTCTATTTTGCCACTAAGGACTTTCATTGTCGTACTGGTTCCTGTCATCGTCATTTTTTCGCCACCGGCTACCGTGGACCACTGCCGTCAACTATTTTCAGATCGTCGCTAACCATCGCCGGCCCCTACCATCAACCTTTGTTGCTAGACCACCGTCGGTCTTTTCCGATGTGGTTGGGTCAGGTTTGGGACATCTCAATCAGCTTAGATTCGTCTCGATTCTCCGGGTTCTATTGAAAATATTGGTTGCATAAGTCTTATGTATGTTTTTGGATCTCATAAAGTACTCTAAGATAATAGAATAAATAAATCTCACGTGAAGATGAGATAGTCCATGATCTAATTACATACCCGAAAATTAATAATAATTACATTCAAATTTCTAGGAATCACAACTTTGGCAAATTTGCTTTATCATAAAAATAATAAAATAATAACATTCATTCATTCACATACATATCCCTAAACATGATTATAATTACAAGAATGTCACATCTTATCAAAAATCAATCACATGAGGAAAAAGAAAAAAATTGTATCAATTTATACTATAAACATAGCACAACCTGGCTTTGATATAAATTGTTGGACAAAATTCGATTCGAAAACAGTTTTCTTGTACATTGCAAAAAATAAAATTTTAAAAATCGAGACATTTTGTGATATTTATAGTAACAAACTTTTCACGAAATCGCACCTGTGTTTTGGGCTTAAAGGATCCTTGTCGTTCCCGGCTTTCAATCGAACGGCCTTATCTGCTATTATTGTACTACGAACTACTTCGAGTGTGGGCTCGAATTGTTATTTACTTTACTTTCAGTGTGAAATTATTTACTTTACTTTCAATGTGAAAGTAAAGCTCTCTTTAATAGAAACATGTAGAATTGTTATTTTCGGAATATAGAATTTATACTTAGAAATAAATTCTCACTATTTTCGGGTAGAATAACAATATCTCAAAGTTATGTAAAACTTATTTTCTTTTTAGCCCTACAGGTGTCATCTATTTATAGAGAGAGAAAGCGAAACTCTTGTTGAATTAGTAGAAGCTTATTTAATAGATAAACAATCTCCTAGTTGAACTAGGAGAGAAAGGGTCGGCAACCCTAGTTAAACATACTAGGGTTTGTCGTCCTTTGTATTCAATATGAGGGCCTTTTGAGCCTTTCCTGCATCGGGTCCAATTATAAGTGATTTCTAGACTTTTAACCCAACACTTTATAATTCAATCCTATCCATTACATGTTTTTTTATTTTCCAAAATAAACATAATAAATTAATTTTAATTAATTAATTAATTGCCAAATTAAATAATTTTCTCAATTCGATTCTTATTCTGTTAAAATCATGGCAACTTTACCGTAAATGAATCTATGAGAAAATATATTTAATTTTCCGCATTCAATGGATTCAAAATGATCAATTAATTTAATTCCATTTTTGAAATTCAATAATTAATAAAAAATTATAAATTAATTCTCAGGTCATTTCCATACATAGTGAGAAAACCACATTTATTTTCGAATGTTCCTCATTTCTATAACTTTACCATTTTTATCTATTTCTCTTCATTTTACTCAACATGCAATTCATTTCTAGTTTTAACGAGCTAACGGAGGGACCGATTAGACATATGTGATTAGGCTCAAATAATTTATAATTAAGTTCTAACTTTTCGCCTATTAATTATAAACTTATTTAGTCACGAAATCATTCCACTATTGTATTTGACTGAGCTCTCCCTAATGACATATCATTACGAAAGCTACACGACTACTGCTTGTCTAATGATCTTGCCATAAGTGTGTTACCCTCATAGGATATCCTTAAACTCATTAGGATAAATTCACTCTCCCAATATGATCCTATTTTATCTCATGGTGACCATTAAATCTTCATCCATGAAAAGTCAATTACTATCAAATAATAATTATGTCATTCATCACAAAGACAAATGACCCAATGCTACGTTTACTTTTCATCTATCATGTAATGCCAATGAGAGAATATCATTTACTCATGTCTTGGGCTATGAATTCCACTATTATGAATGATGCTACATATATTACAGAAGTCATATACCCAACGCATCAGCTTTCGACTCATTATCTATTTGAACTCAGACTTTTACTTACATAAAAGTATATGAGTCACACATACATAGTCCATCATCCACTCAAGATTAAGGTATATCACACTATGAACGTCACAAGTGAATAAATTCATAAACTGATTCAGGATTTATTTTGCTTGGATCCAGTCGGATACATTATTAATCTAGTTAGTCACATGTATGTCTCTATCTTCAGGGAGTCATCTGATCCGATTGGACTTGATAGACGACATATTAGTCTTTCAACTGGTTTGCTCATTTTCGATAAGACTAAGGACATGTTTATGTTCGTCTATTAATATAAGTTGTATTTCCATATTACGATTCGACCACGTAATACTGCTTAGTATTAGTTAAACATTAGATAACCATTGAGTTAATATTTGCTTCTATTTTGCTTTACATGCAAAAATCACATAAGGACATTATACAAAGGATTTAAATGTAATTCATGGATAATTTTATTAACCAATTAGTTTGAAAAAATTACAAGTATATAAACACTTAGAACACCAAATCTAACACTTTCTTATCGGACTATTTGTAGTCTCTTTCTCTAGGTTGCATGTAACTTTTCATGTCAGGCCTTTTGTGACATCTTTCTCCAAGTCGATTGCGGTCTTGTTATCTCTCGATTGTTTGTAACTAGATCGCTATAGCCTATTTTGGTAACCATGTAACCTCTATTCTCCTGAAAATAGTTTCTAGTAAGAAAAAAAGATGTAGAACTTGCTTAAAACATCATAAATATATAAACAATTTAAAAATTGAAAAAAAATTTGGTACACTGCTAGTGAAATTTAAAAATTCCAGAAGTAAGATTAGTTTGATGGCAAATATATATAGTATGGTAAAAAAATAAAAATATATATATAAAAAATAACACATGAAAAATTTATAACTCTGCTTGTTTAATTAAAAAAATGGAGCACTCACCCTTAATATTTATATTAAATAAATTGTAATTTTTTAAAATTTTAGATAAATAAATATCAAATGATTTAAATGTAATATAATATACTATAAATTTATAAATGACCAGATTTAAGAAAGGAAAAGGAGTAGTCAAATTTAAAATTACAGATACATAAATGCCAAAATGACTTTGATTAATCCTCGTGACCAAAAAAAGAAGTCCTATTAAATTAAGAGATTGGGAATCTCCAATTAATTGAAAGTGACGGATCAATCCTTTGTCACACGTACGCTTCAAAAGCTAGAGAGACAAACAGTCTAACAGGTTTTCTCTTTCTTTCTTTTTAACAGTAGAATGAGATAATGATAGCGAGTGAATAATAAACACAAAATTACAATAGAATTTATGTTAAAATACTTTCCAACTTCCTATGTTATTTTTATATTTGAAAATTAATTTTGTATTTAATAAATTTTTATTTATATTTTTTATTTAAAAATATAAATTTAATTGTTAATATTTTTTAATTTTTTGTTAAATTTAAATTTATTGTCTTTTTTTACAATGTTTTTAAGTATTTTTTTTAATTTTAAAATGTCAAACTAATAAATTTAATAATGGACTTTAATTAAAATTTTTAAAATTAAATTAATAGTCGAACCAATCAGATGATCAATTTTAAATTTAACCAGTTTAACTCTTTATTATGTAATAATAAATAATCCGTTTCAGGCTAATCTTATAAACAATCACTTTAATAGTGTTCTAAGTGTAGGAAAATGACAAGAATCCTAAGATTTAACCAAATCAAAACATTGTTTTTTTAGAATTATTTTTTCTAGAACAAACATAAAAACTCTTTATATTTATATATTGATAATATATAACTATATATTTTCAACTAATTATATCATGATATTTTTCTACGAAAACATGACATTTTATTAATAAACTAAATAAGAGTTTTAAATTTCTCTATAATGTGAAATAAAATTTATATAAGTTTTAAAATTATTAGATAATATTATGGCCTACGTTACCTTCATTATAGTCTAATTATGATTTTTATTCCCAATTTTTTTATTATAGTGTATTTATGATTTTTATACCAAATTGATCTCTTTATTTTAATTAATCAAGATATTTAATACATTATAAAAAGTGAAAAGTTAAATTCATTGTTGATAAACATACGGATTTAAATTGCTTAGTTTTATTAATTTCTTATATATAAATGATTGGAAAATTAATTTTTAGGTTGAATTGCCGAATTTTAAGTTAACGATTTAGTAAAAATATTTAAAAGTGTTATTTGATTAAACTAAATTTTTAATTTTAGTAAAGTAGGGATGAAACTCTCAGAAACTACAATAAAAAGTTTGGGTAATCTATAAAAATAGTCACTTTTGTTTGCCTCAAGTTACATTTTAGTCACTTATGTTTGAAATGTTACGTTTTAGTCACTTATGTTATTATTTTGTTACGAAGTGATCACTCTACCGTTAAGTTCCGTTATCTCTCTAACGGTAATCCTACGTGGCAGTCCAACTAGATTTTAGGTGCCAACTTGGATTTCTAAATGGGATGAAAATAGATTTTTAATTAAAAAAATTTAATTAATTAAAATTTTTAAACCTAAACCTTAACTAAAAAAATTGTTCATCTCCTCTTTTTTATTTTTCTTCCGTCTCTTCTTTTTTTCAATGCTTTTTTTTTCTTTTCATTTGACTGGAAAAACTATTATTAAGATCAAAATAGTTGAAATCAAATTGACTACTTCATAAAGATGGATTCAATGGAGGGTTCAGGTATGTCTTCTTTGCATTCCTCTATCTCTTTTATTCAATACTGAAAAACAAAAGATTGGATTTTTAATTGTTTAATGAAAACCCTAAATTAAAATTCTTAATATTTTCTTCTACTTTTTGAAATTGTTTGTGCGTCGATAAACATCCCATAATTGAAATTGATTCAGCTGATGGACAAAGCATCATGAGGGCGTAAAAGGGGTTAGTTAATTTTCTAGATTGAATATTGTGATTTTCTTTGTGAGCCCTAGCAAATTGTTTGTTATTTTCTCCCTGTTTGTTTACTGTTTTTGTTCTCCCTTTCCTATATAAATTTCAATTTTCAAAGTTTAGCAAGTTGTACAATAAGCTAAGTAGAATACAAACTGTTGAGAGTTTTCTCCTTACTGGATCATGTGCAGTGTTTGCTTGTATCATAGTATCATGGTAGAGGTGGTTTAGCAGCATTTGAATTATACTCCGTTGAAATTGGTGGAAAATATCAATTTACACCCTCTTATACTTGCTCATGTTTATACCAACTAACCATAGCTTAACTACATTCACTGTGTCTTTAGTCTCACGATATAACATTTGCTTCAGTTTTATTACTTTAACCTTCTGGCCTATTAGTTCAAATATCATAGGGATGCAACGGCTTGGGATTTAAAACCACCCCAACTCTGCCTCAAAAATTTCAATAGAAACCCGCCTGCCTCACTCGAACTCGTTTTTTTTTTAAAGTCCTATAAAATCAAATCAAAACTCGACTGACCAAAAAGAAAAAAAGATTCCCCATCCTAATATGCATGTACTAAGAAACCTTGGACCCTTGCGATTGGAATTGTCCTAGCAAAACAAACATTATTCTTTATCAATCCTTTATGCTTATGTCTATGTTCAGCTTTTGATTTTAACTTGGGTGTATTTTGATGCAAATGTATAACAAATAATTGATTTAAAGATGTATATAATGTTAACTTCACTCTAATTGTCTAAGTAAGGATTGAAGTTCCCCAATTTTACCACAATGTGTTAACAATTTGCACTTGTAATTTACAACTGCTGCCAAAATATCATTTAATGTGTATATTTATGCTGTCCAAATGCAATTTACAGTTGCTGCCAAAATATCTTTTAATGTGTATATTTATAATATCTTTTAATGTGTATATTTATGCTGTCCAAATGCAATTTACAGCTGCTGCCAAAATATCTTTTAATGTGTATATTTATGCTGTCCAAATGCAATTTACAGCTGCTATCATAATGTCTCTTAATGCACATATTTATGTTGTCAAAATGTGAATAATGGCTATTATTTTTATGTTCTAGATTATGTATTTTAATGCTATCCAAATATGAATATCGACTGCTGTCCGAAAGTCCTAAAATGTCTATGAATTCATTAGTTATGTTGTTTGAAATTAAACTGGAGTTTATATAATGTTGTTTTCAGGTTTGAAGTTTTGTGCAATTTGTTGGTACTAATATATTGTTTTATTTTCCTTTTTGGTTTAGGGTTTGATGTTGAACAAAAAACTTTAGGGGAAAATTTTGGAGGAGAAGCGTCTGACTCAGATGATAGTTCATATAAAGCTTATGAGTCAGATATGTAACACCCCATACCCGAGTCTGAGACTAAGACTAGATACGAGACATTACCATGCTTGAACTCACTTAAACATGTACTTACGGGCTATAAAATTTCGTTCTAAATTAAAAACTTCTCTTCCTTAGTCAAATCAGACATTTCATGGGCCTACGAGGCCTCAGACTTGCGTCCCGAAACTTTCGAAACTCATCCGAAACTTTCTCTCCAAACGGGGTCACACGTCCATGTGACTTGGGACACGCGCGTGCACCCTAAAACATGCCGTGTCTTTCACCCGTGGTGGATGCGGCAAATTACACACGGCCTGGACACGCGCGTGGCTCGCCCGTGTGCCAAACCTGGCATTTCGACCTATTCACACGGTCTATACACACGCCGTGTGCATTAGCCGTGTGACAATTCAATTACTAAGTGTAAAGTGCAGACTTCACACGCCCGGGGCACACGCCCATGTGCTAAGCAGTGTGTGGTACACACGGCCTAAACACACGGCCGTGTTATAGCCCGTGGTATATCCCGACTTAACACACTAAATGCGGGGACACGGCTTAGACACACGCCTGCGTGTGTCCATCCGTGTGGGCACTTAGAGGCTATTTACCAAGCCAATCGCCACCCCGAAATCAAAACCAAACCCATGCTCAATTCAGCAACTCAAGTATTACATCTAACATGAACAAGGATGCATACTTCATTGATAGATTAAAACATACATACATAATCATTCATGACTCATCTCTTTGACCATATACAAAAAGAATACTAAGCTTGATAACCAATACTTTGGTTAATTTTAAAACATAACTCAAAATGAAATGATTCATATACATGCCGTACTTAATATAAACACTTGGATATACCAAAATATCGATTAATAGTGTGCTCCAAGCTCCGATGACGATGATCCATGAGATTAGCTAGGCGGGACTACATGGAAAGAAAGAATAAAGGACGTAAGCATTTAGCTTAGTAAGTTTGCATGTAATTCTCATAGCAATATATTTGCTTAACATTAACCATTCATCATAAACAATGGCATTATGAATCTAAAGTATTCAAGCTTACTTACTCTTATTGATTCTTACATATCTCATGGTACTTACTATTCTCATGCTCGTACGGTAAACAATATACCTGTATCACTTGATCACATAGATCAATATACTTTACTATGATAAGTATAATCTCAACTTCATCATTCATATCATGAATAATACTCTTAACTAGCATAACTTGATAGTAACTTTACTTACTTAACTTTCTTACTATATCATTTGAGCTTTACTCTCTTGCCCGATGAATTTCTATGAATAACCGAGGATACTGAATCTCATCCCACATAACTCGATGCCAAAGCCATATCCTCGATATGGTCTTACATGGGATCTCTCATCTTGGTATTGATGCCATGTCTTGTCATGGACTTACTCAAAGTCTTCCTTGTGTGTTCCCTTGGGAACTTACCATTGCCATGTCTTGACATGGTCTTACTTGGTATCTTTACTCATGAACTGGTCAATGCTGAGCCTTGGCTTGGACTTACATGAAATCTTTCTTGTTACTCACCAATGCCATGCCTTGGCTTGGACTTACATGGAATCTCTACCTCATGATAGCTTTTCAATGCCAAGACTTGTCTTGGACTTACATGACATCTTTGCTTGGAGACTCACCAATGCCATGCCTTGGCTTGGGCTTACATGGGTCTTCATCTCATAATAACTCTTCACTGCCAAGACTTGTCTTGGACTTACATGATAACTTGCTTGATTACCGATGTCATGCCTTGGCTTGGTCTTATACGGACTTTCTTATCTCATGTGGTAGATCGAGTATCCTAAGTAATTCAACTTCAATCGGGACTTTCTCATGCTTAATCTCATTAATTTCTTTATTTAACATAGCAATAGGCATTTCTATGGTAATAATGTACATTATACTAAGCAATTCAATGATAATAATCATAAAGCTTAGAAATCATACAAACTTACCTCAATATACAAAATGTATGTAGATATGCAATTTAGTCCTCGACTTTATTCTTGCCTCGGTTTCGATCCGGGCTTCGTTTTTCTTGATCTATAATAATAATTAGATCATTTAATATTCACATTGACTAAATTGACTCTTAACTCATACTTTGGCAAAATTACTATTTTGCCCCTAAACTTTCTCTTATTTGCACTTTTGCCCCTAGGCTCGTAAAATAATTCTCATTTAACTTTCTTAAACATCATGCTTAGCTGATTCATTTTCTCTACTATAACAATCATCAATTCTCACTATTTCTAATAGGTATGACCAATTTCATAACTATTACAAATTAGTCCATACTATCATTTTTCATGAAATTCACTAAGGAAAAGATGTTTATCTAACATCAAACTCCCATAATCTTCCATAAAATATCATTTTACATGCATGATACACATGGGTAGATTTTTGAACATGCTTCTTAGCTCATCTTATAGCTAAAAATAGCTAATTCATAATATGAGGACTCCAAAAATACGAAGAATATTAAAAACGGGGCTAGGATGACTTACTTTCAAGCTTCAAAAATTTGAAGAACCCTAGCTATGGAGTCTCCCAATTTTTGGCACAAGGAAGAAGATGAATGAAATTTTTATCATCTTTTTCCCATTTTAATCATTTAATTGGTAAATGACCAAAATGCCCTTCTCTTTAAAAATTTACAATTTACTAACTCATGTCCATTTTTGTCCAAAACTTATAATTTGGGCAAATTTCTATTTAAGGACTTCTAATTTATATTCTAAAGCTATTTCATACAAAAAGCTTCTAGAAACTCATATTTTGCAACTTTTGCAATTTAGTCCTATTTGATCATTCCATGTCAATTTCACAAAATTTCTACATGGAACTTTAATACTATCATGCAAACATGTCATAAACCTTAAGAACTCAATTTACTAACTCAGATTTGTGGTCTCGCACCACTATTCCGACTAGGCCCTGAATCGGGATGTTACAAGATACTTCTTATTCTGATTCTTTTTAGTCTGATGGCGATAGGGTGGATGAACCAGAGGTTGAACTGATAGGTGAAATGATACAGAAGGTGTTAGACCACTTATCGGGCTCAGATTTTTGGGGTTTAGGAGATGATTTTGATAGTAACAGTGATGAGGATTTGAATAATACCATGGGTTATGGTGAAGATGGGGATAAAAAATACCCTCTGTTCAATCCTCAAACTGATATGAGGAACCCTATATTGATAAAGGGTTTAGTTTTCCCTAGTAGAGATATTTTAAAAGATGCAGTTAAACAGTATAGGAGGATAAATAGGGTAGTAACCAAACTAACTAGGAATGACAAGCCTAAAGTGAAAGCAGTCTGTGTACCTAGTTGTCCATGGACATTGTGGGCATCCAAATTAAATCCCAAGGATCCAATGGATGGGAGTTGGCAGATTAAGACCTTAATCAACCACCATAAGTGTGGCAAGGTAATGAAAAATAAGAATATTACTTCAAAGTGGATGGCTAGGCATTATTTACACAAATTTCAAGTTGATTCCAATTATTCCTTAACATATTTACAAAATGATATTAGAGTGGATTTTGGAACAATTGTGTCTTAGACTAAATGTATGAGGGCTAAGATTAGGTGATACGAACTAGTGTCGGAGTTGGAAACGAGTTGTAATGTTGCCTGATCATAAATTAAATAGCTCTCGTTTTAATTTTAACAAAAGGAAAAAAATTTAGGAATTAAGTCAAATGGGCAGCGGTTTAAAAACAAAGATAGTTGATGGAAAGATGGATAGTTGGCTGAAAACAAGAAAGAACCCTTAATGGCAAATTAAGGACCCGAATCTTATATGTTTTAAGGTGAAAGGATGAAAAATTGGATAGGACCGTGACCCACTATCTAGCAAGACAGGAACCGGCGGTATGGGTTTGAACGCCATACCCGAGTTGGTGATAAGTTCGAAAACAAAGTCAGATTGACGCCACTAGTTGCTAGATAAGTCAATTTGAACCTTGAAGAATAACGAGAGTGAATAACTCACAAATATGAAATAATTTCATTCAGAAGCAGAAAAGAAAGTCCTTAAAATAAGTAACAATGGAGCTATTTATAAGCTCATTAGGGTCCAGCCGAATGGTCCTTTATGAATACAATTAATGGCTGAATTTTGACTAAGTAATCAGCTTGGAAAAATTCATGGAATCATTTTAATGGTTGAGTGTCCATTGAGCTGACCGAACAGCCACTTAGTTTTCAGCTAAAAATTCATGAAGCATTTCAATGTTTGAATGGCCTTTGAGCTAACCGAACAGCCTTGAATGGTGACCATTGATGTGCACAAGGAGCCTTGTCTAGTGGTGTTCACGAAGGGACTTGAGCTGGACAAAGTTTGATTCAGCTTATGGCATTGAAAGCTAGAATTAAATCCTCCTTAAAGGTGTCGAATTCATGCACTCCTATTAAAAAAAAAAGAGTAAGGCACTCTATGGGACAATGTGTGAACAATCGGCAATGAAAGGCCCTTGTGTGTGAACAGCCATAACCGAATGGTCATTAGAGTTGTTGGTTGTTCAATTGACAAAATTAATTCAGCAAATGCATCCCTCTTGCCGAATGGTCACCTAGAAAATTGGAGAGTCCTTCTTCAAATTTATGCATGGCTGAATGCATGTTCCTCATTAATTGTGTTCAATGCATCGGCTGGTACATGCACCTCCAGTAGCCATCTTAATCAACTTATTAAGACACATTAAAAATTCGGTTAATGCATCATCAAACACTATTAACACTCCTAATAAATATGTAATAGAATTAGGACAAAATCTGCTTTAATTTGGACATATTAAATGACCGAATGTAATGAACCAAGACAAATTAAATATGCAGCATATTAATATGAATTATTATGTAATAATTTAAACAAAGTAAATGACACAAAATGATTTAGACAACTAATTAAGCTGTAGTAATTAAAAAAATGCATAATTAAAGTGTTCAATGAGCTAGCAGCCGAACTAGCTAGCTGAATGAAATTCGGCCTCAAATAAATTGTAAGTATTCGGCACATCCTTGAACTCCTTCCTATCTTCATTCCAAGTTCGTTCCACCATAGCTGAAATAGCATCTTTAAATTGCTTGGCACGGGCACGCATAATCGTCCACTAGGCAGATTGATGGTGTCTTGGTTGGCTTCCATTCGATTCGTAGGCAAGCTCGTATCATTAGGGCTCTGGAACTAGTTCAAGGGAATCACAAAGCCCAATTTTCCAATATATACGATTATTTACTTGAGTTAAAGAGAAGCAACCCTGGTACAAAAATCATATGTAAATTAGACTGTAGGCTATTTCAGAGGCTTTATATATGTCTTGAAGCATGCAAATCAGGTTGGTTAACTTGTTGTAGGAGAATTATAGGGTTAGATGGGTGTTGGCTGAAGGGATATTATGGTGGACATTTGCTTGTTGCTGTTGGGGTTGATGCCGATGATTGTATATATCCAGTGGCCTTTGCTGTAGTTGAGAGTGAAAACAAACATTCATGGTTTTGGTTCCTTGAACTATTATAGAGGGATTTGGAGATCGACAACTCCTATAATATATGCTTCATGTCTGACAAACAAAAGGTACTATAAAGTCATATTATACGCTAAATTGTTTATATAAATACGGTTCTTATCATGTTGTTTTAATTGTTTTGTAGGGTCTAATAGAAGCGATTTCTGTGTTGTTCCCTAATGCTGAAGCAAGAAACTATACCAGACATCTTTACAATAATTTCAAAAACATGGAAGGATTTAGAGGCCAAGCTATGCGTCTCACTTAATGAAAAGCTGCTAAAGCAACTTTTCCAAGACAACTTGAAGAAGCAATGTCTGAAATGAGGTCACTATCAGAATCTGGTGAGGCTTTGTTGCGTGGCAAGGATCCAAGGACTTGGTCAAGAGCCCACTTCTCAACCAGATGCAAATCTGATCTGCTATTGAACAACAACAGTGAATGTTTCAACAAGGTTAAAATTAGTTTTTTAATCTAACTATTTATCACTTCTTGTTGTATAATTGTTGTTGGAGTTATTTAAGGACTTGCTCTCCTTGTAGATCATTTTAGAAGCTAGAGATAAACCAATCTTAACGATGTTGGAAATAATTAGAAGAAAAGTCATGACTAGGTTGGTTTCCATGAGGGAGGCTGCTGAGAAGTATCCTGGACCTTTATGTCCAAGGATACAGAAGAAGTTGTCTGAAATTGTTAGTCAATCCAATAAGTAAGTTTTGCTAACTCTTTTTTACTTAACTTAAATTCTGTTACTTGGATGCAAAAGTTTTAACTTTAAAATGTTACTTTGTTTGTAGTGTATGGCCAGTATATGCTGGAAACGAGAAGTATGAGGTAGATTGTGGATTAGGCAACAAGCATGTGATTGACCTCATTAACTCCTCTTGTTCATGCAGAAAATGGGACTTGTCAGGAATCCCATGTAAGCATGCTATTTCTTGCATGCAACTACTGGCTGTGAGCCCAGAAACTTATGTCAATACATGTTATATCACATTACTACCAGATTGAATATTTCTGACCACTTGATTAACCTGTAAAAGGTAATAGCCCTAAAACCCTAAACCTTTATGAAATATTACTTATTTGTAAAATGTGTTTGACATCTTTAAATTTTTACGTATAGGCCCTATGCAATGGGAACATGTGAGGGACATGGAACCCATTCTTCCTCCTATGATTAGAAGGCCCCCAGGAAGACCCAAACAGACAAGGAGGAAGGAAGTTGATGAAGCAAGAAAAAGTGGACCAAAATTAAACAAGACAGGACAGCAAGCTAACTGCACCAAATGTGGCAAACCAGACCATAATACAAGGACTTGCAAAGGTATTGTTGGGGGAAACCAAATGGAAAACCAATCATCGAGCCTACAAATTTTGAACCAAGCCAATTCAATGGATAACACATCAAGCCAACCACCCTTAAGCTAACAAAGCTCAAACCTTCCAGCAAATTTTAGGGCCAAATTACCTTTCAAAAGGAATAATCCACTTGGTCAACGAACAATAGTTAGATGGATGCCAACTCAACAAATCAATGACTCCACTCCAACACAGCTATCACAATCTGAAAAATGCCCAAGGATGGATTAATTACTTTAACTGAATTGGATTTCATTTTTTTGCGCAGTTAGGAATATATTTTGTTTGAGGAAATCTGTTTTGTGGACAAATATTATATCTTTTTGAAAGGGTTGTTTAATTATGTTAACAATAGTTAGATTATACATTTTGTCATAATTTAGGGTTTGCAAACAATTTTTTTTTTTTTTGAAATGTTAAACTTTTGAACAATTACTTGAGAAATGATTACATATCCATGAGATAAGTAAACAATTTACATATATATGTTACTACCATAATAGAGTTCCAAGGATAACGTAACAGGAAAGGAGTTATATCATTAGACTTTTTGTACAAGAGGCTACGAATATGATGTATGTTAAGACTCAAGATACCGTAGTTTCTGATGATTCGTGTTGGTTTTATTGGTGAATATTACGTTGCATTTTAACATGTTAATACCATACTCGAGTCTAAATGTTGTGTGCATTTATGGAATCATATTATTTTAATATGATTAAAGGAAGTGATCATTGCCCATTCTTCTCAAAGCCTCAGTCACTTCACAAAATTTTAATAGAAAATATTCAGATTCCTTAGCTTAATTTCAATAAATAAGAGAAAAGAAAATGACCATATTCTTTAACTTTTATTTCTATTTGTCTCACGGAACACAACTATTTGTTCATTTTGCGGCTCTTAAATTGTCATATGTCGTTCTTGTATGTACAACTACCTTTCTGTTTTTTTTTCTTGCAGTAAAGAGAAAAGTTGTTATACACTTGCATCCTTGTAATTTACATTTTCTTCAGGCAATGCATTGACTGAATCAATCCGTTACAGATACACTAACCATTTTCTAATGGAATATTATGTCCATTGCTTCCACTAGGTATGCTACTTTTCATTTCTCCTTGGGTTAACTAAAAGATCATATACAGAAGTGATATACATTAGCCTCCTGTTGTTGACGTTGTCTCACAGTAGTTGAACCAGGTGAATTTGCTACAGAAGATGATTCACATTGCTATTCCAATTCACCCTCTGGGACCTAGAAAATTTGAAACAAAAGTCATAATTTGCATTCAATAATTTTAAAAAGGGGGGCAATTCAAAAACCAGCAGTACTAGCACATATAAAACACATAACAATGAAGTAGAATAAAACTTGAATATAGTTAACAATGGATGAGTGAGTGGAAAGGAGACAAACAAAAGGCAAACATCTTACATGAGGAGCATTTCGGTCTTTTGGTTTTAGAAGGATCTTTTTCTTCACAAAATCGGCAGAAAAAGTGATTCCAGTTACAAGACCATCAATGCCATGGACTGTAATTTAACTAATTAAGAAAAAATATGCGGGTAAATAAATGAAAAAGATATGTTAAACACTAAAACAACATGCAACCCAGGTATTTTCATATATCACCAACTTCAAGTCGAATGAAAGAAGATAATCCAAGTACTAAGCAGATAAAACTAATAACATAGAAATATAATTTAAAGAAAACAAAAGCTACTAACCAATTAGCTCTGAACCAAAACTTACCCAAGACTAGCAAAAAAAAAAAAAGATTGCAAGGTAATTCATCACAAAATCAACAGTAAGAAAGAATAATCTGTAAAATCAACAAAGTGAAAACAATTTCATTCATAGATGCTCATGTAAACTCAAGAGCATGAGCATACAAACAGCTAATATCTATCGACCTGTACCTCTATTTGCACGGTCACCGATCTTAGATTTTCATCAGGCCCCTGATTTGAACTAATAGGCCAGAAGGTTAAAGTAATAAAACTGAAGCAAATGTTATATCGTGAGACCAAAGACACAGTGAATGTAGTTAAGCTATGGTTAGTTGGTATAAACATGAGCAAGTATAAGAGGGTGTAAATTGATATTTTCCACCAATTTCAATGGAGTATAATTCAAATGCCGCTAAGCCACCTTTACCATGATACTATGATACAAGCAAACACTGCACATGATCCAGTAAGGAGAAAACTCTCAACAGTTTGTATTCTACTTAGCTTATTGTACAACTTGCTAAACTTTGAAAATTGAAATTTATATAGGAAAGGGAGAACAAAAACAGTAAACAAACAGCGAGAAAATAACAAACTATTTGCCAGGGCTCACAAAGAAAATCACAATATTCAATCTAAAAAATTAACTAACCCCTTTTACACCCTCATGATGCTTTGTCCATCAGTAGAAGAAAATATCAAGAATTTTAATTTAGGGTTTTCATTAAACAATTAAAAATCCAATCTTTTGTTTTTCAGTATTGAATAAAAGAGATAGAGGAATGCAAAGAAGACATACATGAACCCTCCATTGAACCCATCTTTATGAAGCAGTCTGTAGTAGCCAATTTTGGCCCTAGTTCAAAAACAAAATAAACCCAAATAAAACAGTCCAATAAATGCCTAAATTCAACAGACCCGAAGCCCAAAAGTTAAACCCTAAGCCCAACCTATATCAGCCCATTCCAAGAAAAAAATAGTAGCCTCCCTAACTCCCTTCAGCCGCCGACCTTCTATCTCCCTCCACGCTTCTGCCAGCACTCTGCCACGCATGCCACCAGCAGCCCACGCCTCCATTTCTGACACCTGCAATGACAAGAAAACACGCAAGAAAGAAGAAACAAAGAGCAAAACGACAAATAGAACAAAGAAGACAAAATGAAAAAAAAACAAAAATGACAGAGAAACAAAACAGAAAAAAACAAAAGAGGATCTTTGCGAATCGGTTATAAAAACTGAGACAAGTCTAGTATTTTTTTTCTTATTCCAATTTTTATATACTACGAACACTGAAAAATCAAAAAGAAATCAGAAAACTGAAGGTTGATTTCGATTTGTTCTTATTATTATTTACTGCTGCTTTCATTTATTTTTTTAGTTTTGATTTTATTGTTTTAAGACTTTTTACAAACAATAACAAAACGAAGAAAAGAAAACTTACGAGAATCCAAGGGCCGTCTGCGCACCTCGTCGGCCACGGATTTAATGGCGATGAGGCGTCGAGATCGGGCTTCAAGGGATATGGCTTCAACAGGGTTAACGTCCCCTCTCGCCGACGTTGTCGGCCACCGAATTCGGTGGTGGTGCGGCGAGACGTTGGTCGGAGAAGCCCGATCGTCGGGACAAAATGGGGAAAAGGCTGCGCCTTTTCGGTTTTGAGAGAAAGAATGGGGAGGCTTTTGAAATTTTTTTTTTCGAAAGCATTGAAAGAATGAGTTTTAAAAAAATTTTGGGTTTTTAACATTGAACAAAACGGCGCCGTTTGGATGCAAGGGGAGCTGCGCATATCCATTAAAAGGGATATTTGTGCGATAGATCCTTCCCTATTTGCGCTATTCAATTGGCCCTCTTTTTGTTTTTTTATTTTTACAGATTTTACCCGTACATTTCTCCAGGTTTTCAATTGGGTCCTTGACCATAAATGCGCATAAGAATTTGGGAATATTGCCGTCGATCCCCCTGTCTTAGCGCGTCTTCTAATTTAGGCCCGTAATTTCATTTCTATTTTAATTCAGTCCCTAATCTGTTGATTTTTAAACCTTTTTTAATTTGTTATTTATTTATCAACATTAATATTTTATATATATTATTTATTTTAAACTGTTTTATTTATTATATTAGGTATTTAAATTTCTTTATATATTATTTATTTTAAACCTTTTATATTATTTTGAATTGCTTTACATATTATTTATTTTACACTTTTATTACGAATTATTTACTTAAATCATTTTGCTAATTATTTTAAATTATTTTATGTATTATTTCTCTTTAAATTGTTTAATTCATTGGTCTTTGTTTATTAATGTTATTACTTAGATGGTGTATATTGTTTAGTTATTGCTTTTGCATGTGCCATAATTTATTTATTTGTATTGTCATATTATTATAGTTCATTATAATTTCGTATTCATGTATTATTGTTCCATTATTGTTATTATTATTCAAGCATGTTAATATTTTAGATTAACGATTCCAATGTCATGTATTATGTGTATTATGTTATCGTTAAGCCAAATTCGT
This sequence comes from Gossypium sturtianum, assembly GCA_025698515.1. NCBI lineage: Eukaryota > Viridiplantae > Streptophyta > Magnoliopsida > Malvales > Malvaceae > Gossypium > Gossypium sturtianum. Next base: position 73,150,901 of record CM046953.1, read on the forward strand.
GTCACATTACCATTATTCGTCGAGCACAACCCCATTCACGCTTTAAATAAGGTTTCTTTAAAATCTAAACTACCAAACGTATATCATTTTTAAATATTTTATCAATTTCATCCAAAAAAACAAAAGTTTTTAAAACAAGGCAATATTCTATGTTTGGAAACCCGATAGATCGTGCCCTACGTGCTGGGTTTCGGTTTTTTTTTCGCTTGGCCAAACAATCAAATATCCTTTTGATATATTTTAATGCACGAGTCTCGGGAATATTGAGATGATCTTAGATTCGAAGATTTAAATTATCGTGTCCTAACGTACTGGATGTGATATTTTGTTCCTTCGGAGCGAGAAAATCTTGATATTCAATTCGAGAAAATTCAAATATTTCCAAAAAGAGATCGAATTTTTAAATTCTTTTTAAAATTTTCAACTTTCGACATTGAGACATTAATTAATCAATTTGGTACCAATTTTGGGCGTGACGAGGGTGCTAACCCTTCCTCGCACGTAACCGACTCCCGAACCCGCTTTCTCAAATTTCGTAGACCAAAAACACTGTTTTAGTAAACAAAAATGTTTTATTAAAACAAAGGTGATCCGATCACACCAAATAAAGATCGGTGGCGACTCTCGTTTTTTCGTTTTCAAAACTCAAGTCGATTCCCGTTTTCAAAAAAATGGTTACGACAGCTTGGCGACTCCACTGGGTACCTAAAGAGAGTCAAGCCGTGAATCGATTAACTTTTGTCTTTTTGTCAAAAATTGAAAATTTGGTTTTAACGTACGGTTATTTCATTGCATTTCATCCGTTTTTACGATTTTTCATCGCTTTATTCATGTTTTAGTATTTCAAGTTTTTGCATATCTCCACACATTGCATTGCATGACTGTATAGTCACACCCTTTTAAGTGGGAGTGAGAAACTACTCCTTCGTGAGGTTTTTACCTCCGTGCAGGATAGTGGATCGCTTTCGGGATACATCCGTACCTATGTCTTCGTGAGATTTTTATCTCCGTGTAGCCATAGGGAAATGTATTCCCCTGAACTGAACTCGTTCCATATGAGCCTATAATGGGTGAAGATCGAGGAATCTACTGGTTCAGGTACCATTTCTTTAGAACCAAACCACATATAGAGAGACCTAGGAGCCCACCCTAGATAGAGCCACACCAAACCCTAGTGGTTACCCGGACAGTTATTATGTGTTGTTTATTTCTCTTGTACTAACGTGTTTTCTTCTGTTTTGATTGCATTGTATCGCATCATCCTAGAAAGGAGGTGTTGATTCATATTCGATTGCTAAATAGAAGAGTTTGTCATAAGCAAATTTGTTACTTGATAAAGTGGATTATAATACGGTCATAGTCCAGGTAAACAACGAGAGAGGGCTGATAGCCTGCAGAAGAATACAAGACTTTGCCTGAGGATTCAAGCCGACAAGGATTATTCGAGAGCCATCATGTCTCAATTTTCTAAAAGAAGCCTATGAATATCATGGAGGATAAGCGAGTGAGGATGTACGGCCTGGACCAAGCAACAAGGAGCTAGAAGAGGCATCTATTGGGAAAGTTCACGGGACACGACCGTAGCATCCGGATACGAAGAAGAGGATTGGTGTTTTCACCTGGACTATAAGGACAAAGTCCTATATGCAATCCATTTTATGTAAAGAAACGTATTTTTTTGAAAAGTTCTTCTAATGGAATTGAATTCATAATCAACGCCTCTCTTTCTTTTTGCATTCATTCCACGCATTTGCATTGCATTTCATGCATTTGCATTAAAATTTGTAGAAAGACCCTAATTAGTTGAAGTTATTTCAGAAAGAGAAAAGAAAAAGCTGGAAGCTGAACACCGTTACGGTACACGAGCCAAATCAAAGAAAATGGATCAAAGATTGGAACAGTTTCAGAAAGACATGCAAGATCAAATGCAAGGACAATTGGCTAAAATGCAACAAGACATGAGGGATCAGATGATGGAATCCCAAAGAAACATGATGAACCAACTGGCCCAGCTATTGGCCGGAGGTCCCGATAAAGGAAAGAGCTCTATGACCAATTTTGGTGACGATAATGAAGAACCTCCCTATCCTCCGAATTTTACACCGACGAACACCCAAACGCAACCAGAGGAGAATCCTCAAAGAGTACCTGTTACCATCAGGCCCCAATATCAGGCTGGCGTTTCAGCACAAATAAACTTTCCAACGGGCTCAGGTTCTAACCCAGGGGATAATCCAACTAATCTCGTTGTCCCGGATCTCGACGATATGGCAGAGATGGAGAAAACAAGGAGGGATTTGCCAAAACAACTTGAGGACCGGTGCCGATGGTTGGAAGAGAAGTTTAGGGCTATGGAGAACATCGATTATCATTGCGGAATCAATGCAAAAGACCTAAGCCTAGTCCCTAGCTTGGTGCTCCCGCCAAAGTTTAAGACTCCGAAGTTCGAGAAATATAATGGGACTAGCTGCCTTGAAGCTCATATTACGATGTTCTGTCGGAGGATAACAGGATACGTCAACAATGACCAGCTGTTAATCCATTGTTTTCAAGATAGCCTGATCGGATCTGCGGCCAAGTGGTATAACCAGTTGAGTTGCGCCCAAATTGGTTCATGGAAGGACTTGGCTCAAGCTTTCATGAAACAATATTACCATGTAACGGACGTGGCACCCAACAAAATCATGCTACAAAACATGGAAAAGAAATCGAGTGAGAGCTTCAGGCAGTATGCCCAGTGATGGAGGGAGGTGGCGACGCAAGTCCAACCACCACTCTTAGAGAAAGAGACGACCATGCTCTTTATTAATACACTGAGGGCCCCGTTTATCACTCATATGCTAGGGAGCGCTACAAAGAGCTTCTCAGACATTGTAATGATTGGAGAAATGATCGAGAATGACATAAAAAATGGAAGGATAGAGGCAGGAGAAAGTAACAAGAGAATGGTCACAATGAAGGAAGAAAAAGAAGTGAATAATATAAGCATTGGGCACTCAAAGTCGACATCGTTAATCACCAAAAATAGTGACTACTGGGTATCGTGGTTCATCAAGAAAAGAATCTCAAGATAAGGTGAACACCCCACACCCTACCACGAGCCTGAACCAGGATCTGTATGTTCCTTAAATAAATCGGTTTCCAATGTTCTAAATGACTTAGAGAAAATTTGTGTAATTTTAAAAAAATTGTTTTGGGTTGGGCTTAATTTGAAACCTATTTAATAAATTCCGAAATCCAACTTAAATAAGGTGACAAAATAATTTTTGGGTTTATTATTTTAAAAGAAATAAATTTACTTATCTTTAATCAAACATAAATTGTATCATATTCAAATAAAAATAAACAGAAATAAAGAAAATCCAACTGGGCCTTATGGCCTTGTTACATCATTCAAACCCAAAATAAAGTACTAAAATTTCATAAAGTCCAAATTCCAAATAATTCCTTCAAGCGATGCATGGCCACCTTTAGCTCCTGCCGACCCGGTCCATCACTGCTCATCACCTGAAAAATAATTCCCCAACGGGGTGAGTCAACAGACTCAATGTGTACATAGTACTAATTTCCAACAAATCAGGCATACAAGTCATATCAATATCATGTTCATACAAAATAAAGGATGATGCAACCCAAATCCAAACCTATTTGTCCATCCGCTACATACCACCCGTACCAACCTGTACACCGCGGGGACTACTAAGTCGACCCTCCATCCGCTACACACCATCGAAGGCAGTCGCTGCAGTCGACGTGCTCATCGCCCACTTATGTTGTGTCATTAGACATCGTATTCACTTCGGATGTAATCGAAGTTACCACTTTTCACTTTATGTGACCGTAGTCACCACTTTACGTTGGTGAGACCGTAGTCATCACCTTCACTTTCTTCCTCCACAAATATCCCGAATGCCCCAATTATTTCATAACATATTTCACATACTAAGTTTTCATTCATGTTACTAATCACATGTTCAAAATATATCACATTCACAATCCTATCAAAAGTAGGAAACGCACTGGTACTCCTTACCACATTTGTGGTGCTTAGCCACATTCACATCTACTGTTACATATTTACATATCTAATGATTGCCATGCAATTTATTGAAAGTTAGTAAGAGTACACACCTTTTTCGCTTAATAGTTTCCGTGAATTCTCGTAGAGCGATCTACCGATCTAGATCTTTCACTCCTATATTCTACCATTAATTAAAACATATAAATAAACCTATTTGGTCTTAAAACCAAATCCTACTAGAAGTAGAATTACTTACCTAGTTGCCGAATTGATTTAATCAAGTCCCAACAGTTGCTAGAATTCCTCTTCCTTGAAATCGGCTAATACTAGGTATGTAACCATGTCGGTTTCGGTTTTTGAAATAATGGAAAACACTTAAACAAATTATGCCTTGGCCGAATATCCCTTACCTTATGATGGGATTCCAAATCAAGAGGATTCCTTTATAAGCCTGTTGAAATCCTATAACTTCGTGTTAGATTAGATCTAACTTTGAAAACGTGAATCATAATCTTTAACCACATATTTATATTTATAATCCTTACCTTAGATCCTTAGATTTCCGAAAGATCCCCTTTTGATGTTGTGGATGATTGCCCTCTTTCTTAGAATCCACAAAGATTCAAATTTAACAAAGAGAACGGAGAAGAAAATAGAAGAAAAAGAGAGGGATTTTTGCTTAATGAAAATTCGCAGAGAGGGTTTTGCCTAGGAGAATTTCGGCAGAGAGAGGAAGAGAGGAGCAAATGTTGATGAGTAGCCCTCCTGTCCTCCTTTTATAGCCAAAGTTATCAGCCTAGAGTCCTTTACTTGGCCACCACTCCTCTTTTGATAATATTATCTCTTTTATTTAAAAGATAAAAGCCTTTAATCCATCAATTATCTCTCAATTACCTCATTAGAAAATAATCCTTTATTTATCTCTTATTATTCACATATTTATGTGAATAAAACTCCTTTATTTATCTCTTATTATTCACATATTTATGTGAATAAAACTCCTTTATTTCTCTCTTATTATTCACATATTTATGTGAATAAAACTCCTTTATTTATCTCTTATTATTCACATATTTATGTGAATAAAACTCCTTTATTTATCTCTTATTATTCACATATTTATGTGAATAAAACTCCTTTATTTATCTCTTATATATCCAAGTTTCCCAAAATGTTCAAGTTTCCATTTTTGGATCATTTCCAAAAATGTTTAGGTTTCCAAAATGTCTAAGTTTCCAAAATGTCCATTTCCATTTCCATTTTCATTCATTTCTAGGTTTCCAAAAGTATCAAAAATTTATTCATAATACTTAAGACTTGTCATTTCATACAATTGATCTGAAAAATGCATAGGCCCTTCCTAGGATGTTACAGATTCTACCCTCTTAAATAAAATTTCGTTCTCGAAATTTCCTAACTAAACAGATTGAGGGTATTATTGTCGCATTGTCTCTTCTCGCTCCCACAAAGCTTCTTCCGATCCATGATTGCGCCATAACACCTTGACTAAAGGCACCGACTTCTTTTCGTAGTGCTTTCACGCCACGCCCAAGATCGAATCGGCTCCTCCTCGTAGGATAGATCCGGCCTTAACTCCACTTCTTCAACGGGTACCACATGAGACGGATCCGATCGAGCAGCGACGTAGCATGGACACATGAAATACGTCGTGCATTTGATGCAACTCTGGTGGCAACTCCAATTGGTATGCCACCGCCCAACTCGCTCAAGACTTGATAGGGCCCTATAAACCTTGGGCTTAGCTTTCTTTGCGGCCGAACCGCATAACCTTCTTCCGTGGTGAGACCTTTAGAAATACTTGGTCTCCTACTTCAAACTCAATTTCTTTCATCTTAAGGTCTGCGTCGACTTACGTCTCATCGGAAGCTTCTTTCAACCGTGTGCCGAATTAATTCCACCTTCTCCTCGGTTTCGCCACTAACTCTGGACCCAAAACGCGGCGTTCTCCTAACTCGGTCCAACAAGTTGGTGTTCTACATTTCCTTCCATACAATGCTTCGTATGGTGCCATCCGAATGCTTGCACGATAGCATGTTGTTGTAGGCGAACTCGGCTAGAGGCAAGTAATCTTCCCAACTTCCTCGGAAATCCATCACACTGACCTCTTAGCATATCTTCCAACACTTGTATAACCTGTTCGCATCGCCTGTCGTCGATTGTGGATGAAAAGCCGTAGTGAAGTCTAGCTTAGTGCCTAATGCTTGATGAAGTGCTTTCCAAAATCGAGACGTAAACCTTGGGTCTCTATCGAGATGATCGACATCGGTACCCCGTGTAGCCTCACGATCTCCGCCACATATAACTTGGCTAACTTTTGAAGGGAATAGTCGATCCTCACGGGGATAAAATGTGCGGACTTGGTCAAACGGTCCACTATCACCCATACCGAGTCCTTCTTAGTGGGCGTGAGGGAAGCCCACTAACTAAGTCCATGGTAATTCTTTCCCACTTCCATTGGGGAATCTCAATTGGTTGAAGCAATCCTCGATGGGACTTGGTGTTCACCTTTACTTGCCGACATGTCAAACATTTCCCCACAAATTCGAGTCACCTCTCGCGTTGTGTCGACCACCAAAATTGTTCCCTTAGATCTCTATCTGACTTGATGCCTCGGGATGCATAGCATAAGGACTACCATGCGCTTCAGAAGAATCCTTTGTCTCAACTCCTTATCCTCGACATACAAACCTTTTCCTTGTAAGCACAAGACTCCTTCATCATTGACGCCATAATCCTTTAATCCTCCTTGCCGTATTTGTGTAACTTAGTACTTAAGTCCTTATCCGCCAACCTGTCCCCTCTTTCACCTCCTTCACCAAAGTTGGCTTGACTTGTAACTCGCTAACAAAGCTTAGTCTTCATACAAACTTAAGTGAGCGAACAAAGCCCTTAAATCCGACACAACCTTCCTACTTAGGGCGTCGGCTACCACATTCGCCTTGCCGGATGGTATTCTATCGAGCAGTCATAATCTTTCAATAACTCCACCCACCTTCGTTGCCTCAAGTTCAACTCCTTACGAGTCAACAAATACTTAAGGCTTTTGTGGTCCGTGTAAATTATCGACCTTTCTCCATAAAGGTAGTGCCTCCAAACTTTGAGGGCGAAAACCAGCGCCATGAGTTCCAAGTCATGAGTTGGGTAGTTCACCTCATGCGGGCTTAAGCTGTCGAGATGCATAAGCGACTACCTTTCCTTCTTGCATTAGCACACACCTAACCCCGTGTGCGAAGCATCACAATATACTACGGAAGTCCTTACGCTCCCTGCCGATTAACACCACCGAGCTTCACGCAAGACTTTTAAGCTTTTCAAAGCTCTCCTGTTGCTTATCCGTCCACACAAACGGTACTTCCTTCCTTAGTAACTTTGTCAAAGGTGCGGCTATCGACGAGAATCCTTCCACGAACCTTCAGTAATAGCCCGCCAAGCCTAAGAAACTTCGATTTCAGCCACCGACCTAGGTGATTTCCAATCCAACACGGCTTCGATCTTCCTAGGATCCACTCTTATTCCTTCTGCGGATACCACATATCCTAGGAACGCCACTTCCTTGAGCCAAAATTCGCACTTGCTGAATTTGGCATAAAGCTTCTTTTCCTTAACACTTCTAACACAACTCGGAGATGCTCATCGTGCTCCTCCTCCGCCTTGGAATACACACCAAAATGTCGTCGATGAACACCACGACGAATCTATCCAAGTAGGGTTGGAAAACCCTATTCATCATATCCATGAAGCGGGGCGGTGCGTTTCGTCAACCCAAACGGCATCACCACAAATTCAAAATGACCGTACCTTGTCCTAAAAGCGGTCTTATGAATATCACCTCCTTCACTTTCGGTTGATGATACCCCGACCTTAAGTCGATCTTTGAGAACTCTGTTTGCCTTCTTTCGGTTGGTCGAACAAGTCATCTATCCTTGGCAAAGGATACTTGTTCTTGATGGTCGGATTTGTTCAATCGACGATAATCTATGCACATCCGCATAGTTCCATCCTTCTTCTTCACAAAGAGAACAGGGTGCTCCCCACGGAGACACACCGGGTCGAATGAACCCACGATCCAACAACTCTTGGATTTGAGCCTTGAGCTCCACTAACTCCTTTGGTGCCATTCGGTAGGGAGCGATTGACACAGGAGCTGTTCTCGGTAGCAAATCTATTCCAAATTCCACTTCTCTATCTGGGGGGTATTAGGGCAACTCCTCGGAAATACATCCTCAAAATCCCTAACTGTTCTAACTCCCTTGACACCTTCCTCTTCTCCTCTTAACGCACTCACGAAGGCTAAGAATGCCTTACATCCTTTCTTAACCATTTTCTCGGCCTTGATCTGTGAAACTACGTTAGACAAGTAGTTCCTCCTTTCTCCGATCATCACTACTACCTCACCTTCCGGGTTCTTAGTTCCATACGTTTAGCCGCACAATCCAACACGGCTCGATGCTCTACTAGCCAATCCATTCCAAGTATAAGCTCAAACTCTCCGAAGGGTAATTCCATTAAGTCACCAGAAAGTTCGCTCCCCGAATCTCTAGGGGTACATTCGAAAGATCCTATCTATCCTCACCGTTTGGCCTAAAGGGCTTACTACGATTATCCGCCTATCGTAAAGTTCAGAGTGTAGGCCTAGTGTTTCAACCACACTACATGCAACATAGGAATGAGTTGAGCCCACATCAATAAGAGCAAAATAGGGTTTGTCATGAATAAAGAACGCATCGGTTATAACATCCGCCGCGTCTCCTCTTCCCTCCGCGAACCGCGTAAACCAAACCCGGTTGCCTTGCTCGCGCGTTAAGTGCACCTCGGTCCCGAGCTCCACGGCCCTGCCACTACTGCGTGTTGGCCGACCCACGACCTCTTTGAGGTCGCCGTCCGCCTCTACTAGCCACGGTTAGCATTACGAGTCTTTGGTTGGCTCTCATCTAACGACTTGGGGCAATCCTTAATCATATGGTCCTTGGACCCACACTTGAGACATCGTCCCGCCTTTTTCCAACACTCTCCCCGTGCTTCCTTCCACAATGTTCACAAGGGCGAAAATGCGGCCGCACCCGACTGTTGACTTTGTGGCTGTCAACTCTAGGCCTCTTGTGGCCTTTTCGGATGGCCCAAAACCTCTTTTGGGCTTATTTCTGTCCACACCGCTTGGTGGCGTCCTTAATTCCTCACCACTTTAGCCTTTTCCACCAAGGCGAGAGAATTCCCGCTCGATGCGGTGCTATCAAAAGTCTCAAATCGTCCCTAAGTCAGTCCTCAAAACGAACACAGCTGTTCATGCTCGGGCGCGCCACTACTCATCGGGCATATCGGCTCAACCTCAAGAATTTCGCTTCATATTCTGTGTGACGGACTTACTTCCTTGTACCAACGAGAAAAGCCTTCCTTTGCTCGTCTATATACACGGTTCCCACATACTTCTTACAAATGCTTCCTTAGCATATTCCCGAGTTAGATCTTCCGCCGTGGCACCGCCCCGAAACGGTTAACCACCATTGATACGCTTCATCGCGTAATGCTGATGCGTCATCCCTTTCAACTTCTCCTCGGGGTCAAGTCGAGCTCATCCATGACGCTTTCGGTTGCTTCCAACCGAAGACTCGGTATCTTCGGGTGCCACTCCCGATACTCCTCTAAACATTTCAGCTCCATTAGCACGGAGCCGCTCGAGCCTGCACTTACGATTTCTGAATTGTTTCTGCACAACCACCAATTCCAAAACTCGCAAAGACGACTGCGACACGGCATCTTCCCTGCTCGAGCCTCTTTGCTCAACATTGACAAATTTGGGGTGATGGTGGTGGTGGTATCTCATTGTCGTAACCTTGTCCCGATCTAACGATCATCCTTCCTCTACCTCTTCCACGACGACCACGTCCTCTTGAGCTCATTATCGGCGAGATCCGATTAAGGAATTTTATGTATTAGTATTCTTGTTTCACTTATTACCCGCGATGATATCTTATGAAGAAGAGTTTAAGAGTGGTTCTTTCGTATTCATACATGCATACTGATCTTGCATTCATTCATTCATCCATCAACAAATATGAACTTTCGTTCATTCAAAGAAACGTTGTAATTCTTGTTGTTGTTTTCGTTATTTTGCTTTTCCACTACCCGGGGCATTTTCGTAATTTTATCCTACTGTGGGTATTTTCGTAAATTTCAAAAATAAAAAGTTCCTGGTGATTTTTGTGAAAGTATTTTGGTACTTCTAAAGTTCCGGGAAATTTTGGAAGAATTTTGAAATCCAGTGGGTATTTCGGTAATTTTGATCTCAGGGGGTATTTTGATAATTTTTCCAAACATCGGGGTAAATTTGTAAAATTTATTAAGTTAGGGATATTTTCCAAGATTGTAAAACATTGAGGGTTCCTTTGAGAGTTACACTTTTCAAAGCAATGATATTGTAAAAATTTTGGAAATCAGGGTCGTTTTGGTAATTTTGTAAGTTAGAGCAATTTTGTAATTTTCCAAAATCAAGATAGTTTGATATTTTACAAATTAGGGTTTTTGAACATTTGATAAAGTAATGAAATTTTGTTAAAACTATGGGTGGTTTGGTAATTTTATAAACCAAGGGTTTTTTTTTTTTTTTTTTTTTAGAAGAAAATGTTGTAAAATAGTTCTCATAAGTTTCTAAGAGTTTTAAAACTAAATTTTGGTTATACACATTTTTTTTTTTTTTATTTTTTTATAAAAGAAAAGCGGCTAAGTCCCTTTCGGTTTTATTCTTTGTGTTTAGCCTATGACCGAGCCCTCTTGGTCGGGGTGAACCAAAGCTACGCACTGACCGCAGATTCGAATGAAGAGGAGGTGAGTCACGCTGGATCGCTTAAATACCAAGCTCTCACCGACCTTTCTAGACATGCGCATGCAGAGGTTGCCACACCACCGAGCCTTACGAGTTTGGTGACAGAGTTACGCACTGTAGGATACTGCGAAGAGGAGGTGAGTCACTAGGATCGCTTAAATACCTGGGCTCTTAGGATCCAATCCTAGACATGCGCATGTGGGTTGCCACACCTAGCTTAATAACTTAGTCATAGGTTTGTTAAGTTCATTTAGTCTTATGAGTTTCAAGTGTTTGAGTAGTCTAATCCTAGGGTTCAAGTTCCTATCACACTATTCTACGTTCCATGCCTTTTCTACCCTTTTACAATTCATAATTCACATAATCACACGGATGGTTAAAGGTACTTACTTGGTGGATCATGGTCGGAGACTTAGGTGCCATGCCATAAAACCCGCTTATTTCAAAGAAATTCATTTGGGCTCGAATTGAAAATGTTTTGGGCCTGAGCCCACAGCCGAGAGTTTTAAACACAGGCTCGATACCAGTGAAACACACCCACACCAGGCCCACGAGCCCGAACAGGATCTGGTATGTTCCTTAAATAAATCGGTTTTCAATGTTCTAAATGACTTAGAGAAAATTTGTGTAATTTTAAAAAAATTGTTTTGGGTTGGGCTTAATTTGAAACCTATTTAATAAATTTCGAAATCCAACTTAAATAAGGTGACAAAATAATTTTTGGGTTTATTATTTTAAAAGAAATAAATTTACTTATCTTTAATCAAACATAAATTGTATCATATTCAAATAAAAATAAATGAAATAAAGAAAATCCAACTGGGCCTTATGGCCTTGTTACATCATTCAAACCCAAAATAAAGTACTAAAATTTCATAAAGTCCAAATTCCAAATAATTCCTTCAAGCGATGCATGGCCACCTTTAGCTCCTGCCACCCAGGTCCATCACCGCTCATCACCTGAAAAATAATTCCCCAACGGGGTGAGTCAACAGACTCAATGTGTACATAGTACTAATTTCCAACAAATCGGAGCATACAAGTCATATCAATATCATGTTCATACAAAATAAAGGATGATGCAACCCAAATCCAAACCTATTTGTCCATCCGCTACATACCACCCGTACCAACTTTGTATAACCGCGGGGACTACTAAGTCGACCCTCCATCCGCTACACACCATCGAAGGCGATCAGCTGCGATCGACGTGCTCATCGCCCACTTATGTTGTGTCATTAGACACTGTATTCTTTGGATGTAACCGGTTACCACTTTTCACTTTATGTGACCGTAGTCACCACTTTACGTTGGTGAGACCGTAGTCATCACCTTCACTTTCTTCCTCCACAAATATCCCGAATGCCCCAATTATTTCATAACATATTTCACATACTAAGTTTTCATTCATGTTACTAATCACATGTTCAAAATATATCACATTCACAATCCTATCAAAAGTAGGAAAGCGTGCACAGGTACTCCTTACCACATTTGTGGTGCTTAGCCACATTCACATACTATTACATATTTACATATCTAATGATTGCCATGCAATTTATTGAAAGTTAGTAAGAGTACACACCTTTTTCGCTTAATAGTTTCCGTGAATTTCAGAGAGCGATCTACCGATCTAGATCTTTCACTCCTATATTCGGCCATTAATTAAAACATATAAATAAACCTATTTGGTCTTAAAACCAAATCCTACTAGAAGTAGAATTACTTACCTAGTTGCCGAATTGATTTAATCAAGTCCCAACAGATTGCTAGAATTCCTCTTCCTTGAAATCGGCTAATACTAGGTATGTAACCATGTCATTTTCGGTTTTTGAAATAATGGAAAACACTTAAACAAATTATGCCTTGGCCGAATATCCCTTACCTTATGATGGGATTCCAAATCAAGAGGATTCTTTATAAACTGTTGAAATCCTATAACTTCGTGTTAGATTAGATCTAACTTTGAAAACGTGAATCATAATCTTTAACCACATATTTATATTTATAATCCTTACCTTAGATCCTTAGATTTCCCGAAAGATCCCCTTTTGATGTTGTGGATGATTGCCTCTTTCTTAGAATCCACAAAGATTCAAATTTTAACAAAGAGAACGAAGAAGAAAATAGAAGAAAAGAGAGGGATTTTTGCTTAATGAAAATTCGGCAGAGAGGGGGTTTTGCCTAGGAGAATTTCTGAGAGAGGAAGAGGAGCAAATGTTGATGAGTAGCCCTCCTGTCCTCCTTTTATAGCCAAAGTTATCAGCCTAGGAGTCCTTTACTTGGCCACCACTCCTCTTTTTGATAATATTATCTCTTTTATTTAAAAGATAAAAGCCTTTAATCCATCAATTATCTCCTCAATTACCTCATTAGAAAATAATCCTTTATTTATCTCTTATTATTCACATATTTATGTGAATAAAACTCCTTTATTTATCTCTTATTATTCACATATTTATGTGAATAAAACTCCTTTATTTCTCTCTTATTATTCACATATTTATGTGAATAAAACTCCTTTATTTATCTCTTATTATTCACATATTTATGTGAATAAAACTCCTTTATTTATCTCTTATTATTCACATATTTATGTGAATAAAACTCCTTTATTTATCTCTTATATATCCAAGTTTCCCAAAATGTTCAAGTTTCCATTTTTGGATCATTTCCAAAAATGTTTAGGTTTCCAAAAATGTCTAAGTTTCCAAAAATGTCCATTTCCATTTCCATTTTCATTCATTTCTAGGTTTCCAAAAGTATCAAAAATTTATTCATAATACTTAAGACTTGTCATTTCATACAATTGATCTGAAAAATGCATAGGCCCTTCCTAGGATGTTACATAAGGAAAAACACTGAAAAACTCCAATTTACGCCGATCACAATGACGTATAAGGAGTTGTATCAAAGTTTATTTGATGAGCACGTTGTGTCCCCCCACTATCCAAAATCGATGCAACCTCCATACCCAAAATGGTATGACCCAAACGCTCAGTGTGAGTACCACGCGAGGGTCACAGGCCATTCGATAGAAAATTGTCTTACTTTCAAGAAATTGGTGGAAAATTTCATCAATATGGGTATTGTGAAGATTCGATGACAAAACAGTAAAATGTGGTAATTGAAAGAGGGGCAGGAGATTTTCGTTTCCTTAAAGAGGTCATCAGAAGCTTAGAAATCGAGAAATCAGAACACCACTGGCATATCCGAAGAGGGAACCGAGGAATAAAAGTTTTCTGAGCATCGGCCTTTATGTTCTTGAGAGTGTTTTGAACAATAGGACTGTGGAAGAAACATGTATTTTTAAAGCTAATCTAGAGTAATGTGCAAAGCACACTTGTTGCTTTAAGCTTAGAGGCAATAAGAGTCATTTTGTGAAATAGGCTTGTGTCCGGAATTTTTATTTCAATCAAATGCATCTTTCTAAGTAAATATTTTCATTCTTTACATTTTATACTGTACATTTTTTTCATTTTTTATTCATGACATCATACAAATAATCATTCTTAGAATAATTTATTCTTTGGATTTTCTGCCTTCATACCCACAATGGGTCCCTAGATATCAATGACATGAGTGACGCTGTTACTGACTCTCCTTTTAGTGAGATATGTGTCTAGAGGGATCTAAGGATTTTGAAGATGACAGAGATTACAACTTATTTCCTAATTTGTTAAGAATGGTAGATCCTACCTTATGAAGTGCCAACGGACACTACGAACTAACGGCGGAGATGAAAATGGAAGCTTAGCCCATCACAGAAATAAGGCGAGACATCATTGAGTTGTTTTCAATAATTCAAATATGTTTTCGCACAATCATATCAAGGCACACTAGGCCACTAAAACGTGGGTATGCTGTTAAGATTGGTGTTTAAAGAACCCACGTTAATGGTTCTACAATGGCCAGGCTAATCAAGAGGTTCGAGCTACTGGTTTACCAAGAAAGGGAAATTGCATCAGTTACGCCGTAAATGCCAAATTGAGGAAGACAAGACTTATGTGCCTCCTCTATTTTCCCTATATGAGGCATGGACGTTATCAAGACAATCTCCTCAAAAGTTTTTAGCCAACATCGATTCATATTCATGGTCATTGGTTACTTCAACAAAAGGGTGAAAGTCGCTTCTTACGCCAATCTTATAATGTCGACTGTCATCAAATCTCACAAAAAAAGGGATAACCGAAAAAGATTGAGACTCGTGAAGACTGGCATCCGTGCTTGTCGAACGTTTGGTAGGACCCTCACCGGGGCAACACACTTCTCATTGATTTATGGAATAGAGACAATTTTGCCCATGAAAGTCAAGATTCCTTCTATCTGAGTTTTATCAGAGTTGAAGTCGGATGAAGCAGAATGGATAAAATCCCAATATGATTAGCTGAACTTGATCAAAGAAGAGAGGCTAAAGGCCATCCTCATGGTCAAGTGTACCAAAGGCAAATGATACGGGCCTATAACAAGAAGGTTCGTCCTAGAGAATTCCATGAAGGAGGCCTAGTTTTGGAAAATATCCTTTCCATGCAAAAGAGACTTCAGAAGAAAGTGGATGTCAAACTGGGAAGGACCTTATGCAACAAAGAAGGCCTGTTCTGGGGAAGCATGGATATTGACCGAGATGGATAGCAAGGATCTACCCAATCCGGTGAATTCAGATTCAATAAAAAGTTTTCCAAAGAAAAAACAAAAAAAAAAAAGAAGAAAGAAGAAAGAAGAAAGAAGAAAAAGGAAAGGCCAAGGCGAAAACCCGCAACGGGCGCCTTGAGACCAAAGGGATGAGCTGAAAACCCGAAAAGGGCAGCTCAAATTTTGATCAAAAGTGGGGCATAAGTGGTCTTGCTACGCTTGAATTAACATTGAAGAAGTATGTTACGTCTTGGAGCATCGACAAAGTACTCCGGATCCCCTAAACACATATTGAACTTAAAATGGTCCTCAAGAAGTTTGAACAGAGAAGCTCAGGCTGCGATATCTGGGGCACCTAGCTTCCATTTTATCCATTTTAAATTTTTTATTTATGATTATCTTATTCTTTTCAAAATACACCACCAATAAATTTCCTTCTTGATTACATTTGCTAGCTTTGATTAACTTGTTTGTTTCAAGCTATGCTTCCAATCAATTTCCTTCTTGCCCATTGTTACGACCTTTTTCAGGCATTTTGCATTGAAATAATGATTAGTGGATTAATAATACTTTTATAAAAGGAGTTTCGCATATTACTCTGGAAACTTCTGAATAATACAAGAGCCTGAAGCAGGATTGTTGTTTAGGATTCACCAAGGGTTGGAAACATCTGAGTCCAAATAAAGGTTATCTCTTTGGATTTTGTAAAAAATGGTGATTGAACAAAATGACAAGATATTACGTTAGAGAGTAATATCAACTCAAGCGTAAGAGGGGAATAATTCTCCAGAAGAATGATATTCTGCATCCATACAAATATCATGAATACACATCTGGGCAGATTTTCCAGGGAGTGATCAGATGATTGAACAAGTTCTCTACCCCTGAATGGCGGTGGGATGGATTGGAAAAGTTTCACCTCCATGAATCATAGTAAGATGGTACAAACCCCAGGTCCCAGAGGTATCATGGTGAACTTTGAAGTTATAGTGGGGCAAATCGGTTGAGTGAAGCATGATCGTTTCTACGAGTTTGCTGTCAAAATACCAGCCGAGCAAGAAGGCAGCATAATACGTCAGAGATAAAGCCTTGATAAATAACAATGACACCTTAAACATTTAACAAAGGATCATTCTCGTGGCATTCTGCATTCATGCAAATGTCATCCATAGTCACTTGGTTAGGAGCACTCGATTCATTCTGGCCATTGCATCCTAATCATTGTAAAAAGACCATTCTCATGACATTCTGCATTCATACAAATGTTGTCCATAACACATGTAGTTAGGAGGCTTTGAGTCATTCCGATCATAGCATCCTCATCATTTGCATAAGCATAAGCACATAAAATTAATTCTACAGGACAGGTTCCTCAAAGAACAGTGTAGCAATATCGAAGTTCAGATTTTGTTCCCTAGAGATGGTAGTGGGAGCAGATCAAGATTGAAGTCTTCTGAAAATAGTAAGGAAGCAATTTGAAAAGTTCAGATTTTGTTCCCTAGAGATGACAGTCATGCAGATCAAGATTGAAGTCTTCACGAAGATAGTAAGGAAGCAAATTGAAAAGTTGATTTTGTTCCCTAGAGATGATAGTAGAGTGATCAAGATTGAAATCTTCCTGAAGATAGTAAGGAAGCAAATTGAAAAGTTCAGATTTCGTTCCCTAGAGATGATAGTGGAGCAGACTGAAGATTGAAGTCTTCCTGAGATAGTAAGGAAGCAAATTGGGAAGTTCAGACTTATTTCCTCGAAGTTCCAGTGGAGTAGGTTGAGATTATAAATCCCGTCTCCCTGAGTTTACAATGAGGATAAACCCTTATTTCTTTGAAATTTCAGTAGAGAAGATGGAGACTACGAATCTCTTCTCCCTAAATTCTCATTTCCTCGACATTCTAGTGGAGTAGGTTGAGATTACAAATCCCGTCTCCCTGAGTTAACAATAAGGATAAATCCTTATTTCTTTGAAGTTTCAGTAGAGAAGATGGAGACTACAAATCTCTTCTCCCTGAATTCTCATTTCCTCGAAGTTCCCGTGGAGTAGGTTAAGATTACAAATCCCGTCTCCCTGAGTTAACAATAAGGATAAATCCTTATTTCTTTGAAGTTTCAGTAGAGAAGATGGAGACTACGAATCTCTTCTCCCTGAATTCTCATTTCCTCGAAGTTCCCGTGGAGTAGGTTGATATTACAAATCCCGTCTCCCTGAGTTAACAATGAGGACAAATCCTTATTTATTTGAAGTTTCAGTAGAGAAGATGGAGACTATGAATCTCTTCTCCCTGAATTCTCATTTCCTCGAAGTTCTCGTAGAGTAGGTTGATATTACAAATCCCGTCTCCCTGAGTTAACAATGAGGATAAATCCTTATTTCTTTGAAGTTTCAGTAGAGAAGATGAAGACTACGAATCTTTTCTCCCTGAATTCTTATTTCCTCGAAGTTCCTTGGAGTAGGTTGAGATTACAAATCCCGTCTCCCTGAGTTAACAATGAGGATAAATCCTTATTTCTTTGAAGTTTCAGTAGAGAAGATGGAGACTACGAATCTCTTCTCCCTGAATTCTTCTCCTCAAAGTTCCAGTGGAGTAGGTTGAGGCTACAAATCCCTTCTCCCTGAGTTTACATTGAGGATCAGTCCTTATTTCTTTGAAGTTTCAGCAGAGAAGATTGAGATTACAAATCTTTTCTCCCTGGAATTACATTGGAGCAGATCGAAGCAACAGTTCCTATACCCCTGAGGATGCAGTGGATTGGAATGAAGCTACCGGAAGAAAAGAAGCTACCACAGAAGTCAAGATTCGGCGAGACTAGGCAAAATTGGCTCTTTTGAAGTCTTTGCTCAATTCTCGTTACACGACAATGAGCAAAGAGGGGCAGCTGTAGTACCCAATTTTGGCCCTAGTTCAAAAACAAAATAAACCCAAATAAAAAAACCCAATAAATGTCCAAATTCAAATGCACCAAGCCCAAAAGTTAAACCCTAAGCCCAATCTATATCAGCCCATTCCAAGAAAAAAACAACAACCTCCCTAACTCCCTTCACCGCCGACCTTCTATCTCCTCCACGCCTCTGCAAAGACTCGCCACGCACGCCACCAGCAATTTCACGCCCGCTTTCGACACTGCAATGACAAGAAAACACGCAAGCAAGAAGAAACAAAGAGCAAAACGACAAACAGAACAAAGAAGACAAAATGAAAAAAAAAACAAAATGACAGAGAAACAAAACAGAAAAAAACAAAAGAGGATCTTTGCGAATCGGTTATAAAACCGAGACAAGTCTTGTATTTTTTTTTCTTCCGATTTTTATATACTACGAACACTGAAAATAAAAAGAAATCGAGAAAATCGAAGGTTGATTTCGATTTGTTCTTATTATTATTTATCTTTGCTTTCATTTTTTTTTTAGTTTTGATTTTATTGTTTTAAGACTTTTACAAACAATAACAAAAACGAAGAAAAGAAAACTTACGAGAATCCAAGGGCCCGTCTCGCACCTCGTTGGTCACGGATTTAATGGCGATGAGGCGTCGAGGTCGGGCTTCAAGGGATATGGCTTCAACAGGTTAAAGTCCCCTCTCCGTGCGTTGTCGGCCACCGAATTCGGTGGTGGTGCGATGCACATTGCTCTGAGAAGCCCGATCGTCGGGACAAAAATGGGGAAAAAAGTGCCCTTTTTCGGTTTTGAGAGAAAGAAGGGGGAGGCTTTTGAATTTTTTTTTTTTTTTGAAAGCATTGAAAGAATGAGTTTTAAATTTTTTTTGAGTTTTTAACATTGAACAAAATGGCGCCGTTTGGATGCAAGGGGAGCTGCGCATATCCTTTAAAAGGGATATTTGCGCGATAGATCCTTCCCTATATGCGCTATTCAATTGACCCTCTTTTTGTTTTTTTTTTACAGATTTTACCCGTACATTTCTCCAGGTTTTCAATTGGGTCCTTGACCATAAATGCGCATAAGAAGGCTGGGAATATTGCCCCGATCGGTCCCCCTGTCTTAGCGCGTCTTCTAATTTAGGCCCGTAATTTCATTTCTATTTTAATTCAGTCCCTAATCTGTTGATTTTTAAACCTTTTTTAATTTTTTATTTATTTATCAACATTAATATTATATATATATATATTATTTATTTTAAACTGTTTTATTTATTATATTAGGTATTTAAATTTCTTTATATATTATTTATTTTAAACCTTTTATATTATTTTGAATTGCTTTACATATTATTTATTTTAAATTGCTTTACATATTATTTATTTTAAACTTTTATTACGAATTATTTACTTAAATCGTTTTGCTAATTATTTTAAATTATTTTATGTATTATTTCTCTTTAAATTGTTTAATTCATTGGTCTTTGTTTATTAATGTTATTACTTAGATGGTGTATATTGTTTAGTTATTGCTTTTGCATGTGCCATAATTTATTTATTTGTATTGTCATATTATTATAGTTCATTATAATTTCGTATTCATGTATTATTGTTCCATTATTGTTATTATTATTCAAGCATGTTAATATTTTAGATTAACGATTCCAATGTCATGTATTATGTGTATTATGTTATCGTTACGCAAAATTCGTGTCACATTACCATTATTCGTCGAGCACAACCCCATTCACGCTTTAAATAAGGTTTCTTTAAAATCTAAACTACCAAACGTATATCATTTTTAAATATTTTATCAATTTCATCCAAAAAAACAAAATCTTTTAAAACAAGGCAATATTTTATGTTTGGAAACCCGATAGATCGTGCCCTACGTGTTGGGTTTCGGTTTTTTTTTCGCTTGGCCAAACAATCGAATATCCTTTTGATATATTTTAATGCACGAGTCTCGGGAATATTGAGATGATCTTAAATTCGAAGATTTAAATTATCGTGTCCTAACGCATCTTGGATGTGATATTTTGTTCCTTCTGAGCGAGAAAATCTTGATATTCAATTCGTAAAATTCAAATATTTCCAAAAAGAGATCGAATTTTTAAATTCTTTTTAAAATTTTTAACTTTCGACATTGAGACATTAATTAATCAATTTGGTACCAATTTTGACGTGATTTAGGTGCTAACCCTTCCTCGCACGTAACCGACTCTAACCCGCTTTCTTAAATTTCGTAGACCAAAAACACTGTTTTAGTAAACCAAAATGTTTTATTAAAACAAAGGTGATCCGATCACACCAAATAAAGATCGGTAGCGACTCCCGTTTTTTCGTTTTCAAAACTCAAGTCGATTCCCATTTTCAAAAAAAAATGGTTACGACACAGTCAATTTGATTTCAATTATTTTGATCTTAATAATAGTTTTTCCAGTCAAATGAAAAGAAAAAAAAACCATTGAAAAAAAGAAGAGACGGAAGAAAAATAAAAAGAGGAGATGAACAGTTTTTTTTAGTCAAGGTTTAGGTTTAAAAATTTTAATTAATTAAAATTTTTAATTAAAAATCTATTTTCATTACATTTAGAAATCCAAGTTGGCACCGAAAATCTAGTTGGACTGCCACGTAGGATTACCGTTAGAGAGATAACGAAACTTAATGGTAGAGTGATCACTTCGTAACAAAATAATAATATAAGTGACTAAAACGTAACATTTCAAACATAAGTAACTAAAATATAACCTGAGACAAACAAAAGTGACTATTTTTATAGATTACTTTAAAAAATTTATATTTAGTATAGATTATATTAAATATTAAGTCAAAAAGAAAAAGGAAAGTTATTATAAGTAGAAGATAAGGAGTGACCCATCCATCCCCTAATCTCATACACTTAATCATCCATCTAGAGAGACAAACATAATATTTTAATCATTAACTTAATCATACTTAATTGTTAGATTAAATATATTAATTTAGTTATCCAAGAATTGAACTTGTTGAAGAAAGAGTGAGTGTCTCACATGCCATGTGAACAACAGCTGTTTCCATTCCCCCACTTTGATAATACATCCTTCTTACCATCTTTGCTCTCTTTTGACTCCCATTATTTCTTTCTTCCCTTCAATCCACCCCAAACCAAAACCAAATTAATACCACCATCTCTCTCTCTCTCTCTCTAAAACCAGATCTCAAAGCTCTCTTCTTTCTCTCTAATGGCACCCGTCATATCCTAAAACACCTCTCTCCCTCTTTTCTTTCTTGTCCGAAAGAAGTTAAATTTCCCACAAATATGAGGCCTTCATTAGCCTCAACAACATACTTTTCTCTCCTCATTCTCACATTCACCGTCACCTTTCTTATCTCCCTCGAAGCTGCTGCTTCTGCTTCTTCCAAAAACAGAGATTCTCAGCTACTTCTCAACTTCAAAGCCAGCTTGCTTGACCCATCTCTTCTTCAAAGCTGGGTTGCTAACCAAGACCCTTGTAGCTTCAAAGGTGTTACATGCCAAGATTCCAAAGTTTCCTCTATTAATCTCAGCTACACAGCATTGAGCACTGATTTTCATATTGTTGCTGCTCTCCTTTTATCCCTGCAAAACCTGGAATCCCTTTCTTTGTTGAAGGCCAATATCTCTGGCAACATTTCTTTCCCTTCTGGGTCCAAGTGTAGCTCCCTGTTGACCACCTTAGATCTATCTCAAAACACCTTGTCGGGTCCTCTTTCAACTGTTTCCAACTTGGGTTCTTGCACAAACTTGAAGGTTCTCAATCTATCAAGCAATAGCCTTGAGTTTTCAGGTAAAGAATCCAGGGGTTTGAAGCTAAGTTTGGAAGCTCTGGATCTTTCTTTCAACAAGCTATCTGGTGGAAATGTGGTTCCTTGGATTCTTTATGGTGGTTGCTCTGAGTTGAAGCTCTTGGCTTTGAAAGGAAACAAGATTAGTGGTGAAATAAATGTGTCGAATTGCGGAAAGTTGCAGTTTTTGGATTTTTCATCCAACAATTTCTCAATGGGGACTCCTTCATTTGGAGACTGCTTAGCTTTGGAACATCTTGATGTATCTACCAACAAGTTTTCTGGTGATATTTCCCATGCAATTTCTTCGTGTGTGAACTTAAAGTTCTTGAACCTATCAAACAATCAGTTTTCGGGGCCGATTCCAGCTTTGCCAACTTCCAAATTACGGCGCCTTTATTTAGCTTTTAACAAGTTTGAAGGAGAGATTCCAGTGTATCTCACAGAAGGTTGTTCAGGCCTTGTTGAGCTGGATCTTTCTTCAAATAAGCTTTCTGGTATGGTTCCTAGTGGCTTTGGTTCTTGCTCTTCTATGGAGTATTTTTATGTATCGAGTAACAACTTCACTGGTGAACTCCCCATTGAAATATTCCAGAATATGAGTTCCTTGAAGGAGTTGGGTTTAGCTTTTAATTATTTCTCTGGTCCTTTGCCTGAGTCTTTGTCAAGTCTTTCCAACCTGACCGTCCTGGATCTCAGTTCAAATAACTTTTCAGGATCCATCCCTGCTTCTTTGTGTGAAAATCCCACCAACAGGTTGAAAGTTCTGTATCTACAAAATAATATCTTAACTGGCTCTATTCCTCCTACTCTCAGTAACTGTTCTCAGCTTGTTTCACTCCATTTGAGCTTCAATTACCTCACGGGTACAATTCCTCCAAGCCTGGGATCTCTCTCCAATCTCAAGGACTTGAAGCTTTGGATGAATCAGCTCCATGGTGAAATCCCACAACAGCTAGGTAACATTCAGACACTTGAGACATTGATTCTCGACTTCAATGAGTTGACTGGGACAATACCTTCTGGTCTAAGCAACTGTACCAAGTTGAATTGGATTTCATTATCCAACAACCGGTTGACTGGTGAGATTCCTGCTTGGCTTGGCAAGCTTTCCATTCTTGCTATCCTCAAGCTCAGCAATAACTCCTTCTATGGACGAATCCCGCTGGAGCTCGGAGACTGTAAAAGCTTGATATGGTTGGATCTTAATACTAATAACTTGAATGGGACCATCCCTCCTATGCTGTTCAAACAATCTGGTAAAATTGCTGTCAATTTCATTGCTGGGAAGAGGTTTACGTATATCAAGAATGATGGAAGCCAGGAGTGCCATGGGTCAGGAAATTTACTAGAATTTGCAGGAATTAGAGAACAACAGTTGGACAGAATTTCTGCTAGGAACCCTTGCAACTTTACTACTAGAGTGTATGGAGGTCTCACACAGCCCACATTCAACAACAATGGTTCTATGATCTTTCTTGATCTTTCATACAATCTGCTGTCAGGGACAATTCCCAATGAGATTGGCACAATGCCGTATCTCTTTATCTTAAACTTAGGCCACAACAATATCTCCGGAACCATCCCACAGGACATTGGGAAATTGAAGGGTCTTGGCATTCTTGATCTTTCCTACAACCGATTGGAAGGGTCGATCCCACAATCCTTGACTGGCATTACTATGCTCAGTGAGATTCATCTGTCAAACAACCTTCTCTCAGGAATGATTCCTGAAATGGGTCAGTTGCTTACATTCCCAGCTAATGATTTCCTAAATAATTCAGGTCTTTGTGGGGTTCCTCTTCCTGCCTGTGGAAGAGATCAGTCGGCTGGTTCAAATGCCGAGCACCGAGAACCCCATAACAGAAAAGCTACTCTTGCAGAGAGTGTGGGAATGGGATTGTTGGTCTCCCTCTTCTGCATCTTAGGTTTGATCGTAGCTGTTATAGAAACAAAGAAAAGAAGGAAGAAGGGTAATGCTCTTGATGTTCATATGGACAGCAATTCCCACTCAGGCTCTGTAAATACCAGTTGGAAGCTAACTGGCGCACGGGAAGCATTAAGCATAAACCTGGCTACATTTGAGAAGCCCTTGTGGAGGCTCACCTTTGCTGATCTTCTTGAAGCCACTAATGGCTTCCATGATGACAGCCTTATTGGTTCTGGTGGCTTTGGTGACGTATACAAGGCCCAACTGAAAGATAGGAGTATTGTTGCAATCAAGAAACTAATACATATTAGTGGACAGGGGGACCGTGAATTCACTGCAGAAATGGAAACCATTGGGAAGATCAAGCATCGTAACCTTGTTCCTCTCTTGGGTTACTGTAAGGTGGGAGAAGAAAGGCTTCTAGTCTATGAGTATATGAGGTATGGAAGCTTAGAGGATGTTTTACATGATCAAAAGAAATCTGGGATCAAATTGAACTGGGCGGCTAGGCGCAAGATTGCCATTGGGGCTGCTAGAGGTCTGGCATTTCTTCACCATAATTGCACTCCGCATATAATTCATAGAGATATGAAATCGAGCAATGTCCTGCTTGATGAGAATTTGGAGGCGAGAATCTCAGATTTCGGGATGGCAAGGCTTATGAGTGCGATGGATACGCATTTGAGTGTTAGCACATTAGCCGGTACTCCTGGTTATGTTCCACCTGAATACTACCAAAGCTTTAGATGTTCGGCGAAAGGTGATGTTTACAGTTACGGTGTAGTCTTACTCGAGTTGCTAACAGGTAAAAGGCCTACAGATTCTGTTGATTTCGGTGATAACAACCTTGTGGGGTGGGTGAAACAACATGCAAAACTTAAAATAAGTGACATCTTCGATCTGGAGCTCATGAAAGAGGAACCAAGTCTAGAGATTGAACTTTTACAACACTTAAATGTAGCCTGTGCTTGCTTGGATGACCGACCATGGAGACGACCCACAATGATTCAAGTCATGGCAAAGTTCAAGGAAATACAAGCAGGGTCGGGACTCGAGTCCCAATCAACCATTGCCACTGATGATGGAGGTTTCAGCGCAGTCGAAATGGTAGACATGACCATAAAAGAAATCCCCGAAGGTAAGCAATAGGTGATCACACAAGGTGATGATTCATTGAGATCTCCCACAAAATTTTCCCAACATAAAAAAAGAAAAAAAGAGGCATAGAACTGTGTCTACCATTTGATGTATGTATCTTGTTATACATAAAAAAGAAAAAGAAAAAAGGAGGTTATTTAACTTGGTTATGATATGTGTAAATGTACAGTTTGCTGTTATTGTTTTGCAGTTGCTTTTGTTTTATAAAGTGAAGTGTGTGATTCAGATGTTAAATACTCAAAAAGGTAAGGAGGGTGTTAGATTAGATGGGTGAGCTCAGTCTGAGTGATGGTGACTAAGTGAAGGCTTTTTTTGGACCCTTTTTCAGTTTTTCTTGATTTGTTTTCATTCTCTTGCATCATATTCCCACTTTATTCCATTCTTTATATATTTTTTTTCATATTTAGGCAATACACGTCAACTTTAATTTTTTGTATAGATGATGCGATGCATAAATTAATCCAATTATGATCATTATTCAACTAGTTTATTAATTATATTGTCGGGATCAGAATAAAATATATTCCTGCTCTAACTGTTGATACAGTAATTTTGGGGCGGTTTTAAGTTTTATAGGGATTCTTTTATCTTTGTATTTGTCCCAAATTTTCCATTGTGGTCCTATATCTATGGATGCCATTTTATTTCTTTCTTTTATTTACGAGTTTAAAATGGTAGGGAATAATACTAACTAATATTCAAAAATGAAAGCATACAGAAGAACTTAACATATTCTTCCAAATGCATTTACCATGATGATAATTAACTCAAATTAGATTATTTTTTTTAAAAAAAAATTCTTGGAAAATATTCAATAAACAATCATCTTTGTCTTCAATCTCAAGAAAGGGTAAAGAGAATGTGGAGCTCTTTCTTTTTTTAAATATCCCACATTATTTTTATTTCAGCTTTCATACTCATTGAATGAACAAAAACAAAAAAAAAGAAACTTTTCAGTGCAAAACATCTTTCCGCTTGGGTCTGTCAATTTTGTACACCATACCAATACGATATAAATATGATTAAAAATACATGAATATTTTAATATTTATATAATTTATTATTACTTTTAAAAGTTATATAAATATATAAAACCTTAAATATGATTATAATCTGCTCAAGATTAATGCATATTTTAGTTTTTGAAGTATATCATTTTCCTATTTTGATCTTTATTTTTTTTCTACTCATTTCAGTCCCTACCCTTATTTAATGTTCTCAAATCAATCTTTTGGACATTAAATAGTAACGGTTGGAATATCCAGCCAATTATAAACTCTCACAAGTTATACAATGATGTCACAGTGGCATAATCATCTGAAAAACTTTAAATTAATCTTTAAAAATAAAATAAAAATAAAAATTACAATAATTATAAAATTATTTAAAATAAATTTAAAATACATAAAAATACATAAAAATTTACTAAAATTTACTATTTTAAATATATATATATATATATATATATAAATTTTAATATTTTTAATTTTTTGCAAATCACATTTTCAATAGCAAGAACATGGTTGTCTCTTAGAAGGATACCCTCTATGATAATTGTTTTGTAATTCAATAAATTGGAATTTATAATTAGTAGATTTTTTAGATAATAAATTTGGATTATTTTTTATAATTATTTAAATAATAAAAAATTATGTTATTTTAATAAATAATATTTTTAATTATTCCAACTATTTTTTACCATCCCAAGACAAATTATTTATTTGTAGACCAATATATTAATTTGCAAAAAAAAAAAAATTAAAAGTGAAGTGGATATCTAAATATTAACATGCGCATTTGTTGCCTCAAAATATTTGAATTCAAATATTTTTTGAATCTTTAATGTTTACGATCACAGTTACAAATCAAATGCTCACAAATATTTGAATATGCCATCGTTCTCCCTAAGTCGACCACCATTGCCGAGTGTTACATCATTCTAAAGAACTTCGGTACAAAATAAAAAGAGTACGTGATGAAGGAATCTTACTCCAAACATTTAAATAAATTTAAATAAAAAGAGTACTTGAGTCAAATAAATATGCTAACAGTAATACTGATAAAGTACTAAAAATTGATGTATTTTAAAATATTAAAAAATTGATATAAAAAATTATTCAATTTTATTAAAATATTTTTAAAATAAATTTTTTACAAAACTTGATTGTATAACTATATACAATTCTTTTATAAAAATTTTAATATTTTAAATGTGATTAGCGGAGGTATACTTTATTCCATGATACAATAATTTTAACTATTTCTTAAGAACTTTCAATAATTTTATACCCATCTTTTATGAATTCTAATACTTTTTATAATTTTTTACAATATTTATAGAATTTCTAATAAAGTTTATAGTATTTTTTTATTTTTTTACAATTTCTTAAAAAAATTCTAACATATTTTTAAAAATTTATATATGTTTATAATTTTATTTATATTTTTCGTAATTTTTTATATTTTTTATAATTTTAAAGATTTTTTTTGTTTTTTCAGATGATGATGTCATTATGACGTTAGCATGTGCCATGACAATATCTTATTGGTTGGATATCCTAGTCGATTTTTTTAACGTCCAAAGGACTGAACTGGTAATGACTGATAGCATTAGGGGCTAAACTAACAATGTCGGAAAATATTAGGGACTCAAGTGGGCAAAAATAAATTTTAAAAATCAAAGTTAAAAAAAAATGATATATTTTAGGGACTAAAGATGTATGGTCATAATTCTAGTTAGGCTAGTATTTGCCTCTTGTTTATTTCTTCATCATCACCATCATCATCTAGATTTCAAGGTTTAAAGTTATGGTATAAAGATGTATTACATTTGATGGTTATATGAATGTGCATTTAGTTGGATGAGATGAGGTGCTGGAAAGAAGAGAAGAGGAGGAAATTGGTTGGGGCAGAGATTCAATCTGAGATTTGGGCATGAAATTTAGAGTTTCTTTCATCATTTGATTCTGATGCATTATTATTATTTGAAGGGACAAAGTTAATAAACCGACTTTTTCAATAAAGGTGCCCGCTTTCCGCTGAAAGTAGGATGAAATAAAAGTACTCGTAAATGTATTGTTGCTTTTTAGTTGCTTTCCTTTTAGAAAACAATAGAAAAGGTTTAGTGAAGGAATATTGTAAAAGATGCTGCAAATCTAGGAAGAAGTTTAGCGATGACAGCAAAAAATATGTATATTTCAATTCTTTTAAGCCATTTTCAATTCCTCATTCAATTGGACATCACAGTTACGCATGCTCTATTTGTTCGATTTGACATGGGACTACTATTTTGTAATTTAGACTGATTTTACTTAGTTTAAATTATTATTTATTCAATAGATGTTTTCAATTAATTAAATCTAATCATTATTTTTTTTTTAAAAAGGAAAAAAAAAAAAGTACACGACTAAGAAGGAATTGTCAATGCTGGGCATCAACCTCAAGGAGTCTCTTAGCAAAATACTCCAAGCAAGCCAGTGTCATTGCTGCGAGGAAGTATTGCCATTCCATCCGCCAATTATTTTGTCTCTCGTTAGATATGTGAAAAGGAAACTTCCCATGATATTTCACACAAGTATTTAATATCCCTTACAAGTCTAATGTTGTTCGAACTACCTTATTCAGTTGTGACCAAGTGCACCACCATGGCACTTTCACACTCAACTGTAACACATAGATAACCCATGGTCTAATCCACATAGTTTCACTTTAAGGACAGAACATGATCCTAAAAAGTGAGTATAACCCAATAGCCAGTTTCCTAGTCGATTGCACGAAAAACCGTCCTAAGCTGCATAATCATGCTCTCCGGCTCGAATCTATCATAGTTAAGCTTTGATACAATCTCCTTATGGTGGTGTCTATCCAAGATGCATCGAGCCTTTCCTGGATCGTGATTTGTTATATAACTCAATCACTTTAACATGCCTTGCCCACAACAACCTTTGCTCATGTATCTCATTACTACAGAAGTTACCTCTACCAAAAATCACCAAATTGAGATGTGATGTAGAATCCCAGATGAAACAAACCGAATGGATGTTTAATGTTGAATTTGTTGAGATCGAATGAATTTTTTTGAATTGGAAAAGAATGTCTTCTAAGTCTATGAAATTTCCAAAAACAAAATAAAAAAAAACAATGTTAGAATTGAGTGACCCGAATCCTTGTTAAAATAAAATGCAATGGTAAAATAAAATAAAATTAAAATCCATATAGAACTACACTTCTTTTATTTTATTTTAGAATAAGGTTTTTCAGCCTTATTACACTTCATCTATTTGATATTGATTAGAATAAGATGTTTTAACCTTACTACACTCATTATATTAGAATATGGTTTTAAAAGCCTATAAATAGACATAGTCTACTCCTCTTGTAATCATTCGAATTCGACATAGTGAATTATCTTCCCCTCTGCCCATGGTTTTTTTTCCCGAAAGGGTTTCCACATAAAAATCTGCGTGTTATTTATTTTTCTTTATCTTTTCTTTGCGATACATTGTCATTATCGACGTTCTATTTTTCACAAATTGGTATCCAAGCTTCCGGGTTGTTAATCTCAATCACGGTAATGGCATCTTTGAAGTATGAAATTCCACTATTGGATTGCAACAACAGATT
The DNA here is from genome assembly GCA_025698515.1 of Gossypium sturtianum. Classification (NCBI taxonomy): domain Eukaryota; kingdom Viridiplantae; phylum Streptophyta; class Magnoliopsida; order Malvales; family Malvaceae; genus Gossypium; species Gossypium sturtianum. The sequence goes on from CM046953.1 coordinate 73,180,784, forward strand.
CGCATTGTGATAGATAAAGATGTAGACAATTCTTGCGCAGATGGACTTAGAGGATGCCCTGCTAGGGATAGATAAAATGCCTTCGACATTGACGGAGGAAGACAAGAGGCGTTAACACAATTACATCTGCATTTGTCTAACGAAATTTTGCAGGATGTGATGAAAGAGAAGACTGCCGTTGCATTATGGAAGAGGCTGGAACAAATATGTATGTCGAAAACTCTAAAAAGCAAGCTGTATATGAAGCAGCGTCTTTATGCTCATTGTTTGGAGGAAGGTGCGTCTGTGCACAAACACTTAACAGTGTTTAAAGAATTTCTCTCAGACTTGGAGGCCATGGCGGTTCAGTATGATAAGGAAGATCTAGGGTTGATTCTACTTTGTTCGTTGCCCCCGTCTTATTCATCTTTTAGAGACACGATTTTATATAGCCACGAGTCTCTCACAGTTGATGAAGTTTATGATTCTTTGACCTCGTATGATAAGATGAAACATCTTGTAGTTAAACCCAGCTCTTAGGGAGAGGGTCTCATTGTTTGTGGGAGACAAGATCAGAATGCTGATGATGATCGTGGAAGGACACAGGAACCTTGTGGTAAATCTAAGGGTAGATCGAAGTCTTTAAACAGAGGTAAAACTTGAAACTTCTGCAAGAAGAAAGGGCAGATTAAATCTAAGTGCTATAAGCTGCAGAACAATATCAAAAGGGAGGTTTCGAATCAAAAGGGAAAACAACCAAAAAAAATTCAGTAAAGCTGATGTTGTAGAAAACTATAATGATGGTGAACTTCTAGTCGCTTCTGTCAACAATTCTAAAGTGAGCGAGGAGTGGATCCTTGATTCGGGCTCCACCTTCCACATGAGTCCCAATCGGGATTGGTTTACAACTTACGAAACAATGTCTGAAGGTGTTGTTTTGATGAGAAATAATGCTTCGTGTAAAATCACAGGTGTTGGAACGATTAAATTTAAGATGTTTGACGGAGTTGTCAGAACACTTAGTGACGTGCGACATGTTCCAGAATTGAAGAGAAATTTAATTTCATTGAGTACTTTTGATTTAAAAGGGTACAAATACACAGCTGAAAGTGGGGTTTTCAAGATTTCCAAAGGTTCCCTCGTTGTGATGAAAGGGCAGAGAAAGACTGTCAAGTTATATGTTTTGCAGGGTTCTACAGTTACTGGTGATGCAATTTTCGTTTCCTCTTCCTTATCTGATGATGATGTTACTAGACTTTGGCATACGCGCCTAGGGCATATGAGTGAGAATGACATGACAAAATTAAGCAAAAGAGGACTTCTTGATGGGCGAGGAATTTGCTGTAACATCCCGATTTAGGGCCTAGTCGGAATAGTGGTGCGAGACCACAAATTCGAGGTATATGAATGAGTTTTTGAGGTTTATGCTATGTATGCATGCTAGTGTGAAAGTTTCATGAAGCAATTTTGTGAAATTGCGGTTGAATTGTCCAAAAGGACTAAATTGCAAAAGTTGCAAAATGTGAGATTCTAGAAGCTATTTGTGTGAAATAGCTTTAGAATATTAATTAGAGGTCCTTAAATAGCAATTTTCTCAATTTCTAATTTTTGGACAAATTTGGGCATGGATGAGTTAAAATAGAAAGTTTATCAAAAAGGGTATTTTGGTCATTTAACAATTAAGTGATTAAAATAGGAGAAAAGATGACAAAATTCATTCATCTTCTTCTCCAAGGCTGCCAAAAATTTGAGAGAGCCATTGTTAGGGTTCTTTAAAAATTTAAAGCTTGCTAGTAAGTGCTTTGTATTTTTGAAGTCCTTGTTGCATGAGTAAGCTATTTTTAGCTATTTGATGAGCTATGATGGATGTTCAAATATGTGGCCATGTATGACATGCATGTATTTTGATGTTTTATGGAAGATTATGAAAGCTTGATGTAGTAGAAACATCTTTTGCTAAATGAGTTTCCATAGAAAATGTATGTAGGGACTAGTTTGTAAAAAAATCTTGAGTTGGTCATACATGTGTGATGTAGTGAGAATTGATGATTGCTTTAGTTGAGTAAGTGATTCGACTAAGCATGAAAGGCTAGAAAGTTGAATAAAAATCACTTTACGATCCTTGGGGAAATAGCGTAAATAGGAGAAAGTTTTGGGGCAAAAGGGTAATTTTGCCAAAGTATAAGATGTGGGTCAATTTGGTCAATATGTATATTGATGAGTTGAATTATCATTATAGATCAAGAAAGACAAAGCCCAGATCAAAACCGAGGCAAGAGCAAAGTGGTGGACTAAATTGCACGTTTCTATACTTTTGAGTATCGAGGTAAGTCTATGCATAAACAATGCATTCATACTTACAATTTGTTAATGCTAGCTAGTGTATAGCATGGTTGAGAATGATTGAAAACCTATGTGGTTCAAGTGAAATGAATGATTAAGTAAGTAGATTTGTGAATGTGTTGTAATAATGCTAAATGGTGGGCTAAGTGCGATACCATCCTAATGCATATTGACGATGAGCTGGCTATGTGCAATGCTATCGTTAGGTATATTATCTAGTGGGCTATGTGCGAAACCACTATGAATACCTTGTTGGTAGGCTAAGTGCGATTCTACCTTATTAATTGATTGTGGTGGGCTTAGTGCGGAACCACCGAGAGATTTGCTGTGTGGATGTGATAGTGAGTAGCATAGCTGTGTGGATGTATTATTGAGAAATAATGATGTGTTGTATATTGTGTAAATGTGATATTGAATGCAGGGGTGCATGTCAATGGTTATGAGTAAGTGACTCATGATGTGTTGGAAATGTGGTAAGGGATAGAAAGAGTAAGCATTGTTGTACATTATATGTTAGTATAATGCTAATTGTTGTTTAGGTTATACTATGGTGCTTAATTGTTTATGTGTAAACTTATTAAGCTCGAAGCTTACTCCCTTTCTTTTCCCTTGTCTTATAGAGCAAAAGTGTTGGATCGAGATACGAGGATCAATTGGAAGATCGCCCACACTATCAGCACACTCTGGTACATTAGACTCAATGTTTTGTATATGGCATGTATAGGGGCTAGACAAGTTAGTGAATTCTGTTGTATATGGCTATGATTTGTTGGCCTTTAGATGGATAATCTATTTTGTATAATGCCATAGTTGTTGGAACTTTATTATATGAAAAGATGTAGTTATCTATGTGAGATTGTAAGATTTTGAGTTGATTGTGGATGTGTTGAATGAGTGCATGTTGTGTATGCTAGAAGGGTGAAAAGAACTTGGCAAATAGCTTTGTTCTTGTCCATGTGGGTAGACACACGGGCGTGTGTCTAGGCCATGTGTGACACACGGTCAGCCCAAGGGCGTGTGACTTGGCCGTGTGTCTCCTGCATGTTAGTATTTTAAATCAGAATAGACCACGGACTAGTCACACGGACGTGTGCCTAGAACGTGTGTGTTAATCAGTGTTGGCCACGGGCTAGCTACACGGGCGTGTGTCTAGACTCTAGGCCGTGTTAAGGTAGTCAGTGTGCACCACGGGTGGAGAGCACGGGCGTGTGCCCTAACCATGGGGCATTGGCAGAATGCTTGAGTTTTCATGCACGGGTAGTGACCATGGGCGTGTGTGACATCCATGGGCGTGCCAAATCTTACACAGGCGTGTGAGCCCTGTATAGATGGAAAAATTTTTAGATCGTAAGAGTTTTCGATATGGTCTCGAGAGCCCTCGTGTGTTTGAGAGGCCTCATAAGTCAGGATTGAGGTTGTTGTGATGGCCGAAGAGAGTGGTCATGTTGTGCCTAAGTGGCGATCTTGAGGATTTTAACACGGTAACGCCTCGTACCCGGTTTCGGCGTTGAATACGGGTAAGGGGTGTTACATTTAGTGGTATCAGAGCTATAGTTTAGTCGGTTCTAGGACTACCGTAGTGGGTGTAAGAGTCTAGCTATACATGCCATAAGTATACAATGATAGTGTGGTGGCTTCTAATGATTTTAAATCTTGTTTTATATAGAATATGGATTCCGATCCATTGACTGCTGATGAAGTAGCTAGTAATGCGCTGGCTCCTGCGCAAGGAACCGTGCCTGTTCAAAATGGACCCGAGGCTAGGGGTCAAGGGGAAGGGGCACGGGAAGCCTTTCTCTAGATGATGAGCAATTGGTACTCGAATTATGTTCGACCGAACCCTAATGCTCAACCTCCTCCACCTCCTCTTCCTATACCTCAGCCAATTCCTGTGGCTCCTCAAGGTATTGATGTAGTGAGGATATCGAAACCCTCGGTAGATAGGATTAGAAAACACGGGGCTGAGGAGTTTAGAGCTAAGGTTGATGATGACCCTGAGAGGGCAGAGTTCTGGTTAGAGAACTCGATGAGAGTATTCGATGAACTCTCTTGTACACCTGAAGAGAGCTTGAAGTGTGTCGTATCCTTACTGAGGGACTCGGCATACCATTGGTGGAAGACGTTGACGTCAGTGGTCCCGAGAGAGCGGGTGATGTGGGACTTCTTTCTGGAAGAGTTTCAGAAGAATTATATAAGCCAGAGGTTTACTGATCGGAAAAGGAAGGAATTCCTTGAGTTGAAGCAAGGAAGAATGTCAGTAGCGGAATATGAGCATGAGTTTGTTAGGCCTAGCAAATACGCTCAAGAATGTGTGTCGATAGAGACCATATTGTATAAGAGGTTCGAAGACGGACTGAATGAGGACATCAAACTCCTAGTGGGTATTTTGGAGTTGAAAGAATTCGTGGTGTTAGTCAAAAGGGCAAGTAAGGCCGAAGAGTTGAGTACAGAAAAGAAAAGGGCTGTGAGTGAAGCCCGAGATGCTAGAAAGAGGCCGATGGGCAAGTCGTATCAAGCCCAGTCGAAAAGGTCCAAAGAAGTGAGTCCTAGGACGACAGCACCAGTGGGTTATTCGCATCGAGACTTGGGCAATACTCGTTCGGGTTCGAGAGTCCAAGCTACCTCGATGGAAAGTGTGGGCAATCCAAAGAACAAACCGGAGTGTCCAAGTTGTGGTAGATATCACACCGGAGAGTGTTGGGGTAATAGTCGAAACTGTTATAAGTGTGGTTCCCCCGACCATTTTATCCGAAATTGCCTCGAGAGGGATGATAAGGAAGAGAAGCTAGAGATGAGATCCAATGATGTGTCTGCAAGGGGTAGACCACCAAGGAACCCGAGAGGCGGAAATAGTGGTAGAGGTGCATCTAGAGACTCTGCTGTGAGACCGGAAGGTCGGGCACCTGCGAGGACGTATGCTATTCGCGCTCGCGAAGAGGCATCCTCCCCTGATGTGATAACAGATACTTTTTCTCTCTTTGACACCCTTGTTATTACTTTAATAGATCCAGGGTCTACTCATTCTTATATTTGCATGAGATTGGCATCTAGTTTGAGTATGACTGTTGAGTCTACGGACTTTGTGGTTAAGGTGTCAAACCCGTTAGGTAAACATGTGTTAGTGGACAAGGTGTGTAAGAATTGTCCTTTGATGATTGAGAGTCATTGCTTTCCGGTAAACCTAATGTTGTTGCCGTTTGATGAGTTTGATTTAATCCTAGGCATGGATTGGTTGACTACCCATAGTGTCTTAGTGAACTATGGTAGTAAGTTTATTGATTTGAAATGTGAGAGTGGAGATGTGGTTCGGGTTGAATCAGGTGGATCGAATAGTCTACCAGTGATGATTTCTTCCTTAGTGGCTGATAAATGCTTGAGAAAAGGGTGTGAGTCCTATCTTGCTTTTGTGTTGAATACTCGAGAGGTTGGAGTAGAGTTTGAAACAGTATCAGTGGTATGTGAGTATCCGGATGTATTCCCGAAAGAGTTACCCGGATTACCTCCAGTGAGAGAGGTTGAGTTTGGGATTGAGTTAGTTCCGAGAACGACACCTATTTCGATTGCTCCGTATAGGATGGCACCTTTAGAGTTGAAAGAACTGAAGGTTCAGTTGCAAGAGTTGACAGATAAGGGTTTTGCAAGACCGAGCTACTCACCGTGGGGTGCTCCGGTATTGTTTGTGAAGAAGAAATATGGGTCTATGAGTTTGTGTATAGACTATAGACAGCTTAACAAAGTGACGGTTAAGAATAAGTATCCTTTACCAAGGATTGATGATCTTTTTGATCAACTGAAGGGAGCTACAGTGTTCTCCAAGATAGACTTGAGGTCTGGTTATTATCAGTTGAGAGTGAAAGAGCAGGATGTGTTGAAAACTGCATTTCGGACAAGGTATGGCCATTATGAGTTTTTGGCTATGCCGTTTGGTTTGACGAATGCACCGGCGATTTTTATGGATCTGATGAACCGTGTTTTCAGACCATATGTGGACAAGTTTGTAGTTGTCTTCATTGACGACATATTGATCTATTCTCGGGATGAGAACGATCATGAAGAACATTTGAGAATTGTCTTGGAAACTTTAAGAGATAAGCAGTTGTCCGCTAAGTTTAGCAAGAGTGAGTTTTGGCTCCATGAGGTCGGATTCCTATGACACATTATATCGGGTGATGGTGTTAGATTTGACCCGAGTAAGATATCGACTGTTTTGGATTGGAAACCACCTAGGAACGTGTCAGAAATTAGAAGTTTCTTGGGATTAGCAGGATATTACAGATGTTTCGTAAAAGGGTTCTCTGTGATTGCTACCTCGATGACGAAACTATTGCACAAAGATGTCAAGTTTGAATAGACTGAGACATGTCAACAGAATTTCGAGAGACTGAAGACATTATTGACTGAGGCGCCGGTTTTGGTTCAACCAGAATTGGGGAAAGAGTTCGTGGTTTACAGTGACGCGTCGTTTAATGGTCTCGGTTGCATGTTGATGCAAGAGGGTAAGGTAGTCGCTTATGCCTCGAGACAGTTGAAACCGCACGAGAAGAATTATCCGACTCATGATTTGGAGTTGGCTGCGATTGTTTTCGCGTTAAAGATTTGGCGACATTACTTATATGGTGAGAAGTCTTTGAATCTTTACGGATCACAAGAGTTTGAGATATTTGATGGATCGAAGGATCCGAATTTGCGGCAGAGATCTTTGGGTTGAGTTGTTGAAAGACTATGAGTTAGTCATTGATTACCACCCGGGAAAAGCGAATGTGGTTGCGGATGCCCTAAGTAGGAAATCCTTGTATGCTCTAAGAGTTATGAGGACGAGTTTGGCATTGTCTGATGATGGTGCTATTCTGGAAGAGTTGAGAGCTAAGCCACTATTTGTTCAACAGATATGTGAAGCTCAGAGAAATGACAGTGAGATGTCAGCTAAGAGAGATAAGCGTGAGTCAGAAAGTGATTCTGATTTTTGAGTGGGCTCGAATGATTGTTTGTTGTACCGTGACAGAATTTGTGTACCTAGAGATGAGGAGTTAATCCAAAAGGTTTTGCATGAGGCCCACAGTGGATGTTTGTCAAGATATCCGGCAAAGACGAAAATGTATAATGACTTGAAGAAGTCTTATTGGTGGCGGGTATGAAAAGAGATATTTTGAGTTCGTGACAAAGTGTCTGATTTGTCAACAAGTGAAAGCTGAACATCAAGTGCCTTCGGGATTACTTCAGCTAGTGTTGGTACCTGAATGGAAGTGGGATCGGGTTACCATGGATTTTGTGACGAGGTTACCGATGACTCCGAAAAAGAGAGATGCTGTGTGGGTTGTTGTCGATAGACTAACGAAGTCACTCACTTTATTCCGAAGACGTGTTGATTATTCACTTTGGATAAGTTAATTTGAGTTGTATGTTGCAGAGATAGTGAGGTTACATGGTGTACCTGTGTCTATAATATCGAATAGGGATCCGAGGTTCACTTCGAGGTTTTGGAAGAGGTTGCAAGAGGCTTTGGGAACAAAGTTGAATTTCAGTACTGCGTTCCATCCGCAAACTGATGGTCAGTCTGAAAGAGTGATTCAAGTTCTCGAAGATATGCTCCGATGCTGTGTGTTAGAATTCGAGGGTAGTTGGGAGAGATATCTACCTTTAGTCGAATTTGCTTACAACAACAGTTATCAATCAAGTATACGGATGGCTCCGTATGAGGCCTTGTATGGTCGTAAGTGTCGAACTCCTTTGTATTGGACCGAGCTTAGTGAGAAACGAATCCATGGAGTCGATCTTGTGAAAGAGACTGAGGAGAAAGTGAAAATAATCCGTAATAGTCGAAAGTTGCTTGATCGATGTAAGTCGACGCGGATCTGAAAAGAAAGGAAATTGAGTTTGAAGTGGGCGACAAAGTATTTTTGAAAGTGTCCCCATGGAAGAAGATTATGAGATTTGGACGAAAAGGAAAATTGAGTCCAAGATTCATAGGGCTATATGAGATTACACATAGAGTTGGGCCAGTAGCATACCGGTTGGCTTTGCCGGTAGAATTGGAAAAGATTCATAATGTGTTCCATGTGTCGATGTTGCGACGGTATCGCTCCGATCCTTCACATGTGATTCCTTCGACGGAAATTGAGATAAGACCGAATATGTCTTATGATGAAGAGCCGATTAAGAACTTGGCTCGAGAAGTGAAACAGTTGAGAAATAAGAGCATAGCACTAGTGAAAGTGTTATGGCAGAAACACGGTGTGGAAGAGGCTACGTGGGAAACGGAAGAAGCTATGGTAGAGCAACATCCAAACCTCTTTACTGGTAAGATTTTCGGGGGCAAAAATCTCTAAAGGGGGGAGAGTTGTAACATCCCGATTTAGGGCCTAGTCGGAATAATGGTGCGAGACCACAAATCCGAGGTATATGAATGAGTCTTTGAGGTTTATGCTATGTATGCATGCTAGTGTGAAAGTTTCATGAAGCAATTTTGTGAAATTGCGGTTGAATTGTTCAAAAGGATTAAATTGCAAAAGTTGCAAAATGTGAGATTCTAGAAGCTATTTGTGTGAAATAGCTTTAGAATATTAATTAGAGGTCCTTAAATAGAAATTTTCCCAATTTCTAATTTTTGGACAAATTTGGGCATGGATGAGTTAAAAGAGAAAGTTTATCAAAAAGGGCATTTTGGTCATTTAACAATTAAGTGATTAAAATAGGAGAAAAGATGACAAAATTCATTCATCTTCTTCTCCAAGGCTGCCAAAAATTTGAGAGAGCCATTGTTAGGGTTCTTCAAAAATTTAAAGCTTGCTAGTAAGTGCATCTAGCCTCATTTTTTATATTCTTTGTATTTTTGAAGTCCTTGTTGCATGAGTAAGCTATTTTTAGCTATTTGATGAGTTATGATGGATGTTCAAATATGTGGCCATGTATTACATGCATGTATTTTGATGTTTTATGGAAGATTATGAAAGCTTGATGTAGTAGAAACATCTTTTGCTAAATGAGTTTCCATAGAAAATGCATGTAGGGACTAGTTTGTAAAAAAATCTTGAGTTGGTCGTACATGTGTGATGTAGTGAGAATTGATGATTGCTTTAGTTGAGTAAGTGATTCGGCTAAGCATGAAAGGCTAGAAAGTTGAATAAAAATCACTTTACGAGCCTTGGGGAAATAGCGTAAATAGGAGAAAGTTTAGGGGCAAAAGGGTAATTTTGCCAAAGTATGAGATGTGGGTCAATTTGGTCAATGTGTATATTGATGAGTTGAATTATTATTATAGATCAAGAAAGACAAAGCCCGGATCGAAATCGAGGCAAGAGCAAAGTGGTGGACGAAATTGCACGTTTCTATACTTTTGAATATCGAGGTAAGTCTATGCATAAACAATGCATTCATACTTACAATTTGTTAATGCTAGCTAGTGTATAGCATGGCTGAGAATGATTGGGAACCTATGTGGTTCAAGTGAAATGAATGGTTAAGTAAGTAGATTTGTGAATGTGTTGTAATAATGCTAAATGGTGGGCTAAGTGCGATACCATCCTAATGCATATTGACGATGAGCTGGCTATGTGCGATGCTATCGTTAGGTATATTATCTAGTGGGCTATGTGCGAAACCACTATGAATACCTTGTTGGTAGGCTAAGTGCGATACTACCTTATTAATTGATTGTGGTGGGCTTAGTGCGGAACCACCAGAGAGATTTCTTTGTGTGGATGTGATAGTGAGTAGCATAGTTGTGTGGATGTATTATTGAGAAATAATGATGTGTTGTATATTGTGTAAATGTGATATTGAATGCAGGGGTGCATGTCAATGGTTATGAGTAAGTGACTCATGATGTGTTGGAAATGTGGTAAGGGATAGAAAGAGTAAGCATTGTTGTACATTATATGTTAGTATAATGCTAATTGTTGTTTAGGTTATACTATGGTGCTTAATTGTTTATGTGTAAACTTATTAAGCTCGAAGCTTACTCCCTTTCTTTTCCCTTGTCTTATAGAGCAAAAGTGTTGGATCGAGATACGAGGATCAATTGGAAGATCGCCCACACTATCAGCACACTCTGGTACATTAGACTCAATGTTTTGTATATGGCATGTATAGGGGCTAGACAAGTTAGTGAATTCTGTTGTATATGGCTATGATTTGTTGGCCTTTAGATGGATAATCTATTTTGTATAATGCCATAGTTGTTGGAACTTTATTATATGAAAAGATGTAGTTATCTATGTGAGATTGTAAGATTTTGAGTTGATTGTGGATGTGTTGAATGAGTGCATGTTGTGTATGATAGAAGGGTGAAAAGAACTTGGCAAATAGCTTTGTTCTTGTCCATGTGGGTAGACACACGGGCGTGTGTCTAGGCCATGTGGTGACACACGGTCAGCCCAAGGGCGTGTGACTTGGCCGTGTGTCTCGTGCATGTTAGTATTTTAAATCAGAATAGACCACGGACTAGTCACATGGGCGTGTGCCTAGAACGTGTGTGTTAATCAGTGTTGGCCATGGGCTAGCTACACTGGCGTGTGTCTAAACTGTAGGCCATGTTAAGGTAGTCAGTGTGCACCACGGGTGGAGAGCACGGACGTGTGCCCTAACCGTGGGGCATTGGCAGAATGCTTGAGTTTTCATGCACGAGTAGTGACCATGGGCGTGTGTGACATCCACGAGCGTGCCAAATCTTACAGGGGCGTGTGAGCCCTGTATAGATGGAAAAGTTTTAAGATTATAAGAGTTTTCGATATGTTCTCGGGAGCCCTCGTGTGTTTGAGAGAGGCCTCGTAAGTCAGGATTGAGGTTGTTGTGATGGCCGAAGAGAGTGGTCATGTTGTGCCTAAGTGGCGATCTTGAGGATTTTAACACGATAACGCCTCGTGCCCTGTTCCGGCGTTGAATACGGGTAAGGGGTGTTACATTTGCAAATTGAAGTTCTGTGAGCACTGCATTTTTGGGAAGCAAAAGAGAGTTCGATTTACCAGAGAAATCCATAACACGAAGGGAACATTAAAGTATATTCATTCTGATCTATGGGGGCTATCCAGAGTGCCTTCGAGAGGTGGAGCTAATTATATACTAACACTTATTGATGATTTTTCTAGAAAAGTTGGGGCGTTTTTCCTGAAGTAGAAAAGTAATGTGTTTTCTGCATTTTAGTCTTAGAAAACTATGATTGAAAACCAGACGAGAAAACAAATAAAACACCTCCGCATAGGCAATGGCTTAGAGTTCTGTTTTGATGAGTTTAATGAACTGTGCAAGTCAGAAGGGATTGTGAGACACTTGATAGTTCGTCATACTCCACAGAAAAATGGTGTTGCAGAACGAATGAACAGAATAATCATGGAGAAGGTTCGATGTATGTTGTCGAATGCCAACTGACCAAAGTCATTTTGGGCCAAAGTAGCCTCTCCTGCATGCTTTTTGATCAACCGATCTCCATCTATTGCCATTGAGAAAAAGACTCCAAAAGAGGTATGGTCTGGTAATCCTACTGATTATTCAGATTTAAAGATCTTTGGGTGTCCTGCGTATTCTCATGTTGATAATGGAAAATTGGAACTGAGATCCATTAAATATTTTTTTCTTGGTTATAAAGCTGGTGTAAAAGGGTATAAGTCATAGTGTCATAAAAATAGAAAAGTTGTGATTAGTAGAGATGTTGTTTTTGATGAAACTATTATGCTACCTAACTTATCTCTTAAAGACTCTTTCAATAAAGAACAACAAAAGCAAGTGGAGCATCAGATTAATCCAGAATCAACAACAAAGTCGACTCCTCAAGCCAGTACAAAAATTCAGAATAGAGTTACTTCTTCACCACAATACTCTATCGCCAAAAACAAAACTAGAAGAGAAATTAAAACTCCAAAGAAGTATGTCGAAGCTGATCTAGTTGTGTATGCTTTAAATGTGGTTGAAGATATAGATGCAAACCAAGAGCCATTTAATTATTCTGGGGCGGTTAGCTTTTAAGACTCAGAAAAGTGGATGTTTGCTATACAATTGGAGATGAAATCACTCCACAAAAATAGAACATGGGATCTTGTGAAACTTTCTAAAGGCAAAAAGCTTGTTTGTTGTAAATGAGTGTTTAAAAAGAAAGAAGGGACTCCGAGAGTTGAAGAACCCATATATAAAGCAAGGCTTGTTGCAAAGGGTTACAATCAAATTCCAAAAGTGGACTTCACAGATGTGTTCTCTCCAGTTGTGAAGCATAGTTTGATTAGAGTTTTGCTTGGTATTGTGGCCATGCATGATTTAGAGCTTGAGCAGTTAGATGTAAAAACTGCATTTTTACATGGAGAATTTGAGGAGAATATTTACATGCAACAACCAGTGGGTTTTACAATATCAGAAAAAAAGACTATGTTTGCTTACTGAAAAAGTCCCTTTATGGTTTGAAACAGTCACCAAGACAGTGGTACAAAAGGTTTGGTTCCTTTATGACTTCTCATGATTTCAAAAGAAGAAGCTTTAACAGTTGTGTTTACTTTAAGAAAAACAGTGATGGGTCTTTTGTGTATCTACTCCGCTATGTTGATGACATGTTCATAGCAGCGAAAGATAAAGGAGAGATAAGAATGGTCAAAGCTCAACTTAGTGAAGAATTTGAGATGAAAGATTTGGGACCAGCAAAAGAAAATACTTGGTATGGAGATTCTTAGAGATATAAAAACATTGTACCTAAGTCAGAAGGGGTACATTGATAAAGTTCTTTGCAGGTTCAATATGCAGAGTGCTAAGCCTGTTAGTACTCCTTTAGCAGCCCATGTCAAACTTTCATCAGCTTTGTCTCCACAATTAGATGATGAGATTGAGTACATGTCACATATTCCATATTCTAGTGCAATGGGATCTCTCATGTATGTTATGGTTTGTTCACGTCCAGCTTTATCATATGCAGTCAGTGCAGTTAGCAGATACATGTCGAATCCCGGTAAAAAACACTAGAAAGCAGTTTAGTGGATTTTAAGATACTTACGAAGTACTACTGATGTTTGCTTACAGTTTGGAAGAACTAGAGATGGATTCATTGGGTATGTTGATGTCAATTTTGCTGGAGACCTTAATAGAAGAAGATCTCTCACAGGTTATGTTTTTATAATTGGAGGTTGTGCAATAAGTTGGAAAGCCACTTTGCAAACTATAGTCGCTTTGTCTACCAATGAAGCTGAGTACATGGCGATTACTGAGGCTTGTAAAGAAGCCATTTGGTTGAAGGGACTCTCTGGTGAACTCAATGAAGACCTTCAAATCAATACAGTATTTTGTGACAATAAAAGTGCCATCTTCCTTACAAAAGATCAAATGTTTCATGAGAGAACAAAGCACATTGATGTTCGGTATCATTTTGTTCGTGATATTATTGGTCGTGGTGATATTGTTGTGAGCAAAATTAGTACTCATGAAAATCCTATAGATATGATGACTAAGTGACTTCCCATAACCAAGTTTGAGCATTGTTAGACTTGGTTGGTGTTCATTATTGAAAAATAACCCTTAAGAGGTTTTATGGAAGAGGTGGAGAATTTGTTCGTTGAGAGTTCGTGGTGAAGAACTTATTCATTGAGAATACGTGTCAAGGTGGAGATTGTTAGAATTGAGTGACCCGAATCCTTGTTAAATAAAATACAATGGTAAAATAAAATAAAAGTAAAATCCATATAGAACTACATTTATTTTATTTTAGTTTAGAATAAGGTTTTTCAACCTTATTACACTTCATCTATTTGATATTTATTAGAATAAGGTGTTTCAACCTTACTACACTCCTTCTATTAGAATATGGTTTTACAAGCCTATAAATAGGCATAGTCTACTCCTCTTATAATTATTCGAATTTAACATAGTGAATTATCTTTTCCTCTGCCCATGGTTTTTTTTTCTAAAAGGGTTTCCACATAAAAATCTGTGTGTTCTTTATTTTCTTTCTCTTTTCTTTGCGATACATTGTCATTATCGATGTTCTATTTTTCACAAACAAAAAGTTAGAATAAAAACAATCCATTCAAAGAAAAAAGTAAATAAAATGGAAAATATTGAAAATTGAAGTGATTTGAAAAATTTGGGTAGATTCACATTTTGAACTTGATAAATCGTTCTAACCCTTCAAAAGATCTCCTAAAATCATGAAAAAAAAATACAAATTGAAGGTTTAGAATGTGAAATTTATAAAATTAAAAAGGAACACTTCAAAATCTGTAACGCCCCAAAGTTTTCATTTCTTTTGAATTGCTATTTGTGTTAAGTGGATTGATTTGGTTTAGTGGCTTAAGTGTTTTGGTTGAGTGTTTGAGGTCTAGTATTCAAATCCCTTCCCTTGAATTTTTATTATTTTTGGCTATTCACATGTAGGTTATATTTTATTCTTGTTAGCTTGTTAACAAGAATGAGTCTGTTGGTTCAGTGGTAAGGCCTTAGTTTACCCTTGGGTCTCTAGTTCAATTCCTATTTTTGCCAAAATTGAATTAATTTTTGTTCCCTCTTGCTATGTTGTCCAAAGCAAAAGAATTTGGGTGAAATCCAACTCCTAGCTACCTGATAGGATAATAACAAATTAGATTTGGATTGGTTTTTATTTTATATTGTTTTTAAAAAAAACATAGGAAATGTCCTTAAAATTACTCCCCAACTTTATCGTCCAACTGTCCTGTAACAGCCCGATTTAGGGGCTAGTCGGATTAGTGATCTCGGGGTCACTAATCTAAGAATTGAGAAGTTTATTTTCATGTTATTTTATGAGTCGGAGCATGATAGTATATGTGCATGAGAATTTTGGTGCTTTAATTTTAGCGATTTCTTGTATAATCGTGAAAAAGGACTAAATCGCATAAAGTGCGGAAGTTCCATTTTATAAGCTAAAGGTACCAAATATCCATAGGTTGATAATTGGAGGTCTTTAAAAGGCAATTAGACCCCCAATATTTGCTTGGTCGGCCATAGACTAGCATAGGAGACAAATTTGTCAATGATGGTCAAAGTTGGTGATATGGACTGATTTGACTAGTATTAATAAAATAAGGAAAGAAAAGATATCATCTTTTCTCTTTCACTCTTCCACTGAAAATTACCAGCAAATAAAAGGAAGAAAGCTTCAAAATTTCAGCACACTCTTCTCTTCAATAGTAAGTGTTCTAGTGATCTTTTCTTGAAAATAGTTGTACTTTTGGGACCCCTAAAGCTTAAGCTTTCAAATGAGGGGACTATTGTGCAATATGGTGAAAAGTTTAGAGTTTTTCCATGAGAGCTATCATGGTTATTTGCTGCATTTTTATGGGAGAAAATGAGTCTTGGTTGTTAGATGAACAACTCTGGTGAAAGGTGTTGCCATGAAAACACCTAATTGGACATTGATGAAAATGTTACAAAATTGTGGTAATTATGTGAAATGATGAGTTTTTATAATAGCTATAAGAGTATTAAATGTTCACCTAGGCTTATGGAAGGTAGAAATGTGATTAGAATTATTTCCGAGCCTAGGGGTAAAATGGTCATTTTTGCCAAAACCTAGGGGCAAAATAGTAATTTTGCCTAGGCATGATTATTGAAATGCTTTTATTAATGAGGTGATTAAAATGAGCTAAATTGCAATTATAGAGCAAGAAGAACCGAGAATTCGCCTCGATCGGGGAAAGAATAAAGTCTCAGACTAAACCGACGAGTTAGCTCATTTTGGAATCGAGGTAAGTTTGTATGTGATTAATGTAAAATGTATGTTAGCATAATTGAGAATGCTTGATGTCATATTGATGCATGACACTCCATTAAATTGATGTTGAGTGAGATGTTGAAGTCCTAGTGGACCATGTGAATATGAAAATGCTATCATCGAGATATGAAATAGGTAAGGTCCTGTATAAGACCATGTCCGGGACATGGCCTCGGCATTGAGTTGAGATCCCATATAAGACCATATCCGGGATATGGCTTCGGTAATGAATATGAAAATCGTATAAGACCATATCCGGGATATGGCATTGATACTTGATGTGAAAGTCCATATAAGACCATATCCGGGATATGGCATTGGCGTTTAGGAGTAACTCCATGTAAGACCACCTCGGGGATGTGGCATTGGCTTTGTCCCTACATGAACGATGTTAAATATGCATCTTTGACTATCCCTAGTGATTAAAGGGATAAGTAGATGGGTTTAGAAGTAGAAATGAGATTTGTACTAAAGTCATATGAATGAGTGAATACAGGTACTCGTGAATGAGTCACGAAGAAACGATTACGATATGTGGTACGGTATGTACTAAACAAGGGCAATTGTGAGGAAGTATGGCAAGAAGCCTATGACTTGTGTATAGTTAGTTAATGTCATGAATGGATTATATTATGAGCTTATTGTTGCTATTCATATCCATGCAAACTTACTAAGCTTTATGCTTACCCCTTTCATTGCTCTTCCTCCTTGTAGTATTGCCAAGATAACTCGAGGAACGGGGACGTAGGAGTTCAGAAATCACACTATCGACACCACTTTGGTATAACAATTTAGACTTATTTTGAGTATGTAATGTATAGGACTCAAGTATTTTGTTAGGTCGTAATTGTTGGCCAAAGTGTTGGCTTTGTAAGGCATCAAAACCTCCTTTTGTAATGGTCTATCAAGTTAGGCCGATACTTGGCAAATTTTTATGTTTAAAGAAAGTGATATTTTGTTTGAAGTGTATGCCCTTGTGTATGGTTGTTGAATTAAGTACTTGGATATGCCTTTGAGTTGTGAATTTGTTGAGATGGATTGGTGTTTGCATGTGTGCAATGTGGGGTGGCAAAAGGCTTGGTAGATAGCCATCTAATTGTCCACATGAATAGACACACGGGTGTGTGTCTATCTCAGTGTGACACACTGGTCGACCCTATAGGCGTGTGAATTGACCGTGTGTCCCCTTGCATACTAGGTTTGCAAGTCAGTGTGCTCCACAGGCTAGGGACACGGGCGTGTGCCCAGGCCGTGTGAAGTCTACACATTAATTGTGGAATTTAAATCGACCACGGGTATAAGACACGGGCGTGTCTAGGCCGTGTGAAGTTAGTCAGAATTGACCACGGGTGGAAGACACGGGCGTGTCTAGGCCGTGTGAAGTTAGTCAGAATTGACCACGGGTGGAAGACACGGGCGTGTCTAGGCCGTGTGAAATTGGTCAGGGTCAACCACGGGTGGATGACACGGACATGTCTTAGGGGCACACGGGCGTGTCCCTAGACCAACACAGGCGTGTGGCCCCTGTTTTGTTGAAAAGTTCCCGAGCTCGTAAAAACTCCTAGAATAGTTCCAATACCTCTCAGAGGTATGTTTGGGGCCTCTTAGGCTGAGTACGTGCAAGTGATGAGTTTAAATGAAATTTTATAGCCCGTTTCGAGATGTCAAGTGAGATTAGTTAGGTAATGCCTCAATCCCGGTCCTGGCTTCGGGCACGGGTAAGGGGTGTTACATTTCCCCACTTTTCTCTCCATTATGTCGTCTCTCTCCCCCACTACCCCCATTTTCTGCATCTTCTGTTTTTATCAATTTTTTTGTTGTTTTTTCTTCTCCAGTGTTTCTTTTCTACCTCTTGTTTTATTATTTTTCTTTCTTGCCTTTTAATTCCTTGTTGTCGTCCCCTTTGATATTGTTTTTAGTTGCCATCTTGCATTTGTTGTGCTTCCGTTTTTGGTGCTATCTTCTGGGCGTTGTGGTTGATTGAGTAGATTGTATTTCAATCTTGGTGTAACTATCGTTGTACCTATTTTTAATGTAACAACCCGATTTAGGGCCTAGTCAGAATAGTGGTTGCGAGACCACAAACCTGAGGTAGAAATATGTGTTTTATGGTTTTTATGAGGTCTATAACATGTTTGCATGATTATGTGAAAATTTCATGAAGAAATTTTATAATTTAGTGATCAATTTATTCACGAGGACTAAATTGCAAAGATTGAAAAATATGAGATTCTAGAAGATTCAAGTATGAGATAGCAAAAGAAAATTTATTAGAGGTCCTTATTTAGCAATTAGACCATTATAACTTATGATGGACAAAAATAGACATGGGTAGGAAAAATCTCAAGAAAGAGGCCTTAAGGGCAATTTGGTCATTTAGTTAATAAGTTAATTAAAAGGGAAAAAGAAGTCAAAATTCATGTCCATCTTCTCCATGCTAGCCGAAAATTTCAAGGACTCCATAGCTAGGGTTTCTTTAACTTTCAAGCTTGATTGTAAGTACCTCCTAGTCCCGTTTTTAATGATCTTCGTATTTTTGAGATCCTCGTAGCTCGATTTAGCTATTTCTAGCTATATTTTGAGCTAGGGTTCATGTTCAAAAATTTACCCATGCATGTACTTTGATGTTTAGTGGAAGAATATGAAAGTTTGATGTATGATAAACATCTTTTTCTAAGTGATTTTCACGGAAAATTCATAAAAAGGACTTAATTATAAAAGTGATAAAATATGTAGTAAAAAAATCAGTTTTGAAGGAAAGTGTGAGCTTTTATGAGCTCAAAAAATATTCGGCTAGGCTTGGGTAACCAAGGAAATGAGTGTATTTCAACATATGAGCCTAGGGACCATTTTGTAAATATGTGAAAGTTTAAGGGCAAAATCATAATTTTGACAAAGTATGAGTCATGGGTTATTTTAGTCAATGTGATTATTAAATAAGTGAAATTGTCATTATAGATCAAGAAACACGAAGTCCGGACCGAAACCGAGGAAAGAACAAAGTGGTGGACTAAATCGAATAACTATACATCTTTTGGTACCAAGGTAAGTTTGTGTGTAATAAATCAATGTAATGCTATTATGTTTTAATGTGCTTGATATCATGAGAAATTTATATTATCTTTATGAAATTGATTAATGAGGTATTGATGAAAGTAAGATGAAATTATATTAAGTTGAAGTCCTGGTTGAACCTTAGGAATGGAAAGGATACCATTGTCATGACATGAGATTAAGGAGGTCCCGTATAAGACCATGTCTGGGACATGGCCTCGGCACCGAATTGAGATCCCGTGTAAGACCATATCTGGGATATGGCATCGGCATCGAATAGAGATTCCGTGTAAGACCACGTCTGGGACCTGGCTTCGGTATGAAATCGTATAAGACCATGTCTGGGACATGGCATCGATATACGATCTCGTATAAGACCATATCTGGGATATGGCATCGACATCGATAAGAGATCCCGTATAATACCATATCTGGGATATGACATCGGCATCAAGATGTGATCCCATGTAAGACCATATCTGGGATATGGCATTGGCATCTTATTACGAGTATGACGAGTTTGAGTATCCTTCAATATTCCAAATGGTTCAACGGGATAAAGAGCTAAGTCTATGTTCAAGATGGTAAAAGTGCTAAAGTTATGTGATGAAGTGATACAGGTACCTATGAGTAACTTACGAGAAATGAGTTCAATATGTAATAAGTGATCGGTAAGAGTAAGCATGAGTAAGTTATGTCAATGTGCTTGAGAATTTGTGTTATTACTCGATGTAATATATGGATGTTATCATAAGCCTCTATTTTGCTATTTATTCCATGCAAACTTACTAAGCTGTATGCTTACCCCTCTTTTTTCCCTTTCCTTGTAGTATCGCCAAGCTAGCTCGGGGATCGTAGGACGTCGGAGCTCGATTCACACTATCAAGCTATTCTTTTGGTATAGTAAAGTTGATTATTTTTGGTATGGCATGTATAGAAACTTGGTCATTTTGTTATATGTCATATTGGTTAGCCAAGGTGTTGGCTATTAATGTTACTCAATTCATTTTGTAAATGGCCATTGGAATCGGCCAAAGCTAGTTAAGTTATATCTATTCAATGATGATGAAATTCATGAAGTGCAAGTCTATGCAATTGTGTGAGTAAAGTATGAAGTATGAGCATGATGAATGTAGTGGAATTCAAGGTGTGGATGCCTTGATTATGAATATTTGAGGTGCATTATTGTTATGTTATGAGTTGCTAGAAATAGTGTAAGTGTGGTTATTTTTTTTTCAGGGTGGCAAATGGCTTGGTAGATAGCCTTGCATTTGTCCACACGGGTAGACACACGGGCGTGTGTCTAGGCCGTGTGTGATACACGGTCAGCCCCATGGGCATGTTGGTAGGCCGTGTGTCCCCTGTATCTAATTTGCGAAAAATTCAATTCGTCACACGGGCCAGCACACGGGCGTGTGACTAGGCCGTGTGGTCCTAGAGGTTTGCTGACGTCATAAAAAGAATGCTAAGGTTTTCACACACGGGATAAGACACGGGCGTGTCATGGCCGTGTGAGGGACATGGGCTATAGACACGGGCGTGTGCGGGTAGTGTGTGAAACCCCCTGTGTAGGTTCGAAATGAAAAATAAAATCCACACGGGCTAGGGACATGGGCGTGTGTGACTACACGGCCTGCCCACACGGGCATGTCCCTCTCCACACAGGCGTGTGGCCCTGTCTCAAGCAAAAACTTTCTAAGTGTTCGTAAGTTTCTGGTTCAATCCCGAACCATCCTATTAGTATGTTTCGGGTCTCGTAGACCCATAATAAGGACGTTAAGAGTTCAAATGAAAAAGTTTAAGTTGAAAAGAAAGTTTATTGCCCAATTTTGTACGAATAAGTAAGTTAAGTCTAGTAATGTCTCGTACCCGATTCCGGCATCGAATACGGGTAAGGGGTGTTACATTCAATAATAAGGTTTTATCTTTTTCCTTGTGCAAGGTAGGTGTTTTTAGTTGTGTTATAATCCTCACCTTTAATCGTTTTGGGTTCTTCTAGGTGAAGATCGCGAGACATCAAATCCTTCGGGGATCTAGGTGCTATTAAAGGTTGTTGTTTTATCAAGGGTAAGTGGTCAGATGCCTAAATTAGGGGTTGGTTTTGTTTAGATTACAAGGGCCCATTGTTTAGGTCATTTAAGTGTGTATGTTTGGTAACAGATTCCGTTTGAATATCGTATGTAGATTCCGAATTCGCTGCTATTAAGATGACATCTTAGGAGCATTCAGGTGTGTGACTTAACCCTGCTCGATTTGTATGTGCGGTGTTAACTCAAAATTCTGAAAAAAAAGTGAGAAAATTGAAACTGCTGACATCACATGACCGTGTGTTTGGCTGTGTCGTTGGTCGTGTGCTAGACAGGTAGGGTGTGTGGGCCACACGAGCATATGGGTCTATTTCGAGTGGTTTGTTAGGCCTCTCTTGGGCCAAATTTGGGAAATTCTGGAATCTAGTTTGTAAGTATTCTGTGAGTATGTTAGACCATGTTAAGTGTAACTTTGTGTGTTTGTGTATTGTTATGAGAATGTTACCGATTAGTAGTAAAAAATAAATATATTATGCATATGACTGTTAATTATTATATAAGAGTACATGTGGCATGAGCACTTGGTATGTTGCATATGCATTGGGGTAGGGTCTGATTGTGTTATGAAGGAAGTCTGTTTCTAGCAGTTTATCTGCGCTATATGATTCTGGCGGTAATTCCGCAACTATACTTATGGCAAAACAGCTTCAAATTATCAGAGTGCCATACGTCCACATTATGGTGTGATGAATGGATGGGTTCTTGTATCCCTATTTGGTGTGATTGGTTGGACGGAGTTGGTGTGTAGCGGATGAGGGTAGGATTATTCTGTATGATTTTGCCATGCTAAGCATGTTGTAATTTCTTATCTGTCTACTCTGATATATGCATCTAAGTATGATTCTATTATGTGATTTTGCTTGTGGAACAAGACATACACTGAGCTTTATAGCTCACCCCGTTTGCTTAATCTTTACAGGTAACCCTCGGACTTAGGATTTGGCGGCTTTCAGGGCTCGGTTCAGTTTTTCGTATATAACTCATTTAGACATTCTTATTTTAAATATTATGAAATTTTGGACTATTTTGCAGACTTTAATATTTGTTTTGGGATTTGTTAAGTATTTTAACTAGTTATTTTAAAATTCGACATGTTTTCTAGCAATTAAAACTGAACGTTCGGTTTTCAAAGTTAAACAAGTCTAAGAAACTTTTTGCTGCAAAATTTTAATTGGGAATACATGTTTTTACAAAGCAAGTAAATAAATTTGGTGGCATGACTTTTTTAAATAAATTGAATTTTATAAGACAATATCTCAAAAACCTCACACATGCCTTTCGTTTGACAATTTTTCTTACCATAGGATTGAGGCAAGTTTTTATAAAATTTTCAATTTTCGATTTCGGAATAAGACTTGTTTTGAAAATATATTATCAGAATTTCAATTTATTAATGTAACCTTCAAGATTTGGCCATAATGTCTAGGCCGGGTTTGGGGTGTTACAAAATCAATTTGTATCACAATGATCTAATAAAAAAAATATTTGAATGAAAACAAAAAACAATTTTGACTTAGAAAGATGAAACCGATAAATGGAAGATGGATGGATATTCCTATTAATTCTGGAAGAACCAACAAAGACAATCATAAGGCTCGAACCAACCTTCTAAGGTAGAAACTTTAGAAACTTGGAGTGTGAAGAAATTGCAAACACTATGAACAATATAAGTTGAGTTGTAGCAAAAATCAAACAAGAAATGAATCTTGTTTAAAAAAAAAACCTCTCAAAGGATATATTTTTATTCAAATTGAAAATGTCCTACAATGGTGGCTTCATACCCCTTATATAGGAGTAAAAAAACATGAATTTAAGGAAATTCTAAGGCTAGTCAACTAAAGGCTAAATCATAAGACTAATTTTAAAGAACTCTAGTCAACACAATAATAAAATAAAATAAAAATAAAAAACTATTCAGATTTCTAATGAGCCACATGTTAATCACATGCCTTTATAGAATAAAAGTCTAAAGTTTAACCTATTGTAGTTAGGCCTTGGTTCAATTGTTCTTTTAAAATATTGATAGTATCGTTTTCTTGATCCAAGCCCAATTTTTGTTCTTTTTCATTCTTCTTATGCAATTCCTGCAAACTGTTTAGACAAACTCTTGGATAAAGCCTTGAATTTGATCCTCAAGTTGCTTGGATTTGTATCTTGTGATTGGCCCATTTGGAAAATTAAAATCCTTCATGTTTTTGAGTTTGTGGTGCATGCATCATGATGCTTCCAGGTTAGCCAACATAACACCCCACACAAGGTCACCCAATCGACACCATCAACTTGCATTTCAAACTTTCTTAATAGTTTCCCTTATCCAATGATGAAGGGTGAGGTTAAATAAAGTACGTTGCTTATCTATTTGTATCAACCTAATCCAACTCAAAAAGACACCAGGGCGATCAATAAGAGTTTGAAGAATATTTTCATTCCAAGAACCATAAATAGAACAACTCACGTCCTTTGTCAAACCTGTTTTATACCTCTTTTCATTAGTTAGAATTCTTCTTGTCTCGACCATTCATAAGAAATGTTTGACTCATCAGAGATTTTTAATATTCCAAATAATCGGCCAAAAACTATTTGAATTCCTCCGGAGGCCCTCGACCAAAGATATATAGCTTCAAGCCATTGAAAATTGGTCTGTCTTACTACGATTCTATATACACACATCATCCCTTGCAGCAATTGACGAAGTTCTAATTGCTACAATCCAAAGCATAATTTCATGACCAAGCAAATGATCAAAATTTCTCAAGTCCCAATGCTTATTACTATCCACCATGTCGCCTACCATGTAACATCCCCCCAAAAAACCCCTTGGTCATAAACAGTGTAAATTGGAAAAGAATATGTGATAGATTCTTAGTGAAATAACATATATATAGATAAAAGAGAAAGTTGATAAATGAAAAGGAAGTTGACTCAAGAAGTATGTTATGATATATATATTAATTTATGGCAGGGACTAAATTGTAAAGATGTGAAAAATGTTGTAGGCATAGTATAAATATTCAAAATTCATGGGGTCAAAACATAAATATAGAAAAGTTTAGGGACCAAAAGTGCAAATTGTTGGATCTAGTGTCCCAAGTGTAGTATTTTCGTCAATGTACACTTGTAATTTTTTTGAATAGATTTGTTAATAAAATTATTTTTGAATTACATTTAAATTTTGTATAATGTCCTTATATATTCTTTGCACGCAAAGCAAAATGGAAAAAAATATTACTGTAACACCCTTTACCCGTATTCGACGCTGGAACCAGATACGAGGCATTACCGGACTTGTCATACCTAACCATATAAAATCGGGCCATAAATTTTTGTTCCAACTTAAAACTTTTCATTCGGGTTCAAAATGTCCCTATTATGAGCCTACGAGACCCAAAACATACATAAGAGTGGTTCGGGATTGAACCGGAAGCTGACTAACACTTAGAAATTTTTTGCTCAAGATAGGGCCACACGCCCGTGTCCCTCACACGGCCATGACACGCCCG
Organism: Gossypium sturtianum; assembly: GCA_025698515.1. Classification (NCBI taxonomy): domain Eukaryota; kingdom Viridiplantae; phylum Streptophyta; class Magnoliopsida; order Malvales; family Malvaceae; genus Gossypium; species Gossypium sturtianum. Next base: position 73,205,440 of record CM046953.1, read on the forward strand.
TGCCTTAGCCCGTGTGTGAAAACCTTGACATTCTGTTTATGACATCAGTAAGCATTTAGGGTCACACGGTCGAGTCACACGCCCATGTGCTAGGCCGTGTGGCGAATTTAATTTTTGCAATTAATGTGCAGACTTCACACGGCCTGGGCACACGCCCATGTCCTTAGGCTGTGTCCTTCACACGGCTGAGACACATGGCCGTGTCTCTGCCAGTGTGCTTTCTATTGGGCATTCTGTTTTGCTAAATTTGGATACAGGGGGACACACGGCCTATCAACACGCCCGCTGGTCGATCAGGTGTCACACACGGCCTAGACACACGCCTGGGTGTGTCTGCGTGTGGACAAATATAAGGCTATTTACCAAGCCATTTGCCACCTTGAAAAGAAACCACACTTATACCATTTCAAAGAACACATAGCATAACAATAATGCACCTCTAATATCCACAATCAAGACATCCGCAACTTAATTTCATACTGCATTCTTCATGCATTTACTTTACATATTACTCATCCAATTTCGCAAGCTTGCACTTCATGAATTTCATCATCATTGAATAGATATAACTTAACTAGTATTGGCCAATTTCAATGACCATTTACAAAATGAAATGAGTAACATTAATAACCAACTCATTGGTTAACCAATATGATATATAATAAAATGACCAAATTCCTATACATGCCATACCCAAAATAATCAAACTTTACTATACCCAAAAGAATAGCTTGATAGTGTGAGTCGAACTCCGACGTCCTACGATCCCCGAGCTAGCTTGGCGACACTACAAGGGAAGGGAAAGGAGAGGGAGTAAGCATAAAGCTTAGTAAGTTTGCATGTAATAGATAGAAACATAAAATCTTGTGATAACATCCACACATTACAATATGAACTAACAAAAAATTTCAAGCACAATGACATAGCTTACTCATGCTCACTCTTACCAACCACATATCACATGCCGAGCTCATTTCTCGTGAGTTTCGCATATGTACCTGTATCACTCCATCACATAATTTTAGCCCTTTTTCCATATTTACATAAACTTTAATACTTTACCCCGTTGAACCACTTGGAATATTGAAGGATACTCGGAAATTTTCATTCACGTAGTAAGATGCCAATGCCATATCCCAGATATGGTCTTACATGGGATCACATGTCGATGTCGATGCCATATTCCAGATATGGTCTTATACGGGATCTCATATTGATGTCGATGTCATATCCCAGATATGGTCTTACACGAGATCGTATGTCGATGCCATGTCCCAGACATGGTCTTACACGATTTCATACCGAAGCCAGGTCCCAGATGTGGTCTTACACGGAATCATTATTCGATGCCGATGCCATATCCCAGATATGGTCTTATACAGGATCTCAATTAGGTGCCGAGACCATATCCCAGATATGGTCTTATACGGGTCCTTCTTAATCAAATGTCGTGACAAGGGTATTCTTTCTATTCCTAAGGTTCAACCGGGACTTCGACTTAATAAAACTTCGTCAAATTTATCATCGAGACCTCATTAACAAATTCTATAGAGAGAATATACATCTCACGAAATATCAATCATTTAAAAGCATAGTAACATGATGTTGATTTATTACACACAAACTTACCCCGGTACCAAAATATAGATAGTTGTTCAATTTAGTCCACCACCTTGTTCTTTCCTCGGTTTAGGTCCAGACTTCGTGTTTCTTGATCTATAATGATAGATTTAACTTATTAAATTATCACATTGACTAAAACAGCCCATGAATCATACTTTGGCAAAAAATATAATTTTGCCCCTAAACTTTCACATATTTACAAAATGGTCCCTAAGCTCGTATGATGAAATGTATTCATTTTTCTCACACCCAAGCCTAGCCGATCCTATCTTAAGCTTATAATAGCTCACATTTTTCCTTCAAAACTGATTTTTTACTACACATTTTATCATTTTTACAAATAGGTCCTTTTTATGTATTTCCATAAAAAATCACTTAGAAAAAGATGTTCACTACACATCAAACTTCCATATTCCTCTATTAAACATCAAAATGCATGCATGTCATACATGGGTAATTTTTTGAACATGAACTCTAGCTTAAAATATGGCTAGAAATAGCTAAATCGAGCTGCGATGATCTCAAAAATACGAAGAACATCAAAAACGGGGCTAGGAGGTACTTACAATCAAGCTTGAAATTGAAACAAAACCCTAGCTATGGCTCATTGAAATTTTTGGCTATGGAGGATGAAGATGGACACCAATTTTGACTTCTTTTCCCCTTTTTATTAATTTATTAACCAAATGACTAAAATGCCCTTAAGGCCCTTCCTTGAGATCCCTTCTACGTCCATTTTTGTCCATAATGAGATATAATGGTCTAATTACTAAATAAGGACCTCTAATAAATTTTCTAATGCTATCTCATACTTAAAACTTCTAGAATCTCATATTTTTCAATTTTTTCAATTTAGTCCTAAAAGATAAATTGATCACTAAATCATAAATTTTTTTTCATGAAATTTTCACATAATCATGCAAACATGTCATAGACCTCATAAAAACCATAAAACATATATTTCTACTTCAGACTTGTGGTCTCGCAACCACTATTCTGACTAGGCCCTAAATCGGGCTATTACAATTCTCCCCCCTTAGGGATTTTCGTCCCCGAAAATCTTACCGGTAAAAAGGTTTGGATATTGGTTTCTCATAGCCTCCTCAGGCTCCTATGTAGCCTCTTCTACCCCATGTCTTTGCCATAATACTTTTACAAGAGCTATACTTTTATTTCTTAACTGTTTGACTTCCCGTGCAAAAATCTTAATCGGCTCTTCGCCATAAGTCATGTCATGTTGAATTTCAACCTCTGTCGGTACAATCACATGTGAAGGGTCTGATCAGTAACGGCGCAACATAGACACGTGGAACACGTCATGGATATTTTCCAATTTAGATGGCAAAGCTAACCGATAGGCTACCGGCCCTATCCTCTCGGTAATCTTATACGGTCCGATAAAGCGCAGACTCAATTTACCTTTCCGGCCAAATCTGAAAACCGTCTTCCATGGTGATACTTTCAAAAATACCTTATCACCAACTTGAAACTCAATCTCTTTTCGTTTCAAATCCGCGTAGGATTTTTGTCTATCCGAACCAGCCTTTAAACAATCACAAATCACTTTTACTTTCTCTTCGGTTTCTCTGACCAAATCGACCCCGTGAATTTGATTCTCTCTGAGTTCGGTCCAATACAAGGGCGTTTGGCACTTTCGTCCATATAATGCCTCATAAGGCGCCATTCTCAAACTCAACTGAAAACTGTTATTGTAGGCAAATTCCACTAACGGTAAATACTTTTCCCAATTACCTTGAAATTCCAAAACACAGCATCGAAACATGTCTTCAAGTATCTGTATTACCCTCTCCGACTGTCCATCGGTTTGCGGATGGAAAGCCGTACTAAAATTCAACTTTGTACCCATGGCTTCTTGTAACTTTTTCCAAAATCGTGATGTAAATCTCGGATCTCTATCCAAAATAATTGACAACGGTACTCCGTGCAATCTCACAATTTCAGAAATATACAATTCGGCTAATTTATCAAGTGAGTAGTCAGTACGTACCAGAATAAAATAAGCCGATTTCGTAAGCCTATCAACCACAACCCAAACGGCATCCTTCTTTTTCGGTGTCAAGGGCAAACCCGTCACAAAGTCCATAGTAATCTTGTCCCATTTCCTCTCGGGAACCATTACCGGCTGAAGTAAACCAGAAGGTACTTGGTGTTCAACTTTCACTTGCTGACAAATCAAGCATCTCGATACAAACTCTAAATATCTCTCTTCATACTCGGCCACTAATACCATTTCTTCAAGTCATTGTACAGCTTTGTACTGCCTGGATGTACAAATAAACATCCACTATGTGCTTCATGCAAAATTTTTCGAATAAGTTCACCATCTCTCGGTACACAGATTCTATCTCGAAACGTTAAACATCCTTCGAAACTAATCCGAAAGTCTGACTCAACACCCGACTCACATTGAACTCTCTTGGCTTGCAAATCGCTGTTGCCTTTCCGAGCTTCACAAATCTCTTAGAGAAACATCGGTCTAGCTCTCAACTCAGCTAGAATAGAACGATCATATGATAAAGCCAACCGTGTATTCATAGCTCTCAACGCAAACAAAGATTTCCTACTCAAAGCATTGGTGACCACGTTCGCCTTTCCCGGGTGGTAGCCAATCACTAGCTCGTAATCCTTTATCAACTCTAACCATCTTCGTTGCCTAGATTCAATTCCTTTTGAGTCATCAAGTATTTTAGACTTTTATGATCAGTGAATACCCGACCTTTCTCGCCATACAAATGGTGTCTCCAAATTTTCAACGCAAACACAATGGCGGCTAACTCCAAATCTTGGGTCGAATAATTCTTTTCGTGCGACTTTAGCTGTCTAGAGGCATAAGCTATCACCTTGCCCTCTTGCATGAGTACACAACCCAATCCATTCAAGGATGCATCACTATAAACCATAAATTCTTTTCCCGGTTCTGGTTGCACTAAAACAGAAGCCTCAGTCAACAAAGCCTTTAGTTTCTCAAAACTCTGTTGGCACTTTTCTGTCCACTCAAACTTTACATCTTTTTGCAATAGCCTCGTCATCGGAGTAGCTATCATGGAAAATCCCCTAAACAAACCGTCTGTAATAACTAGCTAGGCCTAGAAAACTTCTAACCTCGGATACGTTCTTTGGCGGTTTCCATTCAACAATGGTCGAAATCTTTCCCGGGTCAACTCTAATACCATCACCCGAAACAATGTGCCCCAAAAATCTGACTTCTTTAAGCCAAAATTCACTTTTACTAAACTTATCATATAACTGTTTATCCCGTAAAATTTGTAAGACCGTCCTCAAGTGCTGAACATGCTCATTCTCATCACGAGAGTAAATCAATATATCATCAATAAAGACTACAACAAATTTATCCAAATATGGCCGAAATATGCGGTTCATTAAATCCATAAACACAGCAGGGGCGTTTGTTAAACCAAAAGGCATAACTAAAAATTCATAGTGACCATACCTTGTCCGAAATGCGGTTTTCGGCACATCTGAGTCTTTGACTCTCAACTGGTAATAACCGGACCTCAAGTCTATCTTGGAAAACACAGTGGCTCCCTTAAATTGGTCAAACAAATCATCGATCCTTGGCAAGGGATACTTGTTCTTTACGGTTACCTTATTAAGCTGCCGATAATCTATACATAACCTCATTGAACCATCTTTCTTTTTCACAAATAATACGGGAGCACCCTACGGAGAATAACTCGGTCTAGAAAAACCTTTATCCGTCAACTCTTATAACTGAACCTTTAATGCTTTCAACTCAGTCGGAGCCATTCTGTACGGAGCAATCGAAATGGGCGCAGTACCAGGGGCTAACTCAATACTAAGTTCAATCTCTCTAACCGGAGGCAACCCGGGCAATTCTTCAGGAAATACATCTGGATACTCACATACTATCGGCACTGATTCAATTCTTAACTCAGTCTCTTTGGCATTCATCACTAAGGCAAGATAAGCTTCATATCCCTTTATTATACGTTTCTGAGCAGTCATAGAAGAAATCACTACAGACACTCTATTCGATTCATCTGATTCAATCCGAAGAATAACACCACTTTCACATTTCAACTCAATAATTTTTCTTCCACAATTTACTACCACATCATGAATGGTCAACCGATCCATACCAAGTATTACATCAAATTCATCAAACGGCAAAAGCATAAGGTTAGCTGGAAGACAGTGACCTCTAATCATCAAAGGACAATTCCTACATACTTTGTCAACTAACACACATTTGCCTAGGGGATTTGATACTTTTATCACAAATTCTGTAGACTCTATAGGCATGTTCATATTAGATACTAATTTCATACAAACATACGAGTGGGTAGATCCCGGATCAATTAAAGCAACAACGTGAGTATCATAGAGAGAAAATGTACCCGTAATCACATCAGGGGATGACGCCTCTTCGCGAGCGCGAATGGCATAAGTCCTCATAGGCGTTCTACCCTCAGATCTTGCAGTCTTCTCTCTAGGTGTATTCTTACTACTCGTTCCATTTCCCAACTTTCTCTGTGGTCTCCCTCTAGTAGTACTTCCCGATCTTGCACTCTGAAGTTTCTCTTTTTCAACCATCTCGGGACAATCTCTAATAAAATGATCTTGGGATCCACACTTGAAACAAGCTCTCTCATTTGCTCGGCAATCACCGAGATGATGTCTACCACACTGTGAACTTTCTGGTCTACTTGGTCGAGCATTACCAACACTAGCAATAGAAGTGGTCTGAGCTTTAGAACCTGAGTACTGTTTACCTTTACTTCTGTTTGAGAACCCAACTAAAGCAGCTGATCGAGTAGCAAACTCTCTTGATTTCTTGGATGAGTGTAACACCCCAAACCTGGCCCAAACACTACGACCGGATCTGGCATGTCACTAGGAAAAGGTTTAAGAAGTTTGACTGATTTCGGAAAAATTTTAAGTCGTTTCAAAATTTCAAATTTCGTGGTTCAGTTGAAAACCTGTCGTTTAGTTAACTTTGACATATAATCAGTTGGGCATTTTGATTAGGTGACATTGTAAACACTTACCAATTATTCATTTATCATGTTTTAAAAAAAATGCATTCTTGTTTTTTATCATAAGAAACGTTATTTGGCAGGTTATAAGAAAAACTTTACTTTGTAATTTAATTTTTAAAACATCCATTGAACAGTCTGTTATTATAACCAAAGTTAAAAACCCAAAAGGAAGTTACCGAATTTTATAATGGCCTTATTACAACTCAAAATATCAAATTTGTAAAATAATAAATAGAAATAGTGTTTACTAATAAAACCCATGCTTGGCCACCTCGAGATCCCTCAAGCCCAGTCCGATAAGCTAAGAGTCACCTGCAATTGTTAAACGAAAGAGTGAGTCACAAGACTCAGTGTGCAATTATTCCACGTAAATCCACATATGGGCCAAAGCCCTCAAAACACCACCGGCCGAAGCCCAATTCATACGATGCAACAATGATTAACATGATAACCCAACCAAGCCTAATTTTCCATCCTCTACACTCCACTTCATCTGTCCATCCTCAACACACCTGGGGATTTCTACAATCGACCCTCCATCCGCTACACTCCATTTTGGCAGTCATGCTGACAGTCATGCCGCACAAAGATAATAAAATGTGGATTAGCGACCGATCACTATGTGACCAAATAACCGATCACTAGGTGACCAAATAACCGATCACTAGGTGACCAAATAACTGATGCCAAAATGAGGCACCCCAACATCATTCCGTGTGACTATGTCACTGATGTACACTTCCCCTGTATAACGTTAATAACCCAAATCCCATTCACATGCAACATAAAATATAATGAACAGGTTTATGATTTCATACCCACAATCATGCTATCAAACTTATAAAATTGAATCGAGGTACACTAACCCGATGCTTTAGTTTTTACCCGTCATGGGCAATTCAGTCACATTGCCGATATTTCAGCTTTCAACCATAACACATATATGATTTGAAAATAAAAGGGAGATAGTGTGATAATTACACACCTGTAAACCTGAAGAACTAAGCTATCGATCTCACTAGCATCCTCACTCGTGGGGATCACAACAATTTGTTTATACCTTTCAAAAGCCGGCCCACAACCTGGTGGCCAGTCTCGAACTGCCGACACCGCACGCTTCTTCAATTTAGGGGCTGGGACTACGTGTCCAACCCCTTTCTTTTCTTGACTGGTACTCGATTCCATAAAAACGATCTTGATCAGAGACCTAGATTAAAGCAATGAATGGGAGAAAATGAAGGAATAGGCACACATACAAAGAAACCACTTACCTAGATTAACAGAAGCCGAACACCACTGATTGACCTCAGAAATCACTTGGGTCCCTAGAGTGTTACTATGTTAAAATCGTTTTTCCCACAAGAATAAGAAAATGATCTTTCGGCCAAATAAACAGATCACATCCCTTACCAAAAACCCATTGAAGACAACCGCACGACCTCGAGATGTTAGAATCTCTACCTTCTACAATCGGCCATAAACCCAAAGTGTGAGTCAAAATTCTGATTTAATCAGACTAGAAGAAAACATATGATTTATGAAAAGAGAAGAGAGAAAACTCCTTACCGAACTAACTGATTGGCGAATGGAGAAACAATAGTCAGCTTCTAGCAACCCGATAGAGAAAGTCGCCTACACCAAATGCAAAAAGGGGTTTCGGTTTCCTCAAAATTATGACATAAAGAAAGAAGAGAACCAAATAAAAGCAAGAATGAGTTTCGGTTAATAAGGAACAAGGAAAAAATGGCTAAGGAGATTCGACTAGAGTAAAATAAGTTAAAGAAGTGAATGATGTAGAAGATGTTTTAATCAAGAACAAGGAAGAAATATAGGAGTCAGAATGTTTGAGCAAGATTCGGCTAGAAAAGAAGTGAAGAGGCTAAATGGTGATTCGGCTAACATTCACATCAAGATTAAAGAAGAGGAAAAGGGAGTGGTCTAGGTATAGAGAATGGACAAAATGCCGAAAAGAAGAAAAGAATCAGAAATGGAAACCGAAATGTACCAAAAAAGGTGCTCCAAAACTTAAAATGGTTCTAGCACTCCCCTTTCCCCAAATGCCGAAATGCACTACTAAACTCTCCCTAAAGCCGAAAATACCCATCCAAGCACTCCCACAACCGGCCAACTCTCTTCTCCCACTCCAAATCCCTTATTTTCCTCCTACAATTACTCTTGTCCCCTCCTTTGAAATGGTTTGAAAAGTTCAAACTCCCCCCTTCTCTCCTGACCACCCATTCAAATTATTTGACCCCTTCAACACCCCTCCTAGAAGTGTTCCAGCCGAACTCCACTACCTCTCAACCTGACGCCAAAATATCTCAAAAAAAAAAAATCCACGCGACTCGAACTTGCTCTCTTTCTGCTCCTTGTGGCGTCATTCACTTGTACCTTATGTGGCGTCACTTGCCACTCTTCCACTTCAATTTTTGTGTCAACAAGCACCAACAATAACCCTTAAGTCCTGCCCCCAAACAGCTTCCCTCCTAAAATGCCCAAAATTAGAATTTTGGCCAAGGTTCTGACTTAACCTCGGGCCTTCCCAGAGACCCCAAACACACTCACACAACATACAGAGCATACCAAACACACACAAACAAGATAGAAGCAATGCCCCTAAGTCCCGGATGTTACAGTTCTACCCCCTTAAAGAAATTTTGACCTCGAAATTACCTGGTTAAAAAAGATGCGGGTACTGCTGATGCATCGTATCCTCTGGCTCTCATGTTGCCTCTTCCATTCCATGGTTACGCCATAAGACTTTAACTAACGGAACTGGTTTCCTTCTTAGCACCTTGACGTCTCGATCCAAGATCTGGATTGGTTCCTCCTCATAGGACAAGTCTGGCCTTACCTCAATTTCCTCCACTGGCACAACGTGAGACGGATCCGAATGATAGTGTCTTAACATTGAAACATGGAACACATCATGCATCTGTTTCAATTCTGAAGGTAACTCCAGTTGATATGCCACCGGTCTCACTCGTTTCAAAACCCGATAAGGCCCGATGAACCTAGGACATAGCTTACCCTTTCGTCCAAACCTCATTACCTTCTTCCAAGGTGAAACTTTCAAGAAAACTTGATCACCCACTGCAAACTCTATCTCCTTCCGCTTCAGATCTGCATAAGATTTTTGCCTATCGGATGCTTCTTTCAACCGAACCCTAATTAGCTTAACCTTCTCCTCTGTCTCTCCAACCAATTCTGGACCCAAAATCTGGTGTCCACCTAATTCTGTCCAACAGGTAGGAGTACGACACCTCCGCCCATACAACGCTTCATATGGTGACATCCGAATACTAGATTGGTAACTGTTGTTGTATGCGAATTCCGCCAACGGTAAGAATTCTTCCCAACTACCCTTGAAATCGATGACACAGCCCCTCAACATATCCTCCAAGATTTGAATTACTCTCTTCAGATCGACCATCGGTGGATGAAAAGTCATCTTTGAAGTCCAGCCTTGTACCCAATGCCTGATGCAGTGCCCTCCAGAATCGCGATGTAAACCTAGGATCTCTATCTGATATGATCGATACTGGGACCCCATGCAGCCTCACAATTTCTGCCAAATACAGCTTAGCTAACCTCTAAAGAGAGTAGTCGACACGAACAAGTATGAAATGGGCGGACTTCGTCAACCGATCCATAATCACCCATACCGAATCTTTCTTAGTAGGCGTAAGAGGTAGCCCACTAACAAAATCCATAGTGATCCGTTCCCATTTCCACTGAGGAATCTTCACCGGCTGCAACAACCCCGAAGGAAACTGATGCTCAGCTCTAACTTGCTGACAAGTTAAACATTTTCCCACAAATTTCGTAACCTCTCGCTTTAATCCAGGCCACTAGAACTGTTCATGCAAATCCCGATACATCTTACTCCCTCCAGGATGCATAGCGTAAGGGCTACTATGCGGTTCCCGAAGAATCTTCTGCCTCAACTCCCCATCCTTCGGCATACAAACCTTCCCATGGAAACACAAAACCTCATCACCGTTCAAACTGTAATCTTCTAACCCACCATTCATTACTTGCGGCGACGCCGAGCACTCGAGGACTTCATCCGATAAATCGTTTTCTTTAACTGATCTACCCACGTCGGCTTCACTTGAAGTTCAGCTAACAGACTCCCGTCCTCATACAAACTGAGATGGGCGAACATCGCTCTCAAGTCTGATATTACCTTCCGACTTAACGCATCTGCTACTACATTAGCCTTACCCGGATGATATTTGATCGAGCAGTCGTAATCTTTCAATAGCTCAATCCACCTTCGCTGCCTTAAATTTAACTCCTTCTGAGATAAAAGATACTTTAAACTCTTGTGTTCGGTGTAGATAATAGACTTCTCTCCATACAAATAATGTCTCCAGATCTTCAGAGCGCATACTACTACAGCCAACTCCAGATCATGCGTAGGATAGTTACTCTCATGCGGTCTTAACTGCCGAGATTCATATGCAACAACCTTCCCATCCTGCATTAACACACATCCTAATCCCGTGTGTGAAGCATCACAATAAACCACGAACTCCTTTCCAGCTTCAGGCTGAATCAACACCGGAGCTTCTGTCAAAATCCTCTTCAGCTTCCCAAAACTCTCCTGCTGCTTGTCAGTCCAAACAAATGGTACCCCTTTCCTCAACAACTTAGTTAAAGGTACCGCAATTAATGAGAATCCATTAACGAACCTTCGGTAATACTCTGCCAGACCAAGGAAACTCCGATTCTCGGCCACTGACTTAGGTGATTTCCACTCTAACACCGCTTCAATTTTCCGAGGATCCACCCTAATCCCTTCTGCCGATACCACATGACCCAGAAATGTAACCTCTTCCAACCAAAACTCACACTTACTAAACTTGGCGATAGTTTGCTTCTCCTTAAAATCTGCAGAACCACCCAAGATGCGAATCGTGCTCCTCCTCAGACTTGGAATATACCAGAATGTTGTCTATGAATACAACGACGAACCGGTCCAGATAGGGTTGAAAAACTCAGTTCATCATATCCATGAATGCCGCTGGTGCATTCGTCAACCCAAACGGCATCACCAGGAACTCGTAATGGCCATAACGAGTCTGAAAAGCCGTTTTGCAAATATCCACTTCCTTGACCTTAAGCTAATGATATCCCGACCTCAAATCTATCTTTGAAAAGACCGAAGCCCCTTTGAGCTGATTAAATAGGTCATCTATCCTCGGCAGCGGGTACTTGTTTTTGATAGTCAACTTGTTCAGCTGACGGTAGTCAATGCACATTCGCATGGACCCGTCTTTCTTCTTCACAAACAATACCGGCGCTCTCCACGGAGATACACTAGGACGGATGAAACCTTGGTCTAACAACTCTTGGATCTGAGCTTTGAGTTCAACCAACTCCTTTGGTGCCATCCTCGTAAGGAGCGATGGACACCGGAGCCGCACTGAAGTAGCTCAGTCGAACTCCACCTCACGATCCGGAGGCAACCTAGAAGCTCTTAGGAAAGACATCCACAAATTCCTTTTATCTGTTTCTAACCTCACTCACGGTCACCTCCATTGCATCCAAAGCATTGACAAATGTTAAGAAAGCCCTGCACTTTTCGCACCATTCTTTCCGCCCAAGAAGCGCACACCACGTTGGACAAGTAGTCTCTCCTCTCGCCTATTACCAAAACTTCATCATCCTCGGCAGTCCTAAACACCATGCGCTTAGTAGCACAATCCAAGTTTGCACGGTATCTTACCAACAAATCCATGCCTAAGATCAAATCAAATTCCCCAAATGGTAGTTCCATCAAATATGCCGGAAAAATCAATCCTTGTACTTCTAGAGGCACATCTCTAAAAAGTTTGTTAATCACTACAGTCTGTCCTAAGGGACTAAGTACAGTCATTTCCCTAGAAGTAGTTTCAGAGTTCATGTTCAAGGTTCCAGACACCACACTAGCAACATAGGAGTGCGTCGACCCAATATCAATTAATGCAGTAAAGGGTAAACCAAAAATAAGGAACGTACCCGCTATCACGTCTGGCGCATCTCCCTCTTCTCGGTGTTTGACTACATAAACTAACCCGGGCTGTCTCGCCTCTATATTCCCAGCACCTCTGCCTGGTGCTTCACGACCCCGACCAAAACCATTTCCCCCTCTGTTCGGTCCACGACCTCTCGGCATCTGCTGTCCGCCCCTACCTGGCTGCACATACCCTTGACCTACCATCCGAGCTCTGTTCCTCTCTAATGGACAATCCCTGATCAGATGATCCTTTGACCCACACCTGAAACATACCCTATCTCTACCGCAACATTCTCCTGTATGTGACCTCCTACACTGAGCACACGATCGAGAAACAGTAGCTGGAGTTGCAACGCGACTCGGCCCATCAACCCTAGGCCTCTTCTGAAAACCCCAGGTGACCCTGACGGTCCAAAACACCTCTTATTTCTGCCTCTATCCCTGTTCTTATTTTGCTTCTCAGTCCACGTCACCTCTTCGGCTATTTTGGCCTTCTCCACCAGAGTAGCAAAATCTCTCTCCCGCTGAGGGGCTATCAACACTCGCAGCTCGCCACGCAGCCCATCTCCGAACCGCACACAACGCTCATACTCAGTTGCAACTATCCCTCGGGCGTACCGGCTCAACTGCAGAAAGTCTGCCTCATACTCAGCTACCGACTTACCCCCTTGAACTAAATTCAGAAAGGCTTTCCTCTAAGCATCCACGTAACTGGCCCCAACATACTTCCCTTGGAATGTCACCTTAAAGAAATCGCAGTCAACTCGTTCTGCCGGAGTACCTTCTCTCACGGTGAGCCACCACTGATAGGCCTCATCCCTAAGTAAAGACACCGCACCCTTCGCTTTCTCTCTCGCTGTGTGCGTCCAAGTCATCCATGATTCTTTCGATGGCCTCCAGCCAATACTCTGCCACATTTGGAGCTACTCTTGAGATACCTCGAAACATTTCGGCCCCATTAGCTCGGAGTCGCTTGGGGATGGACTTCCGAGTTTCCGTTCCACTGCCTGCCCCAGCCACTCGCTCTAGCACACGCAACATAGCTTGGGATAGGGCATTATCTCCACCAGTTCTGTCTTGCGAACCCGCTCTTGCCACAGGTGATGCTAGCGCCTCAGCCTCAGGCTCATTCCTCGCTTCCGAAAGTTCAACCTCATGACTTTGACCTCTCCCACGGCCACGAGTAACACGTCCACGTCCTCTACCACTCATATCTATTGCTCTGCTTTACTCTACTTACAAATTTTATGAGTCAATATTTCTTTCCACTGTTATTAACGAGTATTTTATGAGATAGAATTATAAGTAGTTCCTTCGCAAAGTACATACATTCCTAAGGGTCTCCATCTCTATAGTAAAGTTTCTAAATTTCCACATTCACAGCAATGCATCATATAACCACCTCATGCAATTCACTTAACAATCAGAAAGCTTACCTGGTGGACCTGGGCCGGAAACTCGAGTGCCAATCCTCCAAAACACAAGTTCATAAGAATTTTCTTTTTAGCCTTTTTAAATACATATTTTGAAAACGTTTGTGGCCCCAAAACCCAAGGCTGAGTTTTTAAAACTTGGCTCTGATACCAAATTATAACACCCCAAACTCGGCCCAAACACTACGACCGGATCTGGCATGTCACTAGGAAAATGTTTAAAAAGTTTGACTGATTTCGGAAAAATTTTAAGTCGTTTCAAAATTTCAAATTTCGTGGTTCAGTTGAAAACCTGTTGTTTAGTTAACTTTGACATATAATCAGTTGGGCGTTTTGATTAGGTGACATTGCAAACACTTACCAATTATTCATTTATCAGGTTTTTAAAAAAATGACTTCTTGTTTTTTATCATAAGAAACGTTATTTGGCAGGTTAAAAGAAAAACTTTACTTTGTAATTTAATTTTTAAAACATCCATTGAACAGTCTGTTATTATAACCAAAGTTTAAAACCCAAAAAGAAGTTACCGAATTTTATAATGGCCTTATTACAACTCAAAATATCAAATTTGTAAAATAATAAATAGAAATAGTGTTTATTGATAAAACCCATGCTTGGCCACCTCGAGATCCCTCCATTGACCGATAAGCTAAGAGTCACACCGCAATTGTTAAACGAAAGAGTGAGTCACAAGACTCAGTGTGCAATTATTCCACGTAAATCCACATATGGGCCAAAGCCCTCAAAACACCACCGGCCGAAGCCCAATTCATACGATGCAACAATGATTAACATGATAACCCAACCAAGACTAATTTTCCATCCTCTACACTCCACTTCATCTGTCCATCCTCAACACACCTGGGGATTTCTACAATCGACCCTCCATCCGCTACACTCCACTTTGGCAGTCATGCTGACAGTCATGCCACACAAAGATAATAAAACGTGGCCTAGCCACTGATCACTATGTGACCAAATAATCGATCACTAGGTGACCAAATAACCGATCACTAGGTGACCAAATAATCGATGCCAAAATGAGGCACCCCAACATCATTACGTGTGACTATGTCACTGATGTACACTTCCCCTGTATAACGTTAATAACCCGAATCCCATGCACATGCAACATAAAATATAATGAACAGGTTTATGATGTCATACCCACAATCATGCTATCAAACTTATAAAATTGAATCGAGGTACACTAACCTGATGCTTTGGTTTTTACCCATCATGGGCAATTCAGTCACCATTGCCGATATTTCGGCTTTCAACCATAACACATATATGATTTGAAAATAAAAGGGAGATAGTGTGATAATTACACACCTGTAAACCTAAAGAACTAAGCTATCGATCTCACTAGCGTCCTCACTCGCGAGGATCACAACAATTTGTTTATCCCTTTCAGAAGCCGGCCCACAACCTGGTGGCCAGTCTCGAACTGCCGACACCGCACGCTTCTTGAATTTAGGGGCTGGGACTACGTGTCCAACCCCTTTCTTTTCTTGACTGGTACTCGATTCCATAAAAACGATCTTGATCAGAGACCTAGATTAAAGCAATGAATGGGAGGAAACGAAGGAATAGGCACTCATACAAAGAAACCACTTACCTAGATTAACAGAAGCCGAACACCACTGATTGACCTCAGAAATCGCTTGGGTCCCTAGAATGTTACTATGTTAAAATCGTTTTTCCCACAAGAATAAGAAAATGATCTTTCGGCCAAATAAACAGATCACCATCCCTTACCAAAAACCCCTTGAAGACAACCGCACGACCTCGAGATGTTAGAATCTCTACCTTCTACAATCGGCCATAAACTCAAAGTGTGAGTCAAAATTCTCATTTAATCTGAGTAGAAGAAAACATATGATTTATGAAAAGAGAAGAGAGAAAACTCCTTACCGAACTAACAGATTGGCGAATGGAGAAACAATAGTCAGCTTCTAGCAACCCGATAGAGAAAGTCGCCTACACCAAACGCAAAGAGGGGTTTCGGTTTCCTCAGAATTATGACATAAAGAAAGAAGAGAACCAAATAAAAGCAAGAATGAGTTTCGGTTAATAAGGAACAAGGAAAAATGGCTAAGGTGATTCGGCTAGAGTAAAATAAGTTAAAGAAGTGAATGATGTATGAGATGTTTTAATCAAGAACAAGGAAGAAATAAAGGAGTCAGAATGTTTGAACAAGATTCGGCTAGAAAAGAAGTGAAGAGGCTAAATGGTGATTCGGCTAACATTCACATCAAGATTAAAGAAGAGGAAAAGGGAGTGGTCTAGGTATAGAGAATGGACAAAATGCCGAAAAGAAGAAAAGAATCACAAATGGAAACCGAAATGTACCAAAGAAGGTGCTCTAAAACTTAAAATGGTTCGGTTACTCCCCCTTTCCCCAAATGCCGAAATGCACTACTAAACTCTCCCTAAAGCCGAAAATACCCATCTAAGCACTCCCACAACCGGCCAACTCTCTTCTCCCACTCCAAATCCCTTATTTTCCTCCTACATTTACTCTTGTCCCCTCCTTCGAAATGGTTTGAAAAGTTCAAACTCCCCCCTTCTCTCCTGACCACCCATTCAAATTATTTGACCCCTTCAACACCCCTCCTAGAAGTGTTCCAGCCGAACTCCACTACCTCTCAACCTGACGCCAAAATATCTCAAAAAAAAATAATCCACGCGACTCGAACTTGCTGTCTTACTGCTCCTTGTGGCGTCATTCACTTGTACCTTATGTGGCGTCACTTGCCACTCTTCCACTTCAATTTTTGTGTCAACAAGCACCAAAAATAACCCTTAAGTCCGGCCCCCAAACAGCTTCCCTCCTAAAATGCCCAAAATTAGAATTTTGGCCAAGGTTCCGACTTAACCCCGGGCCTTCCCAGAGACCCCAAACACACTCACACAACATACAGAGCATACAAAACATACAAAAACAAGATAGAAGCAATGCCCCTAAATCCCAGATGTTACAGTTCTACCCCTTAAAGAAATTTCGACCTCAAAATTACTCGGGTTAAAGAGATGCGGTATCGCTGACGATCGTGATCCTCCGGCTCTCATGTCACCTCTTCCATTCCATGGTTACGCCATAAGACTTTAACTAACGGAACCAATTTCCTTCTTAGCACCTTGACGTCTCGATCCAAGATCTGGATTGGTTCCTCCTTATAGGACAAGTCTGGCCTTACCTCAATTTCCTCCACTGGCACAACGTGAGACAGATCCGAACGATAGCGTCTTAACATTGAAACATGGAACACATCGTGCATCTGTTTTAATTCTGAAGGTAACTCCAATTGATACGCCACCGGTCCCACTCATTTCAAAACCCTAAAACTTAAAATGGTTCGGTTACTCCCCCTTTCCCCAAATGCCGAAATGCACTACTAAACTCTCCCTAAAGCCGAAAATACCAATCTAAGCACTCCCACAACCGGCCAACTCTCTTCTCCCACTCCAAATCCCTTATTTTCCTCCTACATTTACTCTTGTCCCCTCATTTGAAATGGTTTGAAAAGTTCAAACTCCCCCCTTCTCTCCTGACCACCCATTCAAATTATTTGACCCCTTCAACACCCCTCCTAGAAGTGTTCCAGCCGAACTCCACTACCTCTCAACCTAACGCCAAAATATCTCAAAAAAAAATAATCCACGCGACTCGAACTTGCTGTCTTACTGCTCCTTGTGGCGTCATTCACTTGTACCTTATGTGGCGTCACTTGCCACTCTTCCACTTCAATTTTTGTGTCAACAAGCACCAACAATAACCCTTAAGTCCTGCCCCCAAACAGCTTCCCTCCTAAAATGCCCAAAATTAGAATTTTGGCCAAGGTTCCGACTTAACCCCGGGCCTTCCCAGAGACCCCAAACACACTCACACAACATACAGAGCATACAAAACATACAAAAACAAGATAGAAGCAATGCCCCTAAATCCCGGATGTTACAGTTCTACCCCCTTAAAGAAATTTCGACCTCAAAATTACCTGGTTAAAAGAGATGCGGGTACTGCTGACGCATCGTATCCTCTGGCTCCCATGTCACCTCTTCCATTCCATGGTTACGCCATAAGAATTTAACTAACGGAACCAATTTCCTTCTTAGCACCTTGACGTCTCGATCCAAGATCTGGATTGGTTCCTCCTCATAGGACAAGTCTGGCCTTACCTCAATTTCCTCCACTGGCACAACGTGAGACAGATCCGAACGATAGCGTCTTAACATTGAAACATGGAACACATCGTGCATCTGTTTTAATTCTGAAGGTAACTCCAATTGATACGCCATCGGTCCCACTCGTTTCAAAACCCGATAAGGCCCGATGAACCTAGGACTTAGCTTACCCTTTTGTCCAAACCTCATTACCTTCTTCCAAGGTGAAACTTTCAAGAAAACCTGATCACCCACTGCAAACTCTATCTCCTTTCGCTTGGACCGCATAAGATTTTCGCCATCGATGCTTCTTTCAACCGAACCCTAATTAGCTTAACCTTCTCCTCTGTCTCTGCAACCAATTCTAGACCCAAAATTTGGCGTTCACCTAATTCTGTCCAACAGGTAGGAGTACGACACCTCCGCCCATACAACGCTTCATATGGTGCCATCCGAATACTAGATTGGTAACTGTTGTTGTATACGAATTCCGCCAACGGTAAGAATTCTTCCCAACTACCCTTGAAATCGATGACACAGCCCCTCAACATATCCTCCAAGATCTGAATTACTCTCTCAGACTGACCATCAGTCTGTGGATGAAAAGCTGTGCTGAAGTCCAACCTTGTACCCAATGCCTGATGCAGTGCCCTCCAGAATCGCGATGTAAACCTAGGATCTCTATCTGATATGATCAATACTAGGACCCCATGCAGCCTCACAATTTCTGCCACATACAGCTTAGCTAACCTCTGAAGAGAGTAGTCGACACGAACATGTATGAAATGGGCGGACTTCGTCAACCGATCTACAATCACCCATACCGAATCTTTCTTAGTAGGCGTAAGAGGTAGCCCACTAACAAAATCCATAGTGATCCTTTCCCATTTCCACTGAGGAGTCTTCACCGGCTGTAACAACCCTGAAGGCAACTGATGCTCGGCTTTAACCTGCTGACAAGCTAAACATTTTCCCATAAATTTCGTAACCTCTCGCTTTAATCCAGGCCACCAGAACTGTTCATGCAGATCCCGATACATCTTACTCCCTCCAGGATGCATAGCGTAAAGGCTACTATGCGGTTCCCGAAGAATCTTCTGCCTCAACTCCCCATCCTTCGGCATACAAACCTTCCCATGGAAACACAAAACCTCATCACCGTTCAAACTGTAATCTTCTACCCCACCATTCATTACTTGCAGACGTCGAGCACTCAGGACTTCATCCGATAACTGTTTCTCTTTAATCTGATCTACCCACGTCGGCTTCACTTGAAGTTTAGCTAACAGACTCCCGTCCTCATACAAACTGAGATGGGCGAACATCGCTCTCAAGTCTGATATTACCTTCTGACTTAACGCATCTGCTACTACGTTAGCCTTACCCGGATGATATTCGATTGAGCAGTCGTAATCTTTCAATAGCTCAATCCACCTTCGCTGCCTTAAATTTAACTTCTTCTGAGTTAAAAGATACTTTAAAATCTTGTGGTCGGTGTAGATAACAGACTTCTCTCCATACAAATAATGTCTCCAGATCTTCATAGCGAATACTACTGCAGCCAACTCCAGATCATGCGTAGGATAGTTACTCTCATGCGGTCTTAACTGCCGAGACGCATATGCAACAACCTTCCCATCCTGCATTAACACACATCCTAATCCCGTGTGTGAAGCATCACAATAAACCACGAACTCCTTTCCAGCTTCAGGCTGAATCAACACCGGAGCTTCTGTCAAAATCCTCTTCAGCTTCTCAAAACTCTCCTGCTGCTTGTCAGTCCAAACAAATGGTACCCCTTTCCTCAACAACTTAGTTAAAGGTGCCGCAATTAATGAGAATCCTTTAACGAACCTTCGGTAATACCCAGCCAGACCAAGGAAACTCCGAATCTCGGCCACTGACTTAGGTGATTTCCATTCTAACACCGCTTCAATATTCCGAGGATCCACCCTAATCCCTTCTGCCGATACCACATGACCCAGAAATGTAACCTCTTCCAACCAAAACTCACACTTACTAAACTTGGCGTATAGCTGCTTCTCCCTTAAAATCTGCAGAACCACCCGAAGATGCGAATCGTGCTCCTCCTCAGACTTGGAATATACCAAAATGTTGTTTATGAATACAACGACGAACCGGTCCAGATAGGGTTGAAAAACTCAGTTCATCATATCCATGAATGCCGCTGGTGCATTCGTCAACCCAAATGGCATCACCAGGAACTCGTAATGGCCATAACGAGTCTGAAAAGTCGTTTTGCAAATATCCACTTCCTTGACCTTAAGCTGATGATATCCTGACCTCAAATCTATCTTTGAAAAGACCGAGGCCCCTTTGAGCTGATCAAATAGGTCATCTATCCTCGACAGCGGGTACTTGTTTTTGATAGTCAACTTGTTCAGCTGACGGTAGTCAATGCACATTCGCATGGACCCGTCTTTCTTCTTCACAAACAATACCGGCGCTCTCCACGAAGATACACTAGGACGGATGAAACCTTGGTCTAACAACTCTTGGATCTGAGCTTTGAGTTCAACCAACTCCTTTGGCGCCATCCTGTAAGGAGCGATGGACACCAGAGCCGTACCTGGAAGTAGCTCAATTCCGAACTCCACTTCACGATCCGGAGGCAACCCTGGAAGCTCTTCCGGAAAGACATCCACAAATTCCTTTATTGTTCTAACCTCACTCACGGTCACCTCCCTTGCATCCAAAGCATTGACAAATGTTAAGAAAGCCATGTACCCTTTTCGCACCATTCTTTTCGCCTTAAGAGCAGACACCACGTTGGGCAAGTAGTCTCTCCTCTCGCCTATTACCAAAACTTCATCATCCTCGGGAGTCCTTAACACCATGCGCTTAGCAGCACAAATCAAGTTTGCATGATATCTTACCAACCAATCCATGCCTAAGATCAAATCAAATTCTCCAAAAGGTAGTTCTATCAAATCAGCCGAAAAAATCAATCCTTGTACGTCTAGAGGCACATCTCTAAAAAGTTTGTTAATCACTACAGTCTGTTCTAAGGGACTAAGTACAGTCATTTCCCTAGAAGTAGTTTCAGAGTTCATGTTCAAGGTTCCAGACACCACACTAGCAACATAGGAGTGCATCGACCCAATATCAATTAATGTAGTAAAGGGTAAACCAAAAATAAGGAACGTACCCGTTATCACGTTTGGCGCATCTCCCTCTTCTCGGCGTTTGACTGCATAAACTAACCCGGGCTATCTCGCCTCTATATTTTCAGTACCTCTGCCTGGTGCTCCACGACCCCGACCAGAACCATTTCCCCCTCTGTTCGGTCCACGACCTCTCGGCATCTGTTATCCACCCCTACCTGGCTGCACATACCCTTGACCTACCATCCGAGCTCTGTTCCTCTCTAATGGACAATCCCTGATCAGATGATCCTTTGACCCACACCTGAAACATACCCTATCTCTACCCCAGCATTCTCCTGTATGTGACCTCCTACACTGAGCACACGGTCGAGAAACAGCAGCTGGAGTTGCAACGCGACTCGGCCCATCAACCCTAGGCCTCTTCTAAAAACCCCAGGTGACCCTGACGGTCCAAAACTCCTCTTATTTCTGCCTCTATCCCTGTCCTTATTTTGCTTCTCAGTCCATGTCACCTCCTCGGATATTTTGGCCTTCTCCACCAGAGTAGCAAAATCTCTCTCCCGCTGAGGGGCTATCAACACTCGCAGCTCGCCACGCAGCCCATCTTCAAACCGTACACAACGCTCATACTCAGTTGCAACTATCCCTCGAGCGTACCGGCTCAACCGCAGAAATTCTGCCTCATACTCAGCTACCGACTTACCCCCTTGAACTAAATTCAGAAAGGCTTTCCTCTGAGCATCCACGTAACTGGCCCCAACATACTTCCCTTGGAATGTCACCTTAAAGAAATCCCTACCAACTCAGATCACGAGTACCTTCTCTCACGGTAAGCCACCACTGATAGGCCTCATCCCTAAGTAAAGACACTGTGCCCTTCAGCTTCTCCTCTGCCGTGCAGTCCAAGTCATCCATGATTCTTTTAACGGCCTCCAGCCAATACTCCGCCACATTTGGAGCTACTCCAGAGATACCTCGAAACATTTTGGCCCCATTAGCTCAGAGTCGCTTGGGGATGGACTTCCGAGTTGCCGTTCCACTGCCTGCCCCAGGCACTCGCTCTAGCACACGCAACATAGCTTGGGATAGGGCATCATCTCCACTGGGCTCGTCTTGCGAACCCGCTCCCGCCACACGGTGATCTTTGGCGCCACCTCGTGCTCATTCTCGCTCCGAAAGTTCAACCTTATGAATTTGACCTCTCCCACGGCCACGAGTAACACGTCCACGTCCCCTACCACTCATATCTATCGCTCTGCTTTACTCTGCTTACAAATTTTATGAGTCAATATTTCTTTCCACTGTTTATTAACGAGTATTTTATGAGATAGAATTATAAGTAGTTCCTTCGCAAAGTACATACATTCCTAAGGGTCTCCATCTCTATAGTAAAGTTTCTAAATTTCCATATTCACAGCAATGCATCATTTAACCACCTCATGCAATTCACTTAACAACCAGAAAGCTT
The DNA here is from genome assembly GCA_025698515.1 of Gossypium sturtianum. NCBI lineage: Eukaryota > Viridiplantae > Streptophyta > Magnoliopsida > Malvales > Malvaceae > Gossypium > Gossypium sturtianum. The sequence continues at coordinate 73,228,306 of CM046953.1, forward strand.
ACCTGGTGGACCTGGGCCGAAAACTCGAGTGCCAATCCTCCAAAACACAAGTTCATAAGAATTTTCTTTTTAGCCTTTTTAAATACATATTTTGAAAATGTTTGTGGCCCCAAAATTCAAGGCCGAGTTTTTAAAACTTGGCTCTGATACCAAATTGTAACACCCCAAACCCGGCCCAAACACTACGACCGGATCTGGCATGTCACTAGGAAAATGTTTAAGAAGTTTGACTGATTTTGGAAAAATTTTAAGTCGTTTCAAAATTTCAAATTTTGTGGTTCAGTTGAAAACCTGTCGTTTAGTTAACTTTGACATATAATCAGTTGGGCGTTTTGATTAGGTGACATTGTAAACACTTACCAATTATTCATTTATCAGGTTTTAAAAAAAATGCCTTCTTGTTTTTTATCATAAGAAATGTTATTTGGCAGGTTATAAGAAAAACTTTACTTTGTAATTTAATTTTTAAAACATCCATTGAACAGTCTGTTATTATAACCAAAGTTTAAAACCCAAAAGGAAGTTACCGAATTTTATAATGGCCTTATTACAACTCAAAATATCAAATTTGTAAAATAATAAATCGAAATAGTGTTTACTAATAAAACCCATGCTTGGCCACCTCGAGATCCCTCCAGCCCAGTCCGATAAGCTAAGAGTCACCTGCAATTGTTAAACGAAAGAGTGAGTCACAAGACTCAGTGTGTAATTATTCCACATAAATCCACATATGGGCCAAAGCCCTCAAAAGACCACCGGCCGAAGCCCAATTCATACGATGCAACAATGATTAACATGACAACCCAACCAAGACTAATTTTCCATCCTCTACACTCCACTTCATCTGTCCATCCTCAACACATCTGGGGATTTCTACAATCGACCCACCATTTGCTACACTCCACTTTGGCAGTCATGCTGACAGTCATGCCGCACAAAGATAATAAAACGTGGCCTAGCTGCCGATCACTATGTGACCAAATAACCGATCACTAGGTGACCAAATAACCGATCACTAGGTGACCAAATAACTGATGCCAAAATAAGGCACGCCAACATCATTTCGTGTGACTATGTCACTGATGTACACTTCCCCTGTATAACGTTAAAAACCCAAATCCCATGCACATGCAACATAAAATATAATGAATAGGTTTATGATGTCATACCCACAATCATGCTATCAAACTTATAAAATTGAATCGAGGTACACTAACCTGATGCTTTGGTTTTTACCCATCATGGGCAATTCAGTCACCATTGCCGATATTTCGGCTTTCAACCATAACACATATATGATTTGAAAATAAAAGGGAGATAGTGTGATAATTACACACATGTAAACCTGAAGAACTAAGCTATCGATCTCACTAGCGTCCTCACTCGCGGGGATCACAATAATTTGTTTATCCCATTCAGAAGCTGGCCCACAACCTGGTGGCCAGTCTCGAACTACCGACACCGCACGCTTCTTGAATTTAGGGGCTGGGACTACGTGTCCAACCCCTTTCTTTTCCTGACTGGTACTCGATTCCATAAAAAATGATCTTGATCAGAGACCTAGATTAAAGCAGTGAATGGGAGAAAACGAAGGAATAGGCACTCATACAAAGAAACCACTTACCTAGATTAACAAAAGCCGAACACCGCTGATTGACCTCAGAAATCGCTTGGGTCCCTAGAATGTTACTATGTTAAAATCGTTTTTCCCACAAGAATAAGAAAATGATCTTTCGGCCAAATAAACAGATCACCATCCCTTACCAAAAACCCCTTGAAGACAACCGCACGACCTCGAGATGTTAGAATCTCTACCTTCTACAATCGGCCATAAACCCAAAGTGTGAGTCGAAATTCTGATTTAATCAGACTAGAAGAAAATAGATGATTTATGAAAAGAGAAGAGAAAAAACTCCTTACCGAACTAACAGATTGGCGAATGGAGAAACAATAGTCAGCTTCTAGCAACCCGATAGAGAAAGTCGCCTACACCAAACGCAAAGAGGGGTTTTGGTTTCCTCAGAATTATAACATAAAGAAAGAAAAGAACCAAATAAAAGTAAGAATGAGTTTCAGTTAATAAGGAATAAGGAAAAATGGCTAAGGAGATTCGGCTAGAGTAAAATAAGTTAAAGAAGTGAATGATGTAGGAGATGTTTTAATCAAGAACAAGGAAGAAATAGAGGAGTCAGAATGTTTGAGCAAGATTCGGCTAGAAAAGAAGTGAAGAGGCTAAATAGTGATTCGGCTAACATTCACATCAAGATTAAAGAAGAGGAAAATGGAGTGTTCTAGGTATAGAGAATGGACAAAATGCCGAAAAGAAGAAAAGAATCACAAATGGAAACCGAAATGTACCAAAGAAGGTGCTCCAAAACTCAAAATGGTTCGGTTACTCCCCCCTTTCCCCAAATGCCGAAATGCACTACTAAACTCTCCCTAAAGCCGAAAATACCCATCGAAGCACTCCCACAACCAGCCAACTCTCTTCTCCCACTCCAAATCCCTTATTTTCCTCCTACAATTACTCTTGTCCCCTCCTTTGAAATGGTTTGAAAAGTTCAAACTCCCCCCTTCTCTCCTGACCACCCATTCAAATTATTTGACCCCTTCAACACCCCTCCTAGAAGTGTTCCAGCCGAACTCCACTACCTCTCAACCTGACGCCAAAATATCTCAAAAAAAAATCCACGCGACTCGAACTTGCTCCCTTACTGCTCCTTGTGGCGTCATTTACTTGTACCTTATGTGGCGTCACTTGCCACTCTTCCACTTCAATTTTTGTGTCAACAAGCACCAACAATAACCCTTAAGTCCTACCCCCAAACAGCTTCCCTCCTGAAATGCCCAAAATTAGAATTTTGGCCAAGGTTCCGACTTAACCCCGGGCCTTCCCAGAGACCCCAAACACACTCACACAACATACAGAGCATACCAAACACACACAAACAAGATAGAAGCAATGCCCCTAAATCCTGGATGTTACAATGAGGATTGAAATGACTTACCCAATTGTCTCTTCCTCGAGTCACGGGACTCAATTTCAGCCTTCCTTTTCTCTTTGGCCAATTCCTCGGCCGTGCAAGCTCTCTCTACTAACACAACAAATTCTTTCAGTTCTAGAATACCAAAAAACAATCGGATGTCCTCATTTAATCCATCCTCAAACCTCTTACACATGATGGCTTCAGTGGACACGCACTCCCGAGCGTATTTACTGAGCCTTACAAACTCACATTCATATTCGGTTACAGTCATTCGACCTTGTTTTAACTCAAGGAATTCCTTCCTTTTCTGATTGATAAACCTTTGGCTAATATACTTCTTTCGGAACTCTTCTTGGAAAAATTCCCAATTAACTTTCTCCCTTGGTACCACCGACACAAGGGTGTTCCACCATTGGTAAGCCGAATCTCTCAAGAGAGACACAACACATTTCATACACTCTTCGGGTGTACAAGACAATTCATCAAATACCCTGATGGTATTTTAAAGCCATAATTCTGCTCTTTCCGGATCGTCATCTTTATTAGCTCGGAATTCCTCAGCCCCTTGTTTTCAGATTCTATCAACGGGGGGCTTTTCCCTTCTTACCATTTCTACAACTTGGGGAGCTACAGGGGTAGGCTGAGGAATAGGTGGGGGTGGAGGGGGTTGAGCGTTGTGTTCGTTCGAACAAACTCCGTGATACGTGCATTCATCATAAGAAGAAAGGCTTCCCTAGCCTCTTCTCCTCCTCTCTGACTCACAGTCACTGGTCTATTTACATTTTCAGTTGGCACCGTCCCTTGGGCTGGGGACGGCGCGTTGCTTTCTACATCATCAGCCACTGCTCTGTTGGGATCCATATGCTATATGAAAACATAATTTAAATTGTCAGGAGTCGCCACACTATCATTATGTAAATACTTATACGTATGGCATGTATAACTAGACTCGTGCATACACTACGTTAGTCCGAGAATCGACTAAATCATAGCTTTGATACCACTAAATGTAACACCCCTCACCCGTATTCGACGCCGGAACTGGGTACGAGGCATTACCGGACTTGTCATACCTAACCATATAAAATTGGGCCATAAATTTTTGTTCCAACTTAAAACTTTTCATTCGTGTTCAAAATGTCCCTATTATGGGCCTAAGAGACCCAAAACATACATATAGAGTGGTTCAGGACTAAACTTGAAGCTGACTAACACTTAGAAAATTTTTGCTCAAGATAGGGCCACACGCCCGTGTCTATGGCTCGTGTCCCTCACAAGGCCATGACACGCCCGTGCCTTAGCCCGTGTGTGAAAACCTTGACATTTTGTTTATGACATCAGTAAGCATTTAGGGTCACACGACCGAGTCACACGCCCGTGTGCTAGGCCGTGTGGCAAATTTAATTTTCGCAATTAATGTGCAGACTTCACACGGCCTGGGCACACGCCCATGTCCTTAGGTTGTGTCCTTCACATGGCTGAGACACATGGCCGTGTCTCTGCCCGTGTGCTTTCTACTGCGCATTCTGTTTTGCTAAATTTGGATGTAGGGGGACACACAGCCTATCAACACGCCCAAGGGGCTGACCGTGTGTAACACACGGCCTAGACACATGCCCGTGTGTCTACCCGTGTGGACAAATATAAGGCTATTTACCAAGCCATTTGCCACCCTGAAAAGCAACCACTCTTATACCATTTCCAGCAACACATAGCATAACAATAATGCACCTCTAATATCCACAATCAAGACATCCACACCTTAATTTCATACTCAATTCTTCATGCATTTACTTCACATATTACTCATCCAATTTCGCAAGCTTGCATTTCATGAATTTCATCATCATTGAATAGATATAACTTAACTAGTATTGGCCAATTTCATTGACCATTTACAAAATGAAATGAGTAACATTAATAACCAACTCATTGGTTAACCAATATGACATATAATAAAATGACCAAATTCCTATACATGCCATACCCAAAATAATCAAACTTTACTATACCCAAAAGAATAGCTTGATAGTGTGAGTCGAATTCTGACATCCTATGATCCCCGAGCTAGCTTGGCGACACTACAAGGGAAGGGAAAGGAGAGGGAGTAAGCATAAAGCTTAGTAAGTTTGCATGTAATAGATAGCAACATAAAATCTTGTGATAACATCCACACATTACAATATGAACTAACACAAAATTTCAAGCACATTGACATAGCTTACTCATGCTCACTCTTACCAACCACATATCACATACCGGGCTCATTTCTCGTGAGTTTCGCATACCTGTATCACTCCATCACATAACTTTAGCCCTTTTTCCATCTTTAACATAAACTTTAATACTTTACCCCGTTGAACCACTTGGAATATTGAAGGATACTCAGAAATTTTCATTCACGTAGTAAGATGCCAATGCCATATCCCAGATATGGTCTTACATGGGATCACATGTCGATGCCGATGCCATATCCCAGATATGGTCTTATAAGGGATCTCATATTGATGTCGACACCATATTCCAGATATGGTCTTATACGGGATCTCAATTAGGTGCCGAGGCCATATCCCAGATATGGTCTTATACGGGTCCTTCTTAATCAAATGTCGTGACAAGGGTATCCTTTCTATTCCTAAGGTTCAACCGGGACTTCGACTTAATAAAACTTCGTCAAATTTATCATCGAGACCTCATTAACAAATTCTATAGAAAGAATATACATCTCAAGCAATATCAAGCATTTAAAAGCATAGTAACATGATGTTGATTTATTACACACAAACTTACCTCGGTACCAAAATATAGATAGTTGTTCAATTTAGTCCAACACCTTGTTCTTTCCTCGGTTTAGGTCCGGACTTCGTGTTTCTTGATCTATAATGACAGATTTCACTTATTAAATTATAACATTAACTAAAACAGCCCATGAATCATACTTTGGCAAAAATTATAATTTTGCCCCTAAACTTTCACATATTTACAAAATGGTCCCTAAGCTCGTATGATGAAATGTATTCATTTTTCTCACACCCAAGCCTAGACGATCCTATCTTAAGCTTATAATAGCTCACATTTTTCCTTCAAAACTGATTTTTACTACACATTTTATCACTTTTACAAATAGGTCCTTTTTATGTATTTCCACGAAAAATCACTTAGAAAAAGATGTTCACTACACATCAAACTTCCATATTCCTCTAATAAACATCAATATACATGCATGACATACATGGGTAAATTTTTGAACAAGAACTCTAGCTTAAAATATGGCTAGAAATAGCTAAATCGAGCTACGAGGATCTCAAAAATACGAAGAACATCAAAAACGGGGCTAGGAGGTACTTACAATCAAGCTTGAAAGTAAAACAAAACCCTAGCTATGGCTCCTTGAAATTTTCAGCTATGGAGGATGAAGATGGACACCAATTTTGACTTCTTTTCCCCTTTTTATTAATTTATTAACCAAATGATTAAAATGCCCTTAAGGCCCTTCCTTGAGATTTTTCCCTTCCACGTCCATTTTTTTTTCATCATGAGATATAATGGTCTAATTATTAAATAAGGACCTCTAATAAATTTTCTAATGCTATCTCATACTTAAAACTTCTAGAATCTCATATTTTTCAATTTTTGCAATTTAGTCCTAAAAGATAAATTGATCACTAAATCATAAAATTTTTTTCATGAAATTTTCACACAACCACGAAAACATGTCATAGACCTCATAAAAACCATAAAACATATATTTCTACTTTGGATTTGTGGTCTGGCAACCACTATTCTGATTAGGCCCTAAATCGGGCTGTTATAGTTGCTCACTGATTATCTAATGTTTAACTAATACTAAGTGGTATTATGTGGTTGGATCGTAATACGGAAAGATAACTTATATTAGTAGACGAACCTAAACATGTCCTTAGTCTAATCGGAAATGAACAAACCGATTGTAAGAGTAATATGTCCTCTATCAAGTCCAATTGGGGAGATGCTTTGTCTTGGGCATTGGAGCAGATGACTCCAAGAAGATAGAGACATATATGTGACTGACTGGACTGATAGTACATTGGACTAGACCTAAGAATAATAGATCCTAAATCTGTTTATGGATTTATTCACTTGTGACGTTCATAGTGTGGCATACCTAAATCCTGAGTGGATGACAGACTATGTATGCATGACTCATACACTTTGATGTAAGTGTAAGCCAAGTTATGTGATCATGGGTCTCTTAATTGGGCCAAAATCGAAGCTGCCATTTGGGCCTAAAACGTGGGCTAAGGCTAAAAAAACCAAAGAGGCGTTTGTGGGCTCTTAAGGCCCAAACCGTTCATTTTAATTAGTTTAATAATTTCCAAAACTTTGTTTTATGTCTTATTTAAACATCATAAACATGTCTTAAATCATTATGTCTTATTTATTATGTGTTTAATATGTGTGTTTAATTATGTCCTAGTTTATTTCATCATTATTATGTGTCTTAAGTTAGTTCTAGGCATATTAAATGTGTCTTAATAGCATGTTTATGATGTCCTAAAGGTGTGCTTAATGTGTCCATTTCATTATAGCTTTATTAGTACATTTAATGTGTCCTAATGCAAGGTTTATTTGTCCTAGTAGAGATTAATGTCCGGCCACTTTAAAAGCTTCAAGAGGTTTTTCGGTTTTGCCAAGGGTCAAGGTTGCTTTCACATGCAAATGGTTGTTCAGATTTGGCATGGAAAAGTGACTTTTCATTTAACAATTGCCCCTTTAATGCACCGCCCAACTTGGGAGATGAATGAGGTCCTTGTGAAGTAATCTAGAAGTTGTTTTGTTTCCATTCCCATGCACATTTAGTGCCACCGTCCCACCAAGGAGTTGAATATGTCCTTTGGAGTTTTCTTAATTCTTAAGGATGCATGAAGGACCCAATTAATGTTGATGCATGTTCATGAATGTTTCAGCCGAATTTATTGCTCAAGTATGCATGTACGGTTCAAGGTGAAGGAATGTGATGATTCAAACATACTTTAAATTGAAGAAATACATGGATGGAATTAAAGAAGGTGCATGGATGTCCATCAAAGAAATATGACCAGATTCGACTGAGCTCTTTGATCTTTGAAGACACATGAATCACATGGGTTTTACGAACAATCTATAAGCAACATTAATGGCCGGTTTGTGGCCATTCGTTTACCATCTATGTTGCTTATAAATAGTTTAGTTTTTGGCTTTGTAAAATTTTGACTTCTTTGATTATTAAAAAATTTTGAGTTATAAGCTCTTTGTTCTTTACAGAACTTCCCAAACTTATGAAGAATTTATTCTTGTGTCGTTCACCCAAAACCCAGTCTTACCACTTCAACCCATTCTAAAGTGTGGCGGTCATCCTATACCTTTGGTTCCTATCTCAGCATAGATAGTGGGTCAAGGTTTTAACTCATTTCCCAAACTTTCAAGTTTAAAACAACCTTATGGAATTTGAGTCACGTTGTTTTATAATGTCGGTTCATTTCTGGTTTGTTTCATATTTGTGAGTTATATCCAAATCTATCCTTTTGTTTATTTTCCTTCATATTTCCACCAACTTTTGAGTGCTTACCTATTTAGACGACCGAGAAATTAAAATCGTGAATCAAGTTCTTAACTCGTAACCAGGTTCACGTCACTAAGTTCAAATAGATAAGGAACCAAAAGCTAGTGAGTTGGGTATACGACTTCTGCAGTATGTAGTGTCATTCACAACAGTGGAATTCATAACCCGAGACATGGGTAAATGATATCCTCTCATTGGCATTACATGGTTGATGGAAAGTAAACGTGACCACAGGTTGTTTGTCTTTGTGATGGGTGACTTGATCACTATTTGATAGTGGTTGACTTTTCATGAAAGAAGATGTAATGGTTACCATGAGATAAAATAGGATAATATTGGGAGAATGGATATTGTCCCAAAGAGATTAAGGATATCTTATAAGGGTAACACACTTACGACAAGGTCATTGGACAAGCACTAGGTGAGTTTCTTTCGTAATGGTATGTTGTTGGGGAGAGCTCAGCCACGATACTATATTGGAATGACTTCATGACTAAATGAGTTTATAATTAATAGAAAAAAGATGGAACTTAATTATAAATCATTTGAGCCTCAATTGCATATGTCCAATCGGTCCCTCTACTAGCTCGTTGAAACCAGAAATGAATGGCATGTTGAATCAAATAAACAGAAATGAATAGAAATGGTGAAATGGAGAATAGGAAACATTTGGAAATGATTAAAGTTTTCTCCAAGAAAATGAAAATGGAGAAATGAAATCATTTGGAAATGAATTTCGTTTTCTTCAAAATGAAAATAAGAAATGAATTCATTTAGAAATGAACAAGGATTTCTAAAAAATGATCAGAAGATTGAGTTTATATTTTTTTAGCTATTTTAAAGCCTAAAAATGAAAATAAACCATAAGATCATAGTGAACAAGTTGAATGGTTAAATCTTAAATATATTTTCTCAAAAAATTTATTAGGGGTAAAATTGTCATGATTTTACCGATGGTAACATTGGGATGAGAAATTTATTTAATATAAATATTGAAGTTTATTTTTGGGAAATAGAAAAACAAATATTGAGTTGGATCAAATATTGAGTTGGGTTAAAAGCCTAGGAAGTACTTGTAATTGACTCGATATGGAAGAAGCCCAAAAAACGTCATATGTAATAATGGGGGACGACAAACCCTAGTATATTTAACTAGGGTTGTTGCCCCTTACATCCTAGTTGAATTAGGATTTCGTTTCTCTAGTTGAAATAAACTTCTAATTCAACAAGAGTTCTACCTTTTCTGCCTATAAATAGATGACACTGTTAGGGTTATTAACACAACTTTCAAATATCGTTATTCTGCCTGAAAATGAATAGACTTTTATTCTTTAAATATTAAATATATTTTCTAGAATAACGATTCTTTCGATTTCTATTTTAAGAAAGAATTTTCGTTCTCACCCCAAAAGAAAAGAAAACAATTTATAGTTTCTATGTTTGATTCGATTTGATCGAGCCCACACTCGATGCAATTCATATTACGAAAATAATGGAGAAGATCGTTTGGTTGAAAGTCAAGAACAACAAGGATCCATCTATCCAAAAACACATGTATGATTTCGGTTTAGGTTTATTACTATAAATATCACAAATCGAGTCAATTTTCAAAATTTTTATTTTTCGCTGTGCAAGAAAACTGTTTTCGAACCGGATTTTTTTCCAACAATTATTATCAGAGCTATGGTTGTACTATGTTTATAGTCCAAACCGAGACTGAAACTCTCTCTTCTTCATGTATGATTATATTTGATGAGATGTGGTATTCTCGTAATTGTATGCATGTTTAGGGAAATGTATGCGAATGAATGTATGTTATTATTTTATTATTTTATTATTATATATGATAAATTAATTTTGTCAAACTTGTGATTCCTATAAATTTAATTGTAATTTATTATAATCTCAGGCAGTATCCGAAACTTCAAATTTTCAAAATCGGCCTGCTGATAGTGTGGCCAGTGTCCGAAATGCTCCAAAACAGACGTGTGAACACTGTGGCAGATTTCATCTAGGTGAGTGTAAACTTAAGGCGGGCACATGTTTTAGATGTGGGGTGACTGATCATTTTGTGCGAAACTGTCCAAAAGCACTAGACGAAAAGGATGACGAAAGTGTAAAAGCTCCGACCACACCACAAAAAGGTAGACGCCCTAGCTAGAATAGTATCACGGGAGGAAATAGAGGTGACACTAGGGATGGGACTACTAGATCTGAAGTTTGAGCACCTGCACGGAAACATGCTATCTGAGCCAGAGAAGAGGCTACCGCCCCTGATGTTGTTACCGGTATATTTTATCTCTTTGATGTTACTGTATATGTTTTAATTGACCCTGGTTCGACTCATTCATATATCTACACTGCATTGGCTACTGATAAAAGCTTACCTGTTGCGTTAGCTGAGTGTCCATTGAAAGTACAGGGTTGCTAGTTTCCCGCCGACTTGGTGCTATTACCTTTTGATCGGCTGTAAACATCACAACAATAATGTGCAAGCGTACACGGTCGATGCAAGTATAATAGATAGATGTGAGTCTGTCGGATATCCATCCCACAGGGATGGTTGTCTTTTGTCTATTAATGTCAGTGCAATAACTAGATAGAAACGAGATAAATTGTGAGGATAATTTTTGAAGCAATAACTCAAAAACAATAAGATAAAGTATGCTATGGATAAACTAGGATCCCCAACATGAATCTTCAGCAATATACTAAGTACTCACAAGGTATAAAAGATAGGTGATTGTCGACGCAATAAAATTTAATGTATATTTTACCAAATGCCACTCTTTTGTTTAATATGGAACTTAACCATGCACATTAACCTCACATTTCGATGATGGCAATATGACACTATTAAGAACAAGTGGACTAAATTCCTTTAGTCCTTACTTAACTTCTGCTGAAATGCTTATTAGTTCAAACTGTCACTGCACCTTCCAGTGTTAGTGACTGCAATAACACTTCTGTGTTTAGAACATTCAAACCCCCAAGATTAAACAAAAAAAATAAGATTTAATAAGATAACATTTAACAAAGCATTTATTGCACTTCCATACAGTAGAAAACATAAAGTAATCACCAGCGTTTTCAAAGAAATGAGAAAGAATCGAATGAAGAATACTATTCCTAGGCTACTTGATTGAATCTTTCCATTTCCCCTTGCTTTGCACTTAGATCTCCTCATTAGGAGTGGATCTGCATCAGTCTTCACGTTGGCTCACCCAAAGGAGGCTCAAGCTGCCATGGCCGCAAGCTTCAAAAAATAGGGTAAGAGAATGGTGGTTTAGTCAAAAAAATCCTCCTCCTTATTCTTCTCACATTATCCTTTTATGTTTTCCTCAACAGTAAAGGTGTCCTTCCCTCAGGATTCTTCTATCCTTGTTCATATAGGGTAGTTACACCGGACTGGACAACTCACTCATGGTTGGCTCTTATCAGATAGCTGTCAACCGCGGTGAAAATTCTGGACGTAATCTGGAATTAACTTATGCAGCAACATTGCAGAAATCTATCAACTGTGGCGACAATTCTGGATGCAATCTGGAATTAACTCATGCAGCGACATTAGTGCAGAAAGATAGCAAAATTAAAGATAAAATAGGCTAGGATTCACTGAGTTATAAAATGCAATTTACTAAACTGAACATGCTAAAATGTATGCTAAGGGTAACTAAATGGGAACAATTTAAAACATATATTCTTTCTAGTACACTCACCTTTCTATGAGTTTGATGTAATACTGGGCATGGGCTGGCTATCGCGACATGATGCGGTGGTTAACTGTATACAGAAATAGATTGATTTGAGATGCCCCCCAGGTGAATTGATTTCAATAGAGTCTAGCAAATTGAAAGGTACTACTAGAGTTGTTTCAGCTATTTCTGGTAAAAAGATGATTCAGAAAGGCTGTGAGGCATTCCTAGCTTTTATTTTGGACACTCGAGATTCTAGAACGAAGTTAGATTAGGTACCCATTGTTAAAGAATTCATAGACGTATTTCTTGAAGAGTTGTAACATCCCATTTTTCAGTGGTGTCAAAAATAGTAGTTTCGAGGCCACAAATTGAACGAGTAAGTTCGTAAATATTATTATTTAATATTTACGAGTCAAATATGGTTTTTAAAAGGTTTTTAATATGGTAATTTATGTTATATGAATGATTAATTAGGTTCATGTGGTAAGACCCTGAAGTCAAGTGGTTTTAGAAAATGAGGTATCAGGACCTCATTTCTATAAACCGAGCCGTAAATATTTTTATAAATATTTACGGAGTGTTATTAAGGTTGTATTAAAGTTTCCTTAAGAAATTTTAATGTTTCAATAGTTAATTAATTAAAAGGACTAAATCGTAAAGGATGTAAAATTTGGTCACTATTAGATTTGAATGATTAAATAGCTTAATGAATAAAGGTAAATGGACTTAAATTGTAAATAAACCATTTAAGGAATTAGTGGACAAATATGGGCATAGATTTGGTGTTTTATTTAATTATTAACCAAGGTTAAAATGGTGATTTGATAAATTAAATTAAATTAAAACAAAACACTTAGGCTATCATCTTTTCCCTTAGTGTTTGCCAAAATTTGAGAAAGAAGGAAGCCATGGATATTATCTTGAGCATTCGGTCAAAGTCCTCTTTTGGATGTAAGTTAAATATGAGCTTATTTCTCATAATTTTTATGTTTTTTAGATCGTTGCAACTAGGTCCAGCTAGCCTGTACCTTCGTTTTTGAAACTATTAAAGATTTTGAATGTTTCCATTGATGAATCTATGTGATTTTAGATGTTAAATGATGAATTTGAAATATTAGTTGTTATTTATAAGTATTTTGTTAAATGATTTTTGATGAATCTAACAATTAGGGACTAAATTGTTAAAATAGTAATAATTTAAGGACTTGACGTGAAATTGTTACAAAAATGGGCTGAAATGGAAGCTATGAATATGTGGATGGTATGATTTTTCAATAAAAATGGTTAATTTGCATGTTTTAGGCTGAGAGACTAAATTGAATAAAAATAAAAAGTTGAGGGCAATTTTGTAAATATGAAAAAAAGGTCTAAATTGCATAAAATGGAGTGATTTTTCTATCTAAATTAATAAATTTATCAATTTAGATCAAGAACGAGTGGAAAATCGAGGAGAAGGAAAAATTACCAAATAACCCCTATACTTTGTCATTGCCAGGTAAGCTTGTATGAACTATACTCACTTAAATGTTGATTAAATTGAATGTTTAATATGTTGTTCTAATGTAAATGAATCAATATATACATGTTATTATGCAATTTATTATGTAAAGAGACGATGGAAATCTAACGATGTTCGGCGACTACCGAGCCTTGTTTGAACCTTAGGAATATATAGGATACAAATGACATGTCATTAGGGTTACCATGTTTTGGGTGCTGGTCTTGAATGTCCTACTGATGGCTGAGTTCCAACATTTGTTACGGATACTCGTCAGTTTGTGTGAGCGGCATCGTGTAGCTACATTTCGACCGTCAGCTTGTGTGAGCAGACCCAGGTTACCATGTTTTGGGTGCTGGTCCTGAATGTCTTATCGATGGCTAAGTTTTGGCTTTTGTTGTAGATACTCGTCAGCTTGTGTGAGCGGCATCGTGTAGCTACATTCCAACTGTCAGCTTGTGTAACACCCCAAACCCAGCCCAGACGTTATGGCCGAATCTGGCGATATCACACTGAAGTGTTTTTCGAAAACATAGTTTCTTTGGAAAATCCATGCTTATTATTAAATCTCGTTTATGAATCTTAACAGAAATTTAGGGTACCTTGACCTTTTAAAACTCAAGTTGTTTTTAGCAGAATGTTTATCATGTTAGTTTGTTACTATACTTTAAAACAATGTTTGACACGAAAGCTTTTATAGTATGGTACGAAAACGTGGTTTTTTGAAAAGCATTCATCTTTTGAAAATCCGCGTCCTACCACTATCAGTAAGAATTTAAATAATTAAAATCCCAAATTAAAAGTTAAAAATTTAAAGAGGCCTTATTACAAAACAAATACCCAAATTAAATTATTATAAATAAAAATCCAATGTAGAAGCAGGTGCGGTTGTGTGGCCACCTCTGAATCCCTCGCAGCACCGATCCGCCTAAGACTGGGGATTACCTGTATAGATAAACAGAGGGTTGAGTTTACAAAAACTCAGTGTGTAACCCCATGTAAGTAAATAGCCAATCATGCCTTAGGCAAGTACAGTTTGGGCCTAAGCCCAAATACATAACAGTTCAGTTCAGTGGGGCCTTAGCCTATTACATACCAGTATCAGTGTGGGCCTTAGCCCATTTCAGTGATAGTAGTAGTTCAGTCATGCAAACAGAGATCCTACCCAACCAGCCTCTACACTCCACTCCGTCCAGCCCTACACTCCACGTGGGGATAAAATCACCCACCCATCCCTACACTCCAAAAATTAGCACCTGCTATGCACTAAATAGTATTTGCAGCAGAGTCACAAGACAAAGACACTTCCTCCAATCATAATAATCCCATCCCCATGCAACATATCATACATGTATGCAATGTATATATCGTGGCATGCTCATATAAAGTCATACATAACATAAAGCATACAGTCATTTTATAACATAGGGGCATAACAGTCATTTTACAACATAGGGGTATAACAGTCATTTTATATTGGTTTGGGGGTCTAGGTATACTTACTGACCCATCAGTAGGTCCACAATCGTCTCGGGCGACCCGTGCAACCTTAATAGTCAAACAGTGAAAATGGGCCCAAGGCCCATAATGCGGGCCCATGTGGGGCCACCAACCCGTGTTGCCCGCATAGCCCATAAATGGTCTCGGCCATGTAATTTACCCAGTTTGGGCCAATATTCTCCACACGTTCGTGTGGTTTACCCATGTGGGGCCTACAAGCTCGTTGGGCCCACACGACCCATTTCGGCCCAACATGGCCCAAAACGACCCAAGACCATGAAATCGCTCATGGTGGCCTCAACAGTTGAACGTCCACGTTTTACGCGTCTCAGTTACCACACGAGCGAGCGTACCCTCGTGTAGTGCCAATGGTCATATTTTTTGGCTTTTGCCGATTCACGCTTTAGGCAGTGTTTACACACCCTTTTCGGTATTTCATCGATATCGTTTATAGAGTGCTGTTACACACCTGGGTTCTATTTGCTGAGAAAACCGCCCACGCCTTTGAAACCTATACTTGACCAACAATCCTCAATTATTCACTTAAGCAGTTACTTGATCGAATAAGCATAAGTTATCCCAATCGTTATACTCACAACAACTTACCTTTGACTGAGTGATGAAAGAAATGTTTCGAATGCTTCAATACCACTTGCAAATCCTTCACTCCTCGAGAAGTTCTAAAAACCGAAAGGAACACAAGAGTATTCGGCTTGTCAGTGTAAGAAAGGAGGAGACCTGTTACAGATTAAGAGAAAACAAGAAGAAGTCGAGTGCTCTTACCGATTTGTCAGAGAATAGCCGCTACACCGAAGACACAGTAGTGATAGAGGAATGAAGTAATCCGCATGAATACCAAGATGATAAGAGAAATCGGTTTAAGGGAGAAAGAGAAAAGAAAACGAAGGAAGGGCAGAAGGTATATTCGGCCAACAACAGAAAAAGAAGAGAAGAGGACTACCTGAACACACACCTTACACAATTCAGAAATATAAGAAGAAAGAAAGGGAGATATGGTAGACTTGAGCAGAGAAAGCAATTTCAAACGAGAGAAAAGAAAGGAGGCACTTGGAGTAATTTCGGCCAAAAGGAAGGTTGTCAAAAACGAAGAAAAGTGAACAGAAGAATATGCCAAAAACTCCTACCACATTCGGCCAAAGAGAGAAAAACACTGCAAAATCGAAATGAGGCATACCAAATGAGGAGTACCACTCTTACCGAAATTCTTGATTGCTCACAGTCCAATTTCGGCACAACTCTCCCTCTCCCCTCACTTCCCTTGATTTTCTCCTAAAATCCCTCCTCAAATCTCTCCACATGATCACACCTCCACTTAACCACTCAATTTGAATTCTCCTCAACCACTTCAGTGTTTCAGTCAAACTCCAACTCCCCCCACGGCACAGCAGCAAAATAAATACTCCCTTGCCTCCACCAAGATTCGAACCTCATTCCACTGGCATAGGTGACATGCCTCTTACCCCCTAGACCAGCAGGATTTTTATGTCTTGCTTTTACCCAAAATAATTTAAAAGCCTACTAACTATAGGCAGGGGTTTATTCCCTAAAAACAAAACTTTTTGCACAAGCCCAGGCTTGAACCCAAGACTTCTCAAACACTCCCAAACACACCCAATTCACTCAACCACTGAAGCAACAGGTATTTGTGTTACAAACATGCAAAAATAAATACTTAAATTTTTAGGGCGTTACAACTCTACCCCCCTAAAAGAAAATTTCGGCCTCGAAATTTACTTGATCAAAACAGATGAGGGTATTGTTGACGCATCGCCTCTTCAGGTTCCCACATGGCCTCCTCTGAGCTGTGATTGCACCAAAGTACCTTAACTAGTGAGATAGACTTCTTCCTCAAAACTTTCACATCACGATCTAAAATCTGAACTGATTTTTCCTCAAAAGTCAGGTCCGGTCTAACCTCAATCTCCTCAGTCAAAATCATGTGTGTGGGATCAGAGCGATAACGCCTCAGCATAGAGACGTGGAACACATCATGAATCCGATCCAACTCTGGAGGTAACTCATGTTGATAGGCAACCGGTCCCATACGTTTTAGTATGCGATAAGGCCCAATGAATCTAGGGCTCAACTTGCCCTTCTGTCCAAATCTCAGTACTTTCTTCCATGGCGAGACCTTAAGAAACACGAAGTCCCCCACAGAGTACTCAATCTCCTTGCGCTTCAAATCCGCATACAACTTCTGTCTGTCTGATACTGCCTTCAATCGATCTCGAATTAATCTAACTTTGTCCTCGGTATCAGAAACCAATTCAGGGCCCAGAACACGTCGCTCGCCCAACTTAGTCCAACACGAAGGAGTACGACACCTACGGCCATATAATGCCTCGTAAGCTGCCATCTGTATGCTAGACTGGTAGCTATTGTTATATGCAAACGCCGGTGGCAAATAGTCTTCCCAACAACCTCGTAAATCTATTACACAACTCCTTAACATGTCCTCCAGTATTTGAATCACCCTCTCTGATTGACCATCTGACTGAGGACGAAACACGGTGCTGAAGTCCAATCTTGTACCCAAACCTCGTGTAACTTCTTCCAGAATCGAGACGTGAAACGAGGATCTCTATCTGATATTATGGAAACCGGCACCCCATGCAGTCTCACTATCTCAGCCACATACAGTTTAGCCAGCTTCTGCAAAGAGTAATCAATACGAACTGGAATGAAATGGGCTGACTTGGTCAACTGATCCACGATGACCCATACTGCATCCTTCTTAGTAGGCGTTAGGGGAAGCCCACTAACGAAGTCCATAGTTACCCTCTACCACTTCTAAAGTGGAATTTTAACTGGCTGAAGCAACCCTGAAGGTAACTGATGTTCGGCCTTAACTTGGCGGGCAAGTCATTACTTTACTCACAAAGTCGGTAACTTCACACTTAAGACCTGGCCACCAATATAACTCACGAAGGTCTCGGTACATTTTATTCCCACCGGGATGCATAGCATAAGGACTACTATGCGCCTCTCGCAGTATAGACTGCCTCAAATCAGTATCCCTTGGTACACAGACTTTCCCACGGAAACATAGTACCCCTTCGCTATTTAGTCCAAAATCTGAAGTCTCCCCACTCTCAATCTGTCGGAATCGAGGACCCAAAGACCCATCCTCCAACTGTTTACCCTTAATATGTTCAATCCACGATGGTTTAACTTGAAGTTCGGCCAACAAACTACCATAATCAAATAAGCTGGGACGAGCGAACATCGCCCTCAGATCCGTCATAGCCCTACGGCTCAGTGCGTCAACCACCACATTGGCCTTACCCGGATGGTATTCAATTGAACAGTCATAATCCTTAAGCAGCTCAACCCATCTACGCTGCCTAAGATTTAGCTCTTTCTGAGTGAGGAGGTATTTGAGGCTCTTATGATCTGTGTAAATGATACACTTTTCACCGTACAGGTAATGCCTCCAGATTTTCAGTACAAATACCACCGCAGCCAACTCCAAGTCATGCGTCGGATAGTTTGCCTCATGAGACTTAAGCTGGCGAGACGCATATGCCACTACCTTACCCTCTTGCATCAACACACATCCCAAACCGACATGTGATGCATCATCAGAGACAATGAATTCTTTCCCGCACTACGTTTTGTATTAAGACAGGGGCCTCTGTCAGAACCTTCTTAAGTTTCTCAAAACTCTCTTGCTGCTTATCAGTCCAGACAAATGGCACCCCTTTACGCAACAATTTAGTCAGAGGTGTAGCAATCAACGAAAACCCCTCAACAAAACGTCTATAATACCCTGCCAGACTCAGAAAACTTCGAATCTCAGATACCGTCTTAGGCGGCTTCCAATCCAAAACAGCTTCAATTTTTCGAGGATCAACTCTAATCCCTTCAGTAGATACCACATGGCCCAGAAATGTTACCTCTCGTTGCCAGAATTCACACTTGCTGAACTTAGCGTATAATTGTTTCTCCCTCAGAATCTGTAGAACAACTTGGAGATGTGCGTCATGTTCATCCTCAGTTCTCGAATACACCAAGATGCCATCTATAAACACCACTACGAACCGATCCAGATAAGGCTGGAACACTCGATTCATCAGACCCATAAAAGCTTCTGGTGCATTCGCCAGTCCAAACGACATCACAAGGAACTCGTAATGACCATAATGAGTCCTAAACATTTGTATTGTGAACATCAGCCTCTTTGGCTCTCAGTTGATGGTACCCCGATCGGAGATCAATCTTAGAGAAGACCGAAGCTCCTCGAAACTAGTCGAATAGATCATCAATCCTTGGCAGGGGGTACTTATTATTAATAGTCAATTTATTCAGTTGCCGGTAGTCGATGCACATACGCATGGATCCATCCATCTTTTTCACAAATAACACCGGTGCTCCCCATGGAGACACACTAGGGCGGATGAACCCTCGATCCAGTAACTCCTGAATCTGAGCCTTAAGCTCCACTAGCTCATTCGGTGCCACTCTATAAGGGGCGATGGACACCGGAGTTGTACCCGATAGGAGCTCAATCTCAAACTCAACTTCACGGTTTGGAGGTAGTCCATGTAGTTCATCGGGAAAGACATCTGGAAAATCTTTGAATATTCTGATATCTTTAACAGACAGAACCTTAGAATCAACACCATTGATGTAGGCTAGATACGCCTCACACCCCTTACGAACCAACTTCTCGGCCCTCATGGCAGAAATCACATTGGAAAGATAATTCTGACGCTCCCCTATTAGCACCACCTCATCACCCTCCACAGTTTTCAGTACCACCCGTTTAGTAGCACAATTCAAATTCGCTTGATGCTTAACCAGCCAATCCATGCCCAGTATTAAGTTGAATTCTCCAAAAGGAAGTTCCATTAAGGGTATATTTGGTTCATTGTATTGGAATAGGACTGTAATTGAATAGAGCTGTAATTGAATAGAGCTGTAATGGAATAGAGCTGTAATCAATAATTTAATTGTTTGGTTGAATGGAATGGAATAGAGCTGTAATAGAATTCTTGTGTTTGGTTGAATGGAATAGATGTTGTAATAGTATAAGGAAAAAGACTTAAATGACCAAAGTACCCTCAGCAGAAATTTTTTTAGGTAGATGATTATTGTTATTGTTATTGTTATTAAATTTTAATAAAATTATTGTTAAATATGTTTTATTAAAAAATAATAAATAATTTAACCATATTTTAACATAATTATTATTAAATATAATTTAATAAAAAATATAATTTAATAACATTCTTAATATAATTATTATTATATGAATTAAAAAATCATAATATATAATACTATAAAAATAATATATAGTCTACTTTATTATTTTTAAACTGCAATACATATTTAATGTGCTAAAATATCATTAGTGAAACAAATAATTTAATTATTCTACAATAAAAAACAAAATATTAGAAGTAATGATCTGGAATTTTGCTCAATGCGCGATAGCCCTCATCCTAAGTTAAACCTTCTACTTCACATAATGTTGAATATAATTTTAAAGCACTTTCTTGAATGGTGACTAATCAACACCATTCATAACATTGGAATAAGGCATAAACATTAGAGGCAATGCATTTAATTTCACCTTCAATAATGATGATGAAAGCTATGTATTGGTTGAGCTAACTATCCTTTTGGAGGAACAATTCAGATGGGGGAAGCCTTTAGGGATGAGATGTTGCTGTGTTAAGGTAATTATCATATGTTTTCTATGATAAAGGTTGCTTGTTTCTTTTGCTGTAATAAAAAAAATATTATAGACTTTGGCTTAATAGTAATACCATTGAACTGGTGAGGTTAAGATCATATCGATTTGATCACTTTAACTTTTATTCATCGATATTAACCATTAAATGGCAATCTCGATGGGGGACAGGTTACTTTCTTTTATAGTACTACATACACTCCCAAAGAAACTAAGTAAATTGGAGAGATTTGATTTGATATGATAATTTATCCTTGAAAAAACAGGTTAAACAAAAATCAGTCATGTAGAAACATCAACTCGAGCTTCAAAATGATCGATTCCACTTCTATTCTGCTGTTTACTTCTCCTAAGAATAGAAACCTGAATCAAGAAAAAGAAAAGCATAAACAACAGATGGAGAGTACATAAATATTTTCATCTCTAATGGCTGTCAAAGCATTGCTAGAAATAAATGGAACTTCATAACCATACATTAATACTGCAATATCTTAACCACACCTTATAATTTGCTACATCAATGAATATACCATCTACTCCAAAAACATGTTTTAATTGCAAGCATCATACCTTAGGCCTTTCCATGCCACTTCCAAAATATCCTATCCCAAAAGACAAGGATGAGTACGCAATGCAATTTCTATAGCTTTTCGATTTTGGAGGATTTCTGGAACCTAAACCAATAAATTCACATATAAAAACTAATCCGATAAATGTAATTTTTTTTCGAAAGATATATTTAATTGAGATCTCACCCTGATAGGAGCATCCGCTTGCATGATTAAAATCCAAGCACTTTTATCAGTATCAGCTTGATTACTATCTTGAGCAACAGAGCGAAGAACTTTCGTGCAAGCAGAGGCAGGACCTGCCTGTGAACTAAGCATGAAAATGACCTTATTAGTACCCTCAGTATTGCAAATTGCAATGAATCTAATGTATGTTTCAAAGGCAGCCAAAATGATTTACTTGTGTCCTTCGTTTCTCTTTTTAGATTACCTTAAATATTCTAAATGGGATCAAAGATGATAAATCTTCGAATTTAAGCAAATAATTTAAGATCGAACAAATTCAACTTCTATTATATGATTTATCACTTCTAGTTCTCACCAAGCATAGACCGTTACCGATTTCAACACCCATGCTCGGAATCAAGTAGACAATTAATGTTTCAAAAGATCGTATCCTATTATACTACTTTTGTATTAATAGAAAGAGATACAAGCAGACACAACCTAACTCAACAAGGTCCATTTCAGATAACTGAAACTTTCTTCATGTAAAGGGAACAAATTCCTGTTAGGCATATAAATCCAAAAGAATCTTACAGTTGACGATGAGACACAAGACTTCGAGCTACAAATCCTTTCATTAGGTGTTCTCCAAAGACCGCTAACACAACAACCAACTATGAAAAGAGCCCCAAAGGGTCCTTTTGAGGAGGCCCAACGACTGCACCATACATTCTTTGCTAATCCCCACACGACTGAGACTGTTACAATTATGGGAAAAAGTGTCTCATAAATTATATAGCCTCAAAGAGGAATGAACTAAGAAATACAGATTTCATCCAAGAATTATCACCTTGAGTGCAATACCACCACTGGAGGCTCCCGATGCTATATTTCCTTCAGGTGTCAACACAAATGACTCCCACAAAGTGTCCATGATATTGCCTTCCGATGGGTGAGCATAAATGATTGACCACCACTGTTGTCCTCCAAAGTATCACAAGTTTGAGCATGTGAGCCTGACATACAAATGCATAATTTCGGTTAAATATATTGTCCAAGCTTTTTGATATGAAATACATCTCTAAAATTATTTGGGGGGGCAAATCTTAAATGAAAATGATAAAAATAAGTACATGCAGAAGAGACTCAAAGAAACATCCACCAATTTTGTAAGCAATCAAATATCGGTGAAATCAATACAATTCACACTACTAATTATAGATATACAGAGTCTTCACTGCTAAGAGAAAATCATGAATGCTGGTACAGATGCCAAGATTGTTGAAACACTAAGCAATCAAATAACCCATCAAATAACTTGTGATTCTCTAAGCATTAAGATTCAAAAATAAACAAAGCGTATTAGCACATATGTCGAATTTCTCTTTAATTTAACTTCAATGGTTTTCTCAACTGAAATGCTTTGTTCAGCTTACACTGTAACTAGCCCAACATTTCAGAATCAAAATTGAAAAAAAAAAGAAGAAGAAGCAAAGCAATGGCAAATTTACTAGTAAAATGATTTCCTCATCTCCCCCGCCACCGTTTTCTTTTCCTTTTTCTTGCTCAAAAACTCTGTAACTGATTCAAAGCTCAAAATCCAAAACCCCTTCAACCTATTACCACAAACAACAAATTCCAACATGAAATTGAAATCCCTTACTATTGAGACAAGCAACCTGAAATCCCTTACAATAAACAAAAATGCCCAACAATTCGAAAAAACCAAGCTTAGCTTTCTAACCCTAAATTTCCCTAAAATAATGAGATCAACCAATCGACAATTTTTTTTTTCGAAAACTCATTTTTTTCACAGCTCCCATCTAGTGAAATACAAGCAGAGAAGAAAAGATATGAAATTCTCACAATGGAGGTGAGATTGAGGGGAATAATAACCTTACTCATCTCAACTTTGGGGATGCTTTTTACAATGTCGAGATCTCTATCGATGATGGTCGTGGGATGAGAATAACTAAACAAGAACTCGGAGACAGGGTTAGGGTGTGGTGGCTTGAGGTGTTTGCTGAGGGAGAGTGGTAAAGGGCAAGAATGGGAGGTTATTTTTTTTGCTTATTCGGTGGAGGCTCTGTATTGCTATTCTTTAGATCAGGTGGGGAATGGCTATTACGGGAGGAGGCGAAATGGGAGATGAATGAAATTTTGTTGAATGGAAGATTCGGTGAACCAAACTAATGAATAGCTGCTTATCACTGAATCATCCAGGAATAGTTTGGCTATTCATGCCAACCAAACGTGTTGTAAGTCCGCGAAAAAGATGGTTCCTTGCACCTCCAAAGGTACATCTATGAACAATCTGTTTACTTTAACTGACTGCCCTAAAGGACTCAACACAGTAATTTCACTCGCAGTGGTTTCAACCATTATACCCAAAGTCTTAGACACCGAGCATGCTATATAAGAATGCGTAGACCTGACATCAATCAGTGCAGTATAAGGTACATTATAGATAAAGAACGTACCAGTAATAACATCTGGGGTGTCTCCGTCCTCTCAACGACGTGCAGCATAAACCAGAGCTGTGCCTCGCCTCAGTATGACCAGCACCTCTGCCCGGTGCTCCACGACCATGGCCCAGACCATTTCCATCTCTGGCCTGACCACGGCCTCTCGGTGGCTACTGAACACCTCTCTGTTGCTGAAAAGTACCCCGGCCAGTAACTTGCATCTGATTGGGCCTCCGTGGACAATCTCTGATACGGTGCTCTAATGATCCACATCTCAAACATGCCCAATCCTTTTCCAGCACTCGCCCTGATGGTGTCTACCACAGTCAACACATGGCTGCGGTCCAGCAGCAGCAATAGGGGCCCTAACTCTGACCGGCCCATCCACTCTAGCCTTTTTATTCGGCCTCTGAACGGAACTTGAGGGCTCCGAATCCCTCTTATTCCTACCCTTTTCTCTATTCAGACGCTCAGTACGCTTCACCTCCTCGGCGATCTTCACCTTATCTACCAGTGTGGCAAAATCTCGCTCCCTCTATGGAGCTATAAAAACTCTCAGACTATCCCTGAGGCCGTCCTCAAAACGAACACACCGCTCATAACCAGTTGCCACCATCCCACGCGCATAGCGGATTAATAGAAAAAATTTAGCTTCATATTCAGCTACTGATTTATCCCCCTGAGTCAGATTTAGAAATTCCCTCCTCCGGGCATCCACATAACTAGCGCCCACATACTTCCCTTGGAAAGCAGTCCTGAAGAATTCCCATGTCAATCGGTTAGCCTGAGTACCCTCTTTAACTGTAAGCCACAACTGATAGGCTTCGTCTCGTAACAATGACACGGCTCCTTTTAGTTTCTGTTCGGGGGTGCAGTCGAGGTCATCCATGATCCTCTCTGCAGCCTTAATCCAATATTAAGCCACGTTAGGAGCAACTCCAGCAATACACCTAAAAATCTCAGCCCCGTTAGACCGTAGTCGTTCCGCAATCGACCCACAGCCCATAATACCAGTGTTGGGCCCCGCGACCCTCTCCAGAATTCGCAAAATAGCTTGGGATAATGCGTCGTCCCCAGCCGCTCGATCGTGAGACCCAATCTCAGTCACAAGTGAAGCCGGTGCCTCTCTAGCTTCAGCGTTAGGCATGTGGCCTGATGACGAATGTAACACCCCTTACCCGGCTTCTACGCCGGGAAACGGGCCCGAGCCGTTACCGAACTCCAACCGCTTAATCGCCACTTAGGCTCAACGTCATTACTCGCTATAACCTCATTCTCGACTTACGAGGCCTCACTCATACACACGAGGGCTCTTGAGACTAATCCGGAACTTTTACGATCCTTTAAATTTTTCTCTTTTATACAGGTCTCACACACCCGTGCAAGATTAGACACGCCCGTGCATGAGTACACACGCCCATGTCCCTGCACCGTGCCTAAAAATCAAGCATTCTCGCCAAATGCCCCGGCCATGGCATGCTCTGTGCTCCCAACCGTGGTGAACATCGACTTCCTCGCAGACGGCTTAGAGTCTAGACACACGCCCGTGTGGCTAGCCCGTGGCCAACACTGATGAATCCCACAAGCTCTAGGCACACGCCCGTGTGACTAGTCCGTGGTCTATTCTATTTTCAAATATTAACATGTAGAGGACGCACGGCCACAGCACACGCCCGTGGGCTGACCGTGTGTCACACATGGTCTAGAACAAGACTAAGTGTCAAGTTCTTTTCACCCTTCTAACATACACAACATATACTCATCTAACACCATCATAATCAACTCAAATTGAAGTGCATTCTTACATAGAAAACTACATCTTTCTTTCATATAATGTAATAGCCAACAACCATGGCATTTACAAAATAAGCTATCCATCTATAGGCCAACACATCTTAGCCATTTACAACAAAATTTACTAACTTATCTAGCCCCTATATATGCCATATACAAAACATTAAGTTTCATGTACCAAAGTGTGTTGATATGTGGGCTATCTTCTGATGATCCTCGTATCTCGATTCAACGCTTTAATCTATAAGACAAGGGAAAAGAAAGAGAGTAAGCTTTGAGCTTAGTAAGTTAACACATAAACAAATAAGCAACATAGTATAAGCTAAGTAACTATTAGCATTATACCAACAAGTAATTCACAACTATGCTTACTCTTTCTATCCCTTACCACATTTCCAACACATCATGAGTCACATACTCATAACCATCGAAATGCACCCCTGCATTCAATATCACATTTACGTAATATACAACACATCATTATTTATCGTAATACATCCACACAGTCAATCCACATAACTTATCCACACAGCTCATCCACACAGCTAGTTTACCTAACTAATCCACACTACTCATCCACAGAGTTAATACACACAGTCAATCCACACAGCCAATATCTCAGTGGTTTCGCACTTAGCACACCACATTTGATTAATAAGGTGGTATCGCACTTAGCCTACCACAATGGTATTCGTAGTGATTCAGCACATAGCTCACTAGATGATATACCTCACGATAGCATCGCACATAGCTAGCTCATCGTCAATATGCATTAGGATGGTATCGCACTTAGCCTACCATCTAGCATTATCACAACACATGCACAAGTCTACTTAAACCACATAGATTCCCAATCATTCTCGATCATACATTCATTCACCATTTCTACTGCATTCATTCTACTTGAACCACATAGGTTTTAAATCAATCTCGAATCAACTACACACTAGCTATCATCAACAAATTGTAAGTATGAATGCATTGTTTATGCATAGACTTACCTCGATACTCAAAAGTATTGAAATGTGCAATTTAGTCCACCACCTTGCTTTTGCCTCGGTTTTGATCCGAGCTTCGTCTTTCTTGATCTATAATGAATAAATCAGCTTATTCAATAAACACATTGACTAAATTGACCCACATCTCATACTTTAGCAAAATTACTTTTTTGCCCCTAAACTTTCTCATATTTACACTTTAGTCCCAAAGGCTCGTAAAGTGATTTTTTATTCAACTTTCTACTCTTTCATGCTTAGCCGAACCACTTACCCAACTAAAGCATTCATCAAATCTCACCAAATCACCCATGTATGACCAAACTTAAGATTTTCACAACTAAGTCCCTACATGCATTTTCATGGAAAATCACTTAGCAAAAGATGTTTCTACTACATCAAGCCTTCATATTCTTCCATAAAACATCAAAATACATGTATGTCCTACATATGTACATTTTTTAACATCCATGATAGCTCACCAAATAGCTATAAATAGCTTACTCATGCTACCGGGACTTTAAAAATTCGAAGAATATCAAAAACCGGCTTAGGAGCACTTACTAGCAAGCTTGAAAAATTGAAAGAACCCTAACAATGGCTTCTCAAATTTTTGGCAGCTATGGGAAGAAGATGAATGAATTTCTATCATCTTTTCACCTATTTTAATCACTTAATTGATAAATGACCAAAATGCCATTTTTGATAAACTTTCAATTTTAACTCATCCATGCCTATTTTTGTCCAAAAATTAGAATTTGGATAAATTGCTATTTAAGGACCTCTAATTAATAATCTAAAGCTATTTCACACATATAGCTTCTAGAAACACACATTTTGCAACTTTTGCAATTTAGTCCTTTTGGACAATTCAACCACAATTTCACAAAATTGCTTCATGAAACTTTCACACTAGCATGCATACATAATATAAGGCTCAAAAACTCATTCATGACCCTCAAATTTGTGGTCTCAAACCACTATTCCGACTAGGCCCTAAACCGGGATGTTACAACGAAGACACAGCCCGAGCACCTCTACGGCCTCCGCCATGGCCTCTTGTACCCCTTCCACGAGTACCTCTGGTGCTCATTATCTATTTGCGTATTATCTGTTTTTAACAATTTTATGCATCAGTTTACAGTTCCAGTGTCGATTAACAGATATCTTATGGAAAGCAATATTAGTATTTGAGAGTTTGTTTTCGTAGAACGCAGTCTTACTACAGTTTTAGTTTCCCTAACCAGAATATTTTAGTGCAGTCTACTACCTATAATAGTCTCAGTGTTTCACTTTAAACAAAACAGAACTTTCAGAGGACTTACCAGATCGGTGCTGGAGATTCAGTGTACCACACATTCAGTAAAAATATTTCAAAATGCTTCCGAATTGTTTGGAACAGTTCCTTTTGGAAATTCCGAGTTTTTAGAAGAAACCCAAAAACCACAGTCGAGTTTTGCAACCTGGCTCTGATACCACTAAATGTAACACCCCAAACCCGGCCCAGACGTTATGGCCGAATATGGCGATATCATATTGAAGTGTTTTTCGAAAACATAGTTTCTTTGGAAAATCCATGCTTATTATTAAATCTCGTTTATGAATCTTAACAGAAATTTAGGGTACCTTGATCTTTTAAAACTCAAGTTGTTTTTAGCAGAATGTTTATCATGTTAGTTTGTTACTATACTTTAAAACAATGTTTGATGCAG
Source organism: Gossypium sturtianum (assembly GCA_025698515.1). Taxonomy (NCBI): domain Eukaryota; kingdom Viridiplantae; phylum Streptophyta; class Magnoliopsida; order Malvales; family Malvaceae; genus Gossypium; species Gossypium sturtianum. The sequence goes on from CM046953.1 coordinate 73,256,986, forward strand.
AAGCTTTTATAGTATGGTACAAAAACGCGGTGTTTTAAAAAGCATTCATCTTTTGAAAATCCGCGTCCTACCACTATCAGTAAGAATTTAAATAATTAAAATCCCAAATTAAAATTTAAAAATTTAAAGAGGCCTTATAGCAAAACAAATACCCAAATTAAATTATTATAAATAAAAATCCAATGTAGAAGCAGGTGCGGTTGTGTGGCCACCTCCGAATCCCTCGCAGCAACGATCTGCCTAAGACTGGGGATTACCTGTACAGATAAATAGAGGGGTGAGTTTATGAAAACTCAATGTTTAACCCATGTAAGTAAATAGCCAATCATGCCTTAGGCAAGTACAGTCTGGGCCTAAGCCCAAATCAATAACAATTCAGTTCAGTGGGGCCTTAGCCTATTACGATGATCGATATCGGTGTGGGCCTTAGCCCATTTCGATGTGATGAGTGATTCATCATGCAAATAGAGATCCTACCCAACCAACCTCTACACTCCACTCCGTCCAGCCCTACACTCCACGTGGGGATAAAATCACCCACCCATCCCTACACTCCAAAATTAGCACCGATTGCATGTGACTAAATAGTATTTGCGGTAGAAAGTGCCAAGACAAATACACTTCCTCCAATCATAATAATCCCATCCCCATGCAACATATTATAAATGTATGCAACATATATATCGTGGCATGCTCATATAAAGTCATACATAACATAAAGCATACAGTCATTTTATAACATAGGGGCATAACAGTCATTTTACAACATAGGGGTATAACAGTCCTTTTATATCTGTTTGGGGGTCTAGGTATACTTACTGACCCATCAGTAGGTCCACAGTCGTCTCGGGCAACCCGTGCAACCTTAATAGTCAAACAGTGAAAATGGGCCCAAGGCCCATAATGCGGGCCCATGTGGGGCCACCAACCCGTGTGGCCCACATAGCCCAAAAATGGTCTCGGCCATGTAGTTTACCCAGTTTGGCCCAATATTCTCCACACGCTTGTGTGGTTTACCCGTGTGGGGCCCACAAGCCCATTGGGCCCACACGGCCCATTTCGACCCAAAATGGCCCAAGACCATAAATTCGCTCATGGTGGCCTCAACAGTCGAAGGCCCACATTTTACGCGTCCCGGTTACCACACGAGCGAGCGTACCCTCGTGTAGTGCCAATGGTCATATTTTTTGGCTTTTGCCGATTCACGCTTTAGGCAGTGTTTACACACCCTTTTCGGCATTTCACCGATATCGTTTATAGAGTGCTGTTACACACCTGGGTTCTATTTGCTGAGAAAACTGCCCACGCCTTTGAAACCTACACTTGACCAACAATCCTCAATTATTCACTTAAGCAGTTACTTGATCGAATAAGCATAAGTTATCCCAATCATTATACTCACAACAACTTACCTTTGACCGAGTGATGAAAGAAAGGTTTCGAATGCTTCAATACCACTTGCAAATCCTTCAGTCCTCGAGAAGTTCTAAAAACTGAAAGGAACACAAGAGTATTCGGCTTGTCAGTGTAAGAAAGGAGGAGACCTGTTACAGATTAAGAGAAAACAAGAAGAAGTCGAGTGCTCTTATCGATTTGTCAGAGAATAGCCGCTACACCGAAGACACAGTAGCAATAGAGGAATGAAGTAATCCACTTGAATACCAAGATGATAAGAGAAATCGGTTTAAGGGAGAAAGAGAAAGGAAAACGAAGGAAGGGCAAAAGGTATATTCGGCCAACAACTATTAAAAGAAGAGAAGAGGACTAGCCGAACACACACCTTACACAATTCAGAAATACAAGAAGAAAGAAAGAGAGATACGGTATGTAACACCCCTAACCTGTATCCGTCGTTGGATTAGGGTTATGAGGCATTACCAAGCAAAACACAATTTAGAACAGACATTCATGTCTTTACATGCTTCGTAAATTAACCACATCAATACTCTTATCCTATTTAAAATTCTAAGCTTATTACTCCTATATCTATATCATTTGCATATTAAAATTTTCTTCAATCATATCACATTACATCATAGATGAACATAACCTTGATATTATTATAACATGCGCATGTCACTATAGTCACATTAAACATTTATGAACACAAAGAACCATTCATAGTATACCAAATTCGCATGCTTTATAATCAATCCAAAGTACATATACCGAACCATTCAAGCAAAATAAAGTTGTATACTTTGCCATTACAACCGAATCAAAATAACCTATGTATATTCGAACATATAATCATCTCATATGTAGTATGCATTAAGACATCCTTTAATTCAATTTTGTTTATCTAACAAATACCAAACTTATCATTTTCCTAGTCACAAGACCATTCGAATATAACTTTGTAAACTTAAATCTTTTTGAGTACAAATCACAACTAATAGTACATTTAAGTCACATACCAAATTATTATACTTAAATCTCAATTGTATAACCAAAACACCAATCAAATTTTCGATCCCAATAAATAGGTTTATAATATACTTAGTTTACTAAAATATTCCTTATATATACACGGCATTAAGAACATATACATTTATTCTTATATATTACACATCAAATGATTTTTAAAATAAAACAAACATACATCTTTTCTTATTACATTAATTAACCAATTTATAAGTCACTTATCATAATTCATCAAGCATTCCTCATTTAACTAAATGCCAAAACACATGACTAAATCAACTCAAACATTAGCATTATAAACAAACAATTATATCAAAAGCATAAAACATAAACTTGACTAAAGAAACAAGCCATAATCGAATTACTAAAACCAAATACACCAAATACTTAACCAAGAACAATTAAAACCAAACCTAAACAAAATGATCAAGCCATTTTCGCATGGCTATATATATATATATACATGTCCCAAAATAAAAAAAAATTCCATCTATGCTATACATGCCATAAGCCCAAATTCAACTTAGTAAAATACCGAAAAACTGTCGATAGTGTGATAAGCTTTGCTGACGATCCCCGAGCTCGTAACGTGACTCCAAAATCTATAAAACAGAGGTAAACAAAAACACACACACAGAGTAAGCTATTTAAGCTTAGTAAGTCATAAACAAAAACATATATATTAACAAAGGCATATTAACATTTTACTAATAAGATCGAATACACATAATTTTCAATACAAAGAAATCATTTACTACAAAGGTCATAATTTAATCACACATACATAACATATGGCCGAATATAAACAATCATATACACATACATATTTACACTTTTAATATCACAATTACATCAATAGGCCAAATCACTTATATTTTCAACTATGCTAACACAAAATCCATATTCACATAACTTTATATCATTTTAAGTAATCAACTTACCTTGTTTCCTTATAAACATTTAACTAGCAAATACCTGAACCTGTAATTCGATTTCACATTCGGTCTTTACTTCAAATTGCCCGTTGAACCGTTTGGAATTAAAAAGGATACACGAATAGTCAGAAGGCTCGTACAATGCCAACGTCCCAGACGTGGTCTTACATGTAATCACATATCGATGCCACTGTCCCAGACAGGGTCTTACACGAATCAAATACGATGTCGATGTCCCAGACATGGTCTTACACGTAAACACAAATCTAAGCCAACGTCCCAGACGTGGTCTTACACAAAAACACATATCGAAAATCCTATGTCATGACATATGTATCCTAACTATTCCTCGGGTTCGTACGGGGCTTTCGGACATTGAAACTTGATCGAATCGAACTCAAAATATATCTCCCTTGCTCAAACCACATTCGTCCAACACAAAATTAAATTCACAAAATTTCATTTATCATGTAACATAAATATATTATCAAATTTAATAACATTTATATGCTTATAGACTTACCTCGGATATCGACAGACTGTATAATCGACTATTCGACTACTTTCGACTTCCCCTGATCTAATTCCATTTTCTTCCGTTCTTGATCTAAATAAATTCAAATTTAACTAATTTAACCACATATTCATTCAGTTTAATCCAAAAACACATAAATGGGCAAATTACCATTTTGCCCCTGACATTTCACACTTTTTGCAATTTAGTCCCTATTGCATAAAACACAAAATATACAAAATTTACACATACCATAGCTAGGCCAAATATTCACAAGCATTATACAAGTCCATATATTTCATTTTTTTCACATTTTAGTCCCCCAAAATTTTATTTTTACAATTTAGCCCTAATTACTCAAATTCATCAAAATTTCAAAGACAAAACATATTAATCTAACACATATATTTCATAACTCATCAACTAACATCATAAAACTCATAAACTCATCAATGGCACATTTCAAAATTTTCATCAAAATCAAAAATTCAAGCATGGGTCTTGAAATATTCGAAGCAACGATTACAAAAACGTAAAAATTATCAAAAATCGAAACAAAAACTAACCTCAATCAAGACCTTCAATGGCCGAATATTTCAAAGCTTCAAACCTAATTTTCTTTTCTAGTTTCGGTGGTGAAAAGATGAAGAACATGGCTTTATTCTTTAATGTTTTATGATATATTAACTTAATATACATTTTACATTTTTAACCTTTATTACTAAATATATAAAACATATATAATAAGGTCATTCTTGACCATTGCCGTCCACTATCATTAATAGTGGGCTAATTACCTTTTAAGGACTTTGCATTATAAAGACATTAGCAAATCATCACTTACACATTAATTAGCCAATTTCACATTTTACACGATTAAGTCCTTTGATTTAATCGGACACTTAAATGAAAAAAATAAAACACGAAAATTTCACACAAACAAATTCATACATAATAAACACAGAAAATAATATAAAAATATTTTTTAGACTCAGATTTGTGGTCTCGAAACCACTATTCCAATTAGGGTCAAAATTAGGCTGTTACACGGTAATCTTGAACAGAGAAAGCAATTGCAAACGAGAGAAAAGAAAGGAGGCACTTGGAGTAATTTCGGCCAAAAGGAAGGTTGTCAAAAACGAAGAAAAGTGAACAGAAGAATATGCCAAAAACTCCTACCACATTCGGCCAAAGAGAGAAAAACACTACAAAATCGAAATGAGGCATACTAAATGAGGGGTACCACTCTTGTCGAAATTCTTGAGTGCTCACAGTCCATTTTCGGCACAACTCTCCCTCTCCCCTCACTTCCCTTGATTTTCTCCTAAAATCCCTCCTCAAATCTCTCCACCTGATCACACCTACCCTCAACCACTCAATTTGAATTCTTTTTAACCACTTCAGTGTTTCAGTCAAACTCCAATCCCCCCACGGCACAGCAGCAAAATAAATACTCCCTTGCCTCTACCAAGATTCGAACCTTAGTCCACTGGCATAGGTGACACGCCACTTACCCCCTAGACCAGCAGACTTTTTATGTCTTGCTTTTACCCAAAATAATTTAAAAGCCTACTAACTATAGGCAAGGGTTTATTCCCTAAAAACAAAACTTTTTGCACAAGCCCAGGCTTGAACCCGAGACTTCTTAGACACTCCCAAACACACCCAATTCACTCAACCACTAAAGCAATAGGTATTTGTGTTATAAACATGCAAAAATAAATACTTAAATTTTTGGGGCGTTACAGCTTGTGTGAGTAGACCCAATTATGGCTCGAGTGAGCAATGATGAAAAGGAATGGTTCTGACTGTATGTTAGCACACTTTGGGTGAGCTTTCCTGCGTATTCGATATTATTGTAAGTGGTTCAACGGGCATGAAATGCGAAGGAACTGTAAGTATTCAAATGACTTATGTTATGAAAACTATGAAAAGGAATGAAAAGAAAAGGTATAATGAAAGTATGTCTATGTTCAAGAAATTGATAATTTCAAGTGATGTTATTCATGTTTAATGACTTATCTTATGTTAATTCAAGTGAGTTATGAAATGATGCACTAACATGTGTTGTTGATGATGCTTAGGCTTGTGCCAAGCTATTGGTTGGATTGTATTATGTTTAATTTTAAAGTTATACATTGAAATGGTAAATGTCCAAATGGAAATATGCTTATGTTCATGAAAGGGTGGTAAGAATCAAAGTATGTATTTTCTAATGAAATGGTTTATCATGTGGTTGATGTTTATGCTTATGTCTTGTATTATGCAAATGAAACAGATAATAAAAGGTAATGAAACGGTAAGTTCAAAGTTGAGATGTAATATGATGAAAAAAAAGGATTAATGAGTTGAATGATGTACTTATATATGAGAAATTGAAGTATGCTATGGATGAATTTACCTAGTTCATGAAAAAATATAATAATTAGTGCATTGATGTTGTTATTTAAGTTTATGTTAAGTAAATAAAATGGAAAGTAAGTAGAAGGAATGGTAAGAAAGTAAATGGAATGGTACATAGTTTATGAAAAGGTTAATGATTGTGTAATAGGTCTTATAAATCCTATGATGTTAGGAATGAAAAATATATGTGATATTGATGGACTTGCTCATTTGTGGGTTGATGATTATGGTTTGATAAATCTTGTAGCATTGGTATAGGTTTATATTTACCTATAAAGTTCATTATTGAAATGAAATGTTATTTTTAAGTTTATACAAGCTTACTAAGAATTCATTGCTTACGTAGTCATCTTTCTCTTACTTTATAGATTATCGGAAGCTCGATCAGTTTGGAAGCTTGTCGAGGATCTATTACACTATCCAGCGATTATATCGGTAGCTTTGATATGTTGGATAAGGTTATAATGGCATGTATAGGTGGACTTATGGTTGATGCTTAATTGAATGTTAGTTGATGAGTTAGGCATGTATGTGCCATTTTGGTTGATGTAACCTTGGTACTTTTGGTGCCTTTTTGATGTGTGTCATTTTGACGATGTGTTAATGCATGTTTGAATGGCCAAAGTGGTATGTGATGAATTGACCTCAACATGGTCAAGTTATGGTATGCTTTGGAAAGGTTTTGAATTAGATGTGCATGATTGAAATATGGTATATATATATATATATATGTTGGTTGTTTGATACTATTTGGAAATGGTTGGTTTGTGTCACTTATGTGATTTTGATGTATGTGAGTAATGGTCCAAATTGTAAGATTATATTGACATGGTATAGGTCAAGTATGTATGTTTTGAAATGGTAGCAATGTGATTAAATATGCTTATGTTTAGGCATGTTAGTTTGATGGTGAAAAAGGTGCCTATATGCCAAATTGGTTGAATGGAATTTGGTCATTTGAAATGGTTGTTTTATGCATGTTTTGGTGCCTTGATTATGGATGCAAATTGCTTGTAGGAACATGCTTGTAAGGGTGATGGAAATGGTTTGAATTTGGCCAATTTCTTGTCCACACGACCTAAGACACGGACGTGTGTCCCTTGTAGGTTTTAAGGGTTGCAAGTTAGGCAGTTACACGGCCTAGACAAGGCTTGGGACACGGGCGTGTGAGGCCATTTCGAGTGTTACACGGTGTAACATCCTGATTTAGGGCCTAGTCAGAATAGTGGTGCGAGACCACAAATCTGAGGTTTATGAATGAGTTTTTGAGGTTTATGCTATGTATGCGTGCTAGTGTGAAAGGTTCATGAAGCAATTTTGTGAAATTGCAGTTGAATTGTCCAAAAGGACTAAATTGCAAAAGTTGCAAAATGTGAGATTCTAGAAGCTATTTGTGTGGAATAGCTTTATAATATTAATTAGAGGTTCTTAAATAGCAATTTCCCAATTTCTAATTTTTGGACAAAATTTGGCATGGATGAGTTAAAATAGAAAGTTTATCAAAAAGGGCATTTTGGTCATTTAACAATTAAGTGATTAAAATAGGAGAAAAGATGACAAAATTCATTCATCTTCTTCTCCAAGGCTGCCGAAAATTGAGACAGCCATTGTTAGGGTTCTTCAAAATTTTCAAGCTTGCTAGTAAGTGCATCTAAGCCACGTTTTTGATACTCTTTGTATTTTTGAAGTCCTTGTAGCATGAGTAAGCTATTTTTAGCTATTTGATGAGCTATGATGGATGTTCAAAAATGTGGCCATGTATGACATGCATGTATTTTGATGTTTTATGGAAGATTATGAAAGCTTGATGTAGTAGAAACATCTTTTGCTAAATGAGTTTCCATAGAAAATGCATGTAGGGACTAGTTTGTAAAAATCTTGAGTTTGGTCATACATGTGTGACGTAGTGAGAATTGATGATTGCTTTAGTTGAGTAACTGATTCGGCTAAGCATGAAAGGCTAGAAAGTTGAATAAAAATCACTTTACGAGCCTTAGGGCAATAGCGTAAATAGGAGAAAGTTTAGGGGCAAAAGGGTAATTTTGCCAAAGTATGAGATGTGGGTCAATTTAGTCAATGCGTATATTGATGAGTTGAATTATCATTATAGATCAAGAAAGACAAAGCCCGGATCGAAACCAAGGCAAGAGCAAAGTGGTAGACTAAATTGCACGTTTCTATACTTTTGAGTATCGAGGTAAGTCTATGCATAAACAATGCATTCATACTTACAATTTGTTAATGCTAGCTAGTGTATAGCATGGTTGAGAATGATCGAGAACCTATGTGATTCAAGTGGAATGAATGTGATAGATTTTGTGAATGGATGAATGATTGAGTAAATAGATATGTGAATGTGTAGTGATAATGCTAAAAGATGGGCTAAGTGTGATACCATCCTAATACAAAATGACGATGAGCTGGCTATGTGCGATGCTATCGTTAGGTATATTGTCTAGTGGGCTATGTGCGAAACCACTACGATTACCTTTATGGTAGGGTAAGTGCGATACTACCTTATTAATTGATTGTGGTGGGTTAAGTGCGAAACCACCGAGATATTAGCTGTGTGGATTAGCTGTGTGGATGTATTTTCGAGAAATAATGATTTGTTGTATATTGTGTAAATGTGATATTCAATGCAGGGGTGCATGTCAATGGTTATGAGTAAGTGACTCATGATGTGTTGGAAATGTGGTAAGGGATAGAAAGAGTAAGCATAGTTGTACATTATATGTTAGTATAATGCTAATTGTTGTTTAGCTTATACTATGGTGCTTAATTGTTTATGTGTAAACTTACTAAGCTCAAAGCTTACCCCCTTTTTTTTCCCTTGTCTTATAGAGCAAAAGTGTTGATTCGAGATACGAGGATCAATTGGAAGATCGCCCACACTATCAGCACACTCTGGTACATGAGACTCAATGTTTTGTATATGACATGTATAGGGGCTAGACAAGTTAGTGAATTTTGTTGTATATAGCTATGATGTGTTGGCCTTTAGATGGATAATCTATTTTATATAATGTCATAGTTGTTGGCACTTTATTATATGAAAAGATGTAGTTATATATGTGAGATTGTAAGATTTTGAGTTGATTATGGATGTGTTGAATGAGTGCATGTTGTGTATGCTAGAAGGGTGAACAGAACTTGGCAAATAGCTTTGTTCTTGTCCGTGTGGGTAGACACACGGGCGTGTGTCTAGGCCATGTGTGACACACGGTCAGCCCATGGGCGTGTGACTTGGCCTTGTGTCCCCTGCATGTTAGTATTTTAAATCAGAATAGACCACAGACTAGTCACACGGGCGTGTGCCTAGAACGTGGGTGTTAATCAGTGTTGGCCACGGGCTAGCCACACGAGCGTGTGTCTAGACTCTAGGCCGTGTTAAGGTAGTCAGTGTGCACCACGGGTGGAGAGCACGTGCATGTGCCCTAACCGTGGGGCATTGGCAGAATGCTTGAGTTTTCATGCACGTGTAGTGACCATGGGCGTGTGTGACCTCCACGGGCATGCCAAATCTTACACGGTCGTGTGAGCCCTGTATAGATGGAAAATTTTTAAAAATCGTAGAAGTTTCGATATGGTCTCGAGAGCCCTCGTGAGTATGAGTGAGGCCTCGTAAGTCGAGAATGAGGTGACTTATGAGAGTAGTCACAATGAGCCTAAGTGGCGATCTTGAGGATTTTATTATGGTAACGCCTCGGGCCTGGTTCCGGCGTAGAACTCGGGTAAGGGGTGTTACATTTAGTGGTATTAGAGCTATGGTTTACTCGGTTCTAGGACTACCGTAGCGGGTGTAAGAGTCTAGCTATACATGCCATAAGTGTACAATGATAGTGTGGTGGCTTCTGATGATTTTAAATCTTGTTTTATATAGAATATGGATTCCGATCCATTGACTACTGATGAAACAGCTAGTAATGCGTTGGCTCATGTGCAAGGAACTGTGCCTGTTCAAAGTGGACCAGAGGTTAGGGGTCAAGGGGAAGGGGCACGGGAAGCCTTTCTCCAGATGATGAGCAATTAGTACTCGAATTACGTTCGAGCGAACCCTAATGCTCAACCTCCTCCACCTCCTCCTATACCTCAGCCAATTCCTGTGGCTCCTCAAGGTATTGATGTAGTGAGGATATCGAAACCCCTGGTAGATAAGATTAGAAAACACGGGGCTGAGGAGTTTAGAGCTACGGTTGATGATGACCCTGAGAGGGCAGAGTTCTGGTTAGAGAACTCGATGAGAGTGTTTGAGGAACTCTCTTGTACACTTGAGGAGAGCTTGAAGTGTGTCGCATCCTTACTGAGGGACTCGGCATACCATTGGTGGAAGACGTTGACGTTAGTAGTCCCGAGAGAGCGGGTGACGTGGGACTTCTTTCTGGAAGAGATCCGGAAGAAGTATATAAGCCAACGATTTACTGATCGGAAAAGGAAGGAATTCCTTGAGTTGAAGAAAGGAAGAATATCAGTAGCGGAATATGAGCGTGAGTTTGTTAGGCTTAGAAAATACGCTCAAGAATGTGTGTCGACAGAGACCATATTGTGTAAGAGGTTCGAAGACAGACTGAATGAGTACATCAAACTCCTAGTGGGTATTTTGGAGTTGAAAGAATTTGTGGTGTTGGTCGAAAGGGCAAGTAAGGTCAAAGAGTTGAGTACAGAAAAGAAAAGGGCTGTGAGTGAAGCCCGAGATGCTAGAAAGATGTCGATGGGCAAGTCGTATCAAGCCCAAATCGAAAAGGTCCAAGGAAGTGAGTCCTAGGGGCGCGGCACCAGATGGGTTATTCGCATCGAGACTTGGGCAATACTCGTTCGGGTTCGAGAGTCCAAGCTACTTCGATGGAAAGTGTGGGCAATCCAAAGAACAAACTGGAGTGTCCAAGTTGTGGTAGATTTCACACCGGAGAGTGTTGGGGTAACAGTCGAAACTATTATAAGTGTGGTTCCCCCGACCATTTTATCCGAAATTTCCCCGAGAGGGATGATAAGGAAGAGAAGCTAGAGATGAGATCCAGTGATGTGTCTGCAAGGGGTAGACCACCAAGGAACCCGAGAGGCGAGAATAGTGGTAGAGGTGCATCTAGAGACTCTACTGTGAGACCGGAGGGTCGGGCACCTGCGAGGACGTATGCCATTCGTGCTCGCGAAGAGGCATCCTCCCCTGATGTGATAACGGGTACTTTTTCTCTCTTTGACACCCTTGTTATTGCTTTAATAGATCCAGGGTCTACTCATTCTTATATTTGCATGAGATTGGCATCTAGTTTGAGTATGACTGTTGAGTCTACAAACTTTGTGGTTAAGGTGTCAAACCCGTTAGGTAAGCATGTGTTAGTGGACAAGGTGTGTAAGAATTGTCCTTTGATGATTGAGAGTCATTGCTTTCCGGCAAACCTAATGTTGTTGCCGTTTGATGAGTTTGATTTAATCCTAGGCATGGATTGGTTGACTACCCATACTGTCTTAGTGAACTGTGGTAGTAAGTTTATTGAATTGAAATGTGAGAGTGGAGATGTGGTTCGGGTTGAATTAGGTGGATCGGATAGTCTACCAGTGATGATTTCTTCCTTAGTGGCTGATAAATATTTGAGAAAAGGGTGTGAGTCCTATCTTGCTTTTGTGTTGAATACTCAAGAGGTTGGAGTAAAGTTTGAAACAGTGCCAGTGGTATGTGAGTATCCGGATGTATTCCCGGAAGAGTTACCCGGATTACCTCCAGTGAGAGAGGTTGAGTTTGGGATTGAGTTAGTTTTCGAGGCGGCACCTATTTCGATTGCTCCGTATAGGATGGCACCTTTAGAGTTGAAAGAATGAAGGTTCGGTTACCTTGATTAATGAGATAAGGGTTTTGCAAGACCGAGCTACTCACCGTGGGGTGCTCCGGTATTGTTTGTGAAGAAGAAAGATGGGTCTATGAGGTTGTGTATAGACTATAGACAGCTTAACAAAGTGACGGTTAAGAATAAGTATCCTTTACCAAGAATTGATGATCTTTTTTATCAACTGAGGGGAGCTACAGTGTTCTCCAAGATAGACCTGAGGTCTGGTTATTATTAGTTGAGAGTGAAAGAGCAAGATGTGTTGAAACTGCATTTCGGACAAGGTATGGCCATTATGAGTTTTTGGTTATGCCGTTTGGTTTGACGTGAATGCATGCGGCGATTTTTATAGATCGATAAATCGTGTTTTCGGACCCGTATGTGGACAAGTTTGTAGTTTGTCTTCATTGACGACATATTGATCTATTCTCAGGATGAGAACGATCATGAAGATCATTTGAGAATTGTCTTGCAAACTTTAAGAGATAAGTAGTTATACGCTAAGTTTAGCAAGAGTGAGTTTTGGCTCTGAGAGGTTGGATTCCTAGGACACATTGTGTCGGGTGATGGTGTTAGAGTTGACCCGAGTAAGATATCGACTGTTGTGGATTGGAAATCACCGAGGAACGTGTCGAAAATTAGAAGTTTCTTGGGATTAGTAGGATATTACAGACGTTTCGTAAAGGGGTTCTCTGTGATTGCTACCCCGATGACGAAACTATTGCACAAAGATGTCAAGTTTGAATGGACTGAGACATGTCAACAGAGTTTCGAGAGATTGAAAACAATGTTGATCGAGGCGCCGATTTTGGTTCAACGAGAATCGGGAAAGAGTTCGTGGTTCACTGATGGACGCGTCATTTAATGGTCTCGGTTGCGTGTTGATGCAAGAGGGTAAGGTAGTCGCTTACGCCTCGAGACAGTTGAAACCGCACGAGAAGAATTATCTGACTCATGATTTGGAGTTGGCTGCGATTATTTTCGCGTTAAAGATTTGGCAACATTACTTATATGGTGAGAAGTGCCGAATATTTACGGATCACAAGAGTTTGAGATATTTGATGGATCAGAAGGATCTGAATTTGCGATAGAGACGGTGGCTTGAGTTGTTGAAAGACTATGAGTTAGTCATTGATTACCACCCAGGAAAAGCGAATGTGGTTGTGGATGCCCTGAGTAGGAAATCCTTGTATGCTCTAAGAGTTATGAGGACGAGTTTGGCATTGTCTGATGATGGTGCTATTCTGGCAGAGTTGAGAGCTAAGCCACTATTTGTTCAACAGATATGTGAGGCTCAGAGAAATGACAGTGAGATGTCAGCTAAGAAAGATAAGTGTGAATCAGAAAGTGATTCTGATTTTCGATTGGGCTCGAATGGTTGTTTGCTATACCGTGATGTAATTTGTGTACCAAGAGATGAGGAGTTAATCCGAAAGGTTTTGCATGAGGCCCCACGGTGGATGTTCGTCATTACATCCGGCAAGATTTAAAATGTACAATGATTTGAAGGAGTATTATTGGTGGCTGGGTATGAAAAGAGATATTTCAGAGTTCGTGACAAAGTGTCCGATTTGTCAACAAGTGAAAGATGAGCATCAAGTGCCTTCGGGATTGCTTTAGCCAGTGTTGGTACCTGAATGGAAGTGGAATCGGGTTACCATGGATTTTGTGACGGGGTTGCCGATGACTCCGAAAAAGAGAGATGCTGTGTGGGTTGTTGTGGATAGACTAACGAAGTCGGCTCACTTTATTCCAGTACGTGTTGATTATTCACTGGATAAATTAGCTGAGTTGTATGTTACAGAGATAGTGAGGTTACATGGTGAACCTATGTCTATAATATCGGATAGGGATCCGAGGTTCACTTCAATGTTTTGGAAGAGGTTGCAAGAGGCTTTGGGAACAAAGTTGAATTTTAGTACTGTGTTCCATCCGCAAACCGATGGTCAGTCTAAAAGAGTGATTCAAGTTCTCGAAGATATGATTCGATGCTGTGTGTTAGAATTCGAGGGTAGTTGGGAGAGATATCTACCTTTAGTCGAATTTGCTTACAACAATAGTTATCAGTCAAGTATACGGATGGCTCCGTATGAGGCCTTGTATGGTCGTAAGTGTCGGACTCCTTTGTATTGGACCGAGCTTAGTGAGAAGCGGATCCGGGGTCGATCTAGTAAAAGAGACCGAGGAGAAACTGAAAATAATCCGTAATAATCTGAAAGTTGCTTCGGACCGACAAAAGTCGTACGCAGATTTGAAAAGAAAAGAAATTGAGTTTGAAGTGGGCGACAAAGTGTTTTTGAAAGTATCCCCATAAAAGAAGATTATGAGATTTGGACGAAAAGGAAAATTGAGTCCAAGATTCATAGGGCCGTTTGAGATTACAGATAGAGTTGGGCCAGTAGCATACCGGTTGGCTTTGCCGGTAGAGTTGGAAAAGATTCATAATGTGTTCCATGTGTCGATGTTGCGACGGTATCGCTCCGATCCTTCACATGTGATTCCTTCGACGGAAATTGAGATAAGACTTGATATGTCTTATGATGAAGAGCCGATTAAGATCTTGGCTCGAGAAGTGAAAAAGTTGAGAAATAAGAGCATAGCACTAGTGAAAGTGTTATGGCAGAAACACGGTGTGGAAGAGGCTACGTGGGAAACGGAAGAAGCTATGAGAGAGCAACATCCAAACCTCTTTACTAGTAAGATTTTCGGGGACGAAAATCTCTAAAGGGGGAGAGTTGTAACATCCTGATTTAGGGCCTAGTCGGAATAGTGGTGCAAGACCACAAATCCAAGGTTTATGAACGAGTTTTTGAGGTTTATGCTATGTATGCATGCTAGTGTGAAAGTTTCATGAAGCAATTTTGTAAAATTATGGTTGAATTGTCCAAAAGGACTAAATTGCAAAAGTTGAAAAATGTGAGATTCTAGAAGCTATTTGTGTGAAATAGATTTAGAATATTAATTAGAGGTCCTTAAATAGCAATTTTCCCAATTTCTAATTTTTGGATAAAATTGGGCATGGATGAGTTAAAATAGAAAGTTTATCAAAAAGGGCATTTTTGTCATTTAACAAGTAATTGATTAAAATAGGAGAAAATATGACAAAATTCATTCATCTTCTTCTCCAAGGCTGCCGAAAATTGAGAGAGCCATTGTTAGGGTTCTTCAAAATTTTCAAGCTTGCTAGTATGTGCATCTAAGCCACGTTTTTGATATTCTTTGTATTTTTGAAGTCCTTTAGATGGATAATCTATTTTGTATAATGCCATAGTTGTTGGCACTTTATTATATGAAAAGATGTAGTTATCTATGTGAGATTGTAAGATTTTGAGTTGATTATGGATGTGTTGAATGAGTGCATGTTGTGTATGCTAGAAGGGTGAAAAGAACTTGGAAAATAGCTTTGTTCTTGTCCATGTGGGTAGACACACGGGCGTGTGTCTAGGCCATGTGTGACACTGATCGCCCCCATGAGCGTGTGACTTGGCCGTGTGTCCCCTGCATGTTAGTATTTTAAATCAGAATAGACCACGGACTAGTCACACGGGCGTGTGCCTAGAACGTGGGTGTTAATCAGTGTTGGCCACGGGCTAGCCACACGGGCGTGTGTCTAGACTCTAGGCCGTGTTAAGGTAGTCAGTGTGCACCACGGGTGGAGAGCACGTGCGTGTTCCCTAACCGTGGGGCATTGGCAGAATGCTTGAGTTTTCATGCACGTGTAGTGACCATGGGCGTGTGTGACCTCCACGGGCGTGCCAAATCTTACACGGGCGTGTGAGCCCTGTATAGATGGAAAAGTTTTAAAAATCGTAGAAGTTTCGATATGGTCTCGAGAGCCCTCGTGAGTATGAGTGAGGCCTCGTAAGTCGAGAATGAGGTGACTTATGAGAGTAGTCACAATGAACCTAAGTGGTGATCTTGAGGATTTTATTATGGTAACGCCACGGGCCTGGTTCCGGCGTAGAACCTGGGTAAGGGGTGTTACACATGGCCTGGCACACAGGCGTGTGGCTTGGCCGTGTAACCCAAATTAGAGAGTTACACGGGCATGGACACGGGCTGGGACATTGTAACACCCTCTAACCCGTATCCATCAAACAGGGTTACGGAGCATTACCTAGAAAACGGTATGAAAATACCATTAATTCCACACTTCAAAACAACATTACAAGTCATAAACATTAACTAAACCTTAAACATAAGTCCACCTATACATGCCATTATAACCATGACCCAAAACGTCAAAATCTACCGATATTATAACTGGATAGTGTGATAGCTCTCCGACAAGCTTCCAACTCGATCAAACTTCCGATAATCTATAAAGTAAGGGAAAAATAACTACGTAAGCAATGAATGCTTAGTAAGCTCGTATAAACTTTAAACATAATATTCCATTTCAACAATGAACTTTATAGATTAAATATAAACCTATACCAATACCTGAAGATTTATCCATTAAATAACCATCAACTCATAAATGAGTAAGTCTATCAACATCATATAATTCATTAATCCCTTTTTTTCATATCACATTTCATTATCTTTTCTTACCCATTTCATTTGTATAATACCAGACATAAGCATAAACATCAATCATAATCTCAAGCTTGACATAAGCCTAATCACCATCATCAATACACAAGTTAGTGCATTTATGTATACAACTCATTCGGAGTCAATCACATAATAAACCATTTTATAAGAAAATACACCTTTTGAATCATACCAGCTTTTCATGAAAAAAAGCATATTCCCATTTTTGTCATTTACCATTTCATTGTATATCATTAATATTAAACATGATATAATGTAACTATAGCTTACCATAAATCTAAGCATCATCCACAATCTCAACTGTTGAATTTATTTATGTTCAGATCAATATTCAATAAATAACAGATCTTTCAAGTTCATTAAACATATTACCTTACCGATAATTTTCCATTCGAAGAACGACTTACGAATAAGAGTACATCGTCAACAGAAGCTCATAGAGCTGGTCCACCCGAATGTACCAACAGAAGCTCATAAGAGCTGAATAGAAGCTCAAAAGAGCTAATCCACCCGAATCACGCCAAACAGAAAGTATAACGCGAGAGTTTGCAACAAATGCTGAACCTCGGTTTACTTGGGTAATATGTCGATATTTCCCTTCAATACCATCACCACTCCAAACCCCTATAATACACCAAAACATGAATGTACTTTATCCCACGTTCAATTCAAAACGAACATCAAAATTCAATATTATAACTCAGATAATGATTCATTTCCAACAATGGAATATATATACATATACATCATGTTATACCATTCATCAATTTAAATAAATATTAAATTTTTAAATGTACGAATTTACCTGGCCAAATCACAGAAATGACAAATTACAGAGGCTATTTGGTAATTTTCCATTCACCTCGATTTTTTTCCACTCGATCTTGATCTAAATTAATAATCTAATTCAATTTATTAATTTAGACAATAAAACAATGTATTTTATGTAATTTAGTCATTTTTGACATTTTTACAAAGTTACCCCTAAATTTTTACTTTTATTCAATTTAGTCCCTGAGCCTAAAACATGCAAATTAACCATTTTTAATGCAAACCATGCTAGCCGAATATTCATGACATTCATTACAACCCATTTTTGCAATAATTTCACAACAAACCCTTGTATTTTTACTATTTCAACAATTTAGTCCCTAATTGGAAAATTTATCAAAATTACTTAACAAAATACTTTTAAATACCAACAAACATCTCAAATTCATCATTTAATAACTAAAATCATATAGATTCATCAATGGAAACATTCACAATCTTTAACAGTTTCAAAATCGAAGGTACAGGCTAGCTAGACCTAGTTACAACGATCTCAAAAACATAAAAATTATTGAAAACGGGGCTAAATTGAACTTACATGCACCATCAAAAGAATGGCCGAAACTTGAAGCTTCCATGGTTTCTTTCTTCTTTTCATTCGTGAAGAAGAAGACACCAAAGTGAATACAAAACATTTTGGTTTTAATTTAATTTAATTTAATTATCAAATTATCATTTTGCCCTTGGTGAAATAAATAAATAAAACACTCGTCCATCACATAAATATGTTGCATAATTACAATCAAAGGAAGGTTTAATTTCACAGTTGGTCCTTCAATTTAATTAAATTCTAACTAAATAAACTTATTTACAATTTAATCCTAAACTAATTAGGACTAAAAGAACAATTAATCCAAAAGCTAGTGGATTCAATCATAACTTGGAAACTTTGACCATGGTTTAATTACCATTTAAGTCCATTTTCCTTTATTCAATTAACCATTTAATCACTCAAATCAAATAGTGATTAAATTTTACATCTTTTATAATTTAGTCCTTTTTAATTAATTAACTATCGAAACGTTAAAATTTTTCAACGAAACTTTAATACCACCTTAATGACACTCCGTAAATATTTATAAAAATATTTACAGCTCGGTTTATAGACACAAGATCTCGATACCTCATTTTCTAAAACCACTTGACCTTAGGGTCATACCACTTGAATTTAATATATCGCTTATAAAACAAAATCACTATATCAAAAACCTTTTTAAAGTCACAATTAACTCGTAAATATTAAATAATAACACCACCGCTTGGAAATTTTGACCATGATTTAATTACCATTTAAGTCCCTTTTCCTTTATTCAATAAACCATTTAATCACTCAAATCAAATAGTGATTAAATTTTACATCTTTTACAATTTAGTCCTTTTTAATTAATTAACTATCGAAACGTTAAAATTTTTCAACGAAACTTTATTACCACCTTAATGACACTCTGTAAATATTTATAAAAATATTTACGACTCGGTTTATAGAAATGAGGTCCCGATACCTCATTTTCTAAAACCACTTGACCTTAGGGTCATACCACTTAAACTTAATAAATCGATTATAAAACAAAATCACTATATCACGTTTCTGATACCACTTGAACTTAATAAACCACTATTTTCTAAACCACTAAAAAATAGGTTGTTACAGACACGGATGTGTGTCCCTATTTCGATTTTTACGCGGCCTGAGACATGAGTGTGTGTCGCGGTCGTGTAAGTCACACTGCCCTGTGACCCCTGCAGTGTAAAATTTTCTAACTTTTTCCTTAATGTTTCAAATGTTTTTGATTTAGTCCCGAATCATTTCTATAATGTTTCTAAGGCCTCGAGGGCTCGAAAAAGGGACGATATGCATGTGTATGAATGAATTATACTATGGTTAATGAAATGTTTGGAAATGAATGTTTAAAGTTACGTTTTCATGGTAATGCTCCGTAACCCTATTCTGGCAATGGATACGGGTTAGGGGTGTTACAAGAGTTACCGGGGTTGCTGCCAGAGTGGGAGGTTGAATTTGCCATTGATCTAATACCCGAGACTACACCGATATCGATTCTGCAGTATAGAATGGCACCGACTGAGTTAAAAGAACTTAAAGTACAGTTGTAAGAATTACTAGACAGATGCTTCATTCGGTCGAGTGTATTGTAAACGGAAAAATATATAGGATTTTTCCTATATAATTTATCACCTTTTTACTTAAATTTGTTGTTAAAACTAAGTAACTATTTAATAAATTAATGAAATATGTGAAAATATGAAATTAGGAAATAGAAATTATTAAAATGTGATTTATGCTTTATTATATAGTTTTCATGCATAAAATGGCTTATTTTATATTAAATTGAGCATATTATATTTTTAAGACATGAAGTGAGCCATGCATGATTAAATTAAATAATAAAATATAAAATTATATTTAAATATTCATTTTTAGATATTTTATTAATAATTTAGGTTGTAATTAATTATTTAAATTGGATAAATTTTATTCTTTGGTCCTCTAATTTATTGATTTATTTTGGACAGGTCTGATAGCTTTGTTGGTTTACAAAACCGTTCAAATTGGAGACCAAGTCAACCCAATTTTCGGCTACACTTGGCTATCCACATAAACCACTTTTTTGTTTAATTGCACAAGGTCCTTACAATGTTGAAGAAATTAGAGATTTGCCTGAAGATTTGCACTTGACCAAGTCTCAGTCCTGAGTTGTTGTGGCACTTAAATTGAGCAAAAATCAAGCAAAAATCAGCTTAATTTCCTCAATTCATGGCTGGCCACCCTTTGAAGATGCTTGAAGAGATGGAACCTCCTATTTTTAGAAAACTATCCCCCTCTCCTCACCTATAAATAAGACCTCCTCATTCAATCATCCATCATCCCTCATCCTTCATCATTCTCTATTCTCTCTCAATTCTCTTAGCATTTTCCATTCCCCACGCCTAGTATCATCTCTTCATAGAGATTTTAGCAATTAAGCCTCTTACAGAGCCCTTGGTTGGCCACCTTGCTGAGCCATCAGCAAAGGAGCAAAGTGAAGGAGTGAAGGAGTCTCGTCGATCAGAGTCTTGGGTGACAGCCACTTTGATATGGGTTTAATCTTTCTTTTCTTTGATTTAATCTGAAAATGTTTGCTATGTGTTCTTTGTTCTTGTTTACAACAATGTTAGCTTAATTTTATTTTAGCTAGGATGATTGCTTTGATTAAATAATATTTATTTGATTCATGCTTATAATGTTTGTGCCTCAATCGATCATGTTTTCAATTAAAATCAAGCCTGTATTTCGTTCATATGTGATTGAAATGTACCTAAATTAGCTGAGCGATCCTGACCAGACGACGGCTATTGGACACATAATTGAAATGTGCATGCTCAATTTAGATCCTAACCCGATTAAATTGCAGGTTGCATAACAACTCTGACCAAGCTCATTATCCGCATAGTTTTTAGATTTGTGTGATTAAACTGTTTCAAACCTAACACGCCCCTCTGTTACCTCACACGAATGCTAAGAAACCCTTAGTAAATAAGGATCAGTAAAATGCGTATTTACTAAGTAAAGGATTTCGAAAGGACCTAATGTGGTTTCCAAACTCATGAAAGATCGAGTTGCCATGGAATGATTTTCCGAATGTTGTTAACCATGTTAATAATAAATTGAGTTTAATTAAAGTAATTGTCCTAGTTTATTTATGTTATAATTATTGCAAATTGTGTTTAATTTTGCTAAAATATATTTCATTCATATAGTTTGCATATTTAGGATTGTAACGCCCCAAAATCTAGGTAATTATTTTTGTATGGTTGTAACACAATGTACTGGCCTGCTTCAGTTGTTAAGTGATTTGGGTGTGTTTGGGAGTGTCTAAGAAGTCTTGGTTTCAAGCCTGGGCTTGTGCAAATTTTTGGTTTTTAGGGAATAAAACCCTTGCCTTGAGTTAGTAGGCTTTTAAATTATTGTGTGTATAACAAGACATAAGGAGCTTGCTGGTCTAGGGGGTAAGTGGCGTGTTACCTATGCAAGTGGTTTAAGGTTCGAATCTTGCTGAAGGCAAGGGAGTGTTTATTTTGCTGCTGTGCTGGGGAGGTGTTGGAGTTTGACTGAAACACTGGAGTGGTTGAGAGGAATTCAAATTGAGTGGTTGAGGGGAGGTGTGATCAGATGGAGAGATGTGAGGAGAGATTTTAGGAGAATATCAAGGGATGAGGGGAGAGGGAGTGGTGTGCCGAATTGGGACTTTGAGGTACTCAAGAACTAGGCTAGAGGGGTGCTTTCTCATTTTCAGTTCTATTTTTTTTCCTCTGCCGAAACTTCCCTTTGCCGAAACCTCTCCTCCCCTTTTTTGCATCTTTTTTCTTCTTCTTTCTTTCCCTCTGTCAAAACCTCTTCTCCTCTAAACCATTTTCCTTTTTCTCCCTTTCTATCGCCACATTCTCCTAGTCTCCTCTGCTGTTTTGGACTGCTCCTCCTAACACCCTGCTTTTGTTGGCCGAACATACCCTTTTCTCTTCTTTTCATCTTCCCTTTTCTCCTCTTTCCTGCTATTGGCCGAATACACCCTCTTCCCTTCCCTACCTCTTCTTCGTTTCTTTTTCAAATAATTACGACGCTTGCTGTTGTTCTTCCTGGCCGATTCTCTCTTCATCTAACCTCACTGTGCTGACTTTTTCTTTGATTTCTATCGATTTAGTGTTCATTGGTAGTCCACGGTTTGTTACTTTCGGTAAGTTGATATTCGTCTTGGCTTAAATCGTGCTTGTAGATACTTGTTAATAAGGGGTTTCAATTGGATTGCAGGTAATAACCTTGAGATCTAGTGATCATCGTTTTACAGTGAGTGAAGTGCGTAGGGATTCGGTTGTACCCTAGACCCCAAACTGATAAAATGACTATTATGCCCCTATGGTAAAATGACCGTTATGCCCCTATGGTAAAAAGACTGTTATGCCACTATGATATTAATTGACTATATGCCTTATGTTATGTATGACTGTATATGAGCATGCCACGATATATATATGTTGCATCCATGTATGATATGTTGCATAGGGATGGGATTATTATGATTGGAGGAAGTTTACTGTACTGGTAGCTCTACTGCAAATACTGTTTAGTGCCACAACCAGTGCTAATTTTGGAGTGTAGGGATGGGTGGGTGATTTTATCCCCACATGGAGTGTTGGGCTGGACGGAGTGGAGTGTAGATGCTGGATGGGTAGGATTTCTGATTGCATGCCTACACTGATACTGATACTGTTATGGGCTAATGCCCACACTAATACTGATATTGTAATGGGCTAAGGCCCAACTGAACTGAACTGTTATTGATTTGGGCTTAGGCCAGACTGTACTTGCTTACGGCTTGATTAGCCATTTTGCTTATATGGGATTACACACTGAGTTTTCGTAAATTCACCCCTCTATTTATTTGTACAGGTAATCCCCAATCTTAGGCGGATCGGTGTTATGAGGGATTCGGAGGTGGCCACACAACCGCACTTGCTTTTACATTTGAGTTTTATTTCCAATAAATTTAATTTGGGTATTTGTTTTGTAATAAGGCCTCTTTAAATTTTAACATTTAATTTAGGGTTTTTATTTATTTCAATTCACATTTGAGTAGTAGTAGGACGCGGTTTTTCAAAAGATAACTGTTTTTCAAAACACCACATTTTCGTAAAATACTATAAAAGCTTCCGCATCAAACATGGTTTTAAAGTATAATAACAAAATAATATGATCAACGTTCTACTAAAAACAACTAGAGTTTTAAAAGAACAAGATACCCTAAAATTTTCCATTAAGATCATAAACGAGATTTAATAACAGAATGGATTTTTCAAAGAAACTATGTTTTCAAAAAACATTTCAATGTGATACCGTCAGATTCGGCCATAACGTCTAGGCCGGGTTTGGGGTGTTACATTTAGTGGTATCAGAGCCGGGTTGCATAACTCAGCCTTGGTTTTTGGGTTTTTCTAAAACTTGAAATTTTCAAAAAGAACTATTCCAAACGATTTGGAAGTATTTTTTAAACATTCTACTGAATGTGTGGTACACCGAGTCTCCGGCGCCGATCCTGTAAGTCTTCTGAAACTGTTGTTTGTTTTAAACTGAAATGCTATAAATAGAAAATACTGAGTCTACTGTAGAAGACAGTAATGAAACACTTTAGTTAGGGTGAACTGAAAACTGTAGTAAGACTACGTGCTGCGAAAATAAACTCTTAAATACTGATATTGTTTTCCATAAGATATTCGTTAATCAACACTGGAACTGTAAACTGATGCATAAAACTATTAATTAAGATAAAACGCAATTCGATAATGAGCACCAAAGGTACTTATGGAAGGGGTACAAGAGCCCGTGGCGGAGGCCGTATAGGTGCTCGGGCTGGGTTTTCGTTATCGGGCCACATGCCTAATGCTAAAGCTAGAGAGGCATCGGCTTCACCTGTGACTGAGACTAGGTCTTACGATCGAGCGACTGGGGACGACGCATTGTCCCAAGCTATGTTGCGAATTCTGGAGAGGGTCGCTGGGGCCAATACTGGTACTGGGGGCCGAGGGTCAGTTACGGAACGACTCTGGTCGAATGGAGCTGAGATTTTTAGGGGTATTGCTGGATTTGCCCCTAATGTGGCTGAATATTGAATTGAGCCCACAAAGAGGATCATGGATGACCTCGACTGCACCATCGAACAGAAACTAAAATGTGTAGTGTTCTTGCTTCGAGATGAAGCCTATCAGTGGTGGCTTATAGTTAAAGAGGGTACTCAGGCTGACCGATTGACATGGGAATTCTTTAAGACTGCTTTCCAAGGAAAGTATGTGGGCGCTAGTTATGTGGATGCCCGGAGGAGGGAATTTCTAAATTTGACCCAGGGGGATAAGTCAATGGTTGAATATGAGGCTGAATTCTTGCGATTAAGCCGCTATGCACGTGGGATGGGGGCAACTGATTATAAGCGGTGTGTCCATTTCGAGGATGGCCTCAGAGATAGTCTGAGAGTTTTGATAGCTTCACAGAGGGAGTGAGATTTTACCACACTGGTTGATAAGGTGAAGGTCACCGAGGAGGTGAAGCGTACTGAGCGTCTGAACAGAGAAAAGGGTAGGAATAAAAGGGATTCGGAGCCCTCAAGTTCCGTTTAGAGGCCAAAGAAAAAGGCCAGAGTGGATGGGCCGGTCAGAGTTGGGGCCCCTAATGCAGCTACTGGACCGCAGCCATGTGTTGACTGTGGTAGATGCCATCAGGGCGAGTGTTGGAAAAGGATTGGAGCATGTTTGCAATGCGGATCATTAGAGCACCGTATCAGAGATTGTCCATGGAGGCCCGAAGAGATACAAGTTACAGGACAGGGTACTGTTCAACCGCCGAGAGGTGT
Source organism: Gossypium sturtianum (assembly GCA_025698515.1). Classification (NCBI taxonomy): domain Eukaryota; kingdom Viridiplantae; phylum Streptophyta; class Magnoliopsida; order Malvales; family Malvaceae; genus Gossypium; species Gossypium sturtianum. Next base: position 73,281,866 of record CM046953.1, read on the forward strand.
GCAGCAGCCACCGAGAGGTGTGCAGTAGCCACCGAGAGGCCGTGGGCAGGCAAGAGATGGAAATGCTATGGACCATGGTTGTGGAGCACCGGGCAGGGGTGATGGTCATGCTGAGGCGAGGCAGCCAACTTTGGTTTATGCTGCACGTCGCCGAGAGGACGGAGACACCCCAGATGTTATGACTGGTACGTTCCTTATCTATAATGTACCTTATACTGCACTGATTGATGTTGGGTCTACGCATTCGTATATAGCATGCTCGGTGTCTGAGGCTTTAGGTTTAATGGTTGAAACCACTATGAGTGAGGTTATTGTGTTGAGTCCTTTAGGGCAGTCAGTTAAGGTAAACAAATTGTTCAGAGATGTACCTTTGGAGGTTCAAGGAACCATCTTTTTGGCAGATTTAATGAAACTTCCATTTGGAGAATTTGACTTAATACTGGGCATGGAATGGCTGGTTAAGCATCAAGTGAATTTGGATTGTTCTACTAAACGGGTGGTACTAAAAACTGTGGAGGGTGATGATGTGGTGGTAATAGGGGGCATCGAAATTATCTGTCAAATGTGATTTCTGCCTTGAAGGCCGAGAAGTTGGTTCGTAAAGGTTACGAGGCGTATATAGCCTACATCGATGTTTCTAATTCTGAGGTTTCGACTGTTAAAGACATCAGGACAATCAAAGATTTTCCGGATGTTTTCCCGATGAACTACCTGGACCACCTCCAAACTGTGAAGTTGAATTTGGGATTAAGCTCCTATCGGGTACAGCTTCGGTGTCCATCGCTCCCTATAGAATGGCACTGAAGGAGCTAGTGGAGCTTAAGACTCAGATCTATTTTGAGTATGTAAATTTTGAGGCCGAAATTTTCTTTTAGGGGGTAGAGTTGTAACGCCCCAAAATCTAGGTAATTATTTTTGTATGGTTGTATCACAAAGTACTGGTCTGCTTCAGTGGTTAAGTGATTTGGGTGTGTTTGGGAGTCTCTGAGAAGTCTTGGGTTCAAGCCTGGGCTTGTGCAAAATTTTAGTTTTTAGGGAATAAAACCCTTGCCTTGAGTTAGTAGGCTTTTAAATTATTGTGTGTATAACAAGACATAAGGAGCTTGCTGGTCTAGGGGGTAAGTCGCATGTTACCTATGCAAGTGGTCTAAGGTTCGAATCTTGCTGAAGGCAAGGGAGTGTTTATTTTGCTGCTGTGCCGGAGAGGTGTTGGAGTTTGACTGAAAGGCTGGAGTGGTTGAGAGGAATTCAAATTGAGTGGTTGAGGGGAGGTGTGATCAGATAGAGAGATGTCAAGAGAGATTTTAGGATAAAATCAAGGGATGAGGGGAGAGGGAATGGTGTGCCAAATTGGGACTCTGAGGCACTCAAGAACTCGGCTAGAGGGGTGCTTTCTCATTTTCGGTTCTACTTTTTTTTCCTCTGCCGAAACCTCATTCTGCCGAAACCTCTCCTCCCCTTTTTGCATCTTTTTTCTTCTTCTTTCTTTCCCTTTGCCGAAACCTCTCCTCCCCTAAACCATTTTCCTTTTTCTCCCTTTCTGTCGCCACATTCTCCTAGTCTCCTCTTCTTTTTGGACTGCTCCTCCTAACACCCTGCTTGTGTTGGCCGAACATTCCCTTTTCTCTTCTTCTCATCTTCCCTTTTCTCCTTTTTCCCGCTTTTGGCCGAATACACCCTCTTCCCTTCCCTACCTCTTCTTCGTTTCTTTTCCAAATAATTACGATGCTTGCTGTTGTTCTTCCTGGCTGATTCTCTCTTCCTCTAACCTCATTGTGCCGACTTTTTATTTTATCTCTGCCGATTTAGTGTTCATTGCTAGTCTACGGTTTGTTACTTTCGGTAAGTTGATATTTGTCTTGGCTTAAATCGTGCTTGTAGATACTTGTTAATAAGGGGTTTCGATTGGATTGTAGGTAATAACCCCGAGATCTTGTGATCATCGTTTTACAGTGAGTGAAGTGCATAGGGATTCAGTTATTCAATCAAGGTAAGTGGCTCGCGATCAAGTGAATATATGTGTTGAATAGGGTTTGTTTTAAATTCAATTGATATGTGAGTAACCGAATGTTTTGGGTGAACATTGGTTCTGGAGTGATCGAGGACTGTCTACGCATATATCGAAACCAGGTGTGTAAATACTGCCAAATCGTAAACTGACAAAAGCCGAAAAAAGTATGACAATTGACGCTACACGAGCGTGCGCTTGCTCGTGTGGTAAACGAAACGCATAAAATGTGGGTGTTAGACTACCGAGGCCACCGTGAGCGATTTCGTGGTCTTGGGCCGTTTTGGGGCATGTTGGGCCGAAATGGGCCGTGCAGGCCCTACAGGCTTGTGGGCCCCACACGGGTAAACCGCACAAACGTGTGGAGAATTTTGGGCCAATCTTTGTAAATTACATGGTCGAGCCCATTCTTTGGGCTAAGTGGGCCACACAGGCGTGTGGGCCCACATGGGCCCGCATTATGGGCTTGGGCCCATTTTCACTATTTGACTACTAAGGTTGCACGGATCGCCCGAGACGACTGTGGACCTACTGTTGGGTCAGTAAGTATACCTAGACCCCAAACTGATAAAATGACTGTTATGCCCCTATGGTAAAATGATCGTTATGCCCCTATGGTAAAATGACTGTTATGCCCCTATAATATTAATTGACTATATGCCTTATGTTATATATGACTGTATATGAGCATGCCACGATATATATATGTTGCATCCATGTAAGATATGTTGCATAGGGATGGGATTATTATGATTGGAGGAGGTGTACTATACTGGCAGCTCTGCTGCAAATACTGTTTAGTGCCGCAACCGGTGCTAATTTTGGAGTGTAGGGGTGGGTGGGTGATTTTATACCAACATGGAGTGTTGGGCCGACGGTTGATTGTGTAGAATTTGGATGGGTAGGATTTACGATTGCATGCCTACACCGACATCGACATTTACTATTATGGGCTAAGGCCCACACCGATATCGATCATTGTTATGGGCTAAGGCCCCATCGTCATCGATATTGTAATGGGCTAAGGCCCAACTGAACTGAACTGTTAATGATTTGGGCTTAGGCCAGATTATACTTGCTTACGGCCTAATTGGCTATTTTTCTTATATGGGATTACACACTGAGTTTTCGTAAACTCACCCATCTGTTTATCTGTACAGGTAATCCCCAATCTTAGGTGGATCGGTGTTGCGAGGGATTCGGAGGTGGCCACACAACCGCACTTGCTTTTACATTTGAGTTTTATTTCCAATAAATTTAATTTGGGTATTTGTTTTGTAATAAGGCCTCTTTAAATTTTAACATTTAATTTGGGGGTTTTATTTATTTCAATTCACATCTGAGTAGTAGTAGGATGCGGTTTTTCAAAAGATAACTGTTTTCCAAAACACCACGTTTTCGTAAAATACTATAAAAGCTTCCGCATCAAACATGATTTTAAAGTATAATAACAAAATAATATGATCAACGTTCTACTAAAAACAACTTGAGTTTTAAAAGAACAAGATACCCTAAAATTTTCCGTTAAGATCATAAACGAGATTTAATAACAGAATGGATTTTCCAAAGAAACTATGTTTTCGAAAAATACTTCAATATGATACCGCCAGATTCGACCATAACATCTAGGCCGGGTTTGGGGTGTTACAAGGATAATTTGCATTAGGTATCATTGGATTTAGTTTAATATACTTAATTTTAATCATCACTTCTCAATCATATTGTGTTTTTATTTACCAAATTGTTAATATAATTTTACAAATTAAGTGACTTAGCATAAATACAATCCTTGTGGAGACGATAACTCGATACTTACTTATTACTTGATAACGACTGTGTACACTTGCACAAACCTACACGTTACATGTATCTCCTTGGGGAGATCCATTATTGTTTGTGAAAAAGAAAGATGGTTCGATGAGATTATGTATAGACTATCGATAGCTGTACAAGGTAATGGTAAAGAATAAATACCTATTGCCTCGTATTAAAGAACTGTTCGATTAGTTGAAAGATGCAACTGTATTTTCAAAAGTAGATATCAGATCTAGATATTATTAGATATGGGTAACGGATTGTGGTGTACCAAATACTGCCTTTCGAACCCGATATGGACACTATGAATTCTTGGTAATGCCTTTTGGGTTGACTAATGCCCCAACGGCTTTCATGGATTTGATTAACATGGTCTTTCAACCTCAGTTGGATAGATTTGTGGTTGTGTTTATTGATGATTTACTGATCTACTCCAAAATAGAGACCGAGCATGCTTAGCATTTGAGAACAGTACTGCAGACTTTGCGTGAGAAGTAGTTGTATGCAAAATTTAGTAAATGCGAGTTTTGGCTGGGGGAAGTTGGATTCCTTGGACATGTGGTTTCCGCAGAGGGTATACGTGTGGATCTGAGTAAGATATCTGTCATTATAAATTGGAAAGCTCCAAAGAATGTTTCTGAGGCACGTCGTTTTCTGGGACTGGCAGGTTATTACCATCGTTTTGTTAAAAACTTTTCTATAATAGCCTCACCAATAACCCAGTTACTACAAAAGAATGTTCAATTTGTTTGGTCAGACGAGTACCGACAAAGTTTTGATTAGTTAAAAAGAATGTTGACGGAAGCTCCAGTTTTGACATAGCCTGAGTTTGGAATAGAATTTGTTGTTTATAGTGATGCTTCACTTAGTGGATTCGGATGTGTACCGATGCAAGCCGAAAAAAATAATAGCCTATGCTTCTCATCAGTTGAAACCTCATGAGAGGAATTACTCGACGCATGACTTAGAGTTGGCTGCCATTATTTTTGCTCTGAAGATTTGGCGCCATTATCTCTACAGTGAAAAGTGTCACATATTCATAGATCATAAGAGTCTTAAGTACTTGATGACGTAGAAAGAATTGAATCTGAGACAGCGATGGTGGTTAGAGCTATTGAAAGATTATGACCTTATGATTGATTACCATCCTGGAAAGGCTAATGTAGTTGCAAATGCTTTGAGTCGGAAATCATTATTTGCTCTGAGGGCAATGAATACACATTTATCTATAGGAGGTGATGGTTTTGTTATAGCTGAGCTTAGAGCTAGGCCGTTATTTTTTTAGCAGATTCAGGAGTTGCAAAAAGGATGACCCGAAGTTATTGGCCAAATGAGAGCTGATCTAGAGTGATTTGACTACGGGATTCACTGTAAATGAAAATGGCATGATGTATTTTCGCAACTAACTATGTGTTCTAGATAATTTCGTGTTAAAGCGGTATATTTTATCAGAAGCTCATAGCAGCACATACTCCATTCGTCTGGGTAGCACGAAAATGTTTAATGACCTGAAGAAAATGTATTGGTGGTCAGGTATGAAACGTGAGATTTCTAAATTTGTGATTAAATGTCTAGTTTACCAACAGATAAAAGCTGAACATCAAGTACTGTCAGGATTATTACAGCCTGTCACTATTCCTAAATGGAAATGGGTGCGAGTTACGATGGATTTTGTATTGGGGTTGTTGGTAACACCGAGGAAAAAGGACTCGATTTGTGTTATAGTTGACAGATTAACGATATCAGTCCATTTCATTTCGGTATGTACTGATTTTTCACTTGAAAAGTTAACGGAGTTGTATGTATCTGAGATTGTCAGATTGCACGGAGTGCCATTATCTATTATTTCTGATGGAGATTCGAGATTCAACTCAAGATTTTGGGGTAAGCTTCATGAAGCTTTGGGTACTAAACTTAATTTTATCACCGCATATCATCCGCAGATAGATGAGCAGTCTAAATGAGTGATACAGATTCTGGAAGACATGTTACGATGTTGTGTACTTGAATTTGAGGTTAGCTAGGAAAGATATTTGTCGTTAGTAGAATTTGCATGCAATAAAAACTATCAATCCAACATAAAAATAACACCGTTCAAGGCTTTGCACGGAAGGAAATGTAGAATGCCATTCTATTGGTCTAAATTGAGTGAATCCAAGTTGGTTGGTACTGATTTGATACGTGAGACGGAAGATAAAGTTTGAATAATTCGAGACTGTTTGAAAGTAGCTTCTGATCGTCAGGAATCATATACTGATCTGAAAAGAAAGGATATAAAGTTTGCTGTTGGTGATCGAGTTTTTCTGAAAGTTTCACCATGGAAGAAGGTACTTCGATTTGGCCGAAAGGGAAAATTGAGTCCAAGATTTATTGGGCCATATGAGGTTACTGAAAGGATTGGCCCTGTAGCTTACAGGTTGGCTTTACCCCCAGAACTTGAAAAGATTCATAATGTTTTCCATGTTTCGATGCTAAGATGGTATAGGTCATGTGATACCCTAAACCCGATCGGGACAGACCGGTCCAAATTCGAATCATTATATTAGCCACCTAAGTGACTCTCCAGCTAACAACCACCCAAGACACACCCCGACCTTATAACACCTCAATCTTATCTAATTATTAGTTATTTATTATTGCGGAAGCAAATTATGAGCCAATTTTAAACTTTTCTTAGGTAATTTAACCTAAGGGCATTTTTGTCATTTTACCACCTGTGGTAAAACTGACTCGATTTTAGATCTAAGTGTTTACCGACCTTCTTTTAGTCAAATTATACAAGCCTAAAAATTTAAGATTAATTTGAGTTCATTTACTATGTCTAATTCAAGTTTTATTTAGAGATTAAATTGTAACTTACACAAATTGGAATACCAATTTAAAGAGACAAAAATTCAAACTCCACCCCTAAAACCCACACGGCTGTGTCCCCCAGACTGGGTGTCCTTAAACGATTGTGTTCACATCGTGAAAAGCTTTTAGACTAATCGCACACACCTGTGTGGAAATCCCACACGCCTATGTGGATAGGCACATGCCCGTGTGAAAAGCACTGCACCTATTTTTGCAAAAAACTCATTTTAAAACCCGATTTTGCATATTTTAATGGCCAATTAAACTCGATTTAACTACGATTAATTAACATACATATACATACACCTTTAGTTGAGTTTATTAACATCAATCAAGCCTCAATTATATAGAACTAGGCAATCAATTTCATGCATAACAAACAACGAATAAATCAAACAAGTGGAGTACCTTAGTCGCTAGTAAACTACTCCATGGAAGCTTCATTTAAACAATTGTTAGTACAAATTTCATGCCTCGCACACCGTGTTATAAATCACAGTGTTATCAAGCAACAATACGTCGTAAATCATTCAATAATTAAACTCAAACATGCCTCAAAATTATTATAAAATCATCCAAAATAAATTTCCAATGTCCAAATTCCAATTACAACCAAAATTAAACTAATTCCTAGGAGTTCCACAATGCCCGGTTACAATCTCTAAAATGTGCAATAAAGTCTCTACCAAGCCTAAAACTCTTGGAACTCTCTTGCTCGACTCCTCAGCTCCTCAAGACAGACGATTATCTGCACAAATTGTGAGGGTGTGAGCTTTAAAAAGCTCAGTGAATGTTAATAAAAACGACTAGTAAATCAACATTCAAATCATGCTTAAATCACATCCAATCAATCACCAATTATCAACCATAATAATGAAACATGTCAATTTAATTTCCATATGCTTTATAAATATCAAGAATCAATTATTCATGGTTTACAAACATGGAATGATATAACAATAATCACACATAAATATATTGGCATACACTTTTCATGGCTTAATCGGGTGATCATACATCGGATAAACGGATCTCTGAACTCCCACAAATATCAAATGCAGTCCACTGTGTTGAATGGGCCGAAGCACACACTCCCTTATAGCGCCTCAAATAACCAAATGAGTGGAGATTCATGCTCAACTCTCCCTTATCTACTCCAAACAAATCAGTCCACCTATAGCCATATATGCTCACAATGTCACAAATAAAGGTGAGTACTCACAAATCCTATGGCATGCCAACTATATCCAATGGATCCACCATGCATGTTGCCAATATATTCAGTCAAACATAGCATATAAATCAGTCATTATTGTGCTCAATTTAACGTGACAAAATGCTTATGTGTAACATGTAACATAGCCATTTAACATCCAATTAAATCAAGCATTTCATTTGTCATTTTACAATGTTCAATTATCAATTGTAACACCAACATAAAAAACTTCAGTAACCATGGTCAAATAATCAATATAATTAGCCTAATTAAATTGCACAAAATTACCTAAACGCTTACTTACCATTATTCAATAAAAATCCAACTCTTGTACATGTAATATCAATCTTTCAAAAATCATTCATTCAACCATAATTTATCAATTGAAATCATTAATTAAGCTACTAATTAAACATAAATAAGGTTAAATTTACCAAATCACCCTTAGAAACACACACCTTACAATTTATTCTACCACAAACAAGGGATCAACAAAGCAAATCCAAGCTTCAATTTCGGTTCGATCGGTTATATTTAAGATTCGGATCTTCAACAGAGGTAAAGTATACATTACCACCTCTCCAATGCTATAATAAACACAAATTTTAATTAACTATACTAATCGAAATCCTCTCACAAAGATACCTCACTGGATTTGTAACATTAAGTCGAAAACTTAATTCCTCACAAAATCGATCTCTGCAACCCTCCTAAACACTTTCAATCATTAATACTAGACTAAATACACTTATACTAAGCGTCAATTTCTTCTTTAAATCAATTTCACAAAATTCTGGAAAAATCGGTTCATGAAGATGATAAAATTCAGATTTCTTTAAATTGCCTCATAAATCATGTTTAATCTTGAGAAATAAGATCAAAAACCTTTTAATAGATCCATTTTGAGTTGGAACATCCATTTATTTGTGGATTTCCTCTCAAAATTCAAGATCCACCATTAAAGAACCATGTGTTCTTAGAAAAAGATGACATTGATAAAAATCCTTTAATTGACTCTCAAATCAGGTAAAAATGTTTCTAATCATCATAAAAACAAGTTTAGGATTGAAGATTACCTTTGATTCACTCTAAATTCATTGATTGAAAATCTTGATTCAAGAAACTTGAGAAATTTCAGAATATTTTTGGCTACTTTTGAGAATAATTTCGGGTGAATTGAGAGTATTTTGAGAAGGAAATTGGTTGAATCTATTCTATGATGATAGATCTTTAAAATCATGCAAAGAAAATGAATTTTAAAGCTCTCTAATTTTATGTAAAATGTGTGAAAAGTAGGCTAGGTACATTAGTTTTAAAACTGAAACCACCCACCAGAAATTTAAAAATTGAGAAATTTGCCTAATGGCCACTCCCATATTTCCCTTATTTTACCATTTAATCATTTCCCTCCAAAATTCTGAATTTTAAGGTTTATTTTCCATATAAATACTCTAAAATTTCCCTTGTTTTACAATTAAATCCTATTTAATTAATATTTAAATTTTACTCAAATTACCCCAATAAAAATTATTTTAAAATTCTTTGTCAACCCAAATTGATTATTTTCACTAATAATTATTTAAAATCTTTAAAATTATTTTCTCTAAAATATTTTTTTATTTGATTATATTTTCTGAATTATTCTTTAATCGATTTTAGATGAAATTAACCTCTTAAAATAAATTAAAAATTACTAGAAACCTATAAATTCCTAGTTTCACACTCGAAACTTGAAAAATATACCCGAAACTATTAAACCTGATTTAGAGATATTACAGGTCAGATCCTTCTCATGTAATAACTCCCTGTGAGATTGAAATACAACCAGATTTATCGTATTTGAAAGAACCGGTCAAGGGTTTGGCACGTGAAGTTAAAGAACTTCGGAATAAAAGAGTATCGTTAGTAAAAGTCTTATGGAATTTTCATGGGACGGAAGAGGCTAATTGGGAGACTGAAGACTCAATGAGATCACAGTATCCAAATTTGTTCACTGGTAAGAAATTTTAGGACGAAATTTCCTAAAGGAGGGGAGAGTTGTAACAACTCATTTTTTAGTAGTGTCGAAAACAGTGGTTTCGAGACCATAAATCTGATGTGTCATCTTGTAAATATTTATTATTTTAATATTTACGAGGTCATTGGCGTAGTATTAAAATTTGGTTATGAGATTATATTATTTAAGAAGTTAATTAAGGAAATAGGACTGAATTGTAAAGGTTATAAAAGTTAAGCTTGTTATGAAGGAGGACTAAATGGGTAATTTAACCTAAGGGAATTAAGGTAATGGGTTTAAATGAGGTTATACACATGTGGATAAGTTAATTAATCCTAATGATGATTAATTTAGAATTAATTAAGAAAGTTGATTGTAATAAAATATTATATTTGTCTATCTTTTGACACGCTTTCTCTCTGTCTTTTGACACGCTTTCTTTTTCGTTTGGGCTAGGTTCCATTTTTTTCTTCTTTATCCTGTTTCGGGGTTGGCTTTCTGTTTTTTTGTAGAAAGATAATGGAGGATTCAATTGCTGGTCTTTCATTGGATGATGAAGAGGAAGAAATCCTTCAATTGGAGGTGGAAGAGACAAATCAAGAGATCTCGTATGAAAATTGTTTAGTCCCCTGTATTTTGCAAACATTTTCTAAGTGTTCCAAAAAATTTTTGAGTTATCGATTTAGTCCCGAACCACTCCAGATGCATGTTTAGGGCCTCGCAGGCTCGTATTAGGGACAATATGAATGATTTTGAATGATGTTTACATGAAATATGAATATGTATGTGAAATGTATGGTTATTTGCGAAATAAGTTCGGTAATGCTCCGTAACCCTATTTCGACGTTGAATACGGTGAGGGAGGGGTGTTACATTTTGTGCTTTTGTTGACCCCGTCAAATATGAGGCTTTTGATATCAGAGGCACAAGGGGGATGGAGGTGATGGTCCAGATGCATATTGCTAGTGGATCACCAATACTTAAGTTATATGCAAAGTTTGCAAACATAGATGAAGGCGATCGGAGGTCAACATATGTTCCAGTTCGAGAGGCCAGAACAGAAGAGTAAGTTGAGAGTCCAATGACATAGTTTTGTGGTGGGTCACGATATCATCAATGAGGGGACAGTCATCAGTTTCATCCCTAGATTTCAACTATGACAGGTAGAACGTCCAGTAGTTGAGGTTTGGCGGTAACCTAGAATCGACACCCCAACACGACACTCTATTAGTCGCATCCCTATTTGTTCATCATTCAAAGTACCTATTGGTAAGAATTCTCTTTCATTCATTTTGTCTTTCTTTATTTTATGACATTATTCTATCTATGTATAAAATATGAGGCCAATACTATTAAGACCATTATTACGCTTCCATATCAAAGTGAAATATAGTTCTTAATTATTTTTCTTTCCTTTAATCCTATTGGTGTTCCAAAAGTTCCTTTTTGAAATTCGAGAGAAGAAGATGCAGGTTGGGTTGACGTATAGTGCGACTTGACAAATATATTGGGTCATATGGGATTCCCCCGTTCCCTCGCTCGGTCGAGATATCCTCTGTTTCACCCAAAAAAGATTGATTGAATTATCAAAAATTTGTAGCGTAAAGTGTAATGAAGTGCAATTAGAGATCCATTTCATTTTGGGGGGTATCCAGATTAATATTTCCAATTAGAATTATTTATGGATGGCTTCGTTGGATCGATAAAATGAAGCATCTAGGCTCCGTTAGAAAAAACCCAATTGGTAATACATTTAAGATTTTGATTTCAACTTCGGCCAGCTGATGTTTTACGCCGGGAATACTTACAAGGGTATGGCATTAAGTTCCACTGGTGGGCAATCTGTTAGTGATTTTGGTTGTTCTAACAACTATACAAGAAGGGATGATGTACTCCCTACAACCTCCACTGGTGAGGGGACATCCAACCTTGGACATGCTAAGGGGTTGAGATTGAAGAGGGCACTGGATCCGATGATGATCCAATCTGGGAGTCCGAATCAAATGGTTTAGAAATTGCATTATTTTCTAAACCATAGTTGGTTCCAAGTGAACCAAAAGATAGAGGTTCAGACGTTGAAGGTCCAGACGAAGATGCTGAATAAGATCTACAGTTCAGGGCATACTCACCTCCAGCCCATATGCATAATGTGGACCTCTTACAAGAAGGTGGGTTGGAGTTTTTAGAACTCTCACATAAAAGACTGGGCCATGCGAGTTAGTTGTTGGATGCTAGTGATTTAGAAGCAAGGAAGGAGTTTTCCTTTAAAAATGCCTTTTTTTGTAGTAGTGAAGTGATACAACATAAAGAATAGGGTAAACTTGTAGGTTGTTAAATTCCGATCGGAGAAATTCGAAGCAAAATGTGAAATGCAAGATAGTAGATGTCCATGGAAAACCATGGCTTTTTTGAAGAAAAAGACAGGGTTGTAGACCATCAAGAAATTTCCCGCTCCGTATATGTGTTTCGTCACGGGTACTGCATCAAGATTGATTGATATTTGTGGTATTGAATTCCTAATTTTGAAATACTCGTGTTGTTGCAGGTATTAGATAGTATCATCCAAAGTTAGATTCTGAGATGATCGGGAACATAATATTATCTTTGGTAAAATCGAGCCCCAAGATTCCCGTACCAGTTATAATTACAAATATTCATAGCCAATATGAATACACGCCGTCATACTGCAAGGTGTGGATCGCAAAGTAAAAGACCTTGGAGAAGATGCACAATGGGTGGGACGTGTCCTACAATGGTTTGTGGCAATGGTGTCAAGTACTGGATTAGTACGTACCATCTTGTGTAACCGATCTGCAAATGAAGCTTGCGTACTACAATGATCATATGGTCGATAGATGTCGAGTGTTCCATTGTTTCTTCTAGACTTTCGACTAACGTCGAGAAGCATTTCGGTGCTATAAGCCATTGGTACAAATCGACGACACCTTTATGTACGGAAGATATCAACATCGGTTGTTGTTGGTTGTGGCACATGATAGAAGTCAAAAAATCCTGCCAATAGCCTTTGCAATAATGCTAGGAGAAAATGTAGACGATTGGGATTTCTTCTTGTCTAGGTTGAGGAGGCATGTTGCCCCCCAACTCGATATATGAATCATCTCCAACAGAGGACCTAGAATACTGGTTGCAATTTAAAAGCAGGGAAGCCTATGGGACCGCACACACTATAGTATTGTAGAAGACATGTGGCAGCGAACTACCACGGATAGTAGGATTTTTGAAACTCAGCGCGCACAGGTGATTAACATGGGTATGTATTCGGCACTATTACAATTGTTTGATATTTAACAGCTTGTCAAATGTTTGGATTAATGGATAAACTATTCAGTTTCCTCAACAGGGTACGATCTCATTAAACTCTGTGTCCATTAAATGTTGGAAAATTTGAGGGCCATTAACGATCGCAATGAGAGATACCTCGCTAACATTGTTGGATCTGGTGCCCTAAGTGTAGTATTTCCATCTAAGTACAGTTTTAATTTTTTGGACAAATTGGTTAATAAAGTTATTCATGAATTACATTAATAATTTGTATAATGTCTTCACATGGTTTTTGCATGCAAAGCAAAATGAAAGAAAATGTTACTCATTGGTTGTCTAATATTAACTAATATTAAGCAGTATTACGAGGTCGGATCGTATTATAGAAAGACAACTTATATTAGCAGACAAACCTAAACATATTGTAACACCCCAAACCCGGCCTAGACGTTATGACCGGATCTGGCGCGTCACATGAAAAGGTTTTTCGTGAAACTTAGTAATCGCTTAAACGTTTTGGAATCTCTTTGGGAAACTCCGAGTTATATTGATCGTTTGTAAACCCAGTGTTTATTTTTGAAAACTTATAATTAATTTGAAATCTGCCTTTCGGTGAAAATCGAATTAAAACTATTATGGGTATGTGATATTTTGAAAATACTTGATGTCATTTTCAGTGAAATCAGGGTGTTATCCATTATCGTTTGTAAATCGTTCGTTACGTTCTTGGAAAACAGTCATTTACATTTTATTAGGAAAACACCATACCAATTAAATCATAAATTAAAGCGTTTAAAACCAAATCAAAAATACTAGCGGCCTTATTACATAACAGGGTCCCAAATTAAAGAAAGTTCAAAGATAGCAAAGTTTAATTTACTAAAACCGTGCATGGCCACCACGAGGTCCACTCCGGCCCCAATCCACTGGACTAAGAATTACCTACAAAAATTTAAGCAGAAGGGATGATTCGAGAGGACTCAGTGTGCAATTACCCCACATGAACCATGATTGGGCTTGAACCCATTCAAATACCATCTGGGCCTTAGCCCTTACGAAATCACATTAGGCGAAGCATATTCAGAAACGAATTGGGCCTTAGCCCTATTAGCACAGTATAGCAGATAAAGGATGCAATATGATGCAAACCCAACCCAACCTAGGTATCCATCCGCTACACACCACCCATTCCAGCCAAACACACCAGTGGGGATTTCTACAATCGACCCTAACCGCTACACACCATCGATGGCAGTCGTCCTGCAGTCAGCTGCTCATCGCCGAAATTGTGACGTAGTCACCGAAATATGTGGCATAGCCACCACAATAATGTGAAAAAGTCATCAAAATATGTGGCATAGCCACCGAAATAGTGTGACAGAGTCATCGAATACACTGCCCCTTCATCAAATCATAACCCAATTCCCATGCAACATAAAATCTTAATAAAATAGATGCAAAATATATCATACATAGAATAATCAGAACATACGTATAACCATGCTAATGTATATATATACGGCATAGTAAAAAATAACTTACCTGGTATCCCGGTTCTTACCCTTCAGAGGTAACCCAACAGACATTACCGAATTTTCAGCTTTTAAGCAAAACATACACTTATTACAAAACAAACGAACGAAGGTGTGGAAATTACACACCTGATTACGTGAAGGACTATACACTCTTGATCGACGTCCCCCTCACTATCACGAACAACTACAATCTGTCTATTCAGATCCGAAGCCGGCCCACAACCCAGTGGAAAATCCCAAACGGCTGACACTGCACGCCGTTTGAACTTAAGGGCAGGGACTACGGGTCCACTCCCCTCCTTAGTTTTACTGGCACTCGTATCCTTGATCAATATAGTACTATAATAGAAACAACGATTATCTAACAAAGATATTGGGTTATGGCAACGAATAACGAAGAGAGAGACTAATCGCAAAGAACTAACGAGAACCTCCTTACCTTAGTTGACGAGAAATCACACACACAGATTCGGCCACCACTTCTCGAAGCTCGACCGATTAATGACCAAAGATGAAAGTTTGCTTGATCCTAACGATATTCGGCCTTAATCGATGGAGAACTTGCGGCTACCGATGATTTGAACAACTAGGATGGATTCGATGGTCACCAAAATAACCCACTTGAGTCTACAAGCATTCGGGTTTAGGCAAAAGAATGAAAGAATGAATTCAACTGACACAAGAAGAGATTCGGCTTGCAAAAGAAATGAATAGAGAAGAGAAAAGAAGAAGTAAAGAAGGAGAATAAGATTCGGCTATGGCACTCACTCAGAGGAGAAATAATTCCAATCGGCTACCAGAGAGGTTCGCCTATGAAGAAGAAACAAATCGCAAAAGGTGGGAAAAGAGAGAAGAAATGCACAATTGACCACTCTAAGATTCGGCTAAAACCAAAGAGGCAAGAAGGGGAAGAAATGAAGAAAAAGGGTGCTGCAATTTTGGTAGAAACGAAGTAAACCAAAGTGACTGAAATGCAAAAGAAAGAGAAGATGGTTTCGGTTCTATTCTACTCTCAAAAGATACTAAAAAAATGGCACACTCCCACTCTTATGACCGAAATGCTCATCCAATTTGCCTAAGAGCCAAAGGGAGATTCGGCCCTTACCTAACCAAGCTAAAACCGCACATGCACCCCACATCTTCCCTCATTCGGCCAAACTCTTTCCCTCTCTCTACATCCCATGATTTCCTCCCCCATTCACTCTCCATCCACCAATTCAAACCAGTTGACCCATTCAAACTCCTCCAACACCTCTCCACTACCCATTTGAACTTGTTGACTTGTTCAAACTCCTCCTAGAAGAGTCCCAGCCGAAGGCTACCACCTCTCCATCCTGACGCCAAAAATAAAACTCCTTAGTGTGGCCTGCAGGATTCGAACCTTCACCCTCTCTGCTACCCTTGTGGCGTCATCCCCCTATCTCCCAAAGGCGTCACTTGCCACTCTTCCACACTCCTCTTGTGTCATCAACTTCACACAAATATTCATAAGGCCTACCTCTACAAGCTTCCCCCCTAAAGTGCCCTAAAACAAAAATTTAACCAAGGCTCTGGCTTGGACCCGAGCCTTCCCCAGTCCCCCAAACACATCCAAATAGAAAACAGAACTAGCCAAACACACAGAAAACATAAAATGCACCTATTTCGAGATGTTACAGTTCTACCCCCTTAAAGAAATTTCGGCCTCGAAATTTACCTGATCAAAAGAGGTGAGGGTACTGCTGTCGTATCACATCTTCCGTCTCCTACGTGGCTTCCTCTGCACCGTGATTTCGCCATAAAACTTTGACCAACGGAACTGTCTTCCTTCTCAATACTTTAACATCTCGATCTAAGATCTGCACTGGTTCTTCTTCAAAAGACAGGTCTGGTCTTACTTCAATTTCCTCCACTGGCACTATGTGGGATAGATCCGAACGGTAACGCCTCAACATCGAGACATGGAATACATCATATATCTGTCTTAAATCTGAAGGTAACTCAAGCTGATAAGCTACTGGACCCATACGTTTCAACACCCGGTAAGGCCCAATGAATCGGGGGCTCAATTTACCTTTCCGTCCAAACCTTAGAACCTTCTTCCAAGGTGAGACCTTCAAGAAGACTTGATCCCCTACTGAGAATTCTATTTCCTTATGCTTTAGGTCTGCATACAATTTCTGTCTGTCGGAAGCTTCCTTCAATCAAGCTTGAATCAACTTAACCTTCTCCTCCGTCTCTGTGACCAATTCCAGACCCAACAACTGTCGCTCACCCAATTCTGTCCAGCAAGTAGGGGTACGGCACCTACGACCATACAGCCATAGCCGTAGGGTGCCATCCGAATCTTTGGATTGATAACTATTGTTGTACGCAGTCGCCAACGGCGAAAATCCTCCCAACTACCTCCAAGTCGATTACACAACCCCTCAGCATGTCTTCCAAAATCTGAATTACCCTCTCAGACTAACCATCAGTCTGCGGGTGAAACGCCGTACTGAAATCCAATCTTGTGCTCAGTGCCTGATGTAACGCCTTCCAGAATCGTGATGTAAACCTAGGGTCCCTGTCCGATATGATAGACACTGGTACCCCATGCAACCTCACAATCTATGCTACGTACAGCTTAGCTAACCTCTGCAAAGAATAGTCGATACGAACAGGTATGAAGTGAGCGGTCTTCGTCAATCGATCGACAATTACCCACACTGAATCTTTCCTAGTAGGCATAAGAGGTAGCCCACTAACAAAATCCATCGTTATCCTTTCCCACTTCCAAAGTGGAATCTTTACCGACTGTAGCAACCCCGAAGGCAACTGGTGTTTTGCCTTCACCTGTTGACATGTCAAACACTTGCTCACAAACTCGGTAACCTCCCGCTTCAGACCTGGCCACCAATACTATTCACGCAAATCTCAATACATCTTACTTCCACCAGGATGCATAGCGTATGGGCTACTATACGCTTCCCTCAGAATCTTCTGCCTCAACTCGGAATCCTTCGGCATACAAACCTTTCCCTGACAACATAACGCCCCTTCACTATTCAGACTAAAATCCTCTACCTCACCATTCTGCACTTGTTGAAATCGAGAACTTAACACATCATCCAATAACTGCTTCTCTTTAATCTGACTTACCCACGTCGGTTTCACTTGAAGTTCAGCTATCGGACTACCATTTTCATACAGACTGAGATGAGCAAACATTGCCCTCAAATCTGATATCACCTTACGACTTAACGCATCCGCCACTACGTTAGCTTTACCCGGGTGATATTCGATCGAGCAGTCGTAATCCTTCAACAGCTCAATCCACCTCTGCTGCCTTAAATTTAGCTCCTTCTGAGTAAGGAGATACTTTAGGCTCTTATGGTTCGTGTAGATGATCGACTTTTCTCCGTACAGGTAATGTCTCCAAATCTTCAAGGTGAACACTACCATAGCTAACTCCAAGTCATGAGTGGGATAATTCATCTCATGCGGTCTTAATTGCCGAGATGCATATGCAACTACCTTCCCTTCTTGCATTAGCACACACCCTAACCCAATGTGCGAAGCATCACAATAAACAACGAACTCCTTCCCAGCCTCAGGCTGAATCAATACCGTCTCAAAGCTTTCCTGCTGCTTATCAGCCCAAACAAATGGTACCCCTCTCCGTAACAACTTGGTTAAGGGTGCAGCAATCAAGGAAAACCCCTCAACAAACCTTCTGTAGTATCCGGCTAAACCAAGAAAACTTCCAATTTCTGCTACAGACCTCAGCGGCTTCCAGTCTAGGACAGCTTCGATCTTTCAGGGATCCACCGTAATCCCCTCGGCAGAAACTACATGCCTAGAAAAGTCACTTCCTTCAGCCAGAATTCACACTTGCTAAATTTGGCATACAGTTGCTTCTCTCTTAATACTTGCAGAACAACCCGAAGATGCTCATCATGCTCCTCTTCAGTTCTTGAATATACCAAGATATCATCTATAAATACCACGACAAACCGATCAAGATAAGGTTGGAATACCCGGTTCATCATATCCATAAACGCAGCTGGTGCATTCGTTAACCCGAACGGCATCACCGGAAACTCTTAGTGACCATAGCGGGTTCGAAAGGTCGTCTTATAGATGTTCGCCTCCTTGACCTTAAGCTGATGATAACCTGATCTCAAGTCAATCTTTGAGAACACCGAAGCTCCTCTTAGCTGATCGAACAAATCTTCAATCCTTGGTAACGGGTATTTGTTCTTGCTCGTCAACTTATTAAGCTAGCGACAGTCAATGCACATACGCATCAACCCATCCTTTTTCTTTACAAATAACACCGGTGCTCCCCACAGAGATACACTTGGTCGGATAAATCCATGATCCAACAACTCCTGGATCTGAGCTTTAAGTTCTACTAGCTCCTTCAGCGCCATCCTATATGGGGCGATGGACACCGGAGCCGTTCCCGGAAGTAGCTCAATTCCAAATTCCACTTCGCGATCCGGAGGTAACCCTGGAAGCTCTTTAGGAAAGACATCCGTGAATTCCTTCACCGTTCTGACATCCCTTACAGACAATTCTTTTGCATCCAACGCACTGATGAAAGCTAGAAACGCCCTGTAACCTTTCCGCACCATCTTATCAGCCTTTAGTGCAGACAGCACATTGGAAAAATAATTCCTTCTTTCTCCTATCACAATCACTTCTTTATCATCTGAAGTTCTCAACACCATTCGCTTAGCAGCGCAATCCAAATTTGCACGATGCTTAACCAGCCAATCCATGCCTAATATAAGGTCAAACTCACCGAATGGCAATTCCATCAAGTCTGCCGGAAATACTACTCATTGAATTTCTAAAGGCACACCTCTAAATAACTTGTTCACTACTACGGATTGTCCTAAAGGGCTAACCACAGACATTTCTCTAGTAGCAATTTCAGATTTAATGCTCAAGGACTCAGACACAGTTCTAGCAACATATGAATAGGTCGATCCAATATCAATCAAAGCAATAAACGGTTTAGCAGCTATAAGGAACGTACCGATTATGACGTCCGGTGCGTCGCCATCCTCTCACCGTCGAGCTGCATTAACTAAACCTGGCTGTCTTGCATCTGCACTACCAACACCTCTGCCCGGTGCTCCCCGACCTCGACCAACACCATTTCCCCCTCCGGCTGGTCCATGACCTCTCGGCGACTACTGGCCACCTCTCCTGAACTGAGCAAAACCCTGACCTATTGGCCGCACCTTATCTAATTCTTATGGACAGTCTTTTATCCTGTGATCTTTAGATCCACACTTGAAACATCCCCCAGTTCTTCTCCAACACTCTCCTGGATGCATTTTCCCACACAGAGCACATGGTCGAAACTGACCTACCGCAGCAGGCATCGCAACTCGAGCTGGCCCATCAAACCTCTGCCTCTTTTGAAAACCCCCTGACGATCCTACCGACCCAAAACTCCTCTTGTTTTTACCCCTATCTTTATCCCTGTTTTGCCATTCCGACCGCTTTACCTCTTCAGCTATTTTAGCTTTTTCAACCAAAATGGAAAAATCTCTCTCCTGCTGTGGAGCTATCAGTACTCGCAGCTCATCTCGCAATCCATCTTCAAACTGTACACAACGCTCATAGTCGGTCGCAAATATCCCACGGGCATAGCGGCTCAAGCGCAGAAATTTTGCCTCATATTCAGCCACAGATTTGCCCCCTTGAACCAGATTTAGGAATGCTTTCCTCTGGGCATCCACATAGCTTGCCCCAACGTATTTCCCTTAAAATGATGTCTTGAAGAAATCCCAGGTAATACGGTCCGCTGAAGTACCCTCTCTTACCGTGAGCCACCACTGATATACCTCATCTCGGAGAAGAGACACCGCTCCTTTCAATTTCTCCTCTGCCGTGCAGTCCAGGTCATCCATAACTCGCTCAACTGCCTCTAGCCAGTATTCAGCTACGTTTGGGGCCACTCCAGAAATACCCCTAAATGTCTCCGCCCCATTTGCTCGAAGTCGCTCAGGAATAGACTTCTGAGCTACTGATCCAGTGCTTGCCCCAGTAACCCACTCCAGAACACGCAACATTGCTTGGAACAAAGCATCGTCCCCACCAGTTCGATCCTGAGATCTTGCTTCTTCCATGGGTGATACTGGCGCTTCTTCTTCAAGCTCATGTCTTGATTCTGAGAACTCAGCCTCGGCACCCCGGCCTCTACCACGACCGCGTGTACCACGTCCACGTCCTCTAGCACTCATGTCTACTAAATCGTCTTGGTCTGATTACAAATTTTATGAATTAGTGTTTCTTTCTCTGTTTATTACTGGATAGTCTTATGGAAATAAAGTTAGAAGTAGTTTCTCGCAAAACAAATATACCTAAAGTTTTCAATCTCTAAAGTTGAATTTCCTAACACTAGCATTCACAGTATAATATAATCGCTTCATACAAAATCACCCAATAGTCAGAAAACTTGCCGTATGGACTTGGTGCCGGAGACTCGGGTGCCCTACCTCTAAAAACATTATTATTATTAAAACCGTTTTCAAACAAATTTGGAAAACGTCTTTGAACCCATAACCCTCAGCCGAGTTTTGCAACTGGGCTCTGATACCATAAACTGTAACACCCCAAACTCAGCCTAGACGTTACGATCGGATCTGGCGAGTCACATGAAAAGGTTTTTCGTGAAACTTAGTAATCGCTTAAACATTTTGGAATCTCTTTGGGAAACTCCAAGTTGTATTGACCAAACGTAAACCCAGTGTTTATTTTTGAAAACTTATAACTAATTTGAAATCTGCCTTTCGGTGAAAATTGAATTAAAACTATTGTGGGTATGTGATATTTTGAAAATACTTGATGTCATTTTAAGTGAAATCAGGGTGTTATCCATTATCGTTTGTAAATCGTTTGTTACGTTCTTGGAAAACAGACATTTACATTTTATTAGGAAAACACCATACCAATTAAATCATAAATTAAAGCGTTTAAAACCAAATAAAAAATACTAGCGGCCTTATTACATAACAGGGTCCCAAATTAAAGAAAGTTCAAAGTTAGCAAAGTTTAATTTACTAAAACCGTGCATGGCCACCACGAGGTACACTTCGGTCCCAATCCACTGGACTAAGAATTACCTGCAAAAATTTAAGTAGAAGGGATGAGTCGAGAGGACTCAGTGTGCAATTACCCCACATGAACCATGATTGGGCCTGAACCCATTCAAATACCATCTGGGCCTTAGCCCTTACAAAATCACATTAGGCGAAGCATATTCAGAAACGAATTGGGCCTTAGCCCTATAAGCACAGTATAGCAGATAAAGGATGCAATATGATGCAAACCCAACCCAACCTAGGTATCCATCCGCTACACACCACCCATTCCAGCCAAACACACCAGTGGGGATTTCTACAATCGACCCTAACCGCTACACACCATCGATGGCAGTCGTCCTGCAGTCAGCTGCTTATCACCGAAATTGTGACGTAGTCACCGAATTATGTGGCATAGCCACCGCAATATTGTGACAAAGTCACCGAAATATGTGGCATAGCCACCGAAATAGTGTGATAGAGTCACCGAATACACTGCCCCTTCATCAAATCATAACCCAATTCCCATGCAGCATAAAATCATAATAAAATAGATGCATCATATATCATACATAGAATAATCAGAACATACGTATAATCATGCTAATGTATATATATACGACATAGTAAAAAATGACTTACCTGGTATCCCGGTTCTTACCCTTCAAAGGTAACCCAACAGACATTACCGAATTTTCAGCTTTTAAGCAAAACATACACTTATTACAAAACAAACGAACGAAGGTGTGGAAATTACACACCTGATTACGTGAAGGACTATACACTCTTGATCGACGTCCCCCTCACTATCACGAACAACTACGATCTATCTATTCAGATCCGAAGCCAGCCCACAACCCGGTGGAAAATCCCAAATGGCTGACACTAAACGCCGTTTGAACTTAGGGGCAGGGACTACGGGTCCACTCCCCTCCTTAGTTTTACTGGCACTCGCATCCTTGATCAATATAGTAATATAACAGAAACAACGATTATCTAACAAAGATGTTGGGTTATGGCAATGAATAACGAAGAGAGAGAGTAATCGCAAAGAACTAACGAGAACCTCCTTACCTTAGTTGACGAGAAATCACACACACAGATTCGGCCACCACTTCTAGAAGCTCGACCGATTAATGACCAAAGATGAAAGTTTGCTTGATCCTAATGATATTCGGCCTTAATCGATGGAAAACTTGCGGCTACCGATGATTTGAACAACTATGATGGATACGATGGTCACCAAAATACCCCACTTGAGTCTACAAGCATTCGACTTTAGGAAAAAGAATGAAAGAATGAATTCAATTGACACAAGAGGAGATTCGGCTTTCAAAAGAAATGAATAAAAAAGAGAAAAGAAGAAGTAAAGAAGGAGAATAAGATTCGGGTATGGCACTCACTCAGAGGAGAAACAATTCTAATCGGCTACCAGAGAGGTTCGGGTATGGAGAAGAAACAAATCGCAAAAGGTGGGAAAAGAGAGAAGAAATGCACAATTGACCACTCTAAGATTCGGCTAAAACCAAAGAGGCAAGAAGGGGAAGAAATTAAGAAAAAGGGTGCTGCGATTTTGGTAGAAATGAAGTAAACCAAAGTGACTGAAATGCAAAAGAAAGAGAAGATGGTTTCGGTTCTATTCTACTCTCAAAAGATACTAAAAAAAGGCACACTCCCACACTTATGACCGAAATGCTCATCCAATTTGCCTAAGAACCAAAGGGAGATTCGGCCCTTACCTAACCAAGCTAAAACCGCACATGCAACCCCACACCTTCCCTCATTCGGCCAAACTCTTTCCCTCTCTCCACATCCCATGATTTCCTCCCCCATTCACTCTCCATCCACCAATTCAAACCAGTTGACCCATTCAAACTCCTCCAACCCCTCTCCACCACCCATTTGAACTTGTTGACTTGTTCAAACTCCTCCTAGAAGAGTCCCAGCCGAAGGCTACCACCTCTCCATCCTGACGCCAAAAATAAAACTCCTTAGTGTGGCCTGTAGGATTCGAACCTTCACCCTCTCTGCTACCCTTGTGGTGTCATCCCCCCTTGCTCCCAAAGGCGTCACTTACCACTCTTCCACACTCCTCTTGTGTCATCAACTTCACACAAATATTCATAAGGCCTACCTCTACAAACTTCCCTCTAAAGTGCCCTAAAACAAAAGTTTAACCAAGGCTCTGGCTTGGACTTGAGCCTTCCCCAAACCCCCAAACACATCCAAATAGCAAACAGAACTAGCCAAACACACAGAAAACATAAAATGTAGAACCCCCCTATTTCGTGATGTTACACATATCCTTAGTCTAATCGAAAATGAGCAAACGATTGAAAGACTAATATGATGTCTATCAAGTCCAATTGGAGAGATGCTTTGTCTTGGGCATTGGAGCGGATGACTCCCAGATGATAGAGACAAAGATGTTATTGACTGGACTGACAGTACATCGGACTGGACCCAAGAAGAATAGATCTTGAATCCGTTTATGCATTTATTCATTTGTGATATTTATAGTGTGACATACCTATATCTTGAATGGATGACGGACTATGTGTAACACCCCTAACCCGTTTTTGTCGTCGGGTTAGGGTTATAGAGTATTACGACATATAACGAATCAAATGATAGGATAAAACCATTAAATTATAAAATTAAATATAAAATATTCAAAACTAGTCATCATTCATAGTATATATATACGACTACCGACCTTATATCAAGCCGTGTGCAATTCTAAATAGGGTCACACAGTCGTGTCTCCAGGCCATGTAACAACCTGTGACCATGTGGGACAAACTTGCACCAAAATTAAATTGTCCACATGGCTATGTGGTGTGGCCGTGTGAGGCACATGGCAGTGTCACACCCCGTGTCCCAAGCCGTGTGCACCTAAAATGACTTCCAAAACGATGCACATTCCTTAGGTGCCAAGCCAAAGAAAAATCAATCATTCACATGCATTCAAAAGACATTCGAAAAAACTTAAACATACCAAAACATTAAACCTAAGTACCTAACCAATATGCCCTCATTGGCACCACATTTCATACACCAATCTAATTAACATTCAAATATCACAAATCCTTACCTTAAACACATGCTAAACATACCAATTCATCCATTCCATTCACATTAAATTCTACCATATTTCAACCATTTTCAAGAATCATAAACTAAATGGCCAAAGACATATACATATGGACATACTCAAGCCAAAATCAAATATATATACACAAGCATGCTCAAATCAAGTTTAAACAACATCTTTATAGCAAAAGAACTTAAAAGCTCCTAGTACATGACATTTATAACCAACATCCAAAATGAACAAAACTTCTACCGAGATGAGGGATAGATAGTGTGTGTGCTCCGACTTGATTCCAACCAATCAAGATTTTCGATGATCTACAGAAAAAGAAAACAACTAAGGTAAGCAACTAGCGCTTAGTAAGCTCGTATAAATATTAAACGTGAACTTACCAAATAGGCTCAATTTATACAATTCATGCATAATTCTTTTAACATGCTCATAAGTTCATTCAATTCCTATTCATATCACAAATTTCACAAGTTAGTGAGTCCAACAATGAAACATATAATCTTACCATATCATAAAACATGTATTAGGAACATATCAATATACATTCCATTCATCACATCTCCAATATGCATCATTCACTCATTTAAAACATTTATACCAACACTTTCCATTTCATCTATCAAAATCATATAACATTTCATATAATTAAGTTCACTCGAATAAGCCTTTATTACCCATTGAACCAAATGAAATAACATCGGATACACGGGAAAATGCTCACACAAGCTGTGACTGTAATCGTATATGCTCACACGAGTTGTGAAATGGGTCTATTCACACGAGCTGTGGATCAAGATGTTAGGCTACATGATTCTGTTCATACAAGCTATGGAGAATCCACAACAAATGCAAGACCTCAACCATCGGTAGGACATCTAAGACCAGCACCCGAAACTGTAATAACCCTTAATGACATGTCATTTGTATCTTAAGTATTCACGAGGTTCAAACGAGACACATTACATATATGAATCTTTAACTTCATTTTCATTATACGATTTCAAATACACATCCATGTAATTCACATTTTTCAAACATAATCATCAATTTGATCAACATCACAATTTAATCCAAATTACCAAATATCACATAACAATCATTTTAAACTATACCTAGAATAAACATCCATTAACATTTCATTCAAAATAACAAGTAATAAGTTTAATCATTATAAAAACTTACCTAAACAAAAATAGTTACAAACACGATGTCGACGACTATTCCGCTACTTTAGTTTTTCCGCGATTTGTGTCCATTTGATTTGTTTCTTAATTTAAATAATATTTTCTCTTCAATTATTCAATTCAAACATCTCAAATAATTAAACTTAAGCTTAATGGCCCTTTTATTGTAAATTTTAAAATTTACACTAGAATTTTACCTTTTATGCAATTTAGTCCCTAAATCCAAAACTTACGAATTAATCGCATTTAAGCAAAACCCAT
This sequence comes from Gossypium sturtianum, assembly GCA_025698515.1. Classification (NCBI taxonomy): domain Eukaryota; kingdom Viridiplantae; phylum Streptophyta; class Magnoliopsida; order Malvales; family Malvaceae; genus Gossypium; species Gossypium sturtianum. The sequence continues at coordinate 73,308,183 of CM046953.1, forward strand.
TGTAACAACCCATTTTCAGTGAAATCAAAACAATGGTTTCGGGACCACAAATTTGATGAGAAAATTTTTATTTTATTATTATTTTAATGTCTATACGATGTTAGTAAGATTGTATTAAAATTTTGTTAAGAAATTTTGATGTTTACCATGATTAATTAAGTGAAAAGGACTAAATCATAAAAAGTATAAAAGTAGAGTTCCATTATTTAAATGGGTCAGATGGCTATGAAATTTTAAAGTGAGTGGACTTAGATGGTAATTATACCATTTATTATATTAGTGGAAAAAGATGGGCATGAATTTGGTGTTTAATTTAGTTAAAAACAAAGGTTAATATAGTAATTAATAAAATAAACTAAAAACAAATAAAAGAAAAAAGATGCACTCATCTTCTCCAAACCTTGTTTCCATCGAATTTAGATGAAAGAAAAGCCATAGTTAGGGTTTGGAGTTTTGACAACTCCAAAGGTGTGCATGTAAGTGATTTTAACACTATTTATAATGATTTTAATGTTTTTGAGGTCGTTTTAGCTTAACCTAGCTAGCCTGGGGATCAATTTGTAAAACTCTCAAAGATTGAGGGTTATGCCATGGAAGCTATTGTATGATTTTTGATGTTTAATGATAGATTATGGGTCCTTGTTGATAAATAAACAAGTTTTGTAAAGTGAGTTTTGATGAAAATTGCATTTAAGGACTTGTTTGCAAAAATAGTAAAAGTTTATGTGAAATTTATAAAATGATGATTGGTATGGGATGGTTTAAGTCCCTAGAGAAATCGATTAGCTTGAAAGGAGGATTAAAATGCTTGGATTTCAATTTATGAGCTTAAGGACTAAATTATGAAAAGTTAAAATGTTAGGGGTAAAATAGTAATTTTGCATAAATATGAAATGTGGACTAAATTTAATAATAGAAATATTAAATAGATTGAAATTGTCTATTTAGATTAAGATAGACCACGTACGGATCTAGATCAGGGAAAAGCTAAAGCCTCAAATTAGTTCGACTTTGTTTCTACGCCCTAGTCGTCGAGGTAAGTTCATATGTACGGATTACTATATTCATGTTATTCAATTGTATGTCATTATGTATTTATAATGCTATTGATCAATGTGTATCCAAATCAATGCTATGATGGTTATCGAGTCCCGGTTGAACCTTGGGAATTCGTAGGATGCAGATGACATGTCATTAGGGATTTCATGTTTCGGGTGTTGGTCTTGAATGTCCTATCAGTGGTTGAGGTCCTACATTTTTCGCAGATACTCCACAGCTTGTGTGACCAGCATCATGTAGCTTACATTCCGACCCACAGCTCTTGTGAGCAAGCCCATTTCATAGCTCGTGTAAGCAATGATATAAAGGAAAGGTTACGGTTATATGTTTAAGCATACTTCGTGTAAGCTTTCCCTAGTATTCGATGATATTCTAGATGGTTCAATGGGCAAGAAAAGGGATCAAAATGGTAAGCTTCCAAATGGAAGTATGCATATGCCCATGAAAAGGATGTATGAATCAAATGATGTATTTTCTTATGAAAATGGTTTATCATGTGGTTAATCCAAAAGAATTATGGATAAATGCACTAACTTGTGTATTGATGGTGATATTTAGGCTTGTACCAAGCTTGTGGTTTGGGTTACATTATGTTGTACTTATTATTATGTAATGAAATGGTAAGTTGTGTTTCATTTTCTACGAACTTACTAAGCATTATGTACTTACGTGGTTTCTTTCTAATGTTTTATAGATTATCAGAAGCTTGATCGATTTGGAAGCTCGTCGGAGACCTATCACACTATCTAGCATAAATATCGGTAGTTTTTGAATGTTTTGGCCAAGGTTATAATGGCATGTATAGGTGGAATTGTAATGGTAGTTAGTTGAATGATTAGTTGCTGTTTTGGTATGTATAAGTTATCTTGGTTAATGTCACTTGATGCCTTGCTAGTTTGTGTCTTTGTGACTATATCATGGTGTATGTGTTGAATGGCTCAAATGGCATGTTTTTGTGATGGAATGGTAATGGTCAAATTTTGGCATGTTTGGTAAGTATTGGAGCTAGTAGTGGATGAATGAAAAGTGGTAAAGTATGCATGTTTAGGTAAATCTTGATGATTGCATTTGAGGTTCCTTAAATGGCATATTGGTTAAATTATTTTAGGACTCTTGAATTGGTCATTATATGTATGTTTTGATAGACTTTTGATGCCTTGATTAGGTGCACAAAAAGGCCTAAAGATTGATGCATGATATGGTGTTGGAAATGGCTTGATTTTAGGTAAATTTATGTCCACACGGCCTGAGACACAGGTGTGTGACTCAGTCATGTGTGACACACGGCCTGGCGACATGGTCGTGTGTCTCCTGTAGGTTCCTTTGTATGCAAGTCAGTGAGTTACACGGCCTATGTAACATCCAGGAATCAGGGGTTATGCATTTAATGCATAACTCATAAGCTAGTAGGCTTTGAGTGTGTATGGAGGTGTTTTAGGGGTTTTGAGAACCCTAAGATGTAGGAGAGTGCTTTAGAAAAGTATTGGATTTCAAGCTTAAGATGGGAAGCTAGGCTAAGGAGGCCTTAAGGGAATTTGTGGGGGATTTATGACACAAAGATAGCCTTGGAAAAGTGGCAAGGGACGCCACCTAGGGTCTTTGTGGAGTTTGCGTCGGAGGAGCTTCGGGGAGGGAGGAGGTTCGAGTCTTGATGGCAGCATAAAGTGTGTTTTATTTTTGCATGTTGGCGTTAAGGGAGAGGGGAGTGATGGACGGCATTTGGACTTCCAAAGGATGAGATAAGGCTTGATTTTCTTTTTAAAATTCGGCTAAAGGGTAAGGGATAATTGTTGTTTAATTCAATTAATTTCGAATGAGTAGCATGGAGGAAAAATAGGAGAAGAAAGTGGGATTTGATAAGGAAGGATAAAGTGGCGGCCAAGGGACTCTATAGGAGAGTATTTTCGGCTATGTAGAGGGGATTAAGTGCAGAAATTGTTTGTTCATCTTTTAATCTCCAATTGCCGAAATTCTTAGTCAAGAGAATTCTCTCTTTTCTTCTTTTTCTATTGAAGCCGAACCCTTCTTGTCACCATAGCCAAAATTCTTCAAACTCTTCTCTTCTTCTTTCGCTATTTGTTCTTGGCCGAACCTACATCTCTTTTCCAACCTTCTTCTTTTATTTTGGTGATAGCCGAATGTTTCATCCCCTATTTTAAGGCCATAGCCGATTGCATCTTTTCCTTGGAGCCGATCCATTCAAAAGCCGAGAGTGGTAGGCTAGTTTCTTCTTCTTCTTTTTATGTCCTTTTGTATCATCTTTTTCCCGAAAACTATTCTTTTCTTGTCATTCTCTAAAGCCGAATCTATAGGATGTAGTGATGGTTCGTTTGGCAACCTCTAAGGATAGGGCCGTCGACCACCTTTCCTAGTTTTAATCGTGGTTGGTAAGTAATCTTTTCCTTTAGCAATCGATTGTGGGTTCTTGTGCAATAGTGTGCCGAAAGCAATGGTTAGGCTTTGGTCTAGGGTTGGCCGAATGTCCTTTAAGGCCATAGTGATGTGTTTCTTTTGATTGTAGCCAACGCTAGGGAGCATTGAAGGAGATCTCTCGGGTTTTGAAACATCAAGGTAAGTAATGTGTAGATTCGGCCAAGAGGCCATCTTCATAGGTTTATACATAACCGATTCTAATATGTGGCATATAGGGATTAAAGCGGTTTCAAGAGCGAGAAGTGACGGTTTCGGGATTTAGGTAAGCAAGGTAAGGAGGTTTGTAATATTCGGCCATAGGCCATCTTGGTTATTAGTGTTGATCGATTTGGATTATGGATATATAGGGGCAAATCGACAGTGGTTAAGAGGAACTTAAAGGATTTTGATTCGATTTGGTAAGATTATTCGATAAGTTCTAAGATTCATTATGTTAGACTAAACCGTTATCGACAACCGGTTGTTCGATTAAGTATTGTGATGGAGGCGAACACGGTCAAGAAGGAAGAGGATAGTCTCTATCCCAAAGTTTAAGAAGAGATCGGTTTCTACTGATGCGAGATTGGCCACCGGGGTGTGGGCCAAAGAGCAGAGCAAGAGAGTAGGCGGATAGCGGTAGTTTCGCTTAGTGATAGCATCGGGATTGAGAGCGTAGTGCTTCAAGTTATCGGTGTGTAGTTAGCCTACCGTTTTCTCGGGATTTATGTGATACTTGCATGTGTTGTATATGTGTTATATATGTGCTAATAAGTGCAAAGTGGCAATTATGAAATGGATGCCCTTAAAGGGGTACGTCAATAATCGAGTTAGTGCCAAATCGATGAAATGTGGATTATGAATGTGAATACGATTGAATGCTTGGATAACATGTACATGCATTATTTATCATGACATTATTATATGTTGCATGTGCATGGGATGGGTTATGAATATGAAAGAAGGTGCGGGTGTACTTCGAGTACGTGGTTTGATGTTAGCCATGAGCTACATCGTGGATTGGCGCCGATCGAGGTCGCGTTGTGGATTACTTGTGATTAAGTTCACGTGGATTGATGAGTGGCTCTGTGCCTCATCGTGGTTGATATCGGTGTGTGCCATATCGTGGTTGATGAGTGGCTATGTGCCTCATCGTAGTTTGATGTTAGCTACGAGCTATATCGTGGGCGGCATTAATTAATTGCCGAAATGGTGTGTAGCGGTTGGAGGGTGATTTAGAAATCCCCTGGTGTGTGGTGGCTGGATACGAGGGTGTGTAGAGGATGGACCCTAGGTTGGGTTGGGTGCACTTTGCATGATTATGTGTGGCATTGTGGTTATTGATGTGGTTATGGGCCAAGCCCAATATGTGAATGTGGAACAGTGTGGAAATGGGCCAAGCCCAATATGTGGAATCATGTGGTTAATTACATTATGATCCGATATGTGGTATGGATATGGGCCAAGCCCAAATTGTGATATTATGTGAATAAATTGCCTCGTTATCTGTTATGTGGGTTGATATGTGGTTTGATATGTGGGTGGAATTCAGTGGACTAATTACACACTGAGTCTGTTAGACTCACCCAAATTTTTATCAAACATCGCAGGTGATACGTGATGCTTGGACCGGGTTGGAGAGGATACGAGGTGGCCATGCAGAAGATGTTTTACTTATTTTATGCAGTTTAATATTAAGTATTTTTGAATAATTATTTGATGTAATAAGGGCCACTTAAAGTATTTGAAGTTTATTGTTATGTTTTAGTTGGATGGATGATTAATTTACTATTTGGAAATGATTTCATTTTTAGCAACTTATATGTTAAAAATATTTATATTAAAGTTTTAATTCCGGACAATTGGTAACATCAAAGTTTTACTCAGAATTTTGAACATACAATATTCTACAAACGACAATAAATTTTAGAGTTTTTATCTTTAAGTCAAAATCTTTTCAAACGTTTTCCGCAGTGGCATTCTAAATTCGGTCGTGGTGTATGGGCCGGGTTTGGGGTGTTACAGTTTGGTATCAGAGCCCGGTTCAAAACTTGGCTTTGAGGGTTTTGGGTCCAAAAACATTTTTCAATGGTGGGCTTTCAAAAATATAGATTTTTATGAATTTTTCAGGTTTATACTGGCATGGCACCTGTATCTCTCGGCCAAGTCCACTGTAAGTACCTCTAACTCTTTGAAGTGATCTGAATATGTGAACTGTATGGGCATTTATGGGAACGTAGATTAGTAGATTAGGGCTATTGAACCCTAGGACTAGTCTACTCCAAACACAAGATGCATAAGACTTAAGTACAACCAAACAAACCCGTGAGTAAGTCGAGAGTTAGAGTGTGGCAACATGATTGTGCACATGTCTAGGAGTGGATTGATAAGAGCTTGGTACTTAAGCGGTCCTAGTGACTCACCTCCTCTTTACTCGAATCCTACAGTGCGTAGCTACGGTTCACCCTAACCAAGAGGACTTAGTCACCGGCTAAATTCGATAATTAAAACCCGAAAGGGACTAGCCTTGTTGTTTATAAAAACCTTAGTTTTTAAATCTTCAAATTACTCTTTTAATTTGAAAACACTAAATTAGATTTTGAGAGAAACATTTTTCGAATTATTCCCGATTGACAAAATTACCCAAATACCCCTGGTTGTAAAATTACTAAAATGCCCCTGGTTTATAAATTTACCGTACTACCCTCGATTTTTACTAAAATAACCTTGCTTTATAGAAATACCCAGAAACTCTATTTGAAAAATATCCAGATACCCTGATTTGGAGATTTACTAAAATACCACGACGACTTACAAAATTACCAAAATGATTACGATTTCCAAAATTTCTACCATACCTCCGATTTGAGAGAATTTTAAAATAACCCGAGATTTGAAAATTTTGAAATACCCTTTAAAGATTTTCAAATTGATCCCGATTTATTACCAAAATACCCTTATAGGATAAATGACGAAATGACCCTTGGGTTGGGAATGGATAAAATGCCATAGTAGTGTGGTGGATGTTGTGGATGAATGAATGTGTCTCTATTGATGAATGTGAATATGATTCTCTGAATTAGAATAGTGAACTTGAGCTGAAACTTTGATTGATCGAAAGAACTACTTCTAAAACGTCTTTGCATAAAGCTGTTCGCGGATAATCGAGTGGAACAAATTACTAATGCATAAAACTTATAATCGATTAAATCGCGACGTCGAGATGAGTTCTAGAGGGCGTGGTCGAACGATCAGACGGAACCAATAGGGTCCGCCATGGGTCGAGAAAATGATGTGCCGCGCTTGCGATGGGCGCGGAGGATCAAGATCCGACAGGAGGAGATGACGCAGTATCGCAGGCTATGCTGCGAGTGCTAGAGCAAGTGGCAAGAGATGGTATGGGAAATGGAGCTCGGAAATCAGTATCGGAAAGACTTAGGTCAAACGGAGCTGAGGTTTTTAGAGGAGTGTCCGGAGTGGCTCCGAATGTAGCGGAATATTGGTTAGAAGCAGTCGAAAGAATCATGGACGATTTGGACTGTACTGCTGAGGAAAAGCTGAAAGGTGTTGTCTCGTTGCTCCGAGACGAGGCTTATCGATGGTGGCTCACCGTCAGGCAAGGTGTCCCAGCAGATCAATTTGGATTGGGAGTATTTTAAGCTTAAGTTTGAAGGGAAGTATGTTGGAGCCAGTTACTTAGACTCACAAAGGAAGGCGTTTCTAAACTTGGTTCAAGGAAGTAAGTCGGTGGCAGAGTATGAAGCGGAATTTGTGCGGTTAAGTCAGTATGCCAAGGGGATCATGGCCACTGATTACGAAAGGTGTGTTAGATTCGAAGACGGATTGCGAGATGAGCTACGAGTATTGATTGCTCCGCAAAGAGAAAGGGACTTTGCTATTCTAGTGGAGAAAGCTCAGATAGCTAAGGAAGTTAAGAGAACCGCGAGACAGAACCGAGAGAAGAATAAGAGTTGGAACAAGAGGAGTTTTGGACCGTCAGCATCATCGGGAGATTTTCAGAAAAGACCAAGGATTGAGAATTCTGTACGTACACTTGTGCCAGTTTCTGAGAATCGGAGTCGTACATGTGCTCGGTGTGGAAGAGCTCATGCTGGAGAGTGTTGGGGAAATAGTAAAGAATGTTTCCATTGTGGGTCTAAGGCTCATTTGGTTAAGAATTGTCCTCAGGCGACGAAGGGTCATGGTCCAAACCATGGAGGAAATGGTTCCGGCAGAGGTCGTGGGGCACCAAGCAGAGGTGCTGAAGGTTCAGATGCAAGACAACCAAGGTTGGCTTAGGCAGTCAGTCGTCGCGAGGAGGAAGATTTGCCAGATGTGATAGCGGGTAAGTTCCTTGTTTCTGGAATACCCTTAATTGCTTTGCTTGTTTTAGAGTTAGCTCATTCTTGTGTTGTTAGTGTAGTGCCTGAAGCCTTGGATGTGAACTTAGAAACTGTGCCTAGGAAGTATGATAGTTGTTAAGATCAGAGTGCGCAGTATAAGCGTAGTGCGGTGAGTAGGATTGCACGACTGTTAGTTAGGTAGCAAGTAATTTCGAGGACAAAATTACTATTAAGGAGGGTAGAACTGTAACATCCAGGAATTAGGGGTTATGCATTTAATGCATAACTCATAAGCTAGTAGGCTTTGAGTGTGTATAGAGGTGTTTTAGGGGTTTTGAGAACCCTAGGATGTAGGAGAGTGCTTTAGAAAAGTATTGGATTTCAAGCTTAAGATGGGAAGCTAGGCTAAGGAGGCCTTAAGGGAATTTGTGGGGATTTATGACACAAAGATAGCCTTGGAAAAGTGGCAAGGGACGCCACCTAGGTGTCTTTGTGGAGTTTGCGTCAAAGGGAGCTTCAGGAGGGAGGAGGTTCGAGTCTTGATGGCAGCATAAAGTGTGTTTTATTTTTGCATGTTGGCGTTAAGGGAGAGGGGGAGTGATGGACGGCATTTGGACTTCCAAAGGATGAGATAAGGCTTGATTTTCTTTTTAAAATTCGGCTAAAGGGTAAGGGATAATTGTTGTTTAATTCAATTAATTCTGAATGAGTAGCGTGGAGGAAAAATAGGAGAAGAAAGTGGGATTTGATAAGGAAGGATAAAGTGGCCGGCCAAGGGACTCTGTAGGAGAGTATTTTCGGCTATGTAGAGGGGGATTAAGTGCCGAAATTGTTTGTTCATCTTTTAATCTCCAATTGCCGAAATTCTTAGTCAAGAGAATTCTCTCTTTTTCTTCTTTTTCTATTGAAGCCGAACCCTTCTTGTCACCATAGCCAAAATTCTTCAAACTCTTCTCTTCTTCTTTCGCTATTTGTTCTTGGCCGAACCTACATCTCTTTTCCAACCTTCTTCTTTTATTTTGGTGATATCCGAATGTTTCATCCCCTATTTTAAGGCCATAGCCGATTGCATCTTTTCCTTGGAGCCGATCCATTCAAAAGCCGAGAGTGGTAGGCTAGTTTCTTCTTCTTCTTTTTATGTCCTTTTGTATCATCTTTTTCCCGAAAACTATTCTTTTCTTGTCATTCTCTAAAGCCGAATCTATGGGATGTAGTGATGGTTCGTTTGGCAACCTCTAAGGATAGGGCCGTCGACCACCTTTCCTAGTTTTAATCGTGGTTGGTAAGTAATCTTTTCCTTTAGCAATCGATTGTGGGTTCTTGTGCAATAGTGTGCCGAAAGCAATGGTTAGGCTTTGGTCTAGGGTTGGCCGAATGTCCTTTAAGGCCATAGTGATGTGTTTCTTTTGATTGTAGCCAACGCTAAGGAGCATTGAAGGAGATCTCTCGGGTTTTGAAACATCAAGGTAAGTAATGTGTAGATTCGGCCAAGAGGCCATCTTCATAGGTTTATACATAACCGATTCTAATATGTGGCATATAGGGATTCCGACAGTTTCAAAGAGCGAGAAGTGACGGTTTCGGGATTTAGGTAAGCAAGGTAAGGAGGTTTGTAATATTCGGCCATAGGCCATCTTGGTTATTAGTGTTGACCGATTTGGATTATGGATGTATAGGGGCAAATCGAAAGTGGTTAAGAGGAACTTCCGGGATTTTTATTCGATTTGGTAAGATTATTCGATAAGTTCTAAGATTCATTATGTTAGACTAAACCGTTATCGATTAACCAGTTGTTCTGATTAAGTATTGTGATGGAGGCGAACACCAGTCAAGAAGGAAGAGGGATAGTCTCTATCCCGAAGTTTAAGAAGAGATCGGTTTCTGCGGTACGAGATTGGCCACCGGGGTGTGGGCCAGCAGCAGAGCAAGAGAGTAGGCAGATAGCGGTAGTTTCGCTTAGTGATAGCATCGGGATTGAGAGCGTAGTGCTTCAAGTTATCAGGTGTGTAGTTAGCCTACCGTTTTCCGGGATTTATGTGATACTTGCATGTGTTGTATATGTGTTATATATGTGCTAATAAGTGCAGTGGCAATTATGAAATGGATGCCCTTAAAGGGGTACGCCAATAATCAGGTTAGTGCCAAATCTGATGAAATGTGGATTATGAATGTGAATACGATTGAATGCTTGGATAACATGTACATGCATTATTTATCATGACATTATTATATGTTTCATGTGCATGGGATGGGTTATGAATATGAAAGAAGGTACGGGTGTACTTCGAGTACGTGGTTTGATGTTGGCCATGAGCTACATCGTGGATTGGCGCTGACTGAGGTCGCGTTGTGGATTACTTGTGATTAAGTTCACGTGGATTGATGAGTGGCTCTGTGCCTCATCGTGGTTGATATCGGCTGTGTGCCATATCGTGGTTGATGAGTGGCTATGTGCCTCATCGTGGTTTGATGTTAGCTACGAGTTACATCGTGGACGGCATTAATTGCCGAAATGGTGTGTAGCGGTTGGAGGGTGATTTAGAAATCCCCTGGTGTGTGGTGGCTGGATACGGAGGTGTGTAGAGGATGGACCCTAGGTTGGGTTGGGTGCACTTTGCATGATTATGTGTGGCATTGTGGTTATTGATGTGGTTATGGGCCAAGCCCAATATGTGAATGTGGAATAGTGTGGAAATGGGCCAAGCCCAATATGTGGAATCATGTGGTTAATTACATTATGATCCGATATGTGGTATGGATATGGGCCAAGCCCAAATTGTGATATTATGTGAATAAATTGCCTCGTTATACTGTTATGTGGGTTGATATGTGGTTTGATATGTGGGTGGAATTCGGTGGACTAATTACACACTCGAGTGCATTAGACTCACCCAAATTTTTATCAAACATCGCGGGTGATACGTGATGCTTGGACCGGGTTGGAGAGGATACGAGGTGGCCATGCAGAAGATGTTTTACTTATTTTATGCGATTTAATATTAAGTATTTTTGAATAATTATTTGATGTAATAAGGGCCACTTAAAGTATTTGAAGTTTATTGTTATGTTTTAGTTGGATGGATGATTAATTTACTATTTGGAAATGATTTCATTTTTAGCAACTTATATCTTAAAAATATTTATATTAAAGTTTTAATTCCGGACAATTGGTAACATCAAAGTTTTACTCAGAATTTTGAACATACAATATTCTACAAACGACAATAAATTTTAAAGTTTTTATCTTTAAGTCAAAATCTTTTCAAACGTTTTCCGCAGTGGCATTCTAAATTCGGTCGTGGTGTATGGGCCGGGTTTGGGGTGTTACAGCCTAGCACATGGCTTGACACACGGGCATGTGGGGCTATTTTGAGAGTTACACGGCCTGGCACACAAGTGTGTGACATAACCGTGTGACCCTACTCAGAGAGTTACACAGATGAGGACACGAGCTGGGACATGGTTGTGTGTCCTTAATTCGAATGTTACGCGGCCTGAGACACGGGCGTGTGTCTCAGCCGTGTGAGCCACACGGCTTAGCCACAAGGCCGTGTGACCCCTGTAGTCAAATTTTTGTAACTTTTTCATAAACTATTTAAATGTTTCCAATTTAGTCCCGAATCACTTCTAAGGTAATTTTAGGCCTCGACGGCTCGATTTAGGGATGATATGTATGTGAATGATTATTTTATAATGTGTTTACGATAATGTATGAAATGTATGTTTAAATGTTTTGTTTGTACGATAATGCTCTATAACCCTAATCTGATGATGAATACGGGTTAAGGGTGTTACATTTAGTTGTATTAGAGCTATGGTTTAGTCGGTTCTTAGACTGAACGTAGCATGTATGAAGTTTAGAAATACATGCCATTATATAACCTGCGATAGTGTGATAACTCCTAACTCAAATTGAACTATGTTATCATATAAATAAAATGTCATCCAACTGAGCTGATTCTGATGAAGTTGAAAGTAACGCGCAAGCCTCCGTTCATGGAGCAGCGTCTAGTGGTAGTAGGCCCGTATCTGAGGGTCGGGGAGGAGAGGCTATGGAAGCCTTCTTCCAGATGATGCCTGAGTGGTTTTTAGAATTCATAGAACGAACCCAATAGCTCAATGACCTCCACCCCCACCCATACCCCAATCGGTCCCCATAGTTCCTATGTTTTAGAACCAATATGAGTGAGCAAGCCTTGAGTTGATAAAATCCTAAAGTATGGAGCTAAAGAATTCCAAGGTACAATTGAAGATGATCCAGAAAGAGTCGATTTCTGGTTAGAAAACACGGTGAAAGTTTTTAATAAATTATTGTGTACTCCAGTTTAATGCTTGAAATATGTTGTTTCATTGTTGAAAGATTCGACTTATCAGTGGTGGAACACCTTAGTTGCGGTAGTATCAAGAGATCGAGTAAATTGGGAATTTTTTTAGACAAAGTTCAGAAAGAAATATGTGAGTCTGAGATTCCTTGATAAGAAACGCAAAGAGTTTCTTGAATTGAAGCAAGGTCGTATGTCAGTATCGAAGTATGAGAGGGAATTTATGCAACTCAGTAAGTATGCCCGAGAATGTATACCGACAGATGTTGCTATGTGTACTTGATTTGAAGAAGGCTTAAATGAAGATATCAAGCTGTTAGTTGGGATTCTTAAGTTAAAAGAATTCGTGGTTTTAGTTGATAGAGCACATAAGGCCGAGGAACTTAGCAAAGCAAAAAGAAAAGCTGATTCGGAGGCTCGTGACTTGGGAAAAAGGCTTATGGGAAATTCATTCTCATCGCCATCGAAGAAGTCAAAAGAATATCATAGTCGTTCATCAGCTTTAGTGGGTTATTCTGGGAAAGATAGAGGAAAACAACATTCGAGCTCGAACCTCAGGCTACATCCGTAGCGAGCTTGGGCAGTGTCAAAAACAACAAACCTGGATGTCAGCAATGTAATATATGACACTTCGGTGAATGCAGATTGAAAGACGAATCATGTTTTAAATGTGGTTCCTATGATCATTATCTCTGAGACTATTCTGAAAGGTCTGATAAAGAAAAGGCTCAGAATACTCGTATGAGTAATACAGCTGCGAGAAGGAGGCCACCCCAGAACACAGGAATAGCGGGTAACAGATGTAGTGGGACGAAAGATTCTATTGTGAGATCTGAGGTACGAGCACCAGCAAGAGCTTACGCGATCTATGCTTGAGAGTAAGCTTCAGTGCCTGATGTGATCACGATACATTTTCTATCTTTAATACTAATGTTAATGCTTTGTTTGACCCGGGGTCAACACACTCATATGTATGCATAACTTTTCAGATGTAGGAGCCCATTTTCGCCCGGGCCCATTTTTAACCAAAAACAAAACAAAATAAAACCAAAACAGAATAATAAAGTCCAATAAACACAGTCCATTACAAAACAGTGGCCTAAATCCATTACCCAAACTAAACCCAAATACTAAACCTAAACCAGCCAATACCCAATACAGACTCGAGCCCATTTTTTAACAATAATGGCCCAATTACATTAAAAATTTCTGGAAACCCTAAGGGTTTCCAAAATATTCCGGCGCCGCAACAACTTCCATTGCGCGTGTCCCCACACGCACCGTGCAGCCTTCACACGTAGCCCCCACGCACGTGCGTGTCGTACCAGCCAAACACTCGGGCCACCCCTCTGCCAGCAAGCATACGGCCTCTGTACCTACACCAAATGACAAACGAACAACACAGTAAAAATAGGATTTATGTATTTTTATTTTTTGGTTTTTCGACTATAAAAGTCGAACGAAAAAGCAATTGTAGGGGACTTTTTTTTTAATACAGAAAAGAAAAGGGTATAATTCAGTCCATTTTTAGTCTATCTTTTCAAATATATATCGCATATACATAGAAACAAAAAAAGTTTTTTTTTGAGGACTACATCTTTCATTTTAGTGTTCTTTTTGAATTTTTCTAAGGCATTTTCTTTCCACATGCGAGTATAAAGAAAAAAGAAAGATCTTACCTTTGTAAAAGAAACCATCGGATGTCTTCCTTCGTCGCAATCGAAGCAGAGAGGTCCTTCGAGGTTGGAAATAGGAAAACTCGGCTAGGCTCGAAGTGTGGTGTTTGAAAAGGGCCTGAAACGACCACTGCTTGCCGTTTACAGTGACTTTTCAGTGGTAGAATGGAGGGGTCTCCTATTGCGGCTGAGAGAGAAAAACAAAGAGGGGATTAGGAGTGTTTAGGGTTTTGTTTTGAATGGCTGAGTGATTAGATTTTTTTAGTTTATTGAGACGTGAAACGGCACCGTTTAGGGTCTGTTTCAGTGGCCCTAAAACGGTGTCGTATCCAATGACCCGATTTGACCCGACCCGGGGTCCATTCAGGATCCGCGTGTTTCTGCAATTAATGGAGATATTGTACGTTTAGTCCCTTCTATTTCTATATTGTTTTAATTAGTTCCGTTATGCGTTGTCTTTATTGTTTAATCGATCTCAATAATTTATGCGTTATTTTAATTCAGCCCTGTAATTTTGTTCTCATTTTAATGCAGTCCTTTAATTATTTAGTTAATTATCTGTTTATTGACCTCTTTAATTATTCTTTTAATTAATGTTTAATATAAAATATTTTAAACTGTTTTAGCTATTATTTATTTTATTTACATGTTATTTTCATTAATCCTATATATATATACTTTTTATATATACATATTATTTATATTAAATTATTTTTATGTATATATTTTATATTATTTCATATATATATATATATCTGTTGTGTGTATAATTTATTTCTTCAAAATTATATTTACTTATTCTATACATGTTTATATATTATTATTTTTATATGTACATTATTTTATATTAAGTTTCTTTTATTTATTTGCATATATTACTGAAATTGACACGTATTATTTGCTTATTATTTTTAAATATGCTATATTTAAGTTTAATTCGTTTTCACTTAGCTATATTTTTAGCTTTCGTTATTTCTTAATTAATAATGTTGGTATTTCCAAAATAAGAGTTGTGAGATTATTGATTTTATATTGAATTGTATATTCATATCATTTTTGTCATCCATTTGTATAAATGTTGTATTCGCATATTATTCTTTCATGTTATATTACTGTTTCTCATGATTCAATAAAATCATTTTTACTTAAAGTTTCAAAACAAGGTAATATTTGTGCGTTTGGAAATTCAAAGAAATCGTGCCCAATCATGCTGGGTGTGATTTTTTTGTTTGACCAAATAAACGAATATCCTTTCAAATTTGGTCCATATTTTCGAAATAAGGTAATATTTGGGCGTTTGGAAATTCGAAGAAATTGTGCCCAATCGTGCTGGGTGTGGGTTTTTTTGTTTGACCAAATAAACGAATACCGTTTTTAAATTTTGTCCATATTTTCAAAATAAGGTAATATTTGTGCGTTTGGAAATTCGAAGAAATCGTGCCTAATCGTGCTGGGTGTGGTTTTTTGTTTGTCCAAATAACCAAATACCCTTTCAAAATTTCAATACAATTTTGGGGATGATCTTGAATTCGAGGACTCAGATTGTCGTATCCAATCGTGCTGGATGTGATACTCTATTCCTTCGGAGCAAGGGAATCTCAATATTCAATCAGGCTATTCAAAACTAAAAAAGGAACAGAATTTCAAAATCATTACAAGCTTTTCGACATTAGGACATCAATTACTCAATTTGGTACCAATTTTGGGCGTTGAGAGGGTGCTAATCCTTCCTCGTACTTAACCGACTCCCAAACCCATTTTCTTCTTGAAATTCGTACACCAAAATTTATTTTATAGGTGACCCGATCACACCTAAACAAAAAGGATTGGTGGCGACTCCTTATTTTTAATGTCGATTCCCATTTTTCAAAACTCGATAAAAAATGGTTTCGACATCTTGGCGACTCCACTGGGGACTGGTTGAGAGTCAGGCCATAAATTGATTAATTTTTGTCCTTTTGATTGAAAATTTGGAAAATTGTTTTGGAAAATCATATTTTTTTGATGCATTTATTTGTGTTATGATTGCAATAATGTCGAGTCTCATAAAATACTTTGGCATTGCATGACAGTTGTGGTTACACCTTTAAGTGGGAGTGAGAAACTATGCCTTCGTGAGGTTTTCACCTCCGCATGGGCTAGTGGATTGCTTCCGGGATACATCTGTACCTATGTGCTTCGTGAGATTTTCATCTCCGCATGGTCATAGGGAAATGTATTCCCCTGAACTGAACTCAATCCATATGAGCCTATAATGGGTGAAGATTGAGGAATCACTTTGGTTCAGTACCTATTCCTTAGAACTAAACCACATATAGTAAACCCTAAAAGCCCACCCTGAATGGTGCTGCAATAAGCCATAGTGATCATCCGAATAAGTACTCTACTGGTTTCTTTTTGTTTACTTTTATCTCTTACTATTGTGTTTCATTTTGTTTTGGTTGTGATCACTTCACATATCATCTCATATCTAAAAAAGTGTCGATTCGTATTCGATTACCAAATTAGAAAGTTTGTCATAAAACAGAATACAATACGGTTGTCCGTATATTTGTAATCTGTTTCATGTAAAGAATTTTGCCCTCTAGAAAAGTTTTCTAATGGAAATTGAATTAGAATCGATACCTTTTGCATCCATGGCATGCATTCACATGGCATTACGTCATATGCATTAGATTTCATGAGAAGACCCTGATTGGTTGAAATTATTTCAGCATTAACCTGGACACCGGTAAAACCAAACATCCCTACGGTACTCGGACTAAGACGAAAGATATGGATCAGAGATTAGAAAAACTTGAACAACTCCAAAGGGAGATGCAGGATAAACTTCAACAGCAAATGCAAGAGCAGCTCGCTAAGATTCAACAGGATATGATGGACAAAATGATGGAAGCTCAGGGAAATATGATGACTCAGATGACGTAGTTGTTGAAGGGGCTTATGGATAAAGGAAAGAACCCCATGGTAAGTGTTGAGGAGAATACTGAGTATCTTCAATGTCCCCCTGGTTCTACTCCACCACATGTGCAAACTCGACCTGAAAAGCCATCTGTCATGATCAGGCCTCAACAGTTCCAAGCGGGCGCTTCAATGAACCTCCAAACTGGCTCAGGTTCAGGAGATAATCCAATCATTACTAATGCCCCTGATTTGGATGAAATAGCTGAAGGAGAGAGGACAAAAGTAAAATTTCCAAAACAGCTAGAAGATAGATATAAACGGTTGGAGGAGAAGTTTAAAGCGATCGAAAGTGCTGATAACTGTTACGGAATTGACGCCAAAGATTTAAGTTTGGTGCCAGATCTAATACTTCCCCACAAATTCATGATGCCAGAATTTGAAAAGTAAAATGGGACTACTTGCCCCGAAGCTCACATAACTATGTTTTACCGAAGAATGACTGGGTATGTTAACAATGACCAACTGCTAATACATTGCTTCCAAGACAGTCTGGCGGGAGCAGCATCTAAATGGTACAATCAGTTGAGCCGTACTGAAATTAGTTCTTGGAGGGATTTAGCAAAGGCATTTATGAAGCGAAGATGATCACGTAATGTGGATATGACCCCATGAATTACCTTGCAAAACATGGAGAAGAAACCAAGCGAGAGTTTTCGGCAATATGCACAAAGGTGGAGAGAGGTTGCCATACAGGTCCAGCCACCTCTTCTGGAGAAAGAAACCACTATGCTCTTCATCAACACCTTGAAATCCCCATTTATCAACCATATGTTGGGGAGTGCCACGAAGAGTTTCTCGGACATATTGATGTCCGGTGAAATGATCAAAAATGCTGTGAGAAGCCATAAAATAGATGCGGGGGAAAGTGCCAAAAGATCAGCCCCGTGAAATAAAGAAAGTGAGGTAAACAATGTGGGAGCATACAGTAAAGGTTATTCAAAGCAAGTTACTGTGGGATCACCAAGGACGACAACTACTAGTCTTCAGACTCCTTCAAGGAATGAATCTAGTCAAAGGATGAACACGTAAAAAAAGCAGATTCACTCCTATTCCAATAACATACCAAGAGCTATATCAGAGATTGTTTGACACACACGTGGTGTCCCCTTTCTACCTGACACCATTGCAGCCCCCATACCCCAAGTGGTACAATGCAAATGCCCAATGTGACTATATTGCGGGAATTTTAGGGCATTCAATAGAAAATTGCACTGCCTTTAAGAAAGTTATGGAAAGACTTTGTAAGATGGGTATGGTGAAATTGGATGACACATCAAATGCTGATAATCTGCTACCAAATCACACTGATGGTGGAGTAAATGTGATAGAGGAAAAAGACATTGAAGAAACGCTCACTGAAAGGGGGACCTTGTCGGATATCTGCCCTTACAAACCTGGGAGTGTTCTGAATAATTAGACTGCGGAAGAAATTCTTGTAGTATTTAGAGCTTACTCGGAGTAATGTACAAAACGCACTTGTTGCTTTAAGCCTAGGAGCAACAATGATCTTTTTGTGAAATAGGCTTGTGTCCAAAATTTTTATTTCAATAAAATACATCTTTTTAAGCAAATATTTTCCATGCTTTCCATTTCATATTATATAATCTTTTGTTTTTAGAATATTCTTTCATTCTTTATTCATGACCATACCATACGAATAATCATCCGTAAAATCATTTATTCCTTGGATTTTTACGCCATCGTGCCTAGGTACCCAGATATCAACGACATGAGTGACGCGTTATTCGACTCCTTTTTGAATAAGATATGGGTCTAAGGGATCTAAGGACTTTGAAGATGACACGAGTGTAGCCTATCTTCGATTTGTTAATGATAGTAGAACAAGATGAAAATAGACTCTACCTTGCAAAAGGTCGGTGACGTTGCGAAGCTTAGAAAAGGGGCAAAGATCGAAGCCTAACTCACCACGAAATAAGGCGAGCCATCATTGAGCCATTCTCGAAAATTCAAAGATGTTTTTGCACAATCATATCAAGGCACGCCAAGATACTGAAACATGGGTATGCTGAACCCATGTTAATGGTCCTATAATGGTCAAGGCTAATTAAGAGGTTCGAGCTACTGGTCTACCAAGAAAGGGAAATTGGGTCAGTTATGCCGCAAATGCCAAATCGAGAAGGACAAGACTTACATACCTCCTCTATTTTTTCTATATGTGGGGAATAGATGTTATAGGGCCGATCTCTCAAGAGCATTTAGCCGACACCAATTCATTTTCGTGGGTGTCAATTTCTTCACTAAGAGGGTGAAGGTCGCTTCATATGCCAGTATTACAAAGTCGATATTCATTAGACAAAAAAAAAGGAAAAAAAAGGAAAAGAAAAAGAATACAAAAAAAAAATTGTCAAAAAGATCACATTCAACCGCACAATGTCAAAAGTCTGCGGTCTATTCAAAGATTAAGTGCCACATATCAGTGCAGCAAAAGCAACCAAAAAGAAAAACAAAAGATCATAAAAAGACCGAGACTTGTAAAGATTGGCATACTGAAGTTATTATTTACCCTCTATGCTTATCAAACATTGGCCAAGATCGTAGGGGCAACACATTTCTCATTGGTTTTGCCCATTGAGTCAAAATTCTTTTCAGAGTGAAATCAGATGAGGTAGAATGGATCCAATCTCAATATGATCAGTTGAATTTGAAGAGAAAATGTTAAAAACTATCTGTGACGGTCAGATGATACAAGCTCGTAACAAAAATGATTCACCCTAGAAAATTTCATGATAGGGCTTTGAAGAAGACTTTTCCCATGCAAAAGGGACTTCAGAAAAAAAGTGGATGCCAAACTAGGAAGGACCTTCTGCAGCGAAGAAGGCCTGTTCTGGAGAAGCATGGACATTGACCAAAATGGATGGCAGGGATATGCCCAAATCCGGTGAATTCAGTCAAGAAGTATCCAGAAAATATATATAAAAATTTTTAGCTAAAAAGAAGAAAGAAAAAGGAGAGGCCAAGGCAAAAAACTGCAAAGGGCACTTTGAGACCAAAAGGGATTTGAGTTGAAAACCCGAAAAGGGCGGCTCAAATTTTGATCGAAACTGGGGCATTCAACAATCTTGCTATGCCTGAATTAACAATGAAGAAGTATGCTATGTCTTGGGGCATCGACAAAGTACTTCGGATCCCCTAAACACATATTGAGCTTAAAATGGTCCTCAAGAAGTAGGAACAGAGAAGCTCAGGCTGCGATATTTAGGGGCACCTAGTTTCCATTTTACCCATTTTTAAATTTATTATTTGTGATTATATTATTGTTTTCAAAATATGTTCACAATAAATTTCCTTCTTAATTGCGATTGCTATCTTTGCTTAGCTTATTTGTTTCGAGCTATGCTCCTAATTAATTTCCTTCTTGTCCATGGTTATGATCTTTTTCAGGCATTTTGCATTGAAATAACGGTTAGTGGACTAATAATATTTTCATAAAAGGAGTTTCTCATATTACTCTGGAAGCTTCTGAATAATACAAGAAACTAATACAGGACTATTGTTTAAAACTCATCAAGCCTAAGGGTTGGAAGTATCTGAGGAAGAAACTCTAAACAGTGACCATTTCTTCAGACTTTCTGTCAAAAAAGTCAGTAGAATAAGAAGACAGGATATTACATCAGTGATACAACCTGGAGGAATAATGAGCAATGTCAATCCTAGATGTTTAAAAGGGGATCATTCTCATGAAATTCTGCATTCATGCAAAACACATTTAGTTAGGCGCATTCGATTCAATCTGATCATTGTATCTTAATCATTCTACAAAGGATCATTCTCATGACATTCTGCATTCATGCAAATGTCATCCAGCTAGGAGCCTTTGATTCATTCCGATCATGGCATCCTAATCATTATGCATAAGAATAAATCCATAAATCGATTCTACAGGTCATGTTCCCTAGAGGACGGTGAAACAAGACCAACGAATATACAAGTCTTATCTCCCTGAAGTTGTAGTGGAGCTGATTGAAAATAGCGAATCTTATTTCCCTGAAGTTGCAGTGGAACAAATTAAAGCTATAAATTACAGATCTTATCTCTCTGAGGTTGCAACAGAGTAGATCAAAACAAGCCTTATCTCCCTGAAGTTGCAGTGGAGCAGTTTGAAGTCACAAGTCTTATCTCCCCGAAGTTGCAGTGGAGCAGATTGAAAATAGCGAATCTCAGTTCCCTGAAGTTGCAGTGGAACAGATTAAAGCTATAAATTACAGATCTTATCTCTCTGAAGTTGCAGGAGCAGATTGAAGATAGCAAATCTGGCAATTCTGAAGTTGCAGGAGCAGATTAAAGATAGAAAATCTGGCAATCCTGAAGTTGCAGGAGCAGATTGAAGATAGCAGATCTTGCAATCCTGAAGTTCCAGGAGCAGATCGAAGACAACAGATCTTGCCTTCCTGAGCAAAGCGGATCAAAGATAGCAGATCTGGCAATCCTGAAGTTGCAGGAGCAGATTGAAGACATCAGATCTTGCCTTCCTGAGCGAAGCAGATCGAAGATAGCAAATCCGGCAATCTTGAAGTTGCAGGAGCAGATTGAAGATAGCGATCGGCAATCCTCGAAGTTGCAGGAGCGGATCGAAGACATCGATCTTGCCTTCCGAAATGGGCGGATCGAAGATACAAAACCGCAATCCTGAAGTTGCAGGAGCAGATTGAGGGTAGCAGATATAGCAATCCTGAAGTTGCAGGAGCAGATCGAAGCCACACAAGTCTTATGTCCTCGAAATTCCAGTGGAGTAGGTTGAAGCTACAAATCCCTCCTCCCTGAGTTTACAATAAGGATCAATTCGTATTTCTTCGAAGTTCCAGTAGAGTAGATTGAAACTACGAATCTCTTCTCCCTGAAATTACATCGGAATGGGATCAAAACGCCAGTTCCCGGGCCCCTAAAGATACAGTGGAATGAAGCTACTTTAAGGAAAGAAGACCCAAGAATTCAAAGATTCAAAGACTGGGCAAAAATGGTCCCTTTTGAAGTCTTTGCTTCATTCTCGTTACACGACAACGAGCAAAGAGGGGCAGCTGTAGGAGCCCATTTTCGCCCGGGCCCATTTTTAACCAAAAACAAAACAAAATAAAACCAAAACAGAATAATAAAGTCCAATAAACACAGCCCATTACAAAATAGTGGCCCAAATCCATTACCCAAACTAAACCCAAATACTAAACCTAAACCAGCCAATACCCAATATAGACTCGAGCCCATTTTTTAACAATAATGGCCCAATTACATTAAAAATTTTTGGAAGCCCTAGGGGTTTCAAGAAATTCCGGCGCCGCAATAGCTTCCATCACGCGTCTCCCAACGCGCATCGTGTAGCCTTCACACGTAGCCCCCACGCACGTGTGCGCCGTGCCAACCGAACAGTCGGGCCACCCCTCTGCCAGCAAGCATACGGCCTCCGTACCTACACCAAATGACAAATGAACAACACAACAAAAATAGGATTTTTGTATTTTCATTTTTTGGTTTTTCGACTATAAAAGTCAAACGAAAAAGCAATTGTAAGGGACTTTTTTTTTAATACAGAAAAGAAAAGGGTATAATTCAGTCCATTTTCAGTCTATCTTTTCAAATATATATCGCATATACATAGAAACAAAAAAAGTTTTTTTTGAGGACTACATCTTTCATTTTATTGTTCTTTTTTAATTTTTCTGAGGTGTTTTCTTTCTACATGTGAGTATAAATAAAAAAGAAAGATCTTACCTTTGTAAAAGAAACCATCGGACGTCTTCCTTCGTCGCAATCGAAGCAGAGAGGTCCTTCGAGGTTGGAAATAGGAAAACTCGGTTTGGCTCGAAGGGTGGTGTTCGAAAAGGGCCTGAAACGACCATTGCTCGCCGTTTACAGTGGCATTTCAGTGGTAGAACGGAGGGGTCTCCTATTGTGGCTGAGAGAGAAAAACAAAGAGGGGATTAGGAGTGTTTAGGGTTTTGTTTTGAATGGCTGAGTGATTAGATTTTTTTAGTTTATTGAGACGTGAAACGACACCGTTTAGGGCCTGTTTCATTGGCCCTAAAACGGTGTCGTATTCAATGACCCGATTTGACCCGACCCGAGGTCCATTCAGGATTCGCGTGTTTCTGCAATTAATGGAGAATTTGCGCGTTTAGTCCCTTCTATTTCTATATTGTTTTAATTAGTTCCGTTATGCGTTGTCTTTATTGTTTAATCGATCTCAATAATTTATGCGTTATTTTAATTCAGCCCTGTAATTTTGTTCTCATTTTAATGCAGTCCTTTAATTATTTAGTTAATTATCTGTTTATTGACCTCTTTAATTATTCTTTTAATTAATGTTTAATATAAAATATTTTAAACTGTTTTAGCTATTATTTATTTTATTTACATGTTATTTTCATTAATCCTATATATATATACTTTTTATATATACATATTATTTATATTAAATTATTTTTATGTATATATTTTATATTATTTCATATATATATATATGTTGTGTGTATAATTTATTTCTTCAAAATTATATTTACTTATTCTATACATGTTTATATATTATTATTATTTTTATATGTACATTATTTTATATTAAATTTCTTTTATTTATTTACATATATTACTTAAATTGACATGTATTATTTGCTTATTATTTTTAAATATGCTATATTTAAGTTTAATTCGTTTTCACTTAGCTATATTTTTAGCTTTCGTTATTTCTTAATTAATAATGTTGGTATTTCCAAAATAAGAGTTGTGAGATTATTGATTTTATATTGAATTGTATATTCATATCATTTTTGTCATCCATTTGTATAAATGTTGTATTCGCATATTATTCTTTCATGTTATATTACTGTTTCTCATGATTCAATAAAATCATTTTTACTTAAAGTTTCAAAACAAGGTAATATTTGTGCGTTTGGAAATTCGAAGAAATCGTGCCCAATCGTGCTGGGTGTGGTTTTTTTGTTTGACCAAATAAACGAATATCCTTTCAAATTTGGTCCATATTTTCGAAATAAGGTAATATTTGGACGTTTGGAAATTCGAAGAAATCGTGCCCAATCGTGCTGGGTGTGGTTTTTTTTGTTTGACCAAATAAACGAATACACTTTTTAAATTTTGTCCATATTTTCAAAATAAGGTAATGTTTGTGCGTTTGGAAATTCGAAGAAATCATGCCCAATCGTGCTGGGTGTGGTTTTTTGTTTGTCCAAATAACCAAATACCCTTTCAAAATTTCAATACAATTTTGGGGATGATCTTGAATTCGAGGACTCAGATTGTCGTATCCAATCGTGCTGGATGTGATACTCTATTCATTCGGAACAAGGGAATCTCAATATTCAATCAAGCTATTCAAAACTAAAAAAGGAACAGAATTTCAAAATCATTTCAAGTTTCTCGACATTAGGACATCAATTACTCAATTTGGTACCAATTTTGGGCGTTGGGAGGGTGCTAATCCTTCCTCGTACGTAACCGACTCCCGAACCTGTTTTCTTCTTGAAATTCGTAGACCAAAATTTATTTTATAGGTGACCCGATCACACCTAAACAAAAAGGATTGGTGGCGACTCCTTATTTTTAATGTCGATTCCCGTTTTTCAAAACTCGATAAAAAATGGTTTCGACACTAATGTTAATGCTTTGATTGACCCGGGGTCAACACACTCATATGTATGCATAACTTTAGTGTCAGTTAAGAAAATACCTTTTGAGTCTACTGAGTTTGTGGTTAAAGTAACAAACCCTTTAGGTCAGTATGTGTTATTTGATAACGTCAGCAAAAATATCTTTTGATGATTTGGGGTTTCAACTTTCTAACTGATTTGATGTTATTACCCTTTGATGAGTTTGATATTATTCTAGGTATGGACTGGTTAACTCTACATGATGTTATTGTGAACTGTAGATGAAAGCTGTAACACCCTAAACTTTAAAACCTTATTTTCTGCGAAAGCTTAATTTAAAACCATTGATTTACGAAAACGTGATATTTAAAAAGACAGAGTTGCGAAACCGTAGCGTTTTAAAAACAGTTATCATTTTTAGAAAATCGCGTTCTACTTCTAGCAGATTTAAATCGTAGTAAACTGGAATACCAAATTAAAACCCAGAAATTAAGAGAGGCCTTATTACAACCCACTAGGAAAACGGTTTAAATAGAGTAAAATAAAATACTAAAATTCAAAGCTGCTCGTAGTGTGGCCACCTCCGAGTCCTTCAGTACGTCAAACTGCCTACTGAGGATTACCTGAAACATTTAATAAAAAGAGGGGGTGAGTTTACGAAAACTCAGTGTGCACAACTCTCATCGATCATAAGGCATGCATCAAAATCAATCCGGGCCTAAGCCCATTACAGCAACGGTGGCAATTGGGCCTTAGCCATAAATAGCCTCGGTTGGGCCTTAGCCCATATCAAATGTCACATGTCATATTTATCTGGGCCTAAGCCCATCTCTATATTAAAATCCATATATGAAATGCATTAATGCCCATACCAACCCTGCACTTCGTCTCCTATCCAACCCTGCACTCCTGTGGGGATTTAATCGACCCACCCATCCCTACACTCCTTATGTAGCACCAGTTGCGGCACTAACCAATATTGCAGCAGAGCTGCCAGTCATATAATCGGCTTAAAGCCTTCGGTGGATCCACAGTCGTCAAGCGACCATGTGATCCTATCAGAACTTCCTCCATATATAAACATAACCCAACCCAATGCAACATGTCAGGGCATAATAATTCAGTGTATGCAATAATGTATCATCATGGAAATTAAATTAATTTCACACAAACATGCTAAATTTCCTCCTAAGGGTATAACGGTAATTTTGCCCACGAGGGAGTTTCAGTAATTTTATCCTTAAGGGATATTTCGGTAATTTACCCTCCAAGGGTATTTCAGTAATTTACCCTCCAGGGGTATTTCGGTAACTTTACCCATCGAGGATATTTCGATAACTTTACCCATAGAGGGTATTTCGGTAACTTTACCCATAGAGAGTATTTCGGTAACTTTACCCATAGAGGGTATTTCGGTAATTTTACCCCTATAATGGCCTTTCCGAAGGCCCACTGTCGCCTCGAGCGACACGAAAACATATTTAATCAAAACAGTGTATTTGGGCCCAAAGCCCAAAACTCGGCCCAGGTGGGCCCACACTCTCATGTGGCCCATTCAACCCAAAACTGTCCTTGGCCATGTGATCGCCATGGCCGGCTCCTCAATTCCTATCCCCTTACAAAATTTACTCGCGTAAGGCCCACGGGCCTGTTGGGCCCACTCGGCCCATTTCAGCCAAACGAGGCCCAAAACATCCTAAGCCCATGAGAACGCTCATGGTGACCTCAAGCATCTTGCGCCCATATTCGTGGGCTCGGTCCCCCACACATGCGTTCGCATGCTCGTGTGGCATCATTTGCCAATATTTCGGCTTTTCGGCATTTGCCGATCTATGGTCGGAATGGTGTGTGTACACACCTGATTACAAGTTGTGCTTTCCAACGCTTCCCAAAACACCACGAACACCGACTTCTTCAGTGCACCAATAATCGGCCTTAGCTCTTAGCTAACAAGTCCCTAACCATAATTGATGAGCAAAAGAGTTGTTAACAACCAATCCACTTCAGCCAAACCAACGGAAATATGGCAACATTCTTACCTTACTTGCTTGATGAGTTACAGATAAAGATTTGTTTAAAACAATCACTTGTGCTCCTTCACCTTGATGAACCCTAAACCCAACGATGGTCATATCACAACAAGAGCATATCTTTGATCCAACGAGAGAGAAAGAAGAGCGCACGATTAATGAAAAGGAACCAAATGACAATAGAGTTATAATCAAAGAGAAGACCACCACTTACCAATTCTCCAATTCCTTGCAGCGCCACTCTAGGAAAGGACAGGACTATGATTCGGCCAAGAACTAACTCACCAAATGCAGTGTGTACGCCCAACACAAAAACAATAGAGGGTGTTCGGCTAAGAGAAAATAAACTGCAAGAAAACTGAATGATGTAGAAGGAAAAAGAAGAAGCACCAATCAAAGAATAAAGAGAAGAGAAAAGATTCGGCTTACCCCTAAATCGGCTAGCTCTGTACTATGAAGAGAGGAGCATCAAAAGACAAGAAGCTATTTTAAGAACAAAAGAATGGAGAATAGGTTCGGCTAACAACAAAAGAAGGAAGAATTTCTCAAGATACACGAGAGGTAAATAACGAGTAGGAAAAAGGGAAAAACAAGTGAAAGCACCCAAAACGTCACCCTCAAAGAAAAGAACCCGAAAGAAAACACTCAGAAGCAAAGAAGAGTTTCGGTTCCTCTCTTTACACCAAATGACCGAAAATGCACTCCCATACTCCTCTTCAGCTGAAATTCTCCTTAGCAAGACCCCCACTTTCGGCCAACTCCACCTCACTCATCCATCCCCATGATTCTCTCCATGAATCCCTCCATAATTCACTCTCCCTCACTCATTCAAATTCACCCAACAACCTTGACCAATTCCAACCCTTCATCATCAGTATTTGATTCCAACACAACCTCTTATCTTCTCCTGAGCAAAATAAAAGCCTTCAATTTGCCATCTGTGGGATTCGAACCCCTAGCCCCTTGCTCTCACCTTGACGTCACAGCCACCACACCACACACTCCACTTGTGTATCCTAAACACACACAATTTTACTTAAGTCCTACCTTCAGTAGCCCTCTTCCACAAAAGAGCCAAAAAGCAAAATTTTTCCAAGGCTCAACCTCGAACCTAGGCCTCTACAGGACCCCCAAACACACTCAAATAACAAGCCATATAAGCACAACATAAATTTAAGCAAAGCTACTAACCCCTAACTTTTAGGGCGTTACAAAAGCATATCGTGTTAAAGTCTCAAAACGATGAAAAGCTTCAAATTGAATCAGATAGACTAGATAGTACATCTACTGTAATTTCAGCTAGGATGGCACAGAAATATGTAAGAAAAGGCTTTGAAGCATATCTCGCCTATATATTTGATTCCAGAGTTTCAGAATGGAAGTTAGAATCGGTTCCGATTGTGTGTGAGTTCACAGAGGTATTTTCATAGGAATTACTAGGGTTACCGCCGATCAGAGAGGTTGAATTTGCTATTGAGTTAGTGTCAGGAAAATCTCTGATATCGATAGCTCCGTATAGAATGACACCTACAGAATTGAAAGAGTTGAAAGCACAGTTGCAAGAGTTAAAAGATAGGGGCTTTGCTCGGCCCAGTTTTTCTCTATGGGGTGCTCCTGTGTTGTTTGTTAAGAAAAAAGGATGGATCAATGTGACTATGTCTCGATTATCGATAGCTAAAAAAAGTCACGATCAAGAACAAGTATCCATTGCCACGTATCGATGATTTGTTTGACCAGCTGAAATAACACTTCTAACCCGTATCCGTCACCGGACTAGGGTTAACGGCGCTACCAGACAGATCGAAAACATTTACAGAAATGTCATACAACTGTATATCAACCTCAAACATAGTGTCCCCTTAGTAGGTCATCGAGACCTAAAACATGCTTATAAACTGGGTCGGGACTAAACCGAAACACATACAAAATTTCACAGAAATTTAAAACTTTTCTAAGTTTCAGGGGTTACACGCCCGTGTAGGCAGGCCGTGTGCCTCCCACGGCTGCTGGACACACCCGTGTGTCCTTCCCGTGGTCGAATCTGACTTAACTCCACGACCACCAAGCACACCCGTATACCTTGGCCGTGGTCGAATCTAACTTTACATCCACGGCCACCAAGCACGCCCATGTACCTTGGCCGTGGTCGAATCTGACTTTACACCTACGGCCACCCAGAACCCCATGTGCTAAGGCCGTGTACTCTTAGGCCATATACTGAATTTTTCACACGGCTACTAGACACGCCCGTGTGTCTTGGCCGTGTGCTCCTAGGCTAGCTACTGACTTAGCCCCACGGTCACTAGGCACGCCCGTGTGCCACAACCGTGTGACATTATAGGCCATTTGCAAGACCAAAATGCCACTCACTTAGTGTCAATTCTATAAGAAATCTACCCACACATTTCATGCATAATTAACAACCATAATATGCCAAAATAACCATTCAATCTATACATTCAAAACCAATCTCATCACAAGCATAATTCATCCATTATTAACTCAAAACTTGACCATTTCATGTGACATCCAACCATGCCAAAAACATGCTTCACACATCACATTCATTAAAGCAAATTCCTAACTCATATCTAGCCAAATCACATGGCTAAGTTCATATAAAAAACTCATATCAAATACTAGCCTATACATGCCATATCTAGCTATATACATTTCCAAAGTGTACCAAAAATGAGTTTGGTAGTGTGATGACGATCCTTGTGATCCGAGCCTTCAAAGAGCTTTAACGACCTATAAAACAGAGAAAACACACACACACAGTAAGCTTTCCAAAAGCTTAGTAAGTCATAATACAAACAAACTTAGCATGAAAGGCATATATACACATAGGTACATTGACACAACTTAATGACTTAGCAAATTATCACATATATGCTTTGATCCATGTACTTGGCCATATTTCTCACATTCATCAATTCAAAAGTCTTATATAAACATAGCTTATTCATGCTTACTTTCACATATCATATTGTTATTCCAATATATGTAATCATCGTAGTGAGATCACATAGGTACTTACCTTATATACACACTTAGTGTATAAATCAACGTACCTGAAACGGATATACAAATCACTTAACCATTCTTATCACAGACTTGCCCGTTGAACCGATAGGAACCTAATAGGATACTCAGAAAGTTTGGAATAGTTATACAATGCCAACGTCCCAGACGAGGTCTTACATGCACACAAATATTGATGTCACTGTCCCAGACAGGGTCTTACACAAATCAATACGATGTCGATGTCCCAGACATGGTCTTACACATAAAGATAATATCGATGCCAACGTCCCAGACGTGGTCTTACACGTAAAGATAATATCGATGCCAATGTCCCAGACGTGGTCTTACACGAAGTCTCAAATCAACGCCAATATCCCAAACGTGGTCTTACATGATAAAACAGAACAGATACCTATGTATTCCTAGGTTCGTACGGGACTTCTCAGACATTGTCGCTAAGTCGATCTTATCTCAAAATTCATTTGCATAACACTTCATAAGCATTCATTATCAACGATAGGCATATGAATATGCTTGACTCAATACAATTACATTTATTTGCAATATGACTTACCTCGAATTCGATTTATCGGAAATAGAAACGGCTACTCGGTTACTTTCGCTTTCCCGCGATCTAAGTCTGTTTTCCTCGGTTCTTGATCTATACATATTCAGAATTAACTCTTTTATTCAATAACTCATTCAATTCAATCCAAGGACACACATTTAGTGTTATTTGTAAATTAACCCTCACATTTGCACAATTTATCAATTTAGTCCATATTTCTCAAAATAATAAATTCACAAAATCATCTTTTAACCATGCTTAGCCGAATGTTCATACATCTCATACAAGCCCACAATTTCCATCAAATTTGCAATTTAATCCTTTAAATTACTATTTTCTCAATTTAGCTCTAATTAGCTAAATTCATCAAAATTTCAAGAACAAAGTATGTTCATCTAGCTCAAATCTTTCATTTAACACCTTAAATCATCTCAAAGCTCAACATATCAACCATGGCATATCTCATGAACATCACCAGTACACAAAATTAATACATGGGCTTGATAGTAGGCAAAGTAACGATTGCAAAAACGTAGAAATTATCGAAAACCGATCAAAAAATATACCTTAAATTAACCCAAAACCATGGCTGAACCCTTGCTTGTGTTTTTCTTTTCTTTCTTTTATGAATTCGGCAAGAAGATGATAAAATAAGGCCACTTACACTTGTTTCTTTTTATTATAATAATATAATAACTTATAAAATAATATACTAATTTAACATATATTATAAACTTATGAAAACATATAATATATATACATGTTGCCGTCCACTAACCATATTTTTGGCTTAATTGCCATATAAGTCCTCACACTTATAAAGACATAACAAATAAGCATCTTTTCATAAAACATACAAATTTGCATTTTAATGCAATTCAATCCTTTTCATCAAATTAAACACACAAACGAGAAATTTAACTTACGGAAATTTAGCACAAGCTTAATCATTTATCAATGGCACAGAAAATAATATTAAAATATTATACAAACTCGAATTTGTGGACCCGAAACCACTGTTCCGACTAGGGTATAAACTGGACTGTTACAATTCTCCCCCCTTAGGGATTTTCGTCCTCGAAAATCTTACCGTTAAACAAAGTCGGATATTGCTGTCTTATTGAATCTTCCGGCTCCCACGTTGCCTCTTCAATTCCGTGTCGATTCCATAATACTCTCACTAACGGAATTTTCTTATTTCTCAATTCTTTTACTTCACGAGCTAAGATACGGATCGGTTCCTCTTTATATGACATATCAGATCAGATTTCAACTTCAGATGGGGTAATTACATGTGACGGATCGGATCGATATCTACGGAGCATTGAGACATGAAATACATTATGTATCTTTTCTAGCTCGAAAGGCAACAACAATCGATATGCAACAGTCCAACTCGCTCAATGATTTCATACGGCCCGATGAATCTCTTGACTCAACTTGCCTTTACGTCCAAACGTAAGTACTTTCTTCCATGGTGACACTTTCGAAATACTTTGTCGCCGATCTTAAATTCTATATCTTTTCGTTTTAAGTCCGCATAAGACTTTTGACGATCAGATGCTGCTTTCAAACAATCTCGGATCAATTTCACTTTGCTCGAATCTTTTACCAAATCGACCCCATGTAGCTTACCTTCACCGAGCTCACCAATACGTAGTGTGTACGATATTTACGATCGTACAAAGCTTCATATGGTGCCATTTTGATGCTCGATCAAAACTGTTATTGTATGCAAATTCAATCAATGGCAAATACTGTTCCCACGAACCATTAAACTCAAGTATACATCATCTTAACTTATCTTCAAGAATCTGAATAATCCGCTCGGATAGACCATCTGTTTGCGGATGAAAAGCTGTACTGAAATGTAGTTTCGTGCCCAAAGCTTCTTGTAATTTCTTCCAGAACCTCGATGTAAACCTCGGGTCCCTGTCTGACACAATAGATAGTGGCACCCCATGCAATCTAACAATCTTAGAAATATAAATCTCGGCTAATCTATCAAGTGAATAGTCAGATCTTACCGGAATAAAATTGGTAGATTTCGTCAATCTATCAACTACGACCCATATCGCATCTTTCTTTCTCGGAGTCTGAGGCAAACCAGAAACAAAATCCATTGTCACTCTATCCCATTTCCACTCAGGAATCAGAATCGGTTGTAGCAACCCAGACGGAACTTGATATTCAGCTTTGACTTGCTGACAGATTAAACATTTTGAAACAAAGTCAAAAATATCACGCTTCATACAAGACCACCAATAGTGTCGCTTCAAATCATGGTACATTTTAGTACTCCCCAGATGAACAGATAGACGACTGTTATGTGCTTCACTCAAATCAACTGAATCAATTCTGGATTTCTCAGAACACAGATACGATCTCAAAATCTCAAGCAATCATCAACAACTCAAAATTCAGATTCATAATTCGAATCACACTGAGTTTGTTTCGCTAATAACTCATTATCAGATTTCTGAGCATTACATATTTGCTGTATAAACAATGGTTTCGCTTTTAATTCAAGCTATCACAGAGCTATCATCGACAAATCTAACTGAGCATTCAAAGCACATAGTGCAAACAATGATTTTCTACTCAATGCATCAGCAACAACGTTTGCTTTACCCGGATGATAATCTATCACAAGTTCATAATCTTTTAACAGCTCTAGCCATCTTTTTTGACGCAGGTTCAAATCTTTTTGAGTCATCAGATATTTCAGACTTTTATGATCTAAAAACACGTGACATTTCTCACCGAACAAATAATGACGCCAAATCTTTAGTGCGAACACAATCGCAGCTAACTCAAGGTCGTGTGTTGGGTAGTTCTTCTCATGTGACTTAAGTTGTCTAGAGGCATAAGCTATTACTTTGCCTTCCTGCATCAATACACATCCCAGACCATTTAACGAAGCATCACTGTATATAACAAATTCTTTACCCGATTAATTTGTACCAAAGCGGAGCTTGATCAACAGAGTTTTCAACCGATCAAAGCTTTTCTGACATTTATCAGACCATTCAAATCTAACATCTTTCTGAAGCAATCTAGTCAATGGAGTAGCTATCTTCGAAAAGCCTTTTACAAATCTGCGGTAATAACCAGCAAGTCCCAGAAAACTACGAATTTCAGATACATTCTTTGGAGGTTTCCAATCCAATATAGCAGAAATCTTGCTCGGGTAAACACGTATACCGGATGCTAATACAATATGTCCCAGAAAACTAACCTCGTGTAACCAGAATTCACATTTTCTGAATTTCGCATATAATTACTTTTCTCTTAGAGTTTGTAACACAATTCTCAGATGTTCAGCATGCTCATTTTCATCACGTGAATAAATCAAAATGTCATCTATGAACACTACAACAAATCGATCTAGGTACGGTCTGAAAATTCTGTTCATCAGATCCATAAAAACAGCAGGAGCATTGGTAGTCCAAATGGCATAACTAAAAACTCATAATGTTCGTACCTCATTCTGAAAGCAGTTTTCAGAATGTCTGAATCTTTAACTCTCAACTGATAGTATCCCGATCTCAGATCAATCTTGGAAAATACAGTAGCTCCTTTTAATTGATCAAATAAATCATCAATCCTGGGCAACGGATATTTGTTCTTTATGGTCACTTTGTTCAACTGACGGTAGTCAATGCACATTCTCATCGTGCCATATTTCTTTTTCACAAATGTAAGCAGAGCACCCCAAGGTGAGAAACTCGGTCTAGCGAACCCTCCGTCGACCAACTCTTGCAATCGTGACTTTAATTCTTTCAACTCTGTTGGTGCCATTCTATACGGAGCTATTGAAATAGGTGTAGTACTGTGCAACAATTCAATACCAAATTCAACTTCACGATCGGAGGCAAACTCGGTAGTTCTTCAGTGGAATACATCGAAAACTCACGACGATCGGCACTGAATCAACTTTCTTTTCAGACACTTTCGAGTAAATTACATAAGCAAAGTATGACTCATACCCCTTTTTCACATACTTTTGAGCTTTTAACACAGATATCACAGCAGGCAAACCATTCAAATCATTAGATTCAATCCGTACAATTTCATCATTCGGACATCTCAAATCAATAATCTTTCTTTTACAATTCACAACAGCATCGTGCAAAGACAACCAGTCCATACCCAGAATAATATCGAACTCATCAAATGGCAAAAGCATCAGATCAGCAGAGAAACAGATATCTCGAAACATTAACGGACAGTTCTTGCATACTTTGTCAACAAAGACACTTTTACCTAAGGGGTTCGATACTTTTATAACAAACTCAGTAGACTCTACAGGCAAAGTCTTACTGAACACTAAATTCATGCATATATACGAATGCGTAGAACCAGGGTCTATCAATGCAATCACAGAAGTATCATAAAGAGTAAAAGTACCCGTTATAACATCTGGAGATGAAGCTTCCTCACGAGCTCAAATAGCATATGCTCTGGAAGGCGCTCTAGCTTCAGATCTTGCAACAGTCTCTCTCGTAGTTCTCTGACTACCACTGACATTTCTTACATTCTTCGAAGGTGTAGTCTCACAGGTGCATTATCAGATCTCAGATTCTGAACAGTCTCTAGTTCGACAGACTCAGGGCAATCAAGGATAAAATGATCAAGTGATCCACATCAGAAACAAGCTCTGTCATTCATTCTACAGCTCCCGATTGTCTTTTCCCACAATGCTTACATTATGGTTTCTCGGATCGCACATTTCCAACACTTGCCACTGAAGTTGCTGGAGCTTTGGAGCTTATTTGTGATCTATCTCGATTTCTATTTGAATATCCCATATTAACTCTCGAACGGCTTTGATCATCTCTAAATTTCTTTCGAGCAGACTGAAATGATCTACTCTGAAATCTCTTTCTCACTTCTCGGGCTTCTGACTCTGCTTTCTTTTTATCTTTCCCAAGTGCCTCAGCTTTGCATGCTCGACCAACAAGTACAACAAACTCTTTTATTTCTAAGATCCCGAAAAACAAATGGATATCTTCATTAAGGCCATCTTCGAATCTTTTACACATTATTGCCTCAGTAGATACACATTCATGAGCATATTGACTCAGTCTGACAAACTCTCGTTCATATTCCGTAACAGACATACGGCCTTGTTTCAAGTCCAGAAATTCCTTCTGTTTCTGATCAATGAACCTCTCACTAATATATTTCTTCTGGAACTCAATCTGGAAGAATTCCCATGTCACCCGTTCCTTTGGAACAACAGAGATCAAAGTTTTCCACCATTGATAAGCTGCATCTCGGAGCAAAGATACAACACACTTTATGCATTCTTCTGGAGTCAAAGACATCTCATCGAATACCCGGATCGTGTTTTCTAACCAAACTCTGCCTTCTCGGCATCATCATCATTAGTAGCCCGGAACTCTTCAGCCCCATACTTACGAATTTTGTCAATCGAAGGCTTATTCAACAGACTCGGATACATAACCGGTGGCACAACTGTAGTCTGAGGGGGATTAACTGGGGGCGGGGGTTGTGAAATAGTCGGGTTATTCTTTACGAATTGAGTGAACCATTCACTCATCATCTGGAAGAAAGCTTATTTAGCTTCTCCCTCTTGACCGCTAGTAACCGGTCTCGGATCAGAGGGCACTGTCCCTTGCGCGGGAGCAGGCACATTACTTTCTACGTCATCAGCTACGGCTCTTTCGGGATCCATTACTATACGAAATTCACATTTATACGTCAGGATTCATCACACTATCACAATTTAGAAATATGGCATGTATAGCTAGACTCGGACACACTACGTTAGTCCGAGAATTGACTAAACCGTAGCTCTAATACCAACAAAATGTAACACCCCTAACCAGTATCCGTCACCGAACTAGGGTTAACAGCGTTACCAGACAGATCAAAAACATTTACAGAAATGTCATACAACTGTATATCAACCTCAAACATAGTGTCCCCTTAGTAGGTCATCGAGACCTAAAACATGTTTATAAATCGGGTCGGGACTAAACCGGAACACATACAAAAGTTCACGGAAATTTAATTTTTTTCTAAGTTTCAGGGGTTACACGCCCGTGTAGGCAGGCCGTGTGCCTTCCACGGCTGCTGGACACACCCGTGTGTCCTTCCCGTGGTCGAATCCGACTTAACTCCACGACCACCAAGCACGCCCGTGTACCTTGGCCATGGTCAAATCTGACTTTACATCTATGGCCATCAAGCACGCCCGTGTACCTTGGCCGTGGTCGAATCTGACTTTACACCCACGGCCACCCAGCACCCCGTGTGCTAAGGCCGTGTACTCTTAGGCCATATACTGACTTTTTCACACGGCTACTAGACACGCCCGTGTGTCGCTGCCGTGCTCCTAGGCTAGCTCGACTTAGCCCCACGGTCACTAGGCACGCCCGTGTGCCACAACCGTGTGACATTATAGGCCATTTGCAAGACCAAAATGCCACTCACTTAATGTCAATTCTATAAGAAATCTACCAACACATTTCATGCATAATTAACAACCATAATATGCCAAAATAACCGTTCAATCTATACATTCAAAACCAATCTCATCACAAGCATAATTCATCCATTACTTACTCAAAAATTGACCATTTCATGTGACATCCAACCATGCCCAAAACATGCTTCACACATCACATTCATTAAAGCAAATTCCAAACTCATATCTAGCCAAATCACATGGCTAAGTTCATATAACAAACTCATATCAAATACTAGCCTATACATGCCATATCTAGCTATATACATTTCCAAAGTGTACCAAAAATGAGTTTAGTAGTGTGATGACAATCCTTGACGGTCCCGAGCCTTCAGTAGCTTTAACGACCTATAAAACAGAGAAAACACACACACAGAGTAAGATTTCCAAAAGCTCAGTAAGTCATAATACAAACAAACTTAGCATGAAAGGCATATATGCACATAGGTACATTGACACAACTTAATGACTTAGCAAATTATCACATATATGCTTTGATCCATGTACTTGGTCATATTTGTCACATTCATCAATTCAAAAGTCTTATATAAACATAGCTCATTCATGCTTACTTTCACATATCATATTGTTATTCCAATATACATAATCATCGTAGTGAGATCACATAGGTACTTACCTTATATACACACTTAGTGTATAAATCAACGTACCTAAAACGGATATACAAATCAATTAACCATTCTTATCGCAGACTTGCCCGTTGAACCGATTGGAACCTAATAGGATACTCAGAAAGCTCGAAATAGTTATACAATGCCAACGTCCCAGACGAGGTCTTACATGCACACAGATATTGATGCCATTGTCCCAGCAGGGTCTTACACAAATCAATACGATGCCGATGTCCCAGACATGGTCTTATACATAAAGATAATATCGATGCAAACGTCCCAGACGTGGTCTTACACGTAAAGATAATATCGATGCCAACGTCTCAGACGTGGTCTTACACGAAGTCTCAAATCAACGCCAACGTCCCAGACGTGGTCTTACATGATAAAACAGAACAGATACCTATGTATTCCTAGGTTCGTACGAAACTTCTCGGACATTGTCGCTAAGTCGATCTTATCTCAAAATTCATTTTCATAACACTTCATACGCATTCATTATCAATGATAGGCATATGAATATGCTCGACTCAGTACAATTACATTTATTTGCAATATGACTTACCTCAGATTCGATTTATCGGAAATAGAAATGGCTACTCGGTTACTTTCGCTTTCCCGCGATCTAAGTCTTTTTTCCTCGGTTCTCTATCTATACATATTCAGAATTAACTCTTTTATTCACTAACTCATTCAATTCAATCCAAGGACACACATTGAGGGTTATTTGCAAATTAACCCTCACATTTGCATAATTTATCAATTTAGTCCATATTTCTCAAAACAACAAATTCACAAAATCATCTTTTAACCATGCTTAGCCAAATGTTCATACATCTCATACAAGCCCACAATTTCCATCAAATTTGTAATTTAATCCTTTAAATTACTATTTTCTCAAATTAGCCCTAATTAGCTAAATTCATCAAAATTTCAAGAACAAAGTATGTTCATCTAGCTCAGATCTTTCATTTAACACCTTAAATCATCTCAAAGCTCAAAATATCAACCATGGCTTATCTCATGAACATCACTAATACAAAAAATTAATACATGGGCTTGATAGTAGGCAAAGCAACGATTGCAAAAACGTAGAAATTATCGAAAAACGATAAAAAAACATACATTAAATTAACCCAAAACTATGGTCGAACCCTTGCTTGTGATTTTCTTTTCTTTCTTTTATGAATTCGGCAAGAAGATGATAAAATAAGGCCACTTGCACTTGTTTCTTTTTATTATAATAATATAATAACTTATAAAATAATATACTAATTTAACATATATTATAAACTTATGAAAACATATAATATATATACATGTTGCCGTTCACTAACTGTAATATCCCGGGTTAGGGGGCTATTTTGTTGTTGCATGTTTTTGCATGTGTTTAGTGTGCTGTGTTGCTATTTCGGTGTTTTAGGGGCTTGATTGTGGGTTAGGAGTGTGCCTGAGTGAGTGGGAAAATTTTGATTTTTGGGTGTTAAGTCAGGGGAGCTATTGGAGCTAGGGTATAAGGATTTTCTTTGATGTTTTATTGCACAAAAAGGGAGCTGGTGTAGTGGCAAGCTAGACGCCACTAAGGCTTTGTGTGGGTAACGCCTAATGCAAGGGTGTAGGCCTTGTGTTCGAGTCATGAGTGGCCACTTTTGGCACTCATTTTG
The DNA here is from genome assembly GCA_025698515.1 of Gossypium sturtianum. NCBI lineage: Eukaryota > Viridiplantae > Streptophyta > Magnoliopsida > Malvales > Malvaceae > Gossypium > Gossypium sturtianum. The sequence continues at coordinate 73,346,986 of CM046953.1, forward strand.
ACGGCATGGAGGGAGGAGTTTGTGGCAGTTCAAACTCGCCTAAGACTAAGTCTTCCCATTTGAATGGAGAGTGGAGAGTGATTTTAGGAGGAAGACTTGGTAAACACATTTGAATGTGTGGCATGGAGTAGTTGGGGGATCATGGCGAATTTTAGGGAGTTGGGAGGGGAGTGACGGCATAGTAGTGTGATGTTGGTGGGGTGTCAAATTTTTTGGAAATTTTGGCATTTTCGGTCACATTTGGTAAAAAGCAAAAGTTCCTTTTGATACTTGTAGCCGAATTTTCTTCAAGGTTTCTTCTCATTTTCTTCACTTCTTGAAACCAAAACCCAAGTGAGTGACTCCATCTTTACTTTTTGCAAACCGGAAGTTTTCAATCATCTCTGTCCCTCTTTTATTGGTGTAGGCCGAATGCTCCCTCTCACCTATTTCTTTTGTTCATTGTGTTGAGCCGAAACCCCACCTCTCCAAAACCGTTTTTCCACTTCTTTTCTTGCTAGCCGAAACTCCATTCTCTTAGAACACATCTTCTTCTTCTTTCATTTACAAGCCGAAAGTACCCTCCCTTATCCAACTTTATTCCTCTTCTTTCCTTTAAACTCAATTGCCGATTTCCCCCATTTCTTCCCACCTCTATTTTTCCTCCTTTTTCTTTCAAGGCCGAAAATAAGAGTGATAAACCCCCTAGCCGTACCTTTTGTTTGATTGTGGTGTAAAGTGTGGACCGAACCTATCTTCTTCCCTAGTGGCGTCTTGGCCGAATAATTGGTTGGTGTTGGTAAGTGCTAGGCCGAATAGCCATTTCTTCCCTCTCTAGTGCTTAATGGGTGTTGATTGGATTATTAGCCGATTCTAGGCATGTGGTAAAGGTGTGGTCTCTTATGATTGAACCGATTATGTGATAGGGCAATCGGGGAGTTCCAAGCGATCAGTGGAGCCTTCTCCTTTGTTAACCAATTCGGTAAGTGATGGTGATATATCGTTCATGGTTTATTCGTGATTTCGATTAGGTCAAAGGTGATTTGTGATTAACTATTTTGATAGGGTGCCGATTGTTGAAGAAGGAACCATCAGGTTCGGATTTGGTAGGAAACCAAATCAAGTGAAGGTAAGGGTTGGTAGCAATTCTGTTGGCTTAAAAATCCTTGGCCGAATGGCTTTAGCACCTAACCCTATGTCTTGGCCGATTGTAGGAGCTAGTTAATCAAGGGACTTAGATCGCTTTTTTGTCGATTTCTAGATTCAGATTACTGTGTGTGTAAACTAACACACCGATATTTAGTAATGTTATTAATAAACTCGTTTGCCTATTAAAATCATGACAAGATGATGGATTATTGGATACCCAAACGGGGTATGTGTACGTATCGGGTAAGTCAAGATTGTTACTAGATTACTGATGATCTATATGGTATCATGACTATGTATGTATGTGATATGGGGCATGAGTCAAACATATTAGCATGATATGCATAATTTGTATGATATGCATGATTACCCGAGTTGGTTTGTTGATGGGTGATATGAGTGGAGGGGCAAAGTGATGATTTGTCTTGTGAGCACCAGTGTTTTGGTAACACACTTTGTGACTTTGGGTCACCAAAGTGCTTTGGTAGCACATTTGTGTCTTTGGGACACCAGAGGTTGGGCACCTCATTGCGACTTGTCCTCGTGGTTAACACCACCGTGGGTTGGCCCCACTTTGAGATATGGGATCGTGCGCTAGTGATTGGGTATCACACGATGGGTTGGCCCCATCATTCGATTATTGTGACTACGGTCACCAGTGCTTTGGTAGCACATTTGTGTCTTTGGGACACCAGAGGTTGGGCACCTCATTGCGACTTGTCCCCGTGGTTAACACCACCGTGGGTTGGCCCCACTTTGAGATATGGGATCGCTCGCTAGTGATTGGGTATCACACGATGGGTTGGCCCCATCATTCGATTATCGTGACTACGGTCACCGGTGCTTGGGTAGCACATTGTGTCTTTGGGACACAGTGTTTTGGTAACACATTGTGACTATATGTCACCGGTGGTTTGGCACCACCAAAGTGGTTTGGTACCACACGGGGTAGAAAAAGGAGATACGGATGGTTAGGATCGGGTTGCATTAATTATGTTGCTATGTATGATGTGTGTTAGCATGTTGTTTCATCGGGAGCGGGATTTATGCATCGAGTCACTCGACTCACCCTCTCCTTTGACATTTCAGTGACTCGTAGACGCGGACATGGAGCCGGGATGGACTCGGGGTGCTCATGCCATGCTTAATAAAGGTTTACTCCAACTCTATCATTTGGGTACTTCAGTTAATTACTGTCATTTGGTTCTTTTTTTAATTTGGATTTGAAAAAGGCCTTTAAATTATGTTTTATGATGGGTATGTTTTAATTAGATTCTCAACCTGCTTAACAAATAACTTGGCATGGAATTTTACTAAAACTTGGAAAGACAACGTTTTCAAAATTATATCGCAATGTGTTTTAAACTATACCATCGGGTATCTCGCTATGTTTTGTTATTCAATAAACTCAAATGATTTTCAAATCAAACCCGATTTGCTACTAAGTCTAAAATGTTTCAAATGGCACTAAGAAACTATTGGAAGTGCTAAATGAAATTAACTCGTTTTAACTATATACTTGGATAAGTTTTCAAAATCTAATCAAACAAGCCTACTCAAACTTTCCTCAAATTCACTATGTTTTCACCCCACTTCTAAACGAAAAAAAATCTGTTCACTCAAAGACGTTTTTCCCCGTGACATACCAGATTCGGGCGTGGTGTCTTGTCCGAGTTTGGGGTGTTACAATTGTGGTATCAGAGCCAAGTTCAAAAGCTCGACTGTGGGCCCGAGGCCCAAAAATGTTTTCAAAAGATTGTTTTGTTAGTTTTTATTCTCAAAGTATGGTTTGAAAGGCATGGCACCGAGTCTCGGCACTGATTCGCCTGTAAGTACCTCGTACTATTGCTTGTGAATTGATTGGATGCGATATGATTTGATGAATAGCAATAGTATACTACTTTAGAGATTGAAACTCGAGTAGGATTTTGTGAACTCGCGAGAACAAATCCTCTTAAAATATTCATAAGACTTGCTCTTAAACAAGTGGAATAAATATCGATGCATAAAAATTCTTAATCGACACGTAGAAAGATTAGTCATGAGCGCTAGAGGTGGACATGGTCGTGGACGAGGTCGTGGTAGGATGACAGTTTACGAGCCCGTAGGATCCGGGTCGTGGTTCGTAAAATGAGATATCGGTTCGCCCACCATTTGGAGGTGGTGAGTTCCAAGATCGACTGGGGACGACGCAGATGTCACAAAGCGATCTTCGCGAGTGTTGGAAAGAGTAGCTGGTGTAGGTGGTGGTGCAGGAGTTAGGAAATTGTTTCGAGCGACTTCGGGCCAATGGGGCCGAATTCTTCCGAGGTGTTTCGTGTTGCTCCCAAAGATCTTTGAATATTGGCCGGAGGCGATCGAGCGGATCATGGATGATCTAGACTTGTGGTGAAGAGAAGTGAAGGGCATCGACGCTTCTCCGGGATGAGTCATATCGGTGGTGGCTCACGGTTCGAGACAAGTGTGGCGCGAGAGGATCTAACATGGGATTATTTCAGTGGTCGCATATCAAAAGAAGTACATCGGAGCTAGTTATATTGACTCCAATGGAAGGCATTTCGAGGCTTGTTCAGGGAGTAAATCGTTCTTGAGTACGAGGGTGAGTTCCCGGCCGAGTAGGTATGCTGGGGCATTGTGGCCACCGAGCATGAGAGGTGTGTTCGCTTTCGAGGATGGTGCGAGACGACTTGAGGTCGCTTGATTGCTCCTCGCCAGGAGCGCGAGTTTGTTGTCTTAGTTGAGAAGGCTAAGGTAGCCGAGGGTGTTAAGGAGTCGCGAGGTGGTATGGACAGAAATAGACATAAGAGGAGCTTTGGGTCTTCGGATCGTCGGGTAACCCGCAGAAGAGGGCTAGACCGAGTGGGCCGAACCACCGCTAGGTTTGTTGTTGCTAGGCGTGGACCGCCGCAGATGTGATCGGTGTGGGAAATCTCATTGGGGTGGTTGCCGGATGGAGGAAAAGGTTGCTTCGAGTGTGGTTCTCTGGAGCACCGTGTGAGGGACTGTCCGCGTAGGTTGGCTAGGATTCAGTCTGAGAGTCAGGGCCGTAATCAGTTCAGAGGTAGTGGACCGCCACCGCAGAGGGGCCGTGGTAATGGCAGAGGTGGTAATGGTTGGTGGGCCGTGGAGCACCGCGAGGTGCGAGTAGCTCGATGCTAGACACTGGATTAGTGTATGCCGCGAGGCGCCGAGAGGAGGACGACGCACCGGACGTCATAACCGGTACGTTCTTGATTTTTGGTTCTCCTTATACTGCTTTGATTGATGTGGGTTCAACGCACTCTTATGTTGCCGTGAGTATAGTAGAGACCATGGATTTAGACTCGAGATATCTTCTAGGCGGATGACCGTGATTAGCCCTCTAGGTCACTCAGTAGTAGTAGATAAACTGCTTAGAGAGGTACCCTTAGAACTCCAAGGGGTAGTGTTTTGCTGCCGATCCGATGGAACCGCCGCTTGGGGAGTTCGACCGATTCTTGGGATGGATTGGTTGGTCAAGTACCGGCGAGGTTGGATTGCGCGACCAAGCGCATGGTTCTTAAGACGGTCGAGGGTGAAGAGGTGGCTATGATAGGTAATAGGAGAGATTACTTATCAAATGTGGTATCCGCTCCAAGGCGCAGAAGATGGTCGGGAAAGGTCGTGAAGCGTATGTAGTTCATGTGTATGCCTTGGAGGCTAAGGAGTCTCGCTTGTGGAGAAGGTTCGCACTGTTAAGGAGTTTGCTGATGTTTTTCCTGAGGAGCTTCCAGGTTTGCCGCCAGATCGCGAGGTGGAGTTCGGGATTGATCTGTTACCCGGAACTGCGCCAGTGTCTATTGCTCCGTATAGGATGGCGCCAAAGGAGTTGGTGGAGCTTAAGGCTCAGATCCAGGAGTTATTGGATCGAGGTTTTATTAGGCCAAGTGTTTCGCCGTAAGTGCGCGGTACTCTTTGTCAAGAAGAAAGATGGCACGATGCGGATGTGTATAGACTACCGCCAGTTGAACAAGCTGACGATTAAAAACAAGTATCCGTTGCCACGGATAGATGATTTGTTTGATCAGCTGAAGGGTGCTGCGGTATTCTCGAAGATCGACTTGAGGTCTGGGTATCACCAGTTAAAGGTTAAGGAGGCGGATATCCATAAAACAGCGTTTCGGACTCGGTATGGGCACTACGAATTTCTGGTAATGCCGTTCGGGTTGACTAACGCACCGGCAGCGTTTATGGACATGATGAATAGGGTGTTTCAACAGTATCTGGATCAGTTCATCGTGGTTTTCATAGACGACATCTTGGTGTACTCAAGGACAGAGGAAGAGCATGATAAGCATTTGCGAGTGGTGTTGCAGATTTTGAGGGAAAAGCAGCTCTATGCTAAGTTCAGTAAGTGTGAGTTCTGGCTTAGAGAAGTGACTTTCTTGGGTCATGTAGTGTCGGCTGAGGGGATTCGAGTAGATCCTCGTAAGATTGAGGCAGTTTTGGATTGGAAGCCGCCTAGGTCGCTGGGTCGAGATTCGGAGTTTTCTCGGGTTTGGCGGATACTCACCGAAGGTTTGTTGAGGGTTTCTCGTTGATAGCGCGCCGATGACCAAGTTCTTTGGAAAGAAGTTCCGTTTGTATGGACCGAGAAGCAAAGCAGGAAAGCTTCGACAAGTTAAAGAAGATTTTGACCGAGGCTCGGTTCTAATTCAACCCGAGGCTGGTAAGGAATTCACGCTTTTGCGACGCATCACATACGGGCTTGGGTTGTGTGTTGATGCAAGAAGGTAAGGTTGTGGCTTACGCTTCTCGACACCGAGGCCACATGAGGTCAACTATCCGACGCATGACTTGGAGCTAGCGGCCGTGGTCTTCGCTTTAAAGATTTGGAGGCACTACTTATACGGAGAGAGATCGATAGTCTACACAGCATCACAAGAGTCAAGTATCTCGGCGACTCGTAAGGATTTGAATTTGAGGCGCCGCAGATGGGTTGAGTTCTTTGAAAGATTACGATCGCTCGATTGAGTATCATCGGGCAAGGCTAACGTGGTGGCGCACGCGTTGAGCCGTAAGGTTGTTTCGGACTTAAGAGCATTGTTTGCCCATTTGAGTTTGTATGACGACGGGAGTATTCGCAGAGTTGCGAGTTAAGCCTATTTGGGTTGAGCTTGATTAGAGAGAAACAGATTATTGGATGAGGTTCCGAAAGTGCGCGAAGGTTGCAAGAGCAGGATGGTGGTTTGGAGGGTTCTGACTTATGTCCGTGATGGGGTTCTGTGTTTTCAAGGTAAGGCTTGTATGCCTAAAGATGTTGAGTGAGGCAGAAGATTCTTCAGACGCACATATGATCCTTATGCTATGCATCCCGGAGGTAGCAAGATGTATAGGGATCTTAGAGAGCGTTTTGGTGGCCCGCCTTGAAGAAGGAGGTGACAGAGTTTGTTGGGAAGTGTCCGACTTGCAAGCAGAGTCAAGGCCGAACATCGATTGCCGTCGGGTTTGCTTCACTGTGAAGATTCCTCGTGGAAGTGGGAAAGGATAACCATGGATTTCGTCGGTGGGTTACCGCCACGCCAAGCAAGAAAGATTCGATTTGGGTAGTGGTGGATCGATCGACTAAATCACTCACTTTATTCCGGTGAGGGTTGACTACTCACTTCGAAGCTAGCGGTCGTATGTGTCGAGATAGTGAGGTTGCACGGTGTGCCGCTTTCGATAATCTCGGATAGGGATCCTAGATTCACGTCAAGGTTCTGGAAAGCGCTGCATCAGGCTCTGGGTACTCGTTTGGATTCAAAGACGGCTTTTCACCCGCAAATCGACGGTCAATCAAGAAAGGGTCATTCAGGTCTTAGAGGATATGCTGAGAGGTTGTATCTTGGATTTCAGAGGTAGTTGGGAGGAGTTTCTACCATTAGCTGAGTTTGCCTACAACAACAGTTACCAAGCGAGCATCAAGATGGCACCGTACGAGGCGTTGTATGGTAGGAAATGTCGCTCACCTACGTGTTGGACGGAGTTGGGTGAACGTCAGTTGTTGGGACCCGAGTTGGTTGCTGAGACCGAAGACAAGGTTAAGTTGATTCAGTCTCGATTGAAGGAAGCTTCGGACCGGCAGAAGTCTTATGCCGATCTTAAGCGAAGAGATATAGAGTTCGCTGTGGGGGATCGAGTGTTCCTGAAGGTCTCGCCTTGGAAGAAGGTGTTGAGGTTCGGGAAGAAAGGCAAGCTAAGTCCGAGGTTTATTGGGCCGTATAAGGTATTGAGACGAGTTGGACCAGTAGCGTATCAGCTTGAGTTGCCAGCAGAGCTTAGTCAGATTCACGATGTTTTCCATGTTTCGATGCTTCGGAGGTATCGTTCAGATCCGTCGCATGTGGTAGCAATGGAAGAGATCGAGGTAAATCCAGATTTGACCATGGAGGAGGAACCTGTGCAGATTCTTGATCGAGATGTGAAGGTTCTGCGTAAGAAGTTTGTGCCTTTGGTTAAGGTTCTTTGGCGGAATCATGGCGTGGAAGAAGCGACGTGGGAACCCGAGGATATGATGAGACAAAGAATACCCGCAACTCTTCGATCGTAATTTCGAGGTCGAAATTAGTTTAAGGGGGTAGAACTGTAATATCCCGGGTTAGGGGCTATTTTGTTGTTGCATGTTTTTGCATGTGTTTAGTGTCTTTGTGTTGCTATTTCGGTGTTTTAGGGGCTTGATTGTGGGTTAGAGTGTGCCACGAGTGAGTGGGAAAATTTTGATTTTTGGGTGTTAAGTCAGGGAGCTATTGGAGCTAGGGTATAAGGATTTTCTTTGATGTTTTATTGCACAAAAGGAGCTGGTGTAGTGGCAAGCTAGACGCCACTAAGGCTTTGTGTGGGTAACGCCTAATGCAAGGGTGTAGGCCTTGTGTTCGAGCCATGAGTGGCCACTTTTTGGCACTCATTTTGACGGCATGGAGGGAGGAGTTTGTGGCAGTTCAAACTCTGCCTAAGACTAAGTCTTCCCATTTGAATGGAGAGTGGAGAGTGATTTTAGGAGGAAGACTTGGTAAACACATTTGAATGTGTGGCATGGAGTAGTTGGGGGGATCATGGCCGAATTTTAGGGAGTTGGGAGGGAGTGACGGCATAGTAGTGTGATGTTGGTGGGGTGCCGAAATTTTTTGGAAATTTTGGCATTTTCGGTCACATTTGGTAAAAAGCAAAAGTTCCCTTTTGATACTTGTAGCCGAATTTTCTTCAAGGTTTCTTCTCATTTTCTTCACTTCTTGAAACCAAAAACCCAAGTGAGTGACTCCATCTTTACTTTTTGCAAACCGGAAGTTTTCAATCATCTCTGTCCCTCTTTCATTGGTGTAGGCCGAATGCTCCCTCTCACCTATTTCTTTTGTTCATTGTGTTGAGCCGAAACCCCACCTCTCCAAAACCGTTTTTCCACTTCTTTTCTTGCTAAATAAACTCCATTCTCTTAGAACACATCTTCTTCTTCTTTCATTTACAAGCCAGAAAGTACCCTCCCTTATCCAACTTTATTCCTCTTCTTTCCTTTAAACTCAATTGCCGATTTCCCCCATTTCTTCCCACCTCTATTTTTCCTCCTTTTTCTTTCAAGGCCGAAAATAAGAGTGATAAACCCCCTAGCCGTACCTTTTGTTTGATTGTGGTGCAAAGTGTGGACCGAACCTATCTTCTTCCCTAGTGGCGTCTTGGCCGAATAATTGGTTGGTGTTGGTAAGTGCTAGGCCGAATAGCCATTTCTTCCTCTCTAGTGCTTAATGGGTGTTGATTGGATTATTAGCCGATTCTAGGCATGTGGTAAAGGTGTGGTCTCTTATGATTGAACCGATTGTGTGATAGGGCAATCGGGGAGTTCCAAGCGATCAGTGGAGCCTTCTCCTTTGTTAACCAATTCGGTAAGTGATGGTGATATATCGTTCATGGTTTATTCGTGATTTCGATTAGGTCAAAGGTGATTTGTGATTAACTATTTTGATAGGGTGCCGATTGTTGAAGAAGGAACCATCAGGTTCGGATTTGGTAGGAAACCAAATCAAGTGAAGGTAAGGGTTGGTAGCAATTCTGTTGGCTTAAAATCCTTGGCGAATGGCTTTAGCACCTAACCCCTATGTCTTGGCCGATTGTAGGAGCTAGTTAATCAAGGGACTTAGATCGCTTTTGTCGATTTCTAGACTCGTATTACTGGTGTGTAAACTAACACACCGATATTTAGTAATGTTATTAATAAACCCTGTTTGCCTATTAAAATCATGACAAGATGATGGATTATTGGATACCCAAACGGGGTATGTGTACGTATCCGGGTAAGTCGTATTGTTACTAGATTATTGATGATCTATATGGTATCATGACTATGTATGTATGTGATATGGGGCATGAGTCAAACATATTAGCATGATATGCATAATTTGTATGATATGCATGATTACATGAGTTGGTTTGTTGATGGGTGATATGAGTGGAGGGGGCAAGTGATGATTTGTGCTTGACGAGCACCAGTGTTTTGGTAACACACTTTGTGACTTTGGGTCACCGGTGCTTTGGTAGCACATTTGTGTCTTTGGGACACCGGAGGTTGGGCACCTCATTGCGACTTGTCCCCGTGGTTAACACCACCGTGGGTTGGCCCCACTTTGAGATATGGGATCGTCTCGCTAGTGATTGGGTATCACACGATGGGTTGGCCCCATCATTCGATTATTGTGACTACGGTCACGATTGCTTTGGTAGCACATTTGTGTCTTTGGGACACCGGAGGTTGGGCACCTCATTGCGACTTGTCCCCGTGGTTAACACCACCGTGGGTTGGCCCCACTTTGAGATATGGGATCGTCGCTAGTGATTGGGTATCACACGATGGGTTGGCCCCATCATTCGATAATCGTGACTACGGTCACGGTGCTTGGGTAGCACATTGTGTCTTTGGGACACAAAGTGTTTTGGTAACACATTGTGACTATATGTCACGGTGGTTTGGCACCACCCGGTGGTTTGGTACCACACGGGGTAGAAAAAGGAGATACGGATGGTTAGGATCGGGTTGCATTAATTATGTTGCTATGTATGATGTGTGTTAGCATGTTGTTTCATCGGGAGCGGATTTATGCATCTTTGAGTCACTCGACTCACCCTCTCCTTTGACATTTCAGGTGACTCGTGAGCGGACATGGAGCGGGATGGACTCGGGTGCTCATGCCATGCTTAATAAAGTTTTACTCCAACTCTATCATTTGGGTACTTCAGCTTAATTATCTTGTCATTTGGTTCTTTTTTAATTTGGATTTGAAAAAGGCCTTTAAATTATGTTTTATGATGGGTATGTTTTAATTAGATTCTCAACCTGCTTAACAAATAACTTGGCATGGAATTTTACTAAAACTTGGAAAGACAACGTTTTCAAAATTATATCGCAATGTGTTTTAAACTATACCATCGGGTATCTTGCTATGTTTTGTTATTCAATAAACTCAAATGATTTTCAAATCAAACCCGATTTGCTACTAAGTCTAAAATGTTTCAAATGGCACTAAGAAACTATTGGAAGTGCTAAATGAAATTAACTCGTTTTAACTATATACTTGGATAAGTTTTCAAAATCTAATCAAACAAGCCTACTCAAACTTTCCTCAAATTCACTATGTTTTCACCCCACTTCTAAACGAAAAAAAATCTGTTCACTCAAAGACGTTTTTCCCCGTGACATACCAGATTCGGGCGTGGTGTCTTGTCCGAGTTTGGGGTGTTACACTAACCATATTTTTGGTTTAATTGCCATATAAGTCCTCACACTTATAAAGACATAACAAATAAGCATCTTTTCATAAAACATACAAATTTGCATTTCAATGCAATTCAATCCTTTTCATCAAATTAAACATACAAACGAGAAATTTAACTTACGAAAATTTAGCACATGCTTAATCATTTATCAACGACATAGAAAATAATTTTAAAATATTATACGGACTCGGATATGTGGTCCCGAAACCACTATTCTGACTAGGGTTTAAACCGAATTGTTACCTAACCAAATGTAACACCCCTAACCCGTATCCGTCGCCGGACTAGGGTTAACGGCGTTACCAGACAGATCGAAAACATTTACAGAAATGTCATACAACTGTATATCAACCTCAAACATAGTGTCCCCTTAGTAGGTCATCGAGACCTAAAACATGCTTATAAACCGGGTCGGGACTAAACCAGAACACATACAAAATTTCTCGGAAATTTAAAACTTTTCTAAGTTTCAGGGGTTAAACTTCCGTGTAGGCAGGCCGTGTGCCTCCCAAGGTTGCTGGACACACCCGTGTGTCCTTCCCGTGGTCTAATCTGACTTAACTCCACGACCACCAAGCACGCCCGTGTACCTTGGCCGTGGTCGAATTTGACTTTACATCCACGGCCACCAAGCACGCCCGTGTACCTTGGCCGTGGTCGAATTTGACTTTACACCCACAGCCACCCAGCACCCTGTGTGCTAAGGCCGTGTACTCTTAGGCCATATACTGACTTTTTCACACGGCTACTAGACACGCCCATGTGTCTTGGCCATGTGCTCCTAGGCTAGCTACTGACTTAGCCCCATGGTCACTAGGCACGCCCGTGTGCCACAACCGTGTGACATTATAGGCAATTTGCAAGACCAAAATGCCACTCACTTAGTGTCAATTCTCTAAGAAATCTACCAACACATTTCATGCATAATTAACAACCATAATATGCCAAAATAACCATTCAATCTATACATTCAAAAACAATCTCATCACAAGCATAATTCATCCATTACTTACTCAAAACTTGACCATTTCATGTGACATCCAACCATGCCAAAAACATGCTTCACACATCACATTCATTAAAGAAAATTCCCAACTCATATCTAGCCAAATCACATGGCTAAGTTCATATAACAAACTCATATCAAATACTAGCCTATACATGCCATATCTAGCTATATACATTTCCAAAGTGTACCAAAAATGAGTTTAGTAGTGTGATGACGATCCTTGACGGTCCCGAGCCTTCAAAATGAGCTTTAACGACCTATAAACAGAGAAAACACACACACGAGTAAGATTTCCAAAAGCTCGAGAAGTCATAATACAAACAAACTTAGCATGAAAGGCATATATGCACATAGGTACATTGACACAACTTAATGACTTAGCAAATTATCACATATATTCTTTGATCCATGTTGTCACATTCATCAATTCAAAAGTCTTATATAAACATAGCTCATTCATGCTTACTTTCACATATCATATTGTTATTCCAATATACGTAATCATCGTAGTGAGATCACATAGGTACTTACCTTATATACACACTTAGTGTATACATCAACGTACCTGAAACGAATATACAAATCACTTAACCATTCGTATCACAGACTTGCCCGTTGAACCGATAAGAACCTAATAGGATACTCAAAAAGCTTGAAATAGTTATACAATGCCAACGTCCCAGACGAGGTCTTACATGCATACAGATATTGATGCTACTGTCCTAGACAGGGTCTTACACAAATCAATACGATGCCGATGTCCCAGACATGGTCTTACACATAAAGATAATATCGATGCCAACGTCTCAGACGTGGTCTTACACATAAAGATAATATCGATGCCAACGCCCCAGACGTGGTCTTACACGAAGTCTCAAATCAACACCAACGTCTCAGACGTGGTCTTACATGACAAAATAGAACAGATACCTATGTATTCCTAGGTTCGTACAGGACTTCTCGGACATTGTCGCTAATTCGATCTTATCTCAAAATTCATTTGCTTAACACTTCATAAGCATTCATTATCAACGATAGGCATATGAATATGCTCGACTCAATACAATTACATTTATTTACAATATGACTTACCTCAGATTCGATTTATCAAAAATAGAAATGACTACTCGGTTACTTTCGCTTTCCCGCGATCTAAGTCCGTTTTCCTCGGTTCTTGATCTATACGTATTCAGAATTAAATCTTTTATTCACTAACTCATTCAATTCAATCCAAGGACACACATTTAGGGTTATTTACAAATTAACCCTCACATTTGCATAATTTATCAATTTAGTCCATATTTCTCAAAACAACAAACTCACAAATCATCTTTTAACCATGCTTAGCCGAATGTCCATACATCTCATACAAGCCCACAATTTCCATCAAATTTGCAATTTAATCCTTTAAATTATTATTTTCTCAATTTAGCCCTAATTAGCTAAATTCATCAAAATTTCAAGAACAAAGTATGTTCATCTAGCTCAAATCTTTCATTTAACACCTTAAATCATCTCAAAGCTTAACATATCAACCATGGAATATCTCATGAACATCACCAGTTCACAAAATTAATACATGGGCTTGATAGTAGGCAAAGCAATGATTGTAAAAACGTAGAAATTATCAAAAACCGATCAAAAACATACCTTAAATTAACCCAAAACCATGGCCGAACCCTTGCTTGTGTTTTTATTTTCTTTCTTTTATGAATTCGACAAGAAGATGATAAAGTAAGGCCACTTACACTTGTTTCTTTTTATTATAATAATATAATAATTTGTCTTTATTAACTAAATTACCAATTTAACCTTTGTTATAATTCATTAAAATCACTTAATACATGTCCATCTTTGTCCACTCATTTTAACTATGGTCTAATTACAACATAAGGACCTTCACTTTAATATTTCATAGCTAAAAGACACCTTTAGCTTATAGAACACAAGTTTTACACTTTATGCGATTTCGTCCTTTTTATCAAATTAAGCATTCAAACGATTAAATTTCTTAATGAAATTTTCAAACAATCATACTATCATGATGTAGACATTAAAATAATAATAAAATAATTATTTCAACCTCAGATTTGTGGTCCCAAAACCACTATTCTGATTCGACTAAAAACGAGCTGTTACATGCCCACCATTTGAGAATTGTTTTGCAAACTTTACGCGAAAAAGAATTGTTCTCTAAGTTTAGTAAATGTGAGTTCTGGCTCCGAGAAGTTAGATTTTTAGGACATGTAGTGTCAGCAGATGGTATTAGAGTTGATCCGAGTAAAATCTCAGTGGTGGTGGATTCGAAACCTCCGAAAAATGTATCTGAAGTCAAAAGTTTTCTGGGATTAGCCAGATATTATAGAAGATTTGTCAAGGGAGTTTCAATGATTGCTACACCATTGACGAAACTGTTGCAAAAAGATGTTAAATTCGAATGGTCTGAGAAATGTCATCAAAGTATTAATCAATTGAAAGCTTTGTTAACCGAGGAACCTGTCTTAGTTCAACCAGAGTCCAGTAAAGAATTTGTGATTTATAGTGATGCTTCATTGAATGGTTTAGGGTTGTGTTTTGATGCAAGAGGGCAAAGTGATAGCGTATGCTTCTTGACAGTTGAAACCGCACAAAAAGAATTATTTGACTCACGATTTAGAGCTTGCAGCTATTTTGTTTGCTTTAAAGATTTTGCGACACTTGTACGGAGAAAAATGCCACATCTTCACGGATCATAAAGGTCTGAAGTATTTGATGTCACAGAAATATTTGAATTTGAGACAACGTAGATGGCTCGAGTTATTGAAGGATTACGACTTGGTCATTGATTATCATCCGGGAAAGGCTAATGTTGTTGTCGATGCTTTGAATAGAAAATTGTTGTGTGTTTTACGAGCATTGAATACATGGTTGACGTTGATTAATGACAGTTCAATTTTAGCGAAATTAAAAGCTAAACTGACATTTTTACAACAAATTTATGAAGCTCAGACAAGTGATGATGATTTGATCGCTAAACAGAAAAAAATTTAGTCGACACCCGATTCAGATTTTCATGTTGTTCAGATGACAGTTTATACTTTAAAGATAGAATTTGTGTTTCGAGAAATTCTGATCTTATTCAGAAGATTTTACGGGAAGCTCACAGTAGTAGTTTGTCGATTCATTCTGGTAGCAATAAAATATACGGGGATTTGAAATAGATGTACTGGTGGCCAGTTATAAAAAGACAGATTTCAGAGTTTGTATCAAAGTGTTTAATATGTCAGCAAGTTAAAGCCGAACATCAGGTACCTTCTGGTTTGTTACAACCTGTAATGATTCTAAAGTGGAAATTGTAACAGCCCGTTTTCAGTGAAATTAGAATAGTGGTTTCGGGACCACAAATCCATAGTCAAAAAATTTATTTTATTATATTTTATGGTCTATAGCATGATAGCATTATCGTATAAAACTTTCATTAAGAAATTTTACCGTTTACATGCTTAATTTCATAACAAGGACTAAATCACGTAAAGTGCAAAAGTTGTGTTCTAATAGCTAAAGGTATTAAATATATATATAACTTTCAAGTGGAAGTCCTTATATGGTAATTAGCCCATTAATGAGATAGTGGATGATAATGGTTTGGCAATATTGAAATTTGAATGAATTTTAAAGGTTAATTTTGGATATAAGTAATTAAAGTTAATAATAAATAAAACAAAATTAAAACATCATTTTGTATCATCTTTCCCAACCGAATATCAAACAAAAGAAAGCCATTTTTGGGAGCTACATTTCGGAAAGCTCATTTTGTTCAATTAGGTATGAATTTTTAACTCGTTTTTAATGATTTTTATGTTTTCGGGATCGTTGTAGCTTAATCTAGCTAGTCCGGGGACTAATTTGTGAAACTATTAAACTGTTAGGGTTTTACCATTGATGAACATGCTTGATTTTTGAAGTTTGATGATAGAAAATGAATGGTTGTTGTTAGATAAACAACTTTTGTAAAGGAATTTTTAGTAAAATTCTCAAATAGGGGCTAAATTGAAAAATAGGAAATATTACATTGTGAAATTGTGAAATAATTGAAGTATAGTGCATGCTAAAGACCTATTTGATATTCAGCCATAGTGGGTTATGGTGAAATTGTGTAAATTTCCATTTTTATGAGTTAGGGACTAAATTGCAAATAATTAAAAGTATAGGGGCAAAATGGTAATTTTTCCAAAATATGTTTTGGATTAAATTGAGTGAAATATATGTTGAATTAAGTTAAATTTATCCGTATAGATCTAGTTAGACCTCGTACGGAGTTAGATCGAGGCAAAAAAAAATCTTAGATTAATCGCCTCTATATCTACGTATACTCGTTGAGGTAAGTTTGTGTAATTAAATTGAGTATTTATATGTTTTAATTGAATTATATGTGTGTGATTTGTATAATTGACATGTATAAATACCGATCGCATATCCGACGATGTATGTCGATTACCGAGTCCCATTTGAACCTTAGGAATTCATATGATACAAATGACATGTAATTAGGGTTACCGATTTGGTTGAGGCCCTGCATGTGTTGCAGACACACCACAGCTCGTATGAGCTTACCGATCTGCAGCTCGTGAGAGCATAACAATTCATAGCTCGTATGAGCATACATGTACAAGAGTTGACGGATTACAGTTTAGCACACTATGTGTGAGCTATCCCGAGTATCCAATGATATTCTAAATGGTTCAACGGGTAATGTTCTGATACGATAAGACATGTGTTCGATACAAACTATTACATGTATACATATGAACTATATGGAAAATGATATTACATGGTATATAGGTATATGAAATGGATGATACATGTATATGGAATTTGATTAATTGTTGAGCTCATCCATGATTTGGTTTATATATGTGTTTACATGACTAACATGGTTGATATATATGTGCTTAGGCATTTTGCCAATATATTTTGGGATATGCTTTGTTTACTTACCTTATATGTGAATAAATGGTAATTTAAATTCTATGTTATGCCAACTTACTAAGCTTAAATGCTTACTCTATGTAATTTCTTTGTTTTATAATGATTCGAAAGCTCGTTCGGGTCAGAAACTTATCGGAGCTATATCACACTATCCATCGGCTCTTTTGGTACATTCAATTTGTTTAATTTTGGTTATAATGGCATGTATAGGTTATTTTGGCTAATGTTAGCCTATGTGTTTTGGTTGTGGATATGACCATTTGGTTTGAATATGCATTTTGTGTAAGCCTTGAATGGTTGTGAATTAGTACTTGTTTGAATGACTTATTTGGTGTTTTTAGTGCACAAGTTATATGTAAATTATATGACCATTTGGAGCTAGTTTTTGTATGTCATATATGGTACATTTTGATATGTTTTTAAAGAGTAAATCAAGTGGCATAATATAGCTTAGTTTTGGTTAAGCCTTTGTTAGTTAAATGATCAAATTGTGTTTATATTTGCACATGTTTATGAATTGTCATTTGAGGTGTCTAAGGGCATATTGGTTGTATGTGAATATACTACATGTTTAAGGCTTGATTTTGCTTGTTTTGGATGCATTAATATGGCTTGTTTATATGCACAATGTTGAGAGCAGGTTGATGCCATATCAGTTGAGAAATATGGCTTGTAAAATAGCCTATTTTCGTCCACACGGGCGTGTGTCTCACCCGTGTGTGACACATGACTAGGTGACACGGTCGTGTGTCCCCTGTAGTTTTCAAAGGGTTGCAAGTCAGGCTGTTACAGGGCCTAGCACACGGCCTTGCACACGGGCGTGTGAAGTTGCTTCGAAGGGTACACAGCCTAGTATACGGGCGTGTGGCTTGGCCGTGTGGCCCTAGTCAGTGAGTTACACGGACACGAAAATGAGCTAGGACACGGTTGTGTGTCCCTATTTTGAATGCCCACACGGCCTAAGACACGGGCATGTCTCTTGGCTGTGTGACCCCTACAGCTTTGAAAATTTTCAATGTTTTTCGAAAAATTCTCTGAGTTTCTGATTTAGTCCTGACTTGTTTCTAATGCATATTTTGGGCCTCGAGGGCTTGTATATGGGACAATATGAACGATTTTGATTGGTTTTTGATATGTTATGAAATGTTTGAGTTTCTATTTGTTTATACTGTAAACTACGGTAATACTCTATAACCCTGTTCCAGCGACGGATATGGGTTAGGGGTGTTACATTTATTGGTATGAGAGCTACGGTTTAGTCGATTCTCGGACTCAACGTAGCGTGTATGAGTCTAGCTATACATGCCATTATATAGCCTGTGATAGTGTGATATCTCCTGACCATTTTAAAACAAGTTTTCACATAGCAATGACATCCAAATGAGCTGATTCTGATGAAGTAGAGAGCAACGTTCAAGCCACCATTCACGGAGTAGCTTCGAACGGTACGAGGCCCGTATCTAAGGGCCGGGGAGGAAAGGCTAAGGAAGCCTTCTTTCAGATGATGAATGAATGGTTTATCGAGTTCGTACGGATGAACCCAGCTGCTTAACAATCTCCACCCCTTCCTACTCCTCAACCGGTCCCTGTTATTCCTCAAGGTATGGAATTAATCCGAGTTAGTAAGCCTCCTGTTGATAAGATACGTAACTACGGGGCTGAAGAATTCTGAGCTACTGCTGAAGATGATCCCGAGAGAGCTGAATTCTGGCTAGAGAATACAATCAGGGTTTTTGATGAGTTATCCTGTTCACTGGCCGAGTGTGTTAAATGCGAGGTATCATTATTGAAAGATTCAACTTACCAGTGGTGGAACACGTTGATTTTTGTTGTGCAGAGAGAGCGGATCACTTTGGAATTTTTCCAAACTGAGTTTCGAAAGAAATATATTAGTCAGAGGTTTCTGGATTAAAAACGTAAAGAATTTTTTGAGCTTAAATAGGGCCATATGACTGTGTCAGAGTATGAGCCGGAATTTGTTAGATTGAACAAATATGCCCGAGAGTGTATTCCGACCAAGACTGGCATGTGTAAAAGATTTGTAGAAGGGTTAAACGAAGACATAAAACTTCTAGTTGGAATTGTTGAACTGAAAGTGTTCGTTGTACTGGTTGACCAGGCTCATAAGGCTGAAGAACTAAGTAAAGAGAAAAGACATGCTGATTTGGAAGCTAAAGACTCGAGAAAGAGATCGACTGGGAAGTCATATCAGTCAGTATCAAAGAAATCATAAGAACATCACAACCGTTCTACAGCTTCTGTGGGTTATTCTAGTAGAGACAGAGGTACCTGACGTTCCAGCCGAAACCCCAAGCTACATCTGTAGCGAGTGTGGGTAGTGTCAGAGATATCAGACCCGAGTGTAAACACTGTAACATATCACATTATGGTGAGTGTCGAGTGAAGAACAAAGCGTGTTTCAGGTGTGGTTCCATAGACAACTATCTTAGAGATTGTCCAGAGAAATCCGAGAAAGAGAAAGCTAAGACCACGAGACCGAGCAATAGAGCTTCCAGAGGTAGACCACCTCGTAATCCTAAAAATGTGAGTGGTAGCCGTGGTGTTACAAAAGACTACTGTGAGATCCGAGGCACGAGCACCGGCTATGGCTTATGCTTCTGCGCCAGATGTTATTACTGGTACTTTCTCTAATTATGATACTGATGTAACTGCTTTGATTGATCCGAGATCAACCCGTTCATAAGTGTGCATTAATTTAGTGTCTAGTAAGAATTTACCTATTGAGTCCATTGAATTTGTAGTTAAAGTATCGAACCCCCTAGGTTAGTATGTGTTAGTTGATAAAGTCTGCAAGAATTATCCTTTGATGACTCGGGGTTACAGTTTTTCGACTGATTTGATGCTGTTACCGTTTGATGAATTTGATGTGATTCTAGGTATGGATTAGCTAACTCTACATGATGCTGTTGTAAATTGTAGACGAAAGCTTACCGTATTAAAATGTCAGAACGATGAGATGCTTCGTATTGAATCAGAAAATCCGAGTGGGTTGCCTATTGCTATATCAGCTATGTCGGCATAGAAATATGTGAGAAAAGGTTGTAATGCTTATCTTGCTTATCTTGTAACACCCCTCACCCGTATTCAACGTCGGAATAGGGTTATGGAGCATTACTGGACTTATAACACATTTATACATATATTTCACATACAATTCCTCAATTCATATACAATTCATTCACAATCAATCATTTTGTACCTAGTACAAGCCTACGAGGCCTTAAACATGCATTGGGAGTGGTTCGGGACTCAACCTATAACTTTGGAAAATTTTAGAACACTTAAGAAATTTTCACAAAAATAGGGGACACATGCTCGTGTGGCCCGACCGTGTGTCTCACACGGACAACAGACACACCCGTGTCACAGGCCATGTGGACATTCGAAATGAGAACACATGGCCGTGTCCTAGCCCGTGTCCGACCCCGTGTAACTCTCTGACTTGGGTCACACAGCCAACACAAATGCCCGTGTGCCCTAAAAATGGACATACACGCCCGTGTGTCAGGCCGTGTGCTAGGCCGTGTCAAACCTGTAGGGTATACTGACTTATGTCACACGCCCATGTGTGGGGCCATGTAGAACATACTGACCTGATTTCTAATTCAACACTAGGGGACACACGGCCGTGTACGTGACCGTGTATCACACACGGTTGAGACACAGGCCCGTGTCTCTGCCCATATGGACAAAAATAGGCTATTTGTCAAGCCATTTTGCCACCCAACTTGCACAAACCTATACCAAATCAAATTACACAATTCATGGCTTAAAATAGGCTTCTAAATCAACCAATTCAAACATATTTCATGCACATTCTATACTCCTATTCTCCATTCAAACAAATCACAATACATGCTATATCACTTATACCAAATTCACATTTATAATTCAACTAATTATACACTTCTAAACATACATCATTATGCACCAAAATCATAAACATGTAGCTACTCTAATATCAACCATTTAATATCCACATTGCAAACCATACAAACACTCTTATATACATAACCAAACCAATCAAATTAAGCCAACTCTCATGGCTTTATGTACAAACCAAAACATAAGCATTTACAAACCAATTCAAATGGCACAACTCATTACCAAACTACATAACAAAATGACCATAATCCTATACATGCCATATAACCATAACATAAACTTAAAAGTACCCAAATGATAGTTTGACAGTGTGACGTAGTCTCCGACGATTCTCGAAACTGAGCTAGCTTTAAAATCACTATAAAACATGGAAAAATAAACAATGTAAGCTTTATAGCTTAGTAAGCTCGTATGAAATAAACTCAATTCAACTCATAAATATACATATCAACCAATAGAATATAGCAACTTATAGATCATTTAACTAACAAACCTTTCACATGTTTAATAATATGCTTATATGATTTAAAGCTTATAGGATTCATGTACATACCTGTACCATCTCGTATCAATCTCATACTCAACCATGTCTTTTATTTACCCATTGAACCATTCGGAATACTATCGAATACTACCGAAGTGCCACATATATAGCCAAAGCTATCTCAATTACATATCACATAAATGCTCACTCTCGAGCTATCAACGGGCCTGCTCACACAAGCTGTCAGTCAAGACATAGCTACACGGTGCTCCTCACACAAGCTTTCAAGTAACCGCAACACATGCCGGTATACTTAGCCACCGGTAGGACATACAGGACCAACACCTGGATCACATAATCACAAATCAGAATAACCCCTAATGACATGTCATTCGTATCCTAATCTATTCCTAAGGTTCAACCGGGATTTCACACTTGCCGAATCATCGTTAAATCATTGTCGAACATATCTGTAGTCTTGTATTCACAATTTATGCAATATCAAAGCATTTAAAATATATTTACAACAGAATTTATTACATACGAACTTACCTCGGATGTAAAAACAACTAAACTGGTCGATTAGTCGAGAACTTTGTTTTTCCCTCGATCTAGATCCGAGTTTCACTTTTCTTGATCTATATGTAATCAAAATTAACTTATTTCATCATCTCTCTATTAAATTTAGTCCAAAATTCACTTTAAGGCATTTTACACAATTGCCCCTAATGTTTCACATCTTTTACAATTTAGTCTTATTTCATAAAATCACAAATTCATGAAATTCAATACTAACCCTTGATAGCCGAATTACCATTATGTCCCTAACAGCCCATATTTTCCATTTATTTCACATTTTAACCATGAATTTTACACTTTTCACGAATTAATCCCTAATTTACATCTTTACTAAAAATCACTTAACAAAACTTGTATAACTAACATCAAACATTCATAATCTATCATTTAACATCAAAATACTCATGTATTCATCAATGGAAACATCTAAAATCTTTAGCAATTTTGCCAAATAGTCCCTAGGCTAGCTAGACGTAGTTGCAACGATCTCAAAAACATAGAAATCATTAAAAACGGGTTAAAAATGCATACCTAATTGAAGGAAATTAACTTGCTGAAATTCATGCCCTAGAATAAGCTTCTCTTCTTGCTTATTTCGGCTAAGAAAGATGAATGGATTCAAATTTTGTGTTTTTGTTTTATTTAATTTAACATTATTTACAAATTACCAAAATTAACCTTAAAAATATTCAATAATTACACCAAATGCCATGCCACTATCATCTACTATGTTATAAATGGGCTAATATCCACATAAGGACCTTTATTTTAAATTTCTATAGCTATTAGACACCTTTAGCTAATAGAACATCACTTTTGCACTTTACACGATTTAGTCCTTTTTATCAAATTGAGCATTCAAACAATAAAATTTCTTAACGAAAATTTCACACAATCATATTATCATGCTATAGACATTAAAATAATAATAAAATCATTATTTCAAATTTGGACTTGTGGTCCCAAAACCACTATTCTGATTTGACCAAAAATGGGCTGTTACAACTCTCCCCTTTAGGGATTTTCGTCCCCGAAAATCTTACCAGCAAAGAGGTTAGGGTACTATTTTCTCATAGCTTCCTCGGGTTCCCACGTAGCCTCTTCGACACTGTGTCATTGCCATAATACTTTCACCAAAGCTATGCTTTTATTTCTCAACTGTTTAACCTCTCGAGCTAAAATTCTGATCGGTTCTTTGTTGTATGTCATATCAGGTTGAATCTCAATATCTACCGGAGATATTGCGTGTGAAGGATCCAATCTATATCGACGCAACATCGAAACATGAAACTGATTATGGATTTTCTCTAATTCTGATGGTAAAGCTAGCCGATAAGCTACTGGCCCTATTCTTTCAATGATCTTGTACGACCCGATAAATGGCGGACTCAGCTTGCCTTTGCGACCAAATCTAAGGATTTTCTTCCACGGAGATACTTTCAGAAATACTTTATCACCTATCTAAAATTCAATGTCTTTATGTTTCAAATCTTCGTATGATTTCTGTCAATCTGAAGCTGCTCTCAGACTATCGCGTATTACTTTCACTTTTTCTTCAGTCTCTCGAATTAAATCAACTCCGTGAATCTTTTTCTCACTCAATTCAGTCTAGTACAATGGAGTTCGGCATTTGGGACAATACAAAACTTCGTACGGTGCCATTTTTACACTCGATTGAAAACTATTTTTATACGCAAATTCAACCAACGGCAAAAATTTCTCCCAGTTACTTTCGAATTCTAACACACAACAACGAAGCATATCTTCGAGAATCTGTATTACTCTCTCAGACTGACCGTCGGTTTGTGAATGAAATGTTGTACTAAAATTCAACCTCGTACCCAAAGCTTCCTGTAATTTCCTCTAAAATCGCGATGTAAATCTCGGATCTCTATCCAAAATAATCGAAACTGGCACCCCGTGCAATCTAACTATCTCAGAAATGTACAATTCAGCTAATTTATCAAGTGAATAGTCTATACGTACCAGAATGAAATGTGCTGAGTTCGTCAGTTGATCTACGACAACCCAGATAGCATCTTTCTTTTTTCGGAGACATAGGTAAACCCGATACAAAATCCATCGTAACTCTATCCCATTTCCACTTTGGTATCATCACAGGCTGTAGTAATCTCGAAGGCACTTGATGTTCAGCTTTGACTTGTTTACAAATCAAACACTTCGATACAAACTCTGAAATGTCTCGTTTCATACCCAACCACCAGTACAATTATTTCAAGTTATTGTACATTTTGGTACTCCCCGTGTGAACAGATAGACAACCATTGTGTGCTTCGTGCAAAATTTTCTGAATGAGCTCAGAATTCTTTGGTACACAAATTCTATCTCGGAACATTAAACAATCATCGGATCCGATCTGAAAGTCAGAATCACTAGTCGACTCACATTGCACTCTTTTGGCTTGCAATTCATTATCATATTTCTGAGCTTCACAAATTTGCTGAAGAAAAACCGGTTTAGCTTTCAACTCTGCTAGAATCGAACCATCATCGGACAAAGTTAATCTTATATTAATTGCTCTCAAAGCAAACAGAGATTTGCTATTCAAAGCATCTGCGACTACATTTGGTTTCCCCGGATGATAATCTATTACTAACTCATAATCTTCAAGCAACTCAAGCCATCTTCGTTGTTGCAAATTCAGATCTTTTTGGGTCATTAAATACTTCAAGCTTTTATGGTCGATAAAGATATGACACTTTTCACCGTATAAATGATGTCGCAAAATTTTCAATGCGAAAATAATACCGGCCAACTCTAAATCATGTGTCGGATAATTCTTTTCATACGGCTTCAACTGTCTGGAGGCATAAGCTACCACTTTTCCTTCTTGCATCAAAATGCAACCCAAACCATTCAATTACGCGTCGCTATAAATCACGAATCCTTTACCCAACTCAGGTTGAACCAACACTGGTGCCTCAGTTAACAATGCTTTCAATTGATTGAAAATCTGTTGAAATTTCCCATACCACTCGAACTTTACATCTTTCTGAAGCAATCTGGTCATCGGTGTAGCAATCATTGAGAACCCTTTAACAAAACATCGATAATAACCAGCCAATCCAAAAAAGCTTCTGACTTCAGATACATTTCTCGGTGGTTTCCAATCAACAACTGTAGAAATCTTGCTCGGGTCAACTCTTATACCTTCAGCTGAAACAATATGTCCCAAAAATCTGACTTCTCGGAGCCAGAATTCACATTTACTGAATTTAGCGAATAATTACTTATCTCTTAAAGTTTGTAACACAATTCTCAAATGCTCAGCATGCTTAGACTCATCTCGTGAATAGATCAGAATGTCGTCAATGAACATAACAACGAATCTGTCTGAATACGGTCTAAAAATCTGATTCATCAAATCCATAAAGACTGTAGGAGCATTAGTCAATCCGAAAGGCGTAACAAGAAATTCATAATGTATGTACCTCGTTCTGAATGCAGCTTTTGGCAGATCTGAATCTTTCACTCGCAACTGATAATAGCTAGATCTCAAATCAATCTTCGAAAATACTGTTGCCCCTTTCAACTGATCAAACAGATCATCTATATACGGATACTTATTCTTTATCGTAACCTTATTAAGTTATCGATAGTCAATACACATTCTCATTGACCCATCTTTCTTCTTTACGAATAACACTAGCGCACCCCAGGGTGAAAAACTAGGTCGTGCAAAACCTTTATCTGTTAACTCTTGCAACTGAGATTTCAATTCTTTCAATTCTGTCGGAGCCATTCTATACGAAGCTATAAATATCAGTGAAGTTCAGGGTACTAACTCAATAGGAAATTCAACTTCTCTGATCGGTGGTAACCCCAACAATTCTTCTGGAAATACATCCGGCTATTCACAGACTATTGGCACAGATTCAATCTTAGATTCTGACACTTTTGTATCTAAAACATAAGCAAGATAAGCTTCGCAACCTTTTCTCACACATCTCTGAGCTGACATAGACGAAATTACAATCGAAAATTCACTCGATTCATCTGATTCAATTTGAATAATTTCACTATTCTGACATTTCAATTCAATGAACTTTCGTCTACAATTTACAACAGTATCATGCAGAGTCAACCAATCCATACCCAGAATTACATCGAACTCATCAAATGGCAAAAGCATCAAATCGGCCGGAAAATAGTAACCCCGAGTCATTAAAGGACAGTTCTTGTAAACTTTATCAACTAGAACATACTTGCCTAAGGGGTTCGATACTTTAATCACAAACTCAGTAGATTCAATAGGCAAACTCTTAATAGACACCAAATTCATACATATATACGAATGAGTCGATCCATGATCAATCAATGCAATTACATTAGTGTCGTAAAGAGAAAATGTACCGGTGATAACATCGGTGATGATGCATCTTCGCGAGCGCGAATAGCGTAAGCTCTAGTAGGTGCTCTGGCCTCAGATTTCTTAGCCAAATCTTTTGTCACGCCTCTACTACTGGTTACATTTCCCGCATTGCTCGGTGGCCTCCCTCTATTAGCTGTGTTACTCGGTCTTGCATTCTGAATCTTTTCTTTCTCAACAAACTCTGGGCAATCACGTCTGAAATGATCTTGTGAAAAAAATTTGAAACAAGCCCGATTATTCATTCTACATTCACCAGGATGTCATCTTCCACATTGCTGACATTCAGGTCTATAATTTCTCACATTGCCAACACTCGAAACCGATGTAGCTTGAGTTTGAGGACTTGAGTATTATTTTCCATGATCTCTGTTCAAATACCCGATTGAAGCATTTGGATGAGTGTATGAATCTCTGGATTTCTTTGATGAAGATTGACATGGCTTACTCATCGATCTTTTTCTCGAGTCTCTAGCCTCTGAATCTGCTTTTCTCTTTTCTTTGCTAAGTTCCTCAGCTTTGCAAGCTCTATCAACCAACATAACGAATTCTTTTAATTCAAGCATCCCGACTAAAAGTTTAATATCCTCATTCAATCCATCAACAAACCGTTTATACATGATTTCTTCAATAGAAACGTACTCCCTAGCATACTTGCTCAATCTTACGAATTCTCTTTCATACTCAGTCATTGTCATACAACCTTGTTTCAATTCTAGAAATTCTTTATGCTTTTAATCGAGGAATCTCTGACTTATATATTTCTTCTGAAACTCCATCTGAAAGAATTCCCAGGTAACTCTCTCTTTCGGTACTACAAACACCAAAGTATTTCACCATTGATACGTAGTGTCCCTCAGAAGTGATACAACACATTTTAAACACTCACCTGGTTTGCAAGAAAGTTCATCAAATACCCGAATAGCGTTTTCCAGCCAAAATTCAGCTATCTCAGGATCATCATCAATGGTAGCTCTGAACTCTTTGGCCCCGTACTTTCAAATCTTATCAACTGGAGGCTTATCCATTCGTTGAAGTTCCACAACTTGAGGAGCTACGGGAACTGGTTGGGGATTAGGTGGGGGTGGAGGTTATTGAGTAGCCGGATTTGTCCGGACAAATTGTGTGAACCACTCGTTCATCATTTGGAAAAAAGGCTTCTTTAGCCTCTCCTCCGTGACTACTCGATACATTTCTAGATTCAGACAGCGTTGTCTCTTGAGTGGGAGCTGGCGCATTACTTTCGACATCATCAGCTACAACTCGATTGGGATCCATTTGCTATATGAAAGCACAGTTTAAATTGTCAAGAGTTATCACACTATCACAGGTTATATATGGCATGTATAGCTAGACTCTCACATACGCTACGTTAGTCCTAGAATTGACTAAATTGTAGCTCTGATACCAATAAATGTAACACCCCTCACCTGTATTCAATGTCGGAATAGGGTTATGGAGCATTACCGGACTTATAACACATTTATATATATTTCATATACAATTCATTCACAATCAATCATTTTGTCCCTAATACGAGCCTACGAGGCCCTAAACATGAATTGGGAGTGGTTCGCGACTAAACTGATAACTTTTGAAACATTTTGAACACTTAAGAAATTTTCAAAAAAATAGGGGACACACGCCCATGTGGCCCGGCTGTGTGTCTCACACGGCCAATAGACATTCTCGTGTCACAGGCTGTGTGGACATTCAAAATGGGAACACATGGTAATGTCCCAGCCTGTGTCCGACCCCATTTAACTCTCTGACTTGGGTCACACGGCCAACAGACACGCTCGTGTGACACGCCCGTGTGCCCTAAAAATGGCCATACACGCCCGTGTGCCAGGCCGTGTACTAGGCCATGTCAAACCTGTAGGGTATACTGACTTATGTCACACAGCCAAGTCACACGCCCGTGTGTGAGGCCGTGTGGAGAATACTGACCTGATTTCTAATTCAACACCAGGGGACACACGATCGTGTACGTGACCGTGTATCAGACACAGTTGAGACACAGGCCCGTGTCTCTGGCCGTGTGGATAAAAATAGGCTATTTGTCAAGCCATTTTGCCACCCAACTTGCACAAACCTATACCAAATCAAATTACACAATTCATGGCTTAAAATAGTCATCTAAATCAACCAATTCAAACATATTTCATGCACATTCTATACTCCTATTCTTCATAGACACAAATCACAAAACATGCTATATCACTTATACCAAATTCACATTTATAATTCAACTAATTATACACTTCTAAACATACATCATTATGCCCAAAATCATAAGCATGTAACTACTCTAATATCAACCATTTAATTGCGTAAAATGCAAAAGTTGTGTGCTAATAGTTAAAAGTGCTTAATTTCCATGGTTTATTAAATGAAAGGTCATTATGTTGTTATTAGACCATTGATAGTGGAATTTGACATAAATGGCAATTAAATGAATGATTTTATAATGTTTGAATTAAGGTTAAAATTGTAAAATGGTTATTAATGTTTATTAATTAAAACAAAACATGAATTAGTGGCCATTTTGTGTTCATCTTGCCGAAAATACAAAGAAAGGAAAGAAAAGAAAGCTAGCTAGGGTTCGGCTAGAATTTTGCTTAATTAAGGTATGTGTTTTGATCCATTTTTGATGATTTCTATGTTTTTGTGATCGTTGCTTCATGTTCTCTTAAGCCCATGCCTTAATTCATGAAATTGATGATGATTTTGAGTTATGCCATTGTTGATTTTGTGAGCTTTGTGATGTTTGATGATGAAAACTAAGTGTTTAATAATTAATAAACATATTTTCTAAAGTGATTTTGAGTAAAAAATGAATTTTTTGGGATTTGATTGAGAAATGTGAAAACTTTGTGTTGAAATGTGAAATAAATGTGAAATATGGGCTGCTAGGGGCACTATGGTAATTCGGCTAAGCATGGATTAAATTGGATTTTGTGAATTTGATGTATTTGTGAAATAAGGACTAAAATGTCAAAATGTGGAATTATGAGGGCTAAAGTATAAAATGTCCTAACTATGTGTTTATGGATTATTTTGGATGAAGATGAGATTGAATGAGTTGAATTTGATATTATATAGATCAAGAAAAGAGAAATTTGGACCTAGATCGAGGCAAGAACAAAGTGCTCGATTGATCGACTGGTATCGTTGTTTCTACGTCTGAGGTAAGTTCGTGTATAATACGTATTATTTAACAATGTTCATAGGTGATAAAATGAATGGAAATGTGATTGTGGAGTTTGGTAATGTGAAATATGTGTTCGAAGATATGTAGCACTAAGTGTGCGTAAATAGAATCATTACAGTGATGAATGGCACTAAGTGTGCGGAATAATGAAAGCATTGGTTGTATTATTTGGCCCTACGTGTGCGATACCGAGACAAATTCGGTTATATGTGATGGCACTAAGTGTGTGATATTATTATAGCTTCAGTTAATTAATTGGCACAAAGTGTGCGAGTTTATCAAACGATTAAAGAGGACCGAATGAATTATGGCATCGAGCATGGATGTGGTAAATGTGATAGATAAATACGTGATGGTATTGGTATGTATAGAACCTAAGTGGTTGATGATATTGTGTATGAGATAGATGGAAGATTATGTGAATGAATGATGAGAAAAGTTGGATTGAGTAGCATTATGAATGCTTGTATATAAACCTATAGATATGGTATGAAAATGAGTAAAAGCCATGGATAAGATTAAGTAGTGATGTGAATTGAACTAAGTGTTAGTTAATTTTGCATATTGAATTTGAATTGTTGAGTTAATTGTGTTATATTATGAACT
This sequence comes from Gossypium sturtianum, assembly GCA_025698515.1. Classification (NCBI taxonomy): domain Eukaryota; kingdom Viridiplantae; phylum Streptophyta; class Magnoliopsida; order Malvales; family Malvaceae; genus Gossypium; species Gossypium sturtianum. Next base: position 73,377,029 of record CM046953.1, read on the forward strand.
TACTAAGCTTTATAGCTTACTGTGTGAAGTCTTTCTCTGTTTTACAGTGGTATTTAAAGCTAGCTCGGATCCGGGAATTGTCAGCGACTCAATCACACTATCGGATAACTATTTTTGGTACCTTTTGAAAGTTGTATATATATATGGTATATGGCATGTATAGGCTAGTGAAGATGTGGGATGTTTTGAGATGTATAAATCTTGTCATGTGATTTGGCTTGATAGTGGATGAGACTTTGAATTGATTTTGGTATATGTTTTGCTATGTGAAAATGGTGTATGTGAGGTGTATATATAGTCTTGTGTGAATGGCCATTATGGTATGCTTTGGTAAAATAGAAATGGTATGTTTCGTGCTTGATTTGGTATTTGAGATGGTGAATGATTTGTATGTTATTTGATGTTGGAATTGAACATGTAGTGATGACCCAAAATTGGGTGGCAAATTGGCCTTGTAAATGGCCTATAATTGCCCACACGGGTGAGCACACGGGCGTGTGTCTCAACCGTGTCCTTCAATGACCCAATTCGAAGCTAGTCAGACTTGCACACGGACTAGACATACGGGCGTGTGACAGGCCGTGTGATTCAAGTCAATGTTGCACACGGGTCAGACACACGGGCGTGTGACAGGCCGTGTGACCCAAGTCAGTGTTGCACACGGGATAAGACATGGTGTAAGGCATGGCCGTGTGAGGCACACGACCTAGCCACACGGGCGTGTGCCCTGTTTTGAAGAGAAAAATTTTCAAATTTTCGTAAAATTTTTAAATGTGATCGGTTCAGTCTTGAACCACTTTCAAAGCATGTTTAAGGTCTCGTAGACCTTCTAAAGGTTCTTTGTGTTATTGATTAACTATGATATGCTGATGTGTGAGCAATGGTTGTTAGATGTTATGATTTGACCGGTAATACCTCGTAACCCTAGTCCGGTGATGGATATGGGTGAAGGGGTGTTACACAATTTTGACATGAAATAATCTGAACTCGAGACGAATTGTTATGAAAATGTAATTGAAATACAGGGATATGATTTGTATATGTTATATGAATACATGATGTGGAAAATATATGTACTTGGAAATCTAATTAATGTTGAGCTCATACATGTTTCTTGCTATTTATATGAAATATGTGACTAACAAGGGTGATGAGGATATGTGTTAGAGCTCGTGACCAAATTGATTGAATGTGCCTTGCATGTTTATCTTCAATTTAAATGAGTGATAAGTTAATTACCATGTTATACGAACTTACTAAGCATTTCATGCTTACTCTGTTTTATTTTACCCTGTTCTATAGTAATTCGGAAGCTTGTTGGATTGGTAGCTTGGCGGAGATCACTCGCACTATCCATCGACCCATTTCGGTATATATATATGGTAAATCAATTATGGTTATAATGGCATGTATAGGTTAATTGGCTAATATTGACATGTAAATGTTTTGAATGAAACTAGCCATTGGAATGGCTTGTGTTTAACATATTTTGATATATTTATAAGTGGATCTATCATGTTTGAAGAATGAATGTGATCATTCATATATGCATTTGGTAAATAGGTAAGTATGAATGATAGATTCACATGATAATAAATTGTCATATGAGGTACCTAAGGATACATTGGTTGTATGTGATATTATGTCATGTTTAAGACATGATTTGGACTTGTTTTAAATGCTTTGATATGGTTTGTGAATGTGTTTGAGTGTTGGTGTAGGTGGAAGACAAGTTGGGTGAAAAATGTGGCTTGGAAAATAGCCTGTTTTCGTCCACACGGGCAGAGACACGGGCGTGTGTCTCAGTCGTGTGTGACAGACGGCCTATCACATGGGTTTGTGACCTGGCCGTGTGTCCTCTGCATCATTAAAATGTCAAAACAGAATGCCCAGAATTGATCACACGACCTAGCACACGGGCGCGTGACTTGGCTGTGTGACCCCTTCTCCTATACACAGCCTTGCACACGGGCATGTGACTCGGCCGAGTGACCCAAGTCAGAGAGTTACACGGCCTGAGGCACAGGCATGTCCCATAGCCGTGTGAACCACACAGACGTGTGACCCCTACACCTAGGAAAAATTTTGAGATTTTAGGAAAAATTCTCTTAGTACACGGTTTAGTCCCGACTCATTTCTAATGCATGTTTTGGACCTCGAGGGTTCATATAAGGGACTTTATGTTTGATTTCTGACATGAATACTGTATAAAATGAAATATCTTTTTACTTGATCTGTATATTCTGGTAATACTTCGTAACCCTGTTCCGATGATGGATATGGGTTAGGGGTGTTACAAAATCAAGCCTTAAACATGTAGTATATTCACATACAACCAATATGCCCATAGACACCTCAAATGAAAATTCATAAACATGTACAAATATAAACACAATTTGATCATTTAACCAACAAAGGCTTAACCAAAACTAAGCTACATTATGCCACTTGATTTACTCTTTAAAAACATATCAAAAAGTACCATATATGACATACAAAATGTAACGCCCCGAATTTTTGGGCCTAGAAGAAATGGGCTTCGTGTGCCGGAGGAATTGGAATTTAGTTGTGCATGTGAATAACATAAAAGTGCGTCTGCTTTGGTGGTTAAGGGTCCTGAGAAGTATTGGAGAAGTCTTGGGTTCAAACCTGGGCTTTAGAAAAATATTGGTTTTAGGTGAATAAAACCCTGGATGTAAGTAAGTAGGCTTTAAGAATATTGTTGGGGAAATCATGACACAAGAAGGGTTGGTGATCCAGTGGTAGTGGCGTCATTATGGTTACAAGGGGATCTTGAGTTCGAATCGCATGAGATGCAAAGGGATTTTATTTTATTTCCATGAGGTGAGAGAGGTAGAGTTGGATTAAAACTCTCTTGGGGTGGTTATTGACTTGGTCTTGGATGAAGCTGTTTGGGAGTTTGAGACGACTGTGGATCCAGTATTGATCCGTTATGGTCGCACGGGTCGCATGAGACGACTGTGGACCGACGGACGGCTTAAAGCCGTGTAACCTGATTATGGCTCTGTGCCAACCTAAATATGGCTCTGTGCCATATTGATTATGGCTTTGTGCCAATCGTATTTACCCGTGGCTATGTGCCTAACATATATATTGATGACTCTGTGTCGATCATAATTACCCGTGGCTGTGTGCCGATTATATGTAAAATCCCGAAATTGGGCCTACTAGGATTGGGCCCAATGGGCCTTGATTTTAAAATTTTTGAGAACGGCATTAATGCAAGTTAGACTTATTAGGTAAGTTATTTTGGAAGGTTAGAGGGCTTCTATGAAGTCCCGGGATCAAATATTAGCTTTGGGGAAATTTTGGTTTTAGGTGAAAAAAAAAAAACCCTGGAAGTTGGCAGGTAGGCCTTAAGAATAAAATGTGGGGAAAAATGACAAAAGGAGTGTGTGGTGTAGTGGCAAAGTGACGCCACTTAAGAGGCAAGGGAGTGACGCCACAAGGAAGGAAGGAGGTCCAAGGTTCAAGTCTTGGCTTTTGCATTTTGGTTTTCTTTTTACTTGGACCTCAGAACTTGGCTATAGATTTATATTTAGTTGCGCATGGTTTAAGACACAAGATGAGTTTGGGGCCAAGTGGTGTGGTGTGGATTATGTTGCAAGGAGCACAGGTTCGAATCTCATGAGAAGCAAGGAGTATTTATTTTATGATGCGGACGGGAAGAGTTTGATTGAACTTAAACTCTCATCGACGAAGGATCCCACAACGGAAAGATACAAAGAAGGAAGGTGGAGATCTAGCTATATAAAGAGCATTCCGGGAGGAGGTTGACACCTTGGAAGGCGTTTGGGCACAGGAGTGGTCGGAGCGCGAATTAACACCGCAGAGTCCTATCGGTGTGTAACTCTCTCTACTCTAGTCAGAGGCGGCAAATGCGAAGTGCCGATCACGGCAATAGTAGCTACACGAGCGTGCGGCGCTGCGTGTGGGGCTTCGACGCGATAGTTGAGGCCATCGGTAGTATTCTTGTGGGTTGAAATTTTGCTTGGGCCGCGATGGGCGAAGGGGCCCAATGGGCCCGTGGGCCTAATATAGTAAAATGTATGATGGTGTAGTATACGATGAACTAGACTAGGTGAATCTCATAAACGTGGCTAGATTTGTGTTAGGTGGGCCACACGAGCGTGTGGGCCCGAATGGCGAAATTGGGCTTTAGGCCCAATAGTCCATTTCGACGAGAAATGGTAGTTGGGTCGCTCGGGCGACATCTGGGCCTTTGGAAAGGCCATTCCGGTACGAAATTACCTGAAATACCCTTAGTGGGTAAATTTATGAAATACCTCGAAGGGTAAATTATGAAAATGCCCTTGATGGGTAAATTACCGATATACCCTTGGTGGGTAAATTACGAAAATGCCCTTGGTAGGTAAAATTACGCTTATACCCTTAGAGGTTGGTTAGGGTGATTATGTTGTTTTATGTCCTGTCGATTATGATGGTAATTCATGTTATACTTATATTTGATATATGTCTAGCATACATGACATAATCGCATACACAATTATTATGTCATATTGCATGGGTATGATGAGAGGAGGGGGGAATATGATATCCGTGTCTTTGGGACACCAAGTGGTTTGGCACCACCGGTGGTTTGGTACCACAGATTGATTATTGTGACTTTGGGTCACGAGGTTTGGCACCTCGGCGTCTCGCCCCAGTGGCTTAGCACCACAGTGGGTTGGCCCCACGATTGATTATACGGGATTGACGCCAGTGATTTGGTATCACACGATCGGTTGGCCCCATCATTGGATTCGTGACTTCGGTCACCAGTGATTTGGTATCACATTCGTGTCTTTAGGACACCAGAGGTTGGGCACCTCATAGCGTCGCCCCGGTGGCTTAGCACCAAAGTGGGTTGGCCCCACAGCTGATTATACGGGATTGACGCCAGTGATTTGGTATCACACGATGGGTTGGCCCCATCATTGGATTATTCGTGACTTTGGGTCACCAGTGGTTTGGCACCACAATTATGGATATCGTGACTTTGGGTCACCGGTGGTTTGGCACCACGGTGGTTTGGTACCACACGGGGTAGAAAAAGAGTTGCGGATGGCTAGGTTTGGGTGCATGATATGCATATTTTCATATGAAATTGTGTAAGGGCTCGTTGGATGGGGATTTACACACCGAGTCTCGATGACTCACCCCTTAGTTAAATTTTGCGGTAATCATTAGATCGCGGATTTGGGAGCCGAGGTGGACTCGTGGAGGCCATACATATGTTCACTCGTAAATTCGTTTCTTTTATTTGGACTTATTTTTATTTGAGTTTCGTTATGTAATAAGGCCTTGGGTATTTTATTTGGTTTCACTTTCAATTTGTTTATTGCTTATTATTAAATGATCAATATGGGATTTTCCTAAAATGATAATAAACCATTTCTTATTCAAAATTACTTAAACTCGATTTCTCACCACAACTATAAAGAATATGAGCTTTTTAACGAATGCGCAGCTTTTTAGACATTCCTTTCAAGTGACATGCCAGTTTCTGGCCGTAACGTTTAGGCCGGGTTTGGGGTGTTACAATTATGGTATCGAGCCTAGGTTCAAAACTCTACTGTGGGTTTGGGTTCAAAAAATGTTTTCAAAAGATGGTTTGGAAAATGGTTTAGAAAAATATATATCTGTTCTTTTTGTTGAAATATGGCACCCAAGTCTCAGGCACCAACATGCACCGTAAGTTTCGATACTTTTCTTTGTTATATGTTGTATTTTGAATATCTATTCTGTGTGTTTGGGTTGGATGTAATGTTCGGATATAGAGTTGATTAAATGCATTGAAATATTTGTCCGCTTTAATGGTTAGGTGTTTTTAAGTATGTATAGGATTTCTAAATTCTAGTTAAAAGTATATTAGGGTTATTGGAATCAGAGTGCGCAGCGTGAGCACAGTGTTGTAGGTTAGGTTGTACGAATGTTCCTGTAGTTGGAAATTTCGAGGACGAAATTTCTTTAAGGAGGGTAGATTTGTAACATCCCGAAATTGGGCCTACTAGGATTGGGCCCAATGGGCCTTGATTTTAAAATTTTTGAGAACGGAATTAATGCAAGTTAGACTTATTAGGTAAGTTATTTTGGAAGGTTAGAGGGCTTCTATGAAGTCCCGGGATCAAATATTAGCTTTGGGGAAATTTTGGTTTTAGGTGAAAAAAAAAAACCCTGGAAGTTGGCAGGTAGGCCTTAAGAATAAAATGTGGGGAAAAATGACAAAAGGAGTGTGTGGTGTAGTGGCAAAGTGACGCAACTTAAGAGGCAAGGGAGTGACGCCACAAGGAAGGAAGGAGGTCCAAGGTTCAAGTCTTGGCTTTTGCATTTTGGTTTTCTTTTTACTTGGACCTCGTAACTTGGCTATAGATTTATATTTAGTTGCGCATGGTTTAAGACACAAGATGAGTTTGGGGCCAAGTGGTCGTGGTGTGGATTATGTTGCAAAGGAGCCTGGTTCGAATCTCATGAGAAGCAAGGGAGTATTTATTTTATGATGCAGACGGGAAGAGTTTCAGATTGAATTTAAACTCACTGACGAAGGATCCCACATCGGAAAGATACAAAGAAGGAAGGTGGAGATCTAGCTATATAAAGAGCATTCCAGAGGAGGGTTGACACCTTGGAAGGCGTTTGGGCGTGGAGTGGTCGGAGCGCGGATTAACACCGAGTCCTATCGGTGTGTAACTCTCTACTACTCTAGTCAGAGCGGCAAATGCCGATCACGGCAATAGTAGCCACACGAGCGCGCGAGCGCACGTGTGGGGCTTCACGCGATAGTTGAGGCCATCGGTAGTATTCTTGTGGGTTGGTTTTGCTTGGGCGCGATGGGCGAAGGGGCCCAATGGCCCGTGGGCCCAATATAGTAAAATGTATGATGGTGTAGTATATAGTGAACTAGACTAGGTGAATCTCATAAACGTGGCTAGATTTGTGTTAGGTGGGCCACACGAGCGTGTGGGCCCGAATGGGCCGAAATTGGGCTTTAGGCCCAATAGTCCATTTCGACCAGAAATGGTAGTTGGGTCGCTCGGGGCGACACTGGGCCTTTGGAAAGGCCATTCCAGGTACGAAATTACTGAAATACCCTTAGTGGGTAAATTACTGAAATACCCTTGAAGGGTAAATTATGAAAATGCCCTTGATGGGTAAATTACCGATATACCCTTGATGGGTAAATTACGAAAATGCCCTTGGTAGGTAAAATTACAGTTATACCCTTAGAGGTTGATTAGGGTGATTATGTTGTTCTATGTCTGTCTGATTATGATGGTAATTCATGTTATACTTATATTTGATATATGTCTAGCATACATGACATACTCGCATGCATACTAATTATTCTGTCATATTGCATGGGTATGATGAGAGGAGGGGGAATATGATATCCGTGTCTTTGGGACACGGTGGTTTGGCACCACCGGTGGTTTGGCACCACCGGTGGTTTGGTACCACAGATTGATTATTGTGACTTTGGGTCACCAGAGGTTTGGCACCTCAAATGCCTCGCCCCAGTGGCTTAGCACCACAATGGGTTGGCTCCACGATTGATTATACGGGATTGACGCCGGTGATTTGGTATCACACGATGGGTTGGCCCCATCATTGGATTCGTGACCGGTCACCACCGATTTGGTATCACATTCGTGTCTTTGGGACACCGTGAGGTTTGGCACCTCATAGCGTCTCGCCCCAAAGTGGCTTAGCACCACGATGTGAGTTGGCCCACACGGTGATTATACGGGATTGACGCCGGTGATTTGGTATCACACGATGGGTTGGCCCCATCATTGGATTATTCGTGACTTTGGGTCACCGGTGGTTTGGCACCACAATTATGGATATCGTGACTTTGGGTCACCGGTGGTTTGGCACCACCCGGTGGTTTGGTACCACACGGGGTAGAAAAAGGAGTTGCGGATGGCTAGGTTTGGGTGCATGATATGCATATTTTCATATGAAATTGTGTAAGGGCCTGTTGGATGGGGATTTACACACCGATTCTCGATGACTCACCCCTTAGTTAAATTTGCTGGTAATCATTAGATCGCGGATTTGGGAGCCGAGGTGGACTCGTGGAGGCCATACATATGTTCACTCGTAAATTCGTTTCTTTTATTTGGACTTATTTTTATTTGAGTTTTTGTTATGTAATAAGGCCTTGGGTATTTTATTTGGTTTCAGCTTTTAATTTGTTTATTGCTTATTATTAAATGATCAATATGGGATTTTCCTAAAATGATAATAAACCATTTCTTATTCAAAATTACTTAAACTCGATTTCTCACCACAACTATAAAGAATATGAGCTTTTTAACGAATGCGCAGTTTTTAGACATTCCTTTCATGTGACATGCCAGATTCGGTCGTAACGTTTAGGCCGGGTTTGGGGTGTTACATTATATTACCGTCGCTGATGGCTATGTACCAAACTTATTACAGTTACCGATAGCTTTGTGCCATCTTGATTATGGCTTTGTGCCATCCTGATTATGGTTTATAACCATTCTGTTTATGGATTTTAGCCGTTGTGTCTACGGTGCCGAGCCGTTCTATTGACTTAGTGCCGCAACCAGTGCTAAGCTTGGTATGTTGGCTGGGTGGGTCGATTTTATCCCTACGTAAGTGTAGGGTTTGTACGGGTGGTGTGTTGGCTGGATCGGGGTGGGATGCATCCTCATACTGTTGCATATCTGTTTATGAGATCTGTCACTATACTGGGCTTAGGCCACTTGTTTTGTTATTGGTTTGGGCTAGGCCCAATTGATTCTGTTATGGGCTGTGACCCAAATGATATTATAGTGGGCTTTGGCCCACGTATGCTCTGAACTGGACGGTATTGTTACTGTTATAGGGCTTTGGCCAAGATCATTTTGGTTTACATTTTCAGATATTGATCGTTACTCTAGTAAGGGGATTACACATCGAAGTTTTCGTAAACTCACCCCGTTTTTAATCGTCAAGGAGTAATCCCCAGCGTTAGGAGGATCGGTCTTTGCGCGAGGGACTCGGAGGTGACCACACGATCGCGATCATGTTATGCTTTGGACTTTATATATGTTTTAAACTCCGTTTTGGGTTTTAATTTACGTAATAAGGCTCTCTGGATTTAATTCTGAATTTGGGATTTTGTTACGTTTTATATCTGTTAGACGTAGATGAGTTTTCAACCCAATTACTGCTTTTAAAACATACTTTTTAAACTTCTTTACCTTAAAATTAGCTTCCGCAACTAAAAGAGATTTTTAACGAAGTAATAACGTTTTTAAAAGTGATTAACTTTTCATTGAACCACGTTTTGAAATTGAACGAACACAAACTGAGACTTTAATTTCTTTAAGGAGGGTTTTCAATGAAAACATGGTTTTCGAAAAACTCTTCATTGTGACACGCCAGATTCGGGCCTAACTTCTGGGCCGGGTTTGGGGTGTTACACAAAAACTAGCTCCAAATGGTCATATAATTTACATATAACTTGTGCACTAAAAACACCAAATAAGTCATTCAAACAAGTACCAATTCACAACCATTCAAGTCTTACACAAAATGCATATTCAAACCAAATGGTTATATCCGCAACCAAAACACATAGGCTAACATTGGCCAAAATAACCTATACATGCCATTATAACCAAAATTAAACAAACATGGTTGATGTATATATGTGTTTTTACATCCGAGGTAAGTTCGTATGTAATAAATTTTGTTGTAAATATATTTTAAATGCTTTGATATTGCATAAATTTTGAATACGAGACTACGGATATGTTCGACAATGATTTAACAATGATTCGGAAAGTGTGAAATCCCAATTGAACCTTAGGAATATATTAGGATACGAATGACATGTCATTAGGGGTTATTGTGATTTGTGATTATGTGATCCGGGAGCTGGACCTGTACGTCCTACCGGTGGCTGAGTATTCCGGCATGTGTTGCGACTACTTGACAGCTTGTATGAGCAGCACCGTGTAGCTACGTCTTGACTGACAGCTTGTGTGAGCAGGCCCGTTGATAGCTTGAGAGTGAGCATTTATGTGATATGTGATTGAGATAGCTTCAGTTATATATGTGGCACTTTGGGTGCGACTTTCCCATGTATCCGATAGTATTTTGAATGGTTCAATAGGTAAATAAAAGACGTGGTTGAGTATGAGATTGATATGAGATGGTACATGTATGTACATGAATCGTATAAGCTTTAAATCGAAGAAATTGTGAAGTGCACATATAAGCATATTATTAAACATGTGAAAGGTTTGTTAGTTAAATGATCTATAAGTTGCTATATTTTATTGGTTGATATGTATATTTATGAGTTTAATTGAGTTTATTTCATACGAGCTTACTATGCTATAAAGCTTACATTGTTTATTTTTCCATGTTTTATAGTGATATTAAAGCTAGCTCAGATTCGGGTATCGTCGGAGACTACGTCACACTGTCCAAATATCACTTTGGTACTTTTAAGTTTATGTTATGGTTATATGGCATGTATAGGATTATGGTCATTTTGTTATGTAGTTTGGTAATGAGTTGTGCCATTTGAATTGGTTTGTAAATGCTTATGTTTTGGTTTGCACATAAAGCCATAAGAGTTGGCATAATTTGGCACAGAACTTTCACATATACTTTATCACATGCCATAAACGTCAAAAATAATATTAAAATATTTTTTGATTTGGATTTGTGGTCTCGAAACTACTATTCTGACTAGGGTCTAAACCGGGCTGTTACATTTTGCCCATTAAATCATTTGAAATATCAATGTCACGCGGGTAGTATACCTAAGGTGTAAAAATCTATAATCATGAATGAACATATTCATCAAACAAATTCCATGTTTATATATCAACATCTCATATTTCCATATATCTTGTATCATCATTTTAATGTATTTCGGCAGATACGTGTAATAATTTATTTCGTGTTCATATCTTCTCATGTCAAAAATTTGCCCGTTGAATTTTATTTGAAATATCGATGGATACCCAGGTAGTACACTCGTAGTGTACAAATTAGCAATCCATCAATTCATATTCGGGAGTGCTCATTAAAGCACATAATCGGGAAATCCTCTCTCGAGCCATATAACAGGAAACTCACAAAGAGCCATTAATCAGGAAGCTCACAAAGAGCCTATCGGGAAGCTTATCTAGGCTATATAACGGGTAGCTCACACAGAGCCATAATCAGAAAGTTCACATATAACTTTTAATCAGGAAGCTCACGAAGAGCCTTTAATCAGGAAGCTCACGAAGAGCCATTAATCAGGAGCTCCGGATAGCCATATATCGAGAAGTTCAAGCGAGCCATATCAGGACGCTCACAAAGAGCTGCATTTGTGTCTGCAACATATGCAGGATCACAACCGATCATAAAATAGGACGCTCACAAAGAGCTGCGTTTGTGTCCGCAATATAGGCAAGATCACAACCGATCATATAACAGGACACTCACAAAGAGTTGCGGTAGCATGTAACACATGCAAGATCACTACCGATCAGGATGCTCGTAGGAACCATATAACGGGAAGCTTGAGAGGGCTTATAACGGGATGCTCGTAGGAGCTATGGTGTGTCCGCAACACATGCAGGACAACAACCAATCGGGAAATCCTGTATCCATCGAATTCCAATATTCAAACGGGATTTAATATTTATCGGGCTTTGTCGGATATGTAACCAATTTCATATATTTGGCATTTATACAATTTACATACACAACATTCAGTTCAAGCATATAAATATACACAATTTAGTTACACGAACTTACCTCGACAAATGTTCGTGTACGTAAAATCTACTAATCCGACATTTTCTCTTTTCCTCGTTCTAACTCTGAATTTGGTCTATCTGAATCTATATGAATGAATTTAACATTAATTTATGTTCATTTCAATTCAATTCACATCTTAGGTAAAATTACCATTTTGCCCCTATACTTTTAATTAATTCCAATTTCGTCCCTAGGCTCGGAAAATGAAATTCATGCAATTTAATCCTTACTCGAAGCCTAATCAAATTTTTCATATAATATTTATAGCCCATGTTTTTCACAAAATTCATAAATTTTCCATGAATTTTACATCTTTACAATTTAGTCCCTAAATTACAATTTCATCAAAATTCACTTAACAAAAGTTGTTTATCTATCAACAACCTTTCATTTTCTACCATAAAACTTCATAATTCATCTATATTAATCCATGGAAAAACCCTAGTACTTTGATATCTTTACAAATTAGTCCCCGAGATAGCTAAATTACGCTATTACGATCTCGGAAACATAAAAATTACTAAAAACGGGACAAGAATACTTACCCAATTGATCAAAATAAGCTTGTCTATCTTCAAGCTTTCAAACTAGGGTTTCCATGGCTTTTTTTTTTTTGGGAAATATGATAATATGATTATTTTTTTATTTTTTTATCATTTATCATCTTTTATTATTTCACTTTCCAATTTCATCATTTTCTTTATTTTATTTCCCATGGATGAATCATCATCTTTAACCAATAAGCATTTTTAATGGTCTATTTTCCATATAAGGACCTCAAATTTTGAATTCCATAGCTATTTAATCCTTTTAGCTATTAGAACTCAACTTTTGCACTTTGTGCAATTTGGTCCTTTATCAAATTAAACATGTAATCGGTAAAATTTCTTTACAAAATTTTTATACAACATTACTATCATACAATAGACCATAAAATAATATAAAAATAATTTTTCTTCTGAATTCAGATTTGTGGTCTCGAAACCGCTGTTTCGATTTTACCGAAAACGGGCTATTACAACTCTCCCCCTTAAGAATTTTTGTCCTCAAAAATCTTACCAGTAAAGAGATTCAGATATTTCTTTCTCATAGTTTCCTCCGGTTCCCAGGTAGCTTCTTCTATATCGTGTCATTTCCAGAAAACTTTTACTAAAGCTACCTTTTTATTTCTCAGTTCTTTCACTTCAAGTGCTAGAATTTTGATCTGTTCTTCATTATAAGTCATGTCAGACTAAATTTTAATATCAATTGGAGAAATAACATGTGACGAATCTGATCGATACCGTCGTAACATAACATATGAAAAACATTATGAATTCTGTCAAATTCTGCCAGTAATGTTAATCAATATGCAACAGGTCCGATCCTTTCAATAATTTCATACTGCCCAATATATCGAGGACTCAATTTGCCTTTACAACCAAACCAGAAAATTTTCTTCCAAGGCGAAACTTTCAAGAATACCTTGTTGTTAATTTGAAACTCTATTTCTTTTCTTTTTAAATCCACATAGAATTTCTGACGATCAGATACTGCTTTTAAACTGTCTCGGATCACTTTCACCTTTCTTCAGTTTTACGAATCAGATCAACTGCATGTATCTTTTCTCACTGAGTTCAGTCTAATACAATGGAGTTCTACATTTACGACCATACAGAGCCTTGCACGGTGCCATTTTATACTTAACTGATAACTGTTATTGTATGCGAATTCGACTAATGACAATTATTTCTTTTCCAATTGCCTTCGAATTCTAAATCATAACACCAAAGTATATCTTCAAAAATCTGAATCACACGTTCAGATTGACCATCCGTCTGAGAATGAAATGCGGTAATAAAATGTAACCATGTACCCAGAGCTTCTTGTAATTTATTCCAAAATCGGGATATGAACCGTGGATCTCTATCAGAAATAATAGAAACTGTCACACCATGTAATCTGACAATCTCAGAAACATGTAATTCAGACAATCTATTAAGTGAGAAATCCATTCATACTAGGAATAAATATGCAGACTTCATCGAATGATCGATGATTACCCAATAGCATCTTTCTTTTTTCAGAGATAGGGGTAATCCCAATACAAAATCCATAGTAACTTTATCCCATTTCCATTCCAGTATCGTCATTGACTGTAACAGTCCCGAAGGAATCAATACCTGATGTTCAGCTTTAACTTACTGACATATCAAATATTTAAATACAATTTCAAAAGTACCACATTTCATTCTGGACTACCAATACATCTGTTTTAAATTGTTATGCATTTTATTATTCCTCGGATGAACAGACATAGTACCACTTTGAGAATTTGTGTAAAATTTTATGTACAAGCTCCGAATTCTTCGGTGCACAGATTCTGCCTCTTAATAACAGACAATCATCAAAATCAATCTGAAATTCTAAATCAAAAGTTGTCTTACTCTGTACCCGTTTAACTTGCAACTCATTACCATTTTTCTAAGCTTCACAGGTTTGTTGTAAAAACATCGGTTTAGCTTTAGGCTTAGCTAAAATTGAGCCATTATCAGACAATTACAATCGGGTATCCGTGGCTCGCAAGGCAAACAGAAACTTTCTACTCAGAGTATCTACAACCACATTTGCTTTTCTCGAGTGATATTCAATTGTCAAATCATAATCTTTCAGCAGTTCAAGCCATTTACGCTGTCTCAGATTCAAATCTTTTTGCAACATTAGATAATTTAAACTTTTATGATCAATAAATATATGGTATTATTCACCAAACAGATAATGTCGGCAAATTTTCAGTTCAAATACAATAGCTGTCAATTCTAAATCATGTATCGGGTAATTCTTTTCATACGGTTTTTAACTGTCTGGAAGCTTAGTCTATTACTTTGCCTTACTGCATCAAAACACATTCTAACCCATTCAAAGATGCATCACTGTAAATCACAAATTCCTTACCCGATTCAGGTTGAACCAGAACTGGTACTTCGGTCAACAGAGCTTTCAACTGTTCAAAACTTTGCTGACATTTATCAGACCATTCAAATCTTACATCTTTCTATAATAACTGTGTCATTGATGTGGCTATCATAGAAAACCCTTTCACGAAAATTAAAAAGGAATCAATATAATAAAGCTATTTCAATTATTAACTGAAGTTTTAAATTATTCCGAAGCCATAATCTTCAAATAGATTAAAAACCATAGTGCCATAATAAGACCGACGTTTCAACAGTATAGATGGAACAATACCTCAACATCAATAGTACTCTCCAAATAGAAGAGGAAAACAGAAAGTAGTCCCAATAACAACCAGTGCAGTAATACAACTTCTATAATCTGAGATCCATATTACTGAACTCCCATGATCGAGTCAGGATTTATAACAGTAATAAATGTAATTACCTCCGACCAAGGAATATCTTTCACAGATAAACCATGTTTGCTAGATAAGATTAGACCATAAGAATGACAAGAAAACCGAGATAATGAAATCCAAAATGTGAAGCTATACTAAATTTTCCGAGAATAAAAACCACATTGAATAATGAAAAGATCGATGGTATCCCAGAGAAAATCCAGAAGAGTAATATTGCACATACGCACTAGAAACAGCTGTGATGGAGACAATATAAATTGCATATTTGCAATTCAGAGCTTCAACCAGTAGAAGTACAAAATAGTATCATATGAATCTTATGATCAAGTCTTCTCTCAAACATAATTGATTAGAAAACCAAAGAAAAATAGATTAATACCGCTCGTGAATCAACCAGACTTACAATAATTCCGTCTATTGTTATAATTAGCCAGCCTTTCTAAATAATAAGTATAGCATCTGATCATGAACAATTACATATGTCTCTGAGAATAACAGAACATATAGAATACACAGAGAAGATCGTTGTAAAATACTCAACTATAACAGTTGCTTTCAGATATCTTTGCAATTTCAACACTATCCCACTGATTACTACAGTCATCAATGATCCCACATTATTCCAATAACTAAAGAAATCAATTTAGAAGAAATTTCGGTTAACCCGTTCTTTAAATACCATACTTGAATAAGTAAATTACTCATGAATAACTTCTTCCTTGACAGTGACATTGCATATCCCGAATAATCTTCAAAATAATTTGATATCTCTTTTAAAACCGTCTTTACTTGCTAACCCATTCTCAGTTTTGATCACATTATTAATCATTTAACCACTGAACTCTTCGGTTTCATACTTGTGAACTTAATCATTATAAATCTTGTGAATTTCATTGTATAAGACTGTACTGGTGAGGGGGTGGAGGTTGTAAAGCCTCAAAATTCGACTTTCATATATACACACGTATAACATGACATTTATCGTCAACATATTCATTACAAACATTTATTCATACCTTTATGAGTCTCTACTCATCATAAGCAACCTTTTTAATCAAATACTTGAGTATGGCTTTCAACATTATCGGAATTAGCTTGGTTGGAAAGCATCTCTGTCTATTAGTAAAACAATTATCATCAGAGTCAGGAGATATCACACTATCACAAGTTATATAATGGCATGTATTTCTCGACTTCACATATGCTACGTTTAGTTCGAGAACTGACTAAACTGTAGCTCTGATACCAATAAATGTAACACCCCTAACCCGTATCTGTCGCCGGAATAGGGTTACGAAGCATTACCAGAATATACAGATCAAGTAAATAGATATTTCATTTTATACAGTATTCATGTCAGAAATCAAACATAAAGTCCCTTATATGAACCCTCGAGGTCCAAAACATGCATTAGAAATGAGTCGGGACTAAACCGGGTACTCAGAGAATTTTCCGCAAAATCTCAAAATTTTTCCTAGGTGCAAGGGTCACATGCCCATGTGGTCAGGCCGTGTGGTTCACGCCAAGGGACACGCCTGGGTCTCAGGCCGTGTAACTCTCTGACTTGGGTCACTTGGCCAAGTTACACGCCCGTGTGCTAGGTCGTGTATAGGTGCAGAGGTCACACGGGCAAGTCACACGCCCATGTTCCAGGCCGTGTGATCAATTTTGGGCATTCTGTTTTGACATTTTAAAGATGAAAGGGACACACGGCTAGGTCACACGCCCATGTGCTAGGCCGTGTGTCACACACGGCTGAGACAGACGCCCGTGTCTCTGCCCGTGTGGACGAAAATAGGCTATTTTCCAAGCCACATTTCTCACCCAACTTGTCTTCCACCTACAGTAACACTTAAACACATTCACAAACCATATCAAAGCATTTAAAACAAGTCCAAATCATGTCTTAAACATGACATAATATCACATACAACCAATGTATCCTTAGGTACCTCAGATGACAAATTATTATCATGTTAATCTATCATTCATACTTACCTATTTACCAAATGCATATATGCATGATCACATTCATTCTTCAAACATGATAGATCCACTTATAAATATATCAAAATATGTCAAACACAAGCCATTCCAATTGCTAGTTTCATTCAAAACATTTACATGTCAATATTAGCCAATTAACCTATACATGTCATTATAACCATAATTGATTTACCCTATATATATACCGAAATGGGCCGATGGATAGTGTGAGTGATCTCCGCCAAGCTTCCAATCCAACAAGCTTCCGAATTACTATAGAACAGGGGAAAATAAAACAGAGTAAGCATGAAATGCTTAGTAAGTTCGTATAACATGGTAATTAACTTACCAGTCATTTAAATTCAAGATAAACATGCAAGGCACATTCAATCAATTTGATCACGAGCCCTAACACATATCCTCATCACCCTTGTTAGTCACATTTTTCATATAAATATCAAGAAACATCTATGAGCTCAACATTAATTAGATTTCCAAGTACATATATTTTCCACATTATGTATTCATATAACATATACAAATCATATCCCTATATTTCAATTACATTTTCATAATAATTCGTCTCGAGTTCAGATTATTTCATGTTGGAATTTTTGCCCATTAAATCATTTGAAATATCAATGTCACACTGGTAGTATACTCAAGGTGTACAAATCTATAATCATGAATGAACATATTCATCAAACAAATTCCATGTTCATATACCAACATCTCATATTTCCATATATCATGTATCATTATTTTCATGTATTTCGGCAAATACGTGTAATAATTTATTTCTTGTTCATATCTTCTCATGTCAAAAATTTTCCCGTTGAATTTTATTTGAAATATCAGTGGATACCCAGGTAGTACACTCGTAGTGTACAAATTAGCAATCCGTCAATTCATATTCGGGAGTACTCATTAAAGCACATAATCGGGAAATCCTCTCTCGAGCCATATAACAAGAAAAACTCACAAAGAGCCATTAATCGGGAATCTCACAAAGAGCCTATCGGGAAGCTTATCCGGGCTATATAAGGGGAAGCTCACACAGACCCATAATCAGGAAGTTCACATAAAACTTTTAATCAGGAAGCTCACGAAGAGCCTTTAATCAGGAAGCTCCGGATAGCCATATATCGGGAAGTTCAAGCGAGCCATATCAGGATGCTCACAAAGAGTTGTGTTTGTGTCTGCAACATATGCAAGATCACAACCGATCATAAAACAGGACGCTCACAAAGAGCTGTGTTTTTGTCCGCAATATATGCAAGATCACAACCGATCATATAACAGGACGCTCACAAAGAGCTGCGGTAGTCTGCAACACATGCAAGATCACTACCGATCGGGATGCTCGGAGGAACCATGTAATGGGAAGCTCGAGAGGGCTTATAACGGGATGCTAGTAGGAGCTGTGGTGTGTCCGCAACACATGCAGGACCACAACCAATCGTGAAATCATGTATCCATCGAATTCTATTATTCAAACGGGATTTAATATTTATCGGGCTTTGTCGGATATGTAACCAATTTCATATATTTGGCATTTATACAATTTACATACACAACATTCAGTTCAAGCATATAAATATACACAATTTAGTTACACGAACTTACCTCAACAAATGTTTGTGTACGTAAAATCTACTAATCCGACATTTTCTCTTTTCCTCATTCTAACTCCGAATTTGGTCTATCCGAATCTATATGAATGAATTTAACATTAATTCATGTTCATTTCAATTCAATTCAATTCACATCTTAGGCAAAATTACCATTTTGCCCCTATACTTTTAATTAATTCCAATTTAGTCCCTAGGCTCGAAAAATAAAATTCATGCAATTTAATCCTTATTCCAAGCCTAACCAAATTTTTCATATAATATTTACAGCCCATGTATTTCACAAAATTCAGAAATTTTTCGTGAATTTTACATCTTTACAATTTAGTCCCTAAATCACAATTTCATCAAAATTCACTTAACAAAAGTTGTTTATCTATCAACAACCTTTCATTTTCTACCATAGAACTTCATAATTCATCTATACTCATCAATGGAAAAACCCTAGTACTTTGATATCTTTACAAATTAATCCCGAGATAGCTAAATTAAACTATTACGATCTCAGAAACATAGAAATTACTAAAAACGGGACAAGAATACTTACCCAATTTATCAAAACAAGCTTGTCTATCTTCAAGCTTTCAAACTAGGGTTTCCATGGCTTTTTTTTGGGGAAAGATGATAATATGATTATTTTTTTATTTTTTTATCATTTATCATCTTTTATTATTTCACTTTCCAATTTCATCCTTTTTCTTTATTTTATTTCCCATGGATGAACCATCATCCTTAACCACTAAGCATTTTTAATGGTCTATTAGCCATATAAGGACCTCAAATTTTGAATTCCATAGCTATTTAATCCTTTTAGCTATTAGAACTCAACTTTTACACTTTGTGCAATTTGGTCCTTTATCAAATTAAACATGTAATCGGTAAAATTTCTTTACGAAATTTTTATACGCCATTACTATCATAAAATAGACCATAAAATAATATAAAAATAATTTTTCTTCCGAAATCAAATTTTTGGTCCCGAAACCGCTGTTCCGATTTTATCGAAAATGGGCTATTACAGATTTTGCTTGTTTTGGATGCATTAATATGGCTTGTTTATATGCACAATGTTAAGTGTAGGTTGATGCCAAATTAGGTGAGAAATATAGCTTGTAAAATAGCCTATTTTCGTCCACACGGGCAGAGACACAGGCGTGTCTCCGCCGTGTGTGACACACGGCCATGTGTCCCCTGTAGTTTTGAAAGGTTTCCAAGTTAGGCTGTTACACGGCCTAGCACACGGCTGGGACACGGGCATGTGAGGTTGCTTCGAAGGGTACACGGCCTAGCACGCGTGTAGCAGCCCGATTTAGGGCCTAAACGAAACAGTGGTTTTGAAAACCACAAATTCGAAGTATAAAAATTTATTGCAATTAAGTTTTAAAGTTTATAGTGTAATATAATGATTGTGTGAAATTTTTGTTAAGAAATTTTATCGAATGCATGTCCAATTTGATAATTAGGACTAAATTGCAATATGTGAAAAATGTGAGTTCTAGAAGCTAAGGTACTTATTTGAAATGGGTTTTTAAAGTGGAGGTCCTTAAATAGAAATTAGACCATTATATTTTAGTTTGGACAAAAATGGACAAGGATGGATAAAATACTAAAGGTTTTAATGAAGGGCATTTTGGTCATTTAGTAATTAAAAGAAATAAAAAGGGAAAATAGGCCAAAAACATGTTCATCTTCTTCATGTGTTGGCCGAATGTTGCTATGGACACCATGGCTAGGGTTTTCAAGCTTTCAAGCTCAATAGTAAGTGTATCCGAGCCCCATTTTTAATGTTCTTTACATTTTTGAGATCCCCGTAACTCGGTTTAGCTATTTCTACCATTATTTTGAGCTAGGGTTTGTGTTTAAAATTTTTCCCATGGATGACATGCATGTGTTTTGATGTCTAATGGTAGAATATGAATGCTCGGTGTGTAATAAACGACTTTTACTAAGTGATTTTCGATGAAATCGCATAAAAGGACTAGTTTGTAAAAAGTTCAAAAATATATGAAAATGTGTGAATGAATGCAAATCATGGACGGTTATAGTTATGAAAATGGTTTGGCTAGGCCTAAAATAAAAGGAAATTGAATAAAAATCATTTTACGAGCCTAGGGACAAAAGTGTAAATATGACAAAGTTTAGGGGCAAAAATGTAATTTTGCCATAATATGATTTTTGGACTAAATTGAATAGTATAATAACTTAATAAGTCAAATGTGATATTTTAGATAAATAAAAATGAGTTTCAGACTTAGAACGGGGGAAAGACGAATATTGGACGGCACTGTCCCTTTCGCCATTTTAAGTTGAGGTAAGTTCGTATGGTAAACATTAATGTTTATTTGTTAGATTGACGAATAATTTATGAAATTACTTGTATTATTTGTTGAATATTAGAAACTAATGTTCGAACAAGTAAACGCAAGGTTAAACTATTATGTTCAGTGCTAAATGATAATTTGACGGAAAAGACCATGGACGAACCATGGCATAGTGTGACAATGTAAAAACTATGTGAAATTGTGACTAAGTGAATCCGGGTGCTGGTCTAGTACGTCCTACCAGTGGCTGTGTAACATCTCGATTTAGGGCCTAGTCAGAATAGTGGTGCAAGACCACAAATTCGAGGGTTATAAATGAGTTATTGAGGTTTATGCCTTATATGCATGCTAGTGTAAAAGTTTCATGAAGCAATTTTATGGAATTGTGGTTGAATTGTCCAAAAGGACTAAATTGCAAAAGTTGCAAAATGTGTGTTTCTAGAATCTATTTGTGTGAAATAGCTTTAGATTATTAATTAGAGGTCCTTAAATAGTAATTTACCCAAATTCTAATTTTTGGACAAAAATGGGCATGGATGAGTTAAAATTTGAAGTTTATCAAAAAGGGCATTTTGGTCATTTATCAAATAAGTGATTAAAATAGGTGAAAAGATGACAAATTCATTCATCTTCTTCCCCTTTAGCTGCCGAAAATTTGAGAAGCCATTGTAAGGGCTCTTTCAACTTTTCAAGCTTGCTAGTAAGTGCTCCTAAGCCCGGTTTTGATATTCGTCGTATTTTTGAAGTCCTAGTAGCATGAGTAAGCTATTTTTAGCTATTTGGTGAGCTATTATGGATGTTCAAAAATGTACCTATGTATGACATGCATGTATTTTGATGTTTTATGGAAGAATATGAAGGCTTGATGTAGTAGAAACTGTGTGGATTAACTGTGTGTATTAGCTGTGTGTAATAGTTGTGTGGATTAGCTATATGAACTAGCTGTGTGGATAGGCTGTGTGGATAAGTTGTATGGATAAACTGTGTGTAATAGCTGTGTGTAATAGCTGTGTGGATTAGCTATATGAACTTGCTGTATGGATAGGCTGTATGGATAAGTTGTGTGGATAAACTGTGTGGATTTATTACGAGAAATAATGATGTGTTGTATATTGTGTAAATGTAACATAGAAATCAGGGGTGCATTTCGATGGTTATGAGTATGTGACTCATGACGTGTTGGAAATGTGGTAAGGGTTAGAAAGAGTAAGCATAGTTGTTCATTACTTTTGGTAGTATAATGCTAATTGTTGTTTAGCTTATACTATGATGCTTATTTGTTTATGTGTAAACTTATTAAGCTCAAAGCTTACTCCCTTTCTTTTCCATTGTCTTATAGATTAAAAGTGTTGAATCGAGATACGAGGATCATCGGAAGATAGCCCACATATCAGCACACTTTGGTACATGAAACTTAATGTTTTGTATATGGCATGTATAGGGGCTAGATAAGTTAGTAAATTTTGTTGTAAATGGCTAAGATTTGTTGGCCTTTAGATGATAGCTCATTTTGTATAATGCCATAGTTGTTGGCTACCATATTATATGAAAAGTCATAGTTGTCTATGTGAGATTGCAATCCAATTTGAGTTGATTATGATTGTGTTGGTTGAATATATGTTGTGTATGTTAGAGGGGTGAAAAGAACTTGGCACTTAGCCTTGTTTTTGACAATGTGGTTAGACACACGGGCGTGTGTCTAGGCCATGTGTGACACACGGTCAGCCCACTCCGAGGGCGTGTCTTTGCTGCAAGCGTCCCCCACGCATGTTAACATTTTAAGTCAGGATAGTCCAAGGGCTAGCCACACGGGCGTGTGACTAGGATTTGAGGCTGTGTGTGTGAAGTCAGGATTCACCATGGTTGGGAAGCATAGGCGTGCCTTGGCCGTGGGAAAATTGGTAGAATACTGAGTTTTTAGACACGGTCTGGGGACATGGGCGTGTGTGTCCATGCACAGGCGTGTCTAATCTTGCACGGGCGTGTGAGACCTGTATAAAAGAGAAAACTTTTAAGATTGGAAAAAGTTCCGGTTTAGTCTCGAGAGCCCTCGTGTGTATGAGTGAGGCCTCGTAAGTCGAGAATGAGGTTGTTGTGATGACTTCAGAGAGTAGTTACGACGAGCCTAAGTGGCGATCAAGTGGTTTGAGTTCGGTAACGCCTCGGGCCCGGTTTTGGCGTAGAACCCGGGTAAGGGGTGTTACATTTAGTGGTATCAGAGCTATGGTTTAGCCGGTTCTAGGACTACCGTAGTGGGTGTAAGAGTCTAGCTATACATGTCATAAGTGTACAATGATAGCGTGGTGGTTTCTGATGATTTTAAATCTTGCTTTATATAGAATATGGATTCCGATCCATTGACTGCTGATGAAGCAGCTAGTAATGCGCCGGCTCCTGCGCAAGGAACCGTGCCTGTTCAAAGTGCACCCGAGGTCAGGGGTCAAGGGGAAGAGGCACGAGAAGCCTTTCTCCAGATGATGAGTAATTGGTACTCGGATTATGTTCGAGCGAACCCTAATGCTTAACCTCCTCCACCTCCTCCTCCTATACCTCGGCCAAATCCAAAGTGGCTCCTCAAGGTATGGATGTAGTGAGGATATCGAAACCAGGTGGATAAGATTAGGAAACACGGGGTGAGGAGTTTAGAGCTAAGGTAGATGATGACCTAGAGAGGGCGGAGTTTGGTTGGAGAACTCTATGAGGGTGTTCGATGAACTCTCATATACGCTCAAGAGAGTTTGAAGTGTGTGCCGTATCCTTGCCGAGAGATTCGACATACCATTGGTGGAAAACGTTGACGCTAGTGGTCCCGAGAGAGCGGGTGACGTGGGACTTCTTTCGGAAGAGTTCGGAAGAAGTATATAAGCGGAGGTTTCTTGATCGAAAAAGGAAGGAATTCCTTGAGTTGAAACAAGGAAGAATGATAGTGGCGGAATATGAGCGTGAGTTTGTTAGGCTTAGCAAATACGCTCAAGAATGTGTATCGACTGAGACAATCTTGTGTAAGAGGTTCGAAGATGGGCTGAATGAGGACATCAAACTCCTAGTGGGCATTTTGGAGTTGAAAGAATTTGTGGTATTAGTTGAGAGGGCAAGTAAGGCCGAGGAATTAAGTTCAAAAAAGAGAAGGGCTGTGAGTGAAGCCCGAGATGCGAGAAAGAGACCGATGGGCAAGTTGTATCAAGCCCAGTCGAAAAGATCCAAGGAAGTGAATCCTCGGACGACAGCACCTATGGGTTATTCGCATCGAGACTTGGACAATACTCATTCGGGTTCGAGAGTCCAAGCCCCCTCGATGGAAAGTGTGGGCAATACGAAGAGTAAATCGGAGTGTCCAAGTTGTGGTAGGTATCACACCGGAGAGTATTGGGGAAACAATCAAAAATGTTATAAATGTGGTTCCCCTGACCACTTTATCCGTAACTGTCCTGAGAGGGATGATAAGGAAGAGAAGCATGAAGTGAGACCTAGTGATGTGTCTACGAGGGGTAGACCACCAAGGAACCCAAGAGGTGGGGCTAGTTGTAATGACCCGAAATTGGGCCTAGTAGGATTGGGCCCATTGAACCTTGAGCGTAGAAGCGTTTTAAAATTTATGGGAATTTGAGAACGACATTATTTCAAGTTGGACTTATTAGGAAGGTGATTTTGGAAAGTTACGGGGTTCTATGAAGGCTCGGGGTTGAATTGGGCCCTAGTAAAAATTTTGTGTTTAAGCCTATTTAGGAGAAATAGTAAGTGGCATCAATACTTATGAAAATAAGTATTCAATTTGCTTGCATAATTGAGCATATGGCAAAGAGGTTATGGCATTAAGTGAAGAGTATGGATGGAAGAGGTTCAAATCCCATTGTGTGCAAATTTTGACTATTATTTTTGTATTCTTTCCCTAAGTATCGGCCAAGCATGTAAATAAGGCAAGGTGGACTTTTTATTTTTGGCAAGATGGCTAAAGAAAATAGGAAAGGATGAAGGTGAGGAAAGAAATCAAGAGAAAGGGGAAAGTAAGGGGAACATGTGGCCTTTTTCAAGGGAAGTGTTATGGAAAGTGTGGTTGGCCAATTTTTGACCATTATGGTCATGAATGTGGATGGTTTTGTGGTAAAAGGGAGGTAGCCGAATTTTACTTGGTGTTTTGGTAAAACTATAGTGTTTGTTTTGGTCAAAAATACCTTTGGCTTCAATAGTGTCATTTTCTCCAAATTGCTACTCTTTGTGAGTTTTAGTTTTTCTTCTTTCTTTCTTCTTTGCCGAAACCTCCTAGCACATTTGTGCAACATGTTCATCTCCCTTTGATAGCCGAATCACCTTGCATCCATCCAACCTTCCATCCTTTTCTTTTAACCATTCCTCTAATCTTTTCTCTTCTCTAAATCTACACCACCATAAAATCACATTTTCTTGTTTGATTATCCTCCATAGCCGAATATAAATATTCATTTTCTTCTATAACCGAACCTTCATCTCTTTTCTATCTTTTCTTCTCATCCGTATTTACACTCAATCCTTGATTAATCGTGATATAGTGGAAGGCCGAAACTTTGAATCTTCCGAAGTTATCGTACAATCGTTGGGAATCGGTCTTAAAAATCTTCAAGGTAAAGGAGCACAAGTGATTTGTATTAACCAAATCATTATCGTCGACTCGTCAAGCAAGTGGGGTAAGAACGTTGTTATGAGATTTGTTTTGGCCAAAGGTGGGATAATTGCTAACAACTCTTTCGCTCACCAAATATTGTTAGGACGGGATTTCAGTAACCAAAGGGTAGTATCGATTTTTGGTGCACTAAGGGAGATCACATTCGTGGTAAGTGGAGTTAGCCTAGTAAAGTGTTTTTGGTTACGATTATCAAAGTTGAGACTAACCTTCTATCAACTATCATTATAGGTGTTGAAATCGGTAGAAAGCACAACTCGTAATCAAGGTGTGTAATTCCGTACCCTTCCGAATATATGCTTGAAATGGTGTGTAATTCCGTACCCTTCCGAATATATGCTTGAAATGGTGTGTAATCCTGTACCCTTCCGAATATATGTTTGAAATGGTGTGTAATCTCATACCTCTCTGGATGTTTGTATGAAATTTTCTATGATTCGACCGAAATACCGAAGAAAGTCGGAAACCGGCATCCGAGACCACTCGGGAGTGCGTATGTTCATAGTAGTAACCATATTTTGCAAAGAAACAGTTTGGTCAGCAGCAGTGACATGATTTTGGAAAATCACGAAAAATAGGATAAAGGGAATTAGAAAGCTAAAAAGATATCGAATTAAAGCTTACTGTGTCTATTTTTATATGAAAGAAACAGAGGAGGAAGAAGAAGTTTATATTCTGGGATATCTTAATTTTAGTGAGACTGGTTCTGATGGACTTCGTGGTTCCTTGTTCTGTCTTGGAAAAATTGGTTAAATTTTTACAAAGTGAATTATGAGTTATAAGTTATATTTATGTATTCCTTAGAGAACCTATTTTCAATAGAAACAAGTGGGAGCAGTATATGAAAACTGTACAATGAGATATTTGAAATTAAGATAAGAGAGGTCAGAATCGTTGGACAGTGAAACAAGGGAAACTTTAAGGAATAAACTGTACTAATTAGTTAAGAAAAAAATTCTGGAAAATTTTTAGTAAGAAGATATATGAGTCTAGTTTCAAGGAAAATTTACGGATTTAGATTTCGAGATTCCTAACTCGAGTTATAGTCAATTTAGTCAGTATGACGCAGATGGACAGTTTCGATTTTTATGCCCCACATTAGTAGTTAAGTCTAGATTGTGGAATTACCATAATACCCTTAGAGGGTAAATTACCGAAATATCCCTGGATTGCGAGATTACCAAATTACCCTTAGTGGGTAAGATTACCGAATTACGAAAATGCCCTTAATGGCCCGATCTGATGTATTGCTAATGGGCCGAATTGTTATATTGCCTTAATGGGCTGATTTGTTATATTGCCTTAACGGGCTGATTTGTTATATTGCCTTAATGGGCCGAATTGTTATATTGCCTTAATGGGCTGATTTGTTATATTGCCTTAATGGGCTGATTTGTTATATTGCCTTAACGGGCCGATTTGTTATATTGCCTTAATGGGCCGAATTGTTATATTGCCTTAATGGGCTGATTTGTTATATTGCCTTAACGGTCCGATTTGATATATTGCCTTAACGGGCCGATTTGATATATAGCCATAATGGGCCGATTTGATATATTGCCTTAACGGGCCGATTTGATATAATGCCCTAATGGGCCGATTTTGTAAAGTGTTAATGGGCCAAATTGTTTGTAATAAATCTCTGAGTTATTAATTATCGTGGTTATATTGTAAATATTATGATTTACGATGTATGTTGCATTTACATAAGTTGCATGGGATTGGGATATTGATGATCGGGGAAGTGAAATTTGGTGGCTCAGCCACAAATATTATGAAATGGCATCTTGCCTGCGAATTAAATGGCATCTTGCCTGCGAATTATATAACTGGCTAAATGCCTGCGATTGGTGTGTTGGCGGGGTGGGTTGACAAAAGATCCCCACAGGTGTGTTGGTTGGTACGGGTGGTGTGTAACGGATGGATTATTAGGTTGGTTTGGGATTGCATTACATTCATATGAATTATTTGATACATTATTATGCATAAAAGGGCTTAGGCCCAAGATATTGCTTTATGGGCTCAGGCCCAAATTTTTGCTAAATGGGTTCAGACCCAGTGGATGATGGTAAGGGGATTATACACTGAGTTCTTGTAACTCACCCCTCCTTTTTAATCTCTATAGGTAATGCTCTGTTGTGAGGACTTGGGCCCATGGATGACTCGGTGGAAGCCATACTTCAGAAATGGTGTTAATGAAATTTTAAATTTCTATTCCCGTTTATTTTATTATTTGGCTATTTTGGTTTAAGTTGTAATAAGGCCTCTGGAGTGTTTTATTATTTGCTTTATGATTGTTATACTTATTATTTTGCTTAAATTGTTTAAAATGAGAATTTTCTAAAAACTTAAATAAAGGTTTTCCAAAATCGATTAACAAATGGATTTCATAATAAACTTTTATAAATATTTTAAAACGGAAGTTTTCACTCGAACTTTCAAACGATATTTACAAAAGTCACGGTTTTAAAGTTCACTACCTTGATTATTGACTCATCAATCAATCTTTCCAAAATACTTCTATTTTATCTACGTTTCCGCAACGATTTCAAAATGCTTCTGCAACTCTATTTCTAAACATCACATTTTTGTAAATTGTTCATTTCAAATATGCTTTCGCTACTAAAAAGGTTTTTAAAGATTATTACGTTTTCAAGTAGTTAACAATTGCTTAAGTGTTTTTGGTTTTAACAAAGAGGCTGTATTTCTCAAGCAAGTTTTTAATAATCACAAAGATGGTTTTTACTTCCATGTGACACACCAGATTCGGGCCTAACTTCTAGTCCGGGTTTGGGGTGTTACATTTTATGGTATCAGAGCCTAGGTTACAAAACTCGACTGTGGTTTGGGTTCAAAAACGTTTTCCAAAGATGTTTGAATTTTAAATTATAAATGCATGTTTTAAAGGAAGTATGGCACCATGGGTATCCGGCACCAAGTCAAGTAAGTATGTGTTTTTATTTTATGATTATTGTGTTAGTACTGTGGTAAAAAAATTCCACAAAATAGAATACTCTAGAACTTTTAGCTTTAGGAGCTGAAACTATAGAAATTGAGACCTTAGATACGTACTACGAAAACAACTTTACTTCCTATACTCCATAAAACATTGTTTAATAAAACACTGAAATAGTATACTGATTCATAAAACTCGTAATCAGATTAAATCGATTTAGCAAATATGAGCGTTAAAGGACGTAGACGCGATAGATGTGGACGTGGTAGAGGCCGAGGTGCTAAGGCTAGATCTTCGGCACCGAGGCATGTGCCCGAAAGGAAGGCACTGGCATCGCCAGTGGCTGAGACGGGATCTCATGATTGAGCTGGGGTTGACGAGCTAACTCAGATAGTTAAGGAAGTATTGGAAGAGGTTAAAGGAATTGGTGAAGCACTTCGAGTTGAGTGTGTGGACTGTAAGAAAAAAAAAGAGATCGTGGTTCTTTTGGGTTGTAGTCTCGTTCCGTAAAGCGTGTTAAGGAACGTCCAAACTTTTCAGCTTGCGATTATTGCAGAAGGCGTCATCCGGGAGAATGCTGGAGGAGGTCAGGAACATGCTTGAGATGCGGGTCTAAGGAGCATAAGGCTCGGGATTATTTCATCACCATCAAGTCAGGTATGTTTTGGTTGGACGTGATGATTGAATGTAGAAAATTTTAGGTATAAGTGGTAGATAACTGCTTGCTTCTGTGGTTAGGTGTTTGGTTGTGTGAAAGAGGATTCAAGATTTTGTTAAAAGTACATTGGTGTTATTAAGATCAGAGTGCGCAGCGAAAGCATAGTGGTATGTTTTAAACGGTGCGGTTAGTAGTTGGTTGGAAATTTCGAGGACAAAATTTCTTTAAGGAGGGTAGAATTGTAACGACCCGAAATTGGGCCTAGTAGGATTGGGCCCATTGGACCTTGAGCGTAGAAGCGTTTTAAAATTTATGGGAATTTGAGAACGACATTAATTCAAGTTGGACTTATTAGGAAGGTGATTTTGGAAAGTTACGGGGTTCTATAAAGGCTCGGGGTTGAATTGGGCCCTAATAAAAATTTGGTGTTTAAGCCTATTTAGGAGAAATAGTAAGTGGCATCAATACTTATGAAAATAAGTATTCAATTTGCTAGCATAATTGAGCATATGGCAAAGAGGTTATGGCATTAAGTGAAGAGTATGGAGGGAAGAGGTTCAAATCCCATTGTGTGCAAATTTTGACTATTATTTTTGTATTCTTTCCCTAAGTGTCGGCCAAGCATGTAAATAAGGCAAGGTGGACTTTTTATTTTTGGCAAGATGGCTAAGGAAAATAGGAAAGGATGAAGGTGAGGAAAGAAATCAAGAGAAAGGGGAAAGTAAGGGGAACATGTGGCCTTTTTCAAGGGAAGTGTTATGGAAAGTGTGGTTGGCCAATTTTTGACCATTATGGTCATGAATGTGGACGGTTTTGTGGTAAAAGGGAGGTAGCCGAATTTTACTTGGTGTTTTGGTAAAACTATAGTGTTTGTTTTTGTCAAAAATACCTTTGGCTTCAATAGTGTCATTTTCTCCAAATTGCTACTCTTTGTGAGTTTTAGTTTTTCTTCTTTCTTTCTTCTTTGCCGAAACCTCCTAGCACATTTGTGCAACATGTTCATCTCCCTTTGATAGCCGAATCACCTTGCATCCATCCAACCTTCCATCCTTTTCTTTTAACCATTCCTCTAATCTTTTCTCTTCTCTAAATCGACACCACCAAAAAATCACATTTTCTTGTTTGATTATCCTCCATAACCGAATATCAATATTCATTTTCTTCTATAACCGAACCTTCATATCTTTTCTATCTTTTCTTCTCATCCGTATTTACACTCAATCCTTGATTAATCGTGATATAGTGGAAGGCTGAAACTTTGAATCTTCCGAAGTTATCGTACAATCGTTGGGAATCGGTCCTAAAAATCTTCAAGGTAAAGGAGCACAAGTGATTTGTATTAACCAAATCATTATCGTCGACTCGTCAAGCAAGTGGGGTAAGAACGTTGTTATGAGATTTGTTTTGGCCAAAGGGGGATAGTTGCTAACAACTCTTTCGCTCACCAAATATTGGTAGGACGGGATTTCAGTAACCAAATGGTAGTATCGATTTTTGGTTCGTGGTAAGTGGAGTTAGCCTAGTAAAGTGTTTTTGGTTACGATTATCAAAGTTGAGACTAACCTTCTATCAACTATCATTATAGGTGTTGAAATCGGTAGAAAGCAAAACTCGTAATCAAGGTGTGTAATTCCGTACCCTTCCGAATATATGCTTGAAATGGTGTGTAATTCCGTACCCTTCCGAATATATGCTTGAAATGGTGTGTAATCCTGTACCCTTCCGAATATATGTTTGAAATGGTGTGTAATCTCATACCTCTCTGGATATTTGTATGAAATGTTCTATGATTCGGTCGAAATACCGAAGAAAGTCTGAAACCGGCATCCGAGACCACTCGGGAGTGCGTATGTTCATAGTAGTAACCATATTTTGCAAAGAAACAGTTTGGTCAGTAGCAGTGACGTGATTTTAGAAAAATCACGAAAAACAGGATAAAGGGAATTAGAAAGCGAAAAAGATATCGAATTAAAGCTTACTGTGTCTATTTTTATACGAAAGAAACAAAGGAGGAAGAGGAAGTTTATATTCTGGGAAATCTTAATTTTAGTGAGACTAGTTCTGATGGACTTCGTGGTTCCCTGTTCTGTCTTGGAAAAATTGGTTAAATTTTTACAAAGTGAATTATGAGTTATAAGTTATATGTATGGATTCCTTAGAGAACCTATTTTCAATAGAAACAAGTGGGAGCAGTATATGAAAACTGTATAGTGAGATATTTGAAATTAAGGTAAGAGAGGTCAGAATCGTTGGACAGTGAAACAAGGGAAATTTAAGGAATAAACTGTACTAATTGGTTAAGCCAAAAATTCTGGAAAACTTTTAGTAAGAAGATATATGAGTCTAGTTTCAAGGAAAATTTACGGATTTAGATTTTGAGATTCCTAACTCGAGTTATAGTCAATTTAGTCAGTACGACGCAGATGGACAGTTTCGATTTTTATGCCCCACATTAGTAGTTAAGTCTAGGTTGCGGAATTACCATAATACCCTTAGAGGGTAAATTACCGAAATATCCCTGGATTGCGAGATTACCAAATTACCCTTAGTGGGTAAGATTACTGAATTACGAAAATGCCCCTAATGGGCCGATCTGATGTATTGTTAATGGGCCGAATTGTTATATTGCCTTAATGGGCTGATTTATTATATTGCCTTAACGGGCCGATTTGTTATATTGCCTTAATGGGCCGAATTGTTATATTGCCTTAATGGGCTGATTTGTTATATTGCCTTAATGGGCTGATTTGTTATATTGCCTTAACGGGCCGATTTGTTATATTGCCTTAATGGGCCGATTTGTTATATTGCCTTAATGGGCTGATTTGTTATATTGCCTTAACGGCCCGATTTGATATATTGACTTAACGGGCCGATTTGATATATAGCCATAATAGGCCGATTTGATATATTGTCTTAACGGGCCGATTTGATATATAGCTATAATGGGCCGATTTGATATATTGCCTTAACGGGCCGATTTGATATATTGCCTTAACGGGCCGGTTTGATATAATGCCCTAATGGGCCGATTTTGTAAAGTGTTAATGGGCCAAATTGTTTGTAATAAATCTCTGAGTTATTAATTATCGTGGTTATATTGTAAATATTATGATTTACGATGTATGTTGCATTTACATAAGTTGCATGGGATTGGGATATTGATGATCGGGGTAGTGAAATTTGGTGGCTCAGCCACAAATATTATGAAATGGCATCTTGCCTGCGAATTAAATGGCATCTTGCCTGCGAATTAAATGGCATCTTGCCTGCGAATTATATAAATGGCTAAATGCTTGCGATTGGTGTGTTGGCGGGGTGGGTTGACAAAAGATCCCCACAGGTGTGTTGGTTGGTACGGGTGGTGTGTAGCGGATGGATTATTAGGTTGGTTTGGGATTGCATTACATTCATAAGAAATATTTGATACATTATTATGCATAAAAGGGCTTAGGCCCAAGATATTGCTTTATGGGCTCAGGCCCAAATTTTTGCTAAATGGGTTCAGACCCAGTGGATGACGGTAAGGGGATTATACACTGAGTTCTTGTAACTCACCCATCCTTTTTAATCTCTGTAGGTAATGCTCCGTTGTGAGGACTTTGGCCCATGGATGACTCGGTGGAAGCCATACTTCAGAAATGGTGTTAATGAAATTTTAAATTTCTATTCCCGTTTATTTTATTATTTTGCTATTTTGGTTTAAGTTGTAATAAGGCCTCTGGAGTGTTTTATTATTTGCTTTATGGTTGTTATACTTACTATTTTGCTTAAATTGTTTAAAAGTAGAATTTTCTAAAAACTTAAATAAAGGTTTTCCAAAATCGATTAACAAATGGATTTCATAATAAACTTTTATAAATATTTTAACACGGAAGTTTTCACTCAAACTTTCAAACGATATTTACAAAAGTCACGGTTTTAAAGTTCACTACCTTGATTGTTGACTCATCAATCAATCTTTCAAAAATACTTGTATTTTATATACGTTTTCGCAACGATTTCAAAATGCTTCTGCAACTCTATTTCTAAACATCACATTTTTGTAAATTGTTCATTTCAAATATGCTTTCGCTACTAAAAAGGTTTTTAAAGATTATTACGTTTTCAAGTAGTTAACAATTGCTTAAGTGTTTTTGGTTTTAACAAAGAGGCTGTATTTCTCAAGCAAGTTTTTAATAATCGCAAAGATGGTTTTTACTTCCATGTGACACACCAGATTCGGGCCTAACTTCTAGGCCGGGTTTGGGGTGTTACACTAGTGGTAGAGGTGTGCCCAGAGATTCTATTGTGAGACCAGAGGGTCGGGCACCCGCGAGGACGTATGCCATTCGCGCTCGCGAAGAGGCATCCTCCCCTGATGTGATAACGGGTACTTTTTCTCTCTTTGACACCCTTGTTATTGTTTTAATAGATCCAGTGAAACACCCCAAACCCGGCCCACGAGCTTTGACCAGATTTAGTATGTTCCTCAAGTAAACCGGTTCAAAATTCTTTTGTTCTTAGGAAAACTTGTGTGATTTTAAGAAAAATATTGTTTTGGGTTGGGCTTGTGTTGAAAACAGGTTCGTTTTATATTGAAATCCCTTTTATCTTAAGTGACAAAATATTTAGGGTTTAGTTTAAAAGAAATTTTAATTAAATTTTAATAGATAAAATTCATAATCATAATAAATAAAAATAAGTGTAAAGTAATTCAACTATGGCCTTATGGCCTTATTACATCAAATAATTCCCAAAATAATTCAAAGTACTAAAATAAATTCAAGAGTCCTCAAAAATATAGACTTCATGTTGAGCATGGCCACCACAAGTTCCGCCAGTCCGGTCCATCACTTTATTCATCACTAAAAAAATGTTCCCCAACGGGTGAGTCAAAACAGACTCAATGTGTACACGACACTAAATCATAATAGAATCGGGCATATCAAATATTACACATTCAAAACATAGAATACGAGGTTATGATGCATTCCCAAACCCAAACCTAGTTGTCCATCCGCTACACACACCCGTACACCGCGGTCACACACCGTGGGACTACTAAGTCGACCCTCCATCCGCTACACACCATCGGAAGGCGTCATTTGCGATCGACGTGCTCATCGCCCATATAAAATTTGTGGCATAGCCACAGATAATTGTGTCATGAGACACCACATTCAGATAATGTAACCGAAGTTACCACATTCGAGATAATGTGACCGAAGTCACCACATTCGAGATAGTGAGACCGTAGTCTTCACATTCACTTCCCCTTTTCATATATCCCGAATGACCCATATTATTCATATCATGCATATCATACTTAAATTCTCATTCTTATAAATTTTAACATGTTATAAATAACATATTTCATAATCCTAGTGGAAGTAGGAAACGTACCTGAGTACTTTGTACCATATCATGGTACCTTAGCCACTTTCATATTCTTAATATCACATATTTTAATTAAACACAAACCATAAAACATATTAAGAATTAGTGTGGGGTACACACTGATTCGCTTAAAATTTCCTTGAGATCCCGAAAAGCTTGATCTAATGCTTAGATCCTTAATCCCTACATTGATTTATCACTTATTACCTTAATAAAAAGCCATTCGGCCAAAACTCCAAATCCTAGTAGGATTAGTATTCTTACCTTGTTGCCGATTGGAACACCAACAAATCCCAAACTGTTCCTTGTTTCACTAGGAATGTCAAAATCCCTAAATCCTTACGTTAGACTTAATCTTAATCATCAAACATAAATCAAGGCCTTTGGCCGAATATTCACATGTCTTACCTTAATCTTAGAAATCCCGAATACTCCTCCTTTTAGTCGACTACTCTGATAATCCCGAAAGGTCCTTCCATATTCGGCAACCATAATATGTATGGGGTTAGATTATCTCTCGGCTAATCTAAAAGAAAAGAAAGGGAATCAAACTTGTTCTTACCTTTGAAGAAATCGATAGCACCTATGCTTGAAGCCCTTCCAAGATTCGGCTTTTGATGGATTGGAAAGAAAAGAAAAGGAAGAATAAAGATGGAGGATTAGGCTATGGCTTCTAATGGAGAGGAAAATATTCGGCTAGGTTCCAACAATTACTTAATCTCGACTTGACAAAAGAAAAGAAAGAAAAGAAGAGAAGAGAGCACTAGGAATTTACAGAGAGAAAGGAGGAAGCACAAATTGATGAGTAGCCCTCCTTCCTTCCTTTTATAGCCGAAATTATCATCTAAGGAGTCCCTTACTTGGCCACCACTCCTCTATCGATAACTTTATCCTTTAATTATCACTTAAAATAAAAGATAATTCAGCAACTATCCTTACTTAGCCGAAATTATTAAACTCAAAGTCCCTTACTTGGCCATCACTTCTCCCTTATTTTCCTCTTTATTTCTTTATTCAAATTAAAAGAATTTAATCCAACAATTATCTCTTGAAAATAATGATAAATAAATCCCTTATTTATCCACTATTTATAAAATAATAAAAGCTCCTAATTTATAGCCATGTGCCGTCCACCTCTCTGCTCCTTGTAGCAAAATAAAATTTCTTTTATTTGCTTCCCATGTGACTCGAACTTAGGCCCATTCCTCTTGCATATGGCGCCATTTCCATAGGCCCTAAGTGGCATCTTCAGACCACTTTTCCAAGCCTGTTTGTGTGTCAAATTTCACAAACTTTTTCTTTTAAGGCCACCTTGCCTTAATTTCCCTTTTAAACCTTAAAACTCATCATTTCTAGGTCATTTCTAAGTTTCCAAAAATTTTCGATCGGCTCTGTAAACTTGACATTTCCTTACATTTCCATGACATTTCCTTACAAGACATTTCCTTACATTTCCAAGACATTTCCTTACATTTCCATGACATTTCCTTACAAGACATTTCCTTACATTTCCAAGGTTCTAAAAATGTTCACTTTCCTCTTTTAAACTTAACATTTCCATACATTTCCAGGTTTCCAAAAGTGTTCAAAATATATTCATAACACATAAGATATGTCATTTCGTACAATTAAACCAAAAATGCATAGGCCCTTTTCAGGATGTTACATCCAGGGTCTACTCACTCTTATATTTGCATGAGATTAGCATCTAGTTTGAGTATGACCGTTGAGTCTACGGACATTGTGATTAAGGTGTCAAACCCGTTAGGAAAGCATGTGTTAGTGGACAAAGTGTGTAAGAATTGTCCTTTGTTGATTGAGAATCATTGTTTTCTGGCAAACCTTATGTTGTTGCTGTTTGATGAGTTTGATCTAATCCTAGGCATGGATTGGTTGACTACCCATAGTGTCTTAGTGAACTGTGGTAGTAAGTTTATTGAACTGAAATGCGAGAGTGGAGATGTGGTTCGGGTTGAATCAGGTGGATCAGATAGTCTACCCGTGATGATTTCTTCCCTAGTGGCTGAGAAATGTTTGAGGAAAGGATGTGAGTCCTATCTTGCGTTTGTGTTGAATACTCAAGAGGTTGGAGTAGAGTTTAAAACAGTGCCAGTGGTATGTGAGTACCTAGATGTACTTTCGAAAGAGTTACCCGGATTACCTCCAGTGAGAGAGGTTGAGTTTGGAATTGAGTTGGTTCCGGGAACGGCACCTATTTCAATTGCTCCATATAGAATGGCACCTGTAGAGTTGAAGGAACTAAAGATTCAGTTGCAAGAATTGACAGATAAGGGTTTTGCAAGACCGAGCTACTCGCCGTGGGGTGCTCCGGTATTACTTGTGAAGAAGAAAGATGGTCTATGAGGTTGTGTATAGACTATAGACAACTCAATAAGGTGACGGTTAAGAATAAGTATCCTTTACCAAGGATTGATGATCTTTTTGATCAACTGAAGGGAGCTCTGATGTTCTCCAAGATAGACTTGAGTGTCGGTTATTATCATTTCAGTGAAAGAGCAAGATGTGTTGAAAACTGCATTTCGGACAAGGTATGGCCATTATGAGTTTTTGGTTATGTCGTTTGGTTTGACGAATGCACCAGCGATTTTTATGGATCTGATGAACCGGTTTTCAGACCATATGTGGACAAGTTTGTGGTTGTCTTTATTGACGACATATTGATCTATTCTCGGGATGAGAACGATCATGAAGAGCACTTGAGAATTGTCTTGCAAACTTTGAGAGATAAGCAGTTGTATGCTAAGTTTAGCAATAGTGAGTTTTGGCTCCGAGAGGTTAGATTCCTAAGACACATGGTGTCAGGTGATGGTGTCAGAGTTGACCCGAGTAAGATATCGGCTGTTATGGATTGGAAACCGCCGAGGAACGTGTCTGAAATCAGGAGTTTCTTGGGATTAGCGGGATATTACAGACATTTCGTAAAGGGGTTCTCTGTGATTGCTACCCTAATGACAAAACTGTTGCATAAAGATGTCAAGTTTTAATGAACCGAGACATGTCAACAGAGCTTCGAGAGACTGAAGACAATGTTGACTGAGGCACCAATTCTGGTTCAACCAAAATAGGGGAAAGAGTTCGTGGTTTACAGTGATGCATTGTTTAATGGTCTCGGTTGCGTGTTGATGCAAGAGGGTAAGGTAGTCACTTACGCCTCGAGACAGTTAAAACTGCACAAGAAGAATTATCCGACTCATGATTTGGAGTTGACTACGATTATTTTTGCGTTAAAGATTTGGCGACATTATTTGTATGGTGAAAAGTGCCGAATCTTTACGGATCACAAGAGTTTAAAGTATCTGATGGATCAGAAGGATCTGAATCTGAGACAGAGACGGTGGCTTGAGCTGTTGAAAGACTATGAGTTAGTCATTGATTACCTCCCAGGAAAAGCAAATGTGGTTGCGGATGCCTTGAGTAGGAAATCCCTGTATGCTCTAAAAGTTATGAGAGCGAGTTTAGTATTGTCTGATGATGGTGCTATTTTGGCAGAGTTGAGAGCTAGGCCACTATTTGTTCAACAAATATGTGAGGCTCGGAAGAAAATGGCGAGATGCAAGCTAAGATAGCTAAGTGCGGATCAGAAAGTTATTCTGATTTTCGAGTGAATTTGAATGGTTGTCTGATGTATCGTGACAAAATTTGTGTTCCTAAAGATGAGGAGTTGATTCGAAAAGTTTTGCATGAGGCCCACAGTGGATGTTTGTCAAGTACATCCAGGCGATGAAAATGTACAACCACTTGAGGAAGTTGTATTGGTGGCGGGTATGAAAAGAGATATTTGAGTTTGTGGCAAAGTGTCCGATTTGCCAACAAGTGAAAAGCCGAGCATCAAGTGCCTTGGGATTGCTTGACCCAAGAATGGTACCGAATGGAAGTGGGATCGAATTACCATGGATTTTGTAATGGGGTTGCCGATGACTCGAGAAGAGAGATCTTTGTGTGGGTTGTTGTGGATAGATTGTGAAGTCGGCTCACTTTATTCGATGACGTGTTGATTATTCAACTTTGGATAAGTTAATTTGAGTTGTACATGGCGAGAGATAGTGAGATTACATGGTGTACTGTGTCTATTATATCGGATAGAGATCCGAGGTTTACTTCGAGATTTTGGAAGAAGTTGCAAGAGGCCATGGGTGCGAGATTAAATTTTGATGTGCGTTCCATCCGCAATCCGATGGTCGATCTGAAAGAGTGATTCAAGTTCTTGAAGATATGCTTCAATCTTTGTGTGTTAGAATTCGAAGGTAGTTGGGAGAGATATCTACCTTTGGTCGAATTCACCTATAACAATAGTTATCAGTCGAGTATACAGATGGCACCGTATAAGGATTTGTATGGCAGTAAGTGTCGGACTCCTTTGTATTGGACAGAGCTTAGTGAGAAGCGGATCCATGGGGTCGATCTAGTAAAAGAGACTGAAGAGAAAGTGAAAGTAATCCGTAATAGTCTGAAAGCTACGCCGGATCGGCTGTAAGTCGTCTGTGATTTGAAAAGAAAAGAAATTGAGTTTAAAGTGGGTGACAAAGTATTTTTGAAAGTGTCCCCGTGGAAGAAGATTATGAGATTTGGACGGAAAGGGAAATGGAGTCCAAGGTTCATAGGGTCGTATGACATTACAAACAAAATTGGGCCTGTAGCTTACCGGTTAGCTTTACCGGTAGAGTTGGAAAAGATCCATAATGTGTTCCATGTGTCGATGTTGCGACGGTATCACTCCGATCCTTCACATGTGATTCCTTCAACGTAAATTGAGATAAGACCAGATATGTCTTATGAAGAGGAGCCGATTAAGATCTTGGCTCGAGAAGTGAAACAATTGAGAAATAAGAGCATAGCACTAGTGAAAGTGTTATGGCAGAAACATGGCGTGGAAGAGGCTACGTGGGAAATGGAAGAAGCTATGAGAGAGCAACATCCAAACCTCTTTTTGGTAAGATTTTTGGGGACGAAAATCTCTAAAGGGGGGAGAGTTGTAACATCCTGGTTTAGGGCCTAGTCGGAATAGTGGTGCGAGACCACAAATCCGAGGGTAATAAATGAGTTATTGAGGTTTATGCCTTATATGCATGCTAGTGTGAAAGTTTCATGAAGCAATTTTGTGGAATTGTGGTTGAATTGTCCAAAAGGACTAAATTGTAAAAGTTGCAAAATGTGTGTTTCTAGAAGCTATTTGTGTGAAATAGCTTTATATTATTAATTAGAGGTCCTTAAATAGTAATTTACCCAAATTCTAATTTTTGGACAAAAATGGGCATGGATGAGTTAAAATTTGAAGTTTATCAAAAAGGGCATTTTGGTCATTTATCAAATAAGTGATTAAAATAGGTGAAAAGATGACAAATTCATTCATCCCCCTTTAGCTGCCGAAAATTTGAGAAGCCATTGTTAGGGCTCTTTCAACTTTTCAAGCTTGCTAGTAAGTGCCCCTAAGCCCGGTTTTGATATTCTTCGTATTTTTGAAGTCCTAGTAGCATGAGTAAGCTATTTTTAGCTATTTGGTGAGCTATTATGGATGTTCAAAAATGTACCTATGTATGACATGCATGTATTTTGATGTTTTATGGAAGAATATGAAGGCTTGATGTAGTAGAAACATCTTTTGCTAAGTGATTTTCCATGAAAATGCATGTAGGGACTAATTTGTGAAAAACTTTAGTTTGGTCATACATGTGTGATTTAGTGAGAATTGATGAATGCTTTAGTTGAGTAAGTGGTTCGGCTAAGCATGAAAGGATAGAAAGTTGAATAAAAATCATTTTACGAGCCTTGGGGCTAAAGTGTAAATATGAGAAAGTTTAGGGGCAAAATAGTAATTTTGCTAAAGTATGAAATGTGGGTCAATTTAGTCAATGTGTGTATTGAATAAGCTGAATTATTCATTATAGATCAAGAAAAATGAAGCCAGATCGAAAACCGAGGCAAAGGCAAGGTGGTGGACTAAATTGCATATTTCCATACTTTTGAGTATCGAGGTAAGTCTATGCATAAATAATGCATTCATACTTACAATTTGTTAATGCTAGCTAGTGTGTAGCATGTTTGAGAACCTATGTGGGATGAATGTAGTAGAAAATGTGGAATGAATGAATGATCGAGAATGATTAAGTAAGTAGACTTGTGCATGTGTTGTGATAATGCTAGATGGTGGGCTAAATGCGATACCATCCTAATGCATATTGACGATGAGCTAGCTATGTGCGATGCTATCATGAGGTATATCGTTTGGTGAGCTATGTGCTGAATCACTATGAATACCTTTGTGGTAGGCTAAGTGCGATACCACATTATTAATCAATTGTGGTGTGCTAAGTGCGAAACCACTGAGATATTGGCTGTGTGGATTAACTGTGTGTATAAGCTGTGTGTAATAGCTGTGTGGATTAGCTATATGAACTAGCTGTGTGGATAGGCTGTGTGGATAAGTTGTATGGATAAACTGTGTGGATTAAGCGTGTGTGTATTAGTGTGTGTAATAGTTTGTGTGGATTAGCTATATGAACTAGCTGTTGTGTGGATAGGCTGTGTGGATAAGTTGTGTGGATAAACTGTGTGGATGTATTACGAGAAATAATGATGTGTTGTATATTGTGTAAATGTAACATAGAATGCAGGGGTGCATTTCGATGGTTATGAGTATGTTACTCATGACGTGTTGGAAATGTGGTAAGGGTTAGAAAGAGTAAGCATAGTTGTTCATTACTTTTGGTAGTATAATGCTAATTGTTGTTTAGCTTATACTATGAT
Source organism: Gossypium sturtianum (assembly GCA_025698515.1). NCBI lineage: Eukaryota > Viridiplantae > Streptophyta > Magnoliopsida > Malvales > Malvaceae > Gossypium > Gossypium sturtianum. Next base: position 73,418,539 of record CM046953.1, read on the forward strand.
GCTTATTTGTTTATGTGTAAACTTATTAAGCTCAAAGCTTACTCCCTTTCTTTTCCCTTGTCTTATAGATTAAAAGTGTTGAATCGAGATACGAGGATCATCAGAAGATAGCCCACATATCAGCACACTTTGGTACATGAAACTTAATGTTTTGTATATGGCATGTATAGGGGCGGATAAGTTAGTAAATTTTGTTGTAAATGGCTAAGATGTGTTGGCCTTTAGATGATAGCTCATTTTGTATAATGCCATAGTTGTTGGCTACCATATTATATGAAAAGTCATAGTTGTCTATGTGAGATTGCAATCCAATTTGAGTTGATTATGATTGTGTTGGTTGAATATATGTTGTGTATGTTAGAGGGGTGAAAAGAACTTGGCACTTAGACTTATTCTTGACCATGTGGTTAGACACACGGGCGTGTGTCTAGGCCATGTGTGACACCTGATCAGCCCGCGGGCGTGTCTTTGTGGCCGTCGTCCCTGCATGTTAACATTTTAAGTCAGGATAGTCCACGGGCTAGCCACACGGGCGTGTGACTAGGCTTTGAGGTCGTGTGTGTAAAATCAGGATTCACCACGGTTGGGAAGCACGGGCGTGCCTTGGCCGTGGGCAAATTGGCAGAATACTGAGTTTTTAGACACGGTCTGGGGACATGGGCGTGTGTGTCCATGCACGGGCGTGTCTAATCTTGCGGGCATGTGAGACACTGATAAAAGAGAAAATTTTTAAGATTGGAAAAAGTTACGGTTTAGTCTCGAGAGCCCTCGTGTGTATGAGTGAGGCCTCGTAAGTCGAGAATGAGGTTGTTGTGATGACTTTAAAGAGTAATTCTGACGAGCCTAAGTGGCGATCAAGTGGTTTGAGTTCGTAACGCCCGGCCCGATTCGGCGTAGAACCGGGTAAAGGGTGTTACAGGTGGGCATTACGGTATATTGTGGATACTGGCGCTTGTGTGAGCAGCATTGAGTAGTTACGATATGCCAAGCGACTTGTGTGAGCGACCGAGAATGTAAATGTGAATAGCTAAAGAACGAGCCTATGTGTGTTATGTGATTATGTGATGTCGGTGTCTTTGGTCTTGTCGTCTACCGGTGGCTAGGTAGTCCTGTATATGTTGCGGATACACGATAGCTTGTGTGAGTAGCCTTTGTGTAGCTACGTCGATCGGCGACTTGTGTGAGCGGACCCATGAATGTTAAGTGATTTGGTGCTTTGGTCTTATAAGTTCTACCCGATGGTGGGTAATCCAACATGTGTTGTGGATACCGGCGACTTGTGTGAGCGACTTGAGTAGTTTTGTATGACCGAAGCGACTTGTGTGAGCAGTACTCCGAGAATGTAAATGTGAATAGCTTGAGAATGAGCATATATGTGAAATGTGATAAGAGGTAGCCGGCTACATATATGTGGCACGTATGTGCAAGCGTTCCGAGTATCCGTTAATATTCCGGTGTGTTCAACGGGAAAATGACTAAAGTGTAAATGAATGTAAATATGTGACGATCAAGTGCAGGTATATGTATGTATACACTCATGAGTAATGTGCTCGGTATGTGATCGAATTTTGGTAAGAATGTAAACGAGTAAGTTATACCTATGAGAATGACCTTGTGATTATAAGTCCATGCTTATGATGTATGAATATGTGGTAAATGTGATTGATGATCTTGTGTGAGGCTTTTAGGCCAAATTAAATTGAGAAATGATATGTTCAACTCTTTGTTGTTGATGTATAGGTTAAATTGGCCAATGAATGGCTTGTAAATATTTGATAATTACTAGTTATTGGAATGGCTAACCATGGATATACTTTGGTGTTATATGTGTGTAAATGAAAATTAATATAAAGGAAACATGAAAGAGTAAAGTTAGCAATAAAACAGTTTGGACAGCAGCAGTTGTGTGACTTTCAAAAATCACCAAAAAAAATGGTGGAAATTGAATTAGAGGTTGAATGAGATATAAAATTAAATCTTATTGAGTCTATTTCTACATAAAAGAAACATAATAAGCAAAAGAATTTCATATGGTGAGATATTTGGATTTTAGTGAGACAGGGTCAGAATGATTTCGGAATCCCTTATTCTGACTTGGGAAATTCATTAAAAATTGTACAAAAATAATCATGGGATAAAATTTATATGCTTAAATTTCTTAATGAGTCTATTTTCAAGAGAAACAAACGGGAACATAATTCAAGTTCTGTACAACGAGATAATTATTTTTTTGTGAAGAGGGGTCGGAACTATCAGACAGCGAAATAGGGGGACTTTAAAGAAGAAACTGTACTGATTGGTTGAACCAAAAATTCTGGAAATTTTATGGTAAGAAGATATGTGAGTCTAGTTTCATGAAAAATTAGCGGATCTTAATTTGGTGTTCCTTAACTCTGGATAAAACTAATTTAGTGACTGTAACTCGAGTAAACAGCTCAAGATAAACATAAATGAATTGTGAAATTTTATGCAATAATGATGGTATTATCTTGAGAGCTTATAATGAGGATTGGTAAAAGCATGATAATCAATTGTTTATTATTTACATACGTACTTACTAAGCTTTATAGCTTACTCCGTTGTTTTCCGTGTTTATAATGTACTCAGGTTAGCTCGGGTTGGAAGTCGTTGGAGAACCTATCACACTATCAAGCTTACAATTTAGGTATCGATGATTTTATACTTAAGGTTATGGAATGTATAGGGAACTTGGTCATGTGTATATGTTACTATGAGTTGTCCTAGAATAATGACCCATGATATTCGGAGTTCATTGTTGTATAAGGCCATTTAATGTGGCCAATAAATTGGTTATGCTATAAACTCATGATGATGCATTCCATGGTTGAGTAAATTGTATGCTATGACTTGTTACGTGTGTGTGGTGGATGTCTTGGTAGCTTTAATATGTTATGAAATGTGCCATTCAAGTTATACTCAAGTATGGGCATGATAGGGTAGAAATTGGCTTGGAAAATAGCTAACTTCTTGGTCACACAGGCAAAGACACGGCCGTGTGTCTCAATCGTGTGGAGGACACGGCCTGCCCACACGAGCGTGTGACTCTCCAAAACAAGGAAATTTTCTAAATGTTCCAATAGTTTTAAAAGTTCTCAGTTTAGTCCCGAATCACTCCCAAAGCATGTTTTGGGCCTCGTAGGCCCGTTTTAGGGACTTGATGATATAAGATAAAAGTTTAAAATTTTAAACGAAAATTTATGCCTTGAATTTGTTCAGTTGCAAGTGTTATTATCCGGTAACGCCTCGTACCATGTTCCAGCGTTGAACACGGGTAAGGGGTGTTACAACGCGCGCGTGTGGCTTGGCTGTGTGGCCCAAGTCAATGAGTTACACAAGCACAGACACGAGCCGGGACACGGTCGTGTGTCCCTATTTCGAATGCCCACACGACCTAAGACACGGGCATGTCTCTTGGTCATGTGACCCCTGCAACTTTGAAAATTTTCAACGTTTTTTGAAAAGTTCTCTGAGTTTCCGATTTAGTCTCGACTTGTTTCTAGTGCACATTTTGGGCCTTGAGGGCTCATATATGGGACAATAGGAATGATTTTTATTGGTTTTTGATATGTTATGAAATGTTCAAATTTTAGTTTGTTTGTACTGTAAACTTTAGTAATACTCCGTAACCCTATTTCAGCGACGAATATGGGTTAATGGTGTTATAGAAATGGGAACGTGTTACAATGAATTTCGTATCAGGATTGCCTTTATATCAGAGAAAGAAAGATGTTGTGTGGGTCATTGAATATCGTTTGACGATTTCCGCGCATTTCATTCCAGTGCGTTCAGATTTTTCACTTGAGAAATTAGCAGAGTTATATGTTCCCGAGATAGTTAGATTACACAGTGTGCCAGTTTCTATTATCTCTTATAGGGATCCACGGTTTATGTCTCAATTCTGGAGCAAGCTACACGATGCTCTAGGTACTTGAATGCATTTTGGTAAAGCATTTCATCCACATACCGATGGTCAATCTGAGCAACTAATTCAGATATTTTAGGATATGCTTCGATGTTATGTTTTAGAATTTGAAGGTAATTGGAAGAGATTTCTACCGTTAGTTGAATTTGCATACAATAACAGTTATTAGGCGAGTATTAAAATGGCACCGTACGAAGCTTTGTATGGTTGCAAGTGCAGAACTCCATTATACTGGAATGAGCTCAGTGAGAAAAAGTTATTTTGTGTTCATTTGATTCGAGAAATCGAAGAAAAGGTCAAAGTATACGTGATAGTTTGAAAGTGGCTTCGGATCGACAAAAATCTTACGTAGATTTGAAAAGAAAAGACATTAAATTTCAAGTTGGGGCCAAAGTATTTCTAAAAGTATCACCATGGAAGAAATTTCTTCAATTTGGCCGGAAAGGAAAGCTTAGTCCGCAATTTATCGAGTCATACGAGATCATTGGGAGAATTGGGCCAGTAGCTTATAGATTGGCTTTGCTGTCAGAGTTAGAAAAGATTCACAATGTATTCCATGTATCAATGTTACAACGGTATCGATCAGATCCTTCACATGTGATTTCACTTGTTAATGTTGAGATACAGCCAGATATGACGTATAGTGAAGAACCGATCGAAATTTTAGCTCCGGAAGTTAAAGAATTGATAAATAAAAGTATAGCTTTAGTTAAAGTTCTTTGGCAATGACACAAAATAGAAGAGGCCGCCTAGAAACCGAAAGAAGCTATGAAAGTACAATACCCAAACTTATTTTCTTGTAAGATTTTCAGGGATGAAAATTCCTTTAGGGGGAGTTTGTAACAGCCCATTTTCAGTTAAATCAGAACAGTGGTTTGGGGACCACAAATCGGACGAGTAAATTTTTATTTTATTATTATTTTAATGTTTATGGGATGTTAGTAAGGTCGTATTAAAATTTCGTTAAGAAATTTTAATATTTGCATGATTAATTAAGTGAAAATGACTAAATCGTAAAAAGTGTAAAAGTAGAGTTCCATTACTTAAAAGGGTCAAATGGCTATGAAACTTTAAAGTGAGTGGACTTAGATGGTAATTATACCATTTATTATATTAGTGGAAGAAGATGGGCATGAATTTGGTGTTTTATTTAGTTAAAAACAAAGGTTAATATAGTAATTAATAAATTAAACTAAAAACAAATAAAAGAAAAAAATGCACTTATCTTCTCCAAACCTTGTTTCCACCAAATTTATAAGAAAGAAAAGCCATAGTTAGGGTTTGGAGTTTCGAAAACTTCAAAGGTGTGCATGTAACTGATTTCAACCCCATTTTTAATGATTTTAATGTTTTTGAAGTCGTTTTAGCTTAACCTAGCTAGACCGGGGATCAATTTGTCAAACTGTCAAAGATTGAGGTTTATGCCATGAATGATATTGTATGATTCTTGTGTTTAATGATAGATTATGAGTCCTTGTTGACAAATAAACAAGTTTTGTAAAGTGAGTTTTGATGAAAATTGTATTTAGGGACTTGTTTGTAAAAATAGTAAAAGTTTAAGTGAGATTTATAAAATGATGATTGGTATGGGTTGGTTTAAGTCCCTAGAGAAATCAGATAGTTTGAAAGGAGGATTAAAATGCTTGGATTTCAATTTATGAGCTTAAGGACTAAATTGCGAAAAGTTAAAATGTTAGGGGCAAAATAGTAATTTTGCATAAATATGAAATGTGGACTGAATTGAATAGTAGAAATATTAAATGGATTGAAATTGTCTATTTAGATCAAGATAGACCACGTACGGATCTAGATCGGGGAAAAGCTAAAGCATCAGATTAGTTCAACTTTGTTTCTACGCCCTAGTCATCGAGGTAAGTTCGCATGTACGGATTACTATATTCATGTTATTCAATTGTATGTTATTATATATTTATAATGCTATTGAACAATGTGTATCCAAATCAATGCTATGACGGTTACCGAGTCCCAGTTGAACCTTAGGAATTCGTAGGATACAAATGACATGTCATTAGGGATTTCATGTTTCGGGTGTTGGTTTTGAATGTCCTATCGGTGGCTGAGGTCCTGCATTTGTTACGGATACTCCACAGCTCATGTGAGCAACATTGTGTAGCTTACATTTCGACCCACAGCTCATGTGAGCAGGCCCATTTCACAACTCGTGTGAGCAATGATGTAAAGGAAAGGTTACGGTTATATGTTTAAGCACACTTCGTGTGAGCTTTCCCGAGTATCCGATGATATTCTAGATGGTTCAACGGGCAAGAAAAGGGATCAAAATAGTAAGTTTCCAAATGGAAGTATGCATATGCCCATGAAAATGATGTATTAATCAAATGATGTATTTTCTTATGAAAATGGCTTATCATGTGGTTAATCCAAAAGAATTATGTATAATTGTACTAACTTGTGTATTGATGGTGATGTTTAGGCTTGTACAAAGCTTGTGGTTTGGGTTACATTATGTTGTACTTATTATTATGTAATGAAATGGTAAGTTGTGTTTCATTTTCAATGAACTTACTAAGCATTATGTGCTTACGTAGTTTCTTTCTAATGTTTTATAGATTATCGGAAGCTCGATCGGTTTGGAAGCTCGTCAGAGACTTATCACACTATCCAACATAAATATCGGTAGTTTTTGAATGTTTTGGTCAAGGTTATAATGGCATGTATAGGTGGACTTGTAATGGTAGTTAGTTGAATGATTAGTTGATGTTTTGGTATGTATAAGTTATCTTGGTTGACGTCACTTGATGCCTTGCTAGTTTGTGTCATTGTGACTATATCATGTTGTATGTGTTGAATGGCTCAAATGGCATGTTTTTGTGATGGAATGGTAATGGTCAAATTGTGGCATGTTTGGTAAGTATTAGAGCTAGTAGTGGATGAATGAAAAGTGGTAAAGTACGCATTTTTAGGTAAATCTAGATGATTGCATTTGAGGTGCCTTGAATGGCATATTGGTTAAATGATTTTAGGACTCTTGAATTGGTCATTATATGTATGTTTTGATAGATTTTTGATTCCTTGATTAGGTGCACAAAAAGGCCTAAAGATTGATGCACGATATGCAATTGGAAATTGCTTGATTTTGGATAAATTTATGTCCACACAGCCCGAGACACAAGCGTGTGACTCAGCCGTGTGTGACACATGGCCTGGCGACACGGCCGTGTGTCTCCTGTAAGTTCCTTTGTATGCAAGTCAGTAAGTTACATGGCCTAGCACACGGCCTGACACACGGGCGTGTAGGGCTATTTCGAGAGTTACATGGCCTGGCACACGAGCGTGTGACACGACTGTGTGACCCTACTCAGAGAGTTACACAGATGAGGACATAGGTTGGGACACGGCCATGTGTCCCTAATTTGAATGTTACACGACCTGAGACACATGCATGTGTCTCAGCCGTGTGAGGCACACAGCTTGGCCACACGGTCGTGTGACCCCTGTAGTCAAATTTTTGTACCTTTTTCTTAAACTTTTCAAATGTTTTCAATTTAGTCCCGATTTGCTTCTAAGGTAATTTTAGGGTCTCGAGGGCTCGATTTAGGGATGATATGTATGTGAATGATTGTTTTATAATGTGTTTATTATAATGTATGAAATGCATGTTTAAATGTTCTCTTTGTACGGTAGTGCTCCATAACCCTAATCCGGCGACTGGTACAGGTTAGGGGTGTTACACCCATACTAGTCGATTTCTATATAGTCCCTATTTAGCCCATATTTAAAACAATTTCACAATATTTCCATGGATTTTTACTATTTTAACAATTTAATCCCTAAACATTAAAATTACTAAAAACTACTTTACAAAATAGTCCTATTTAACAACCAAGCTTAATAATCTACCATTAAACTTCAAAAACACATCAAACTCATCAATGGAAACTTTCAAAACATTTAACAATTTTACGAATTAACCCCTAGGTTAGCTAGATTATGTTAAAACGATTACGAAAACATAAAAATTACTAGAAATGGAAGCCAAATCCACTTACTTGCAAGCTAGGATAAGAACTGAACACTCCAAGCTCTATCTCAATGGTGCTTTTTGGTGGTAGATGATGGCACAAAGAAGATGATCACTTAATTTTATTGTTTATGTTTTTTAAATACTTCATTACTATATTACCCTTATAAAATTAATTTAATTTCATGATATAATACTCCAAAACCGTCCACTATATATCTATATGGTATATTTACCATCTAAGCCCATTAATTACATTTCCATAGCCATTTAACACATTTAAATAATATAAAATAACTTTTGCAACTCTTACGATTTAGTCTTTTTTACTTAATTAACTATCTAAACGTTAAAATTTCATAACCAAATTTTAACGCAACCCTTTAATAACTCTATAAATAACAAATAAATAATATCATACTGACTCACTCATTGAAATTGTGGTCTCGAGACCACTATTTTTGACACCACTAAAAACGGGTTGTTACACTATGTATGCATGACTCGTACACTTTGATGTAAGTAAAAGCCTAAGTTCATATGGATAAGGAACCGAATGTTGGTGCATTGGGTGTACGACTTCTGCAGTATGTAGCGTCATTCACAATAATGGAATTCATAACCCGAAACATGGGTAAATGATATCCTCTCATTGGTATTACATGGTTTATGAAAAGTAAACGTGGCCACGGGTTGTCCATCTTTGTGATGGATGACTTGATCACTACATGATAGTGATTGACTTTTCATTAAGGAAGATGTAATGGTTACCATGAGATAAAATAGGATCATATTGGGAAAGCGGATATTATCCCAAAGAGATTAAGGATATCTTATGAGGGTAACACACTTATGAAAATGTCATTCGACGAGCACTGAGTAGATGCTTTCGTAATGGTATGTCATTAGGGAGAGCTCAGTCATGATACTATAGTAGAATGACTTCGTGACTAAATGAGTTTATAATTAATAGGCAAAAAGTCGAAACTTAATTATAAATCATTTGAGCCCTAATTGTATATGTTCAACCGGTCCCTCTGCTAGCTCGTTGAAACCATAAATGAATTGTGTGTTTGAATTGAAATGCACGAAATGGATAGAAATGGAGAAATGGGAAATATTCAGGAATGATTATGGTTTTCTCCAAGATGGAAAAATAGAATCATTTGGACATGAATGTTGGTTTCTTAAAATGAAAATGAGAAATGATTCATTTGCAAATGTACATAGATTACTCAAAAATGATCGGAAGAATGAGTTTATGTTTTTGAGTTGCTTTAAAGCCCGAAAATGAAAATAAATCATTCAGTCATAGTGAACATATTGAGTGGTGAAATATTAAACATATTTTCTCAAAATTTTACTAAGGGTAAAATCGTCATAATTTTATTAAGGGTAAAATTGAGATGAGAAAAATATTTAATATAAATATATTGAAGTTTATTTTGGGAAATAGAAAAATATAATCGAGTTAGATCAAATTACAAAGTATTGGGTCAAAAAGTCCGGGAAGTATTCGTAATTGGACCTGATATGAGAGAGGTCCAAAATATTCTCATGTAACATAAAGGGGGCAGCAACCCTAGTAGGAATACTAGGGTGTGTGGAAACACTAAATGTAACACCCCTAACCCGAAACCGTCGCCGGAATAGGTTAAGAGGCATTACCGGACTTGTAACTCAGTTCAGAACAGTCATTTATCAAATATCATCTCATTTCAATAAATATCATTCATTCACATTCAATATGTACTTAATCGAGCATACAAAGCTTAAATCATGCATTCGGGACTAAATCAGTAACATATGAAAATTTTGGAAACTTAAAAAAAAAATTCAACATTTCAAGTATCACGCGCCCGTGTGAACAGGCCGTGTGCCTCACACGGTTAGTAGACACACCTGTGTCTTAGACCGTGTGGAAACAGGGCATACATACTGACTTGTGTCACACAGCCGAGGACACGCCCGTGTGCGAGGCCGTGTGAAAACTATAGAGTATACTGACTTGGGTCACACGGCCAACCACACGCCCGTGTGTCTAGCCCGTGTGCCCTTCAAAATGGCCACGCACGCTCGTGTATTAGGCCGTGCCAAAACTGTAGGGTATACTGGCTTATCAACACGGCCAAGTCACACGCCCCTGTGCTAGGCCGTATGCCATTTGGGAGGGTATACTGACTTGTACCACACGGCCGGTCACACGCCCGTGTGTGAGGCCGTGTGGAGCATACTGACTTCAATTCCATTTCAAAACCAAGGGACACACGACCGTACAACATGACCGTGTGTCACACACGGCTGAGACACACGCCCGTGTCCCTGCCCGTGTGGACAAAAATAGGCTATTTGCAAAGCCATTTTCCACCCTATACACACAAGCATTCACAAGCATAAATGACAACATTTCATAACCCAATTGGTAATCATTCCATAACATTTCATACAGATAATATACCAATTCAATTGAGTATTAAATTACCTAGTAAATATCATGCATAATCCATTCATATATCAACTACATAACAAGACATCTTTTGCACATTTTCATACCATCAATTCCTTGCCCAAAACATACCATAATTGCACACTTATACACAACCAAAACATAGTACCAAAATAAACCAAATCACATGTAACACCCCTAACCCGTAACCATCGCCAAAATAAGGTTAAGAGGCGATACCAGACATTTTAAAACTTTTACAATCATTTCACAACATAATATACATCATCATCATAACATAGCAAATCATAAACATAGTGTCCCTAAAATAGGTCTACAAGACCTTAAACATACATTGGAAGGGGTCGGGACTAATCCGAGCACATACAAATTTTTTTCTGAAAATCAAACATTTTTAAAGTTACAGAGGTCACACGCCCGTGTGGGTAGCACACGGCATCAGACACACCCGTGTGTCCAAGCCGTGTCAAAACAGGGCATACATACTGACTTGTCCACACGGCCGAAGACACGCCCGTGTGCTTAGCCCGTGGTCGACACTGACTTATTGCACACGGCCAGTCACACTCCCGTGTGTCCAGCCCGTGTGCAGGTCTGACTTGTTTCAATTTGCAAACTTAAGAGACACGGTCGAGTCACACGCCCGTGTGCTCAACCGTGTGGGCAAATATAGGCCATTTGCAAGGCCAATTTACCACCCACACTTTGGGTTACACCTACAAGCATTAAACCAATCCAAAATCATATCTCCAATGCATTCAAGACATACCAAATCATGCATATTTTACTTCTTAACAACATCATTCACTTCATATACAAAACCCAACTCAATCATACTAATTGAAAATCACCAACATCACAATAAAGACATATAAATCATGCATCATCTTAATCCAATTCAATTCATAGCAATTCTTATCATATCATTTCCCCAAATCAACCATAAAACTTACCATAGATTGTCCATTTCATTAGACCAACCATGAGCTTACCATACCAAATTATGCATCATGAAGCATAAACTACTCATTCATAAACATATTCATTATCAAGCCATATCACTTGGCTATATTTACACAACTCAAAACATCATCCAAAACTCACTAGACTATACATGCCATACTTTAATATATATATACATTTTCAAAAGGTACCAAATTATAGTTCGATAGTGTGGTGATGATCCTCGACGATCCCCGAGCTTCTCGTAGCTTTAATAATCTATAAAACAATCAAACAAACACACACACAAAGTAAGCTTTCATAGCTTAGTAAGTCATAAGCAAATAATGAACAAATAAACATTTACATTTAAATCAACTAACCAAAATCACATAGACATTAACCAATTATACATTTAATATGTTTGCAACTCAAATATTATCACATTCACAATAGCAATATAACATCAACTTTCAAACTCACATATACTCATATGCACATATAGATTTATCTTTTACCATGTTCAATTTATGTATTCATCATGAACATATACTTACCATGTTTACATATACATACCATGTAACACCCCAAACCCGGCCCAAAACACCACGGCCGAATCCAGAATGTTACGGGAAAGTGGTGAAATCGAGTTCTAGTTTAATTAGTGAAATCAGACTTTAAATTTGGAAATAAACCCTTCGTTTAAGGAGTTGTCGTTAAAAATAGTAGTTTGCCGAAAAAATGCCCAAGTTGTATAAAATCCGATTCATTTTATGTCTCTGTGGTAAAAATGCTTCAATGTCACATTTTAAAATTTATTAAATAATAAATCCAACTTAAAACCATAAGTCCCAAAATATACAGAGTGGCCTTATTACATAATGAAGATAACCCAAGAAAATAAAGTCTAGTAGTTTAAAATAGAGTTACGAAACCAACATCTACATGGCCACCTCGAATCCCCTCCAGCTCGGTCCAACGTATCATGTGTTACCTGCATTGTTTTTTAGAATAAAAATGGGGTGAGTCACCAGACTCAGTGTGTAATTACACTACACAGTTTCCACTAATGGCCTTAGGCCCACATCCACATCGAACTAGCACCATGCTCAATCAGAAAATCAATATGACAGCCCAATCCCAACCTAGTATCCATCCGCTACACACCACCCGTACATCCATCCAATATACACCTGGGGATTACTAAATCAACCCTCCATCCGCTACACACCTCTTTGGCAGTCTATGCCGACGGACACACTGCTCAATGTCCACATAGTGGTCTAGCCATTGATCCACGTGATTAAATCACAAATATCCACGATGAGACTCAAGGTCTTCATCAATTCACAGTGAGGCTCAAGGCCATCATTAATCGTGATAGAGTCACCCACATATGAGTATACACTTCCCCTTTTATCAGTATATCCCGAACCCCATGCACATGCAGCATAAGATGATGAAATGGCATTATAATAGAATATGAGCACATCTATATACATATATACAACATGCTTACATGCATCCACAATTATCTTTCCTCAATTTCGATATAGGTAGTTAACTAACCTGGTTTACCGGTTTACCCAATGTGGGTAACAACACCACCACAGCCACTATTTCGGCTACCACACATAACACATATATTTAATTAAAACAACTAAAGAAATAGTGTGATAATTACACACCTGAAAACCTGAAGCACTAGACTATCGATCTCCCTAACGTCCTCACTCGAAGAGATTACGACGATCTGCTTGTCCTTTTCAGATGCTGGCCCACAGCCCGGTGGCCAATCCCGAACCGCTGAAACTGACCGCTTCTTGAACTTAGGGGTAGGGACTATGTGTCCAACCCCTCCCTTCGATTGACTGGTACTCGATTCCATCAAACAATATCTTGGTCAGAAGACTCGGTTAAAACGTTGAATAAAACTATAACGGAACCAAAAGTATGCTTTGATTGAAAGAACATCCTTACCCAAGGTCGACAGAATCCCAAAGGCTATTGACTTGCGCTTAAAGGCTGTCGAAATCCCTACATAACCCATGTTAGATTCGACCTTAACACTTATGGTCAAAAGAAGTGGCCTTCGGCCGAACGTTATAACCTTCTTACCCTGATTGATCAAAACCCGAAAGATCCTTAATGCCCCTAACGCGGCTTCAAGCAATGATTCGAATCAAACCCTTCATAGATTCGGCCACACATAAGAACAAAGTTAGGCTTTTGGTTCGGCAACCAAATAGAAATAAGAGAGATTCGGGTAAAAGAAAAACCCCTTACCACCACTTCTAGGATTCGAATGAGAGGATTGATAGGAAGAGTCACCACCCAAGAGATGTTCGGCTCTGCTAGATTCGGCCAAGAGATGACACTTGCGGCAACAAAATGGAAAAAAGAAAAGAAGAATAGCAATGAAAAAGAGAGAAGTAATGGTGAATGGGAGATTCGGCCAAGGTTCTAGTGAATAGAAGGGTTATTCGGCTTTTGGAAAATAAAGTAATCGGTGAAAAAGGGGAAGAGGGAGTTGAGGTTTAAGAGGTTTCGGCTATGGGGGGAAAGTGAAGGGTATATTTCGGCTTTTAGAGAGTGAGTAGAAAGACAAAAAAAAGAACAACACCTACTTCAGGCTTTTGAAGATGAGAAGAGAAGATAAACCAAAATGACCCTAATGGTCTTCTAGATTTCAACTATGAGTCAAAAAGAGAAAAGAGTTGAAGAGCTAGGTGATTTTCGGCACAAGAGAGGGTGAGAGCAAAACTAAAACAAAAGTGAGAAGCACAACCAAATGCCGAAAAACAACTACTACACACTAGCACCAAATTTCGACACCCTCCCCTTAAGCTTGAAACAGAAAACTCCCCCTCTCAACCCCTCAAAAATTTGGCTAACACTCACCTAGCCAACACCCCCCACGATTCTCTCCTTAATTCCCTCTACATCACCCATTCAAATGAGTTTGAATCATTCCAACCCCACAAATAGCTCTCCACCACATATTCAAAAGATTTGACCCATTCAAACCTCCTCCTTTCAAGTGCCCTTGCCGAATCCACTACCTCCCCCTCTTGACGCAAAATACAACTCCAAAATGCTGTCCATGTTGCTCGAACCTCCTCCCCCTTGGAACTCACTTTGACGCAACTCCCCTGCACACCAGATGACGTCTCCTTGCCACTCCACCACTTCACTTGTTGTGTCCTTAATCACCACTTTTAATCCCTTAAGGCCTGACTCCACTAGCTCTCCCCTAAAGGCTTCAAACCAGAAATTTTCACTAAGGCTCCTACCTAACCCCAAGGTTTCCCAAAGCCCCCAAACACACTCAAAAAACCATGCAACACACAAGAACACATAGATACGAAATAAAATATACTACCCCTAAATCCCGAATGTTACAATTTACCCCCTTTAAAGAAATTTCGGCCCCGAAATTACCTGATCAAAATAGATGAGGGTATTATTGACGCATTGCCTCCTCCGGCTCCCACGTCGCTTCCTCCGAACCATGGTTCCCCCACAACACCTTGACTAGAGGAACTGATTTCTTCCGTAGCACCTTCACATCCCGCTCCAAAATCTGAATTGGTTTCTCCTCGTAAGACAAATCTGGCCTTAACTCAACTTCCTCTACTGGAACCACGTGAGACGGATCCGAACGATAACGTCTTAGCATCGAGACGTGAAACACATCATGCATCTGCTTCAACTCTGAAGGCAACTCCAACTGATACGCTACTGGCCCTACCCGCTTTAAAATCCGATAAGGCCCTATAAACCTGGGGCTCAGCATACCTTTACGTCCAAATCTTATCACCCTCTTCCACGGCGAAACTTTCAGGAAAACCCGATCACCTACTGTGAATTCTATCTCTTTCCGCTTAAGATCCGCATACGATTTCTGTCTGTCCGATGCCTCCTTCAACCGAGTTCGGATTACCTTAACCTTCTCTTCCGATTCTGCCACCAACTCCGGACCTAAGACATGACGTTCACCTAACTCTGTCCAACATGTAGGAGTGTGACACTTCCGCCCATACAATGCTTCATACGGCGCCATCCGAATACTTGCTTGATAACTGTTGTTGTACGCGAACTCTGCTAAAGGCAAGAATTCCTCCCAGCTACCTCTGAAATCGATGACGTAACCCCTCAACATATCCTCTAACACCTGAATTACCCTTTCAGACTGGCCATCCGTCTGCGGATGAAGTGCCGTGCTAAAGTCCAACCTGGTGCCCAAAGCCTGATGCAACGCCCTCCAAAATCGCGATGTAAATCTAGGGTCCCTATCTGATATTATTGATGCTGGCACACCATGCAATCTCACAATTTTCGCCACATACAGCTTAGCCAACTTCTGAAGAGAATAGTCGACACGCACCGGTATGAAGTGTGCGGACTTTGTCAACCGATCTACGATCACCCATACTGAGTCTTTCTTAGTAGGCGTAAGAGGAAGCCCACTAACGAAGTCCATCGTGATCCTTTCCCACTTCCATTGCGGAATCTTCACCGGTTGCAGCAACCCCGAAGGCACTTGGTGTTCAGCTTTGACCTACTGACACGTCAAACACTTCCCCACAAATTCCGTGACTTCTCGCTTCAATCCAGGCCACCAAAATTGTTCCCGTAGATCCTGGTACATCTTACTCCCCCCAGGATGCATAGCGTAAGGGCTACTATACGATTCCCGAAGAATCCTCTACCTTAACTCCACATCCTTCGGCATACAAACCCTCCCACGAAAACACAACACTCAAAGTCATTTGTTCATCTGTAATCCTCTATTCCCCATCCTGTACTTGTAGAAGTCGAGCACTCGAACCTCATCCACCAACTATTTCTCCTTTACACGACTTATCCATGACGGCTTCACTGCGGCTCCGCTAAAAGACTCCGTCGTCATATAGGCTAAGATGAGCGAACATCCCTCTCAAGTCGATACTACCTTCCCGCTTAGTGCATACGCCACCATATTCGCCTTACCGGATGATATTCAATCGAAAGCAGTCATAATCCTTCAATAGCTCCACCCATCTTCATTGTCTCAAGTTCGGCTCCTTCGAGTCAATAGATACTTTAAACTCTTGTGAGTGCAGTATAGATAACAGACTTCTCTCCATCTGAGATAATGTCTCCACACCTTTAGAGCGAAAACCACTGCGCACCAACTCTAGATCATGAGTGGGATAGTTAACTTCATGTGGTCTTAAGCTGCCGAGACGCATAGGCAACAACCTTCCCCTCTGCATCAATACACAACCTAACCCCGTATGAGAAGCATCACAAAGTATACCACAAAATTTTTCCTCGCTTCAGTGAATTAAAAGCTGGAGCCTCAGTCAAAACCCTCTTTAGCTTCTCAAAACTCTCTTCTTTGCTTGCATCTGTCCACACAAATGGTACCTACTTCCTCAACAACTTAGTCAAGGGCGCCGCGATTGAGGAGAAACCTTCGACAAACCTTCTGTAATAACCTGCCAATCCCAAGAAACTCTGAATTTTCGCCACAGACTTAGGTGGTTTCGAATCCAGCACCGCCTCGATCTTCCGAGGATCAACTCTTATCCCTTCTGCGGATACCACATGACCCAGAAAAGTAACTTCTCTTAACCAAAATTCACACTTACTAAATTTGGCGTACAGTTTCTTCTCCCTTAGAATCTGTAGAACCACCCGGAGATGCGCATCATGTTCCTCTTCCGACTTGGAGTATACTAGGATGTCGTCTATGAATACTACGACGAACTGGTCCAAATATGGTTGGAAGACCCGATTCATCATGTCCATGAACGCGACTGGTGCATTCGTCAACCCAAACGGCATTACCAGGAATTCATAGTGCCCGTATCGAGTCTGGAAAGCCGTCTTATGAATATCTGCTTCTTTTACCTTAAGCTGGTGGTATCCCGACCTCAAATCTATCTTCGAGAAGACCCATGACCCTCTTGAGTTGGTCAAACAAGTCGTCTATCCTCCTCAGCGTGGATACTTTTTCTTAATCGTCAGCTTATTCAACTGACGGTAATCTATACACATACGCATAGATCCGTCTTTCTTCTTTACAAACAACACCGGTGCTCCCCATGGAGACACACTGGGTCGAATAAAACCGCGATCCAGCTACTCCTGGATTTGGGCTTTCAGTTCTACTAGCTCCATTGGTGCCATCCTATAAGAGACGATAGACACCGGAGCCGTACCCGGTATAAGCTCGATTCCAAACTCCACCTCGCGATCCGAAGGCAACCCTGGAAGCTCCTCTGGAAAAACATCTACAAACCCCTTTACTATTCTAACCTCCTCCACGGTCGCTTCCTTTGCATCCAAAGAACTAACAAACGTCAAGAAAGCCATGCACCCTTTCTTCACCATCCTTTCCGCCTTAAGAGCTGACACCACATTAGACAGATAGTCTCTCCTCTCACCTATTACCAAAACTTCATCATCCCCGGAAGTTCTTAACGTCATGCGCTTAGCAGCACAGTCTAGATTTGCTCGATACCTTACTAGCCAGTCCATGCCTAAGATCAAGTCAAATTCTCCGAACGGTAGTTCCATCAAGTTAGCCAGAATATCACGGATTTCGAACTTCTAGAGGCACATCTCTAAAAAGTTTATCTACCACTACCGATTGCCCTAAAGGTCTAAGTACAGTCATCTTCCTAGAAGCAGTTTCAGGACTCACATTCAAGGTTCCAGACACCATACTAGCAATATAAGAGTGTGTTGACCCGACATCAGTTAGTGCAGTAAAGGGTAACCGAGAAATAAAGGCGTACTCGTTATAACATCGGTGCATCCCCCTCTTCACGACGCCTGGCCGCGTAAACCAACCCAGGCTGCCTTGCCTCAGTACCTCCGGTTCCTCTGCCCTGCGTTCCACGTCCTCGGCCAGAACCATTCCCTTCTCGGTTCGGACCACGACCTCTCGGCATCTGCGACCACCCCTACGGTGCGCACGCACCCTTGACCTACCATCGAGCCTGGTCATGTCTTGCAGACAATTCTTAATCAAGTGATCCTTCGACCCACATCTGAAACACTCCTTACTTCTTCCCCAGCACTCCTCTGCATGTGACCGCCCACACTGAGCACACTGACGAATTTGCCCCTAGTACCTGGCGTAGTATCACGAATAGGTCCATTAACCCTAGGCTTTTTCTGAAGTCCTCCGGACGATCCTGACGATCCATAGCTTCTCTTATTCCTGCCTCTGTCCCTGTCTCCATTCTGCCTCTCGGTACGCTTAACCTCCTCAGCTATCTTAGCCTTTTCCACCAAAGTAGCGAAGTCCCTTTCCCGCTCAGGAGCTATCAACACCCGCAGCCCATCCTCAAATCTCACACAGCGCTCGTAATCGGTTGCAACAATCTCTCGAACGTGCCGGCTTAGTCGCAAGAATTCCGCCTCATACTCAGCTACCGATTTTTCCCCTTGCACTAAATTCAGAAAAGCCTTCCTTTGGGTATCTACATAACTGGCCCCAACATACTTCCCTTGGAATTTCATCTTAAAGAAATCCCAATCTACTTGATTTGCTGGTGTACCTTCCCTGACGGTAAGCCACCACTGGTAGGCTTCATCCCGAAGTAGAGAAACTGTGCCCTTCAGCTTCTCCTCAGCTGTGCAATCCAAGTCATCCATGATTCTTTCAACTGCCTCTAGCCAGTACTCAGCCACGTTTGGAGCTACCCCAGAGACTCCCCTAAATATTTTGGCTCCATTTGCCCAGAGTCGCTCAGGAATCGATTTTCGAGCCCCATTACCCATGCTTGCTCCCGCAACTCTCTCTAGAACCCGCAACATTGCCTGGGATACCGCATCATCACCACCCGTTTGGTCACGAATTACGCTTCGCGCGGTGGCGGCGTGCATCTCATTTCCTGACCCGTGGCCAGACCCTACCGGTTTTGACACAGCAATCCTACCTCGACCCTGTCCACGTGTATTACGTCCACGCCCCCTAGTACTCATGTCTATTGTCACGTTTTAACCTATTTTAAGGAAATTTTATGCATTAGTTTTCTTTCCACTTATTGATTAAAGGGGTAGTTTTATGACATAGAATTTTCAAGTTGTTCTTTCGTAAAGCGCGTACATCCCTAAAGGTTTTTGTCTCTAAAGAGAATATCCTAAATTCTAACATCCATAACAATGCATCATACAACCACTTCCATCCAATTCATTTAACAGTCAGAAGACTTACCTGGTAGACCTGGGCCAGAAACTCGAGTGCCATGCCTTCACTCCATTTCATGAAAAATTTCTTTTAAACTAATTTTGAATACAAAATTTGAAATGTTGTGGGCCTCAAAACCCCAAAGGCCGAGTGTAAAACTTGGCTCTGATACCAATTTGTAATACCCCAAACCTGGCCCAAAACACCACGGCCGAATTCGGAATGTTACGGGAAAGTGGTGAAATCGAGTTCTAGTTTAATTAGTGAAATCAGACTTTAAATTTTGAAATAAACCCTTCGTTTAAGGAGTTGTCGTTAAAAATAGTAGTTTGCTAAAAAAAATGCCCAAGTTGTATAAAATCTGATTCATTTTATGTCTCCGTGGTAAAAATGTTTCAATGTCACATTTTAAAAATTATTAAATAATAAATCCAACTTAAAACCATAAATCCCGAAATATATAGAGTGGCCTTATTACATAATGAAGATAACCCAAGAAAATAAAATCTAGTAGTTTAAAATAGAGTTACGAAACCAACATCTGCATGGCCACCTCGAATCCCCTCCAGCCCGGTCCAACGTGTCATGTGTTACCTGCATTGTTTTTTAGAACAAAAATGGGGTGAGTCACCAGACTCAGTGTAACAGACTGAATTTGACCCTAATCGGAATGGTGGTTTCGGGACCACGAATCCGAGTTCGGGAAATATTTTGATGTTATATTTTGTGTTTATTATATGTGAATTAATGTGTGTGAAAGTTTCATAGAAAAATTTAATCGTTTGTGTGTTCAATTTGACGAAAGGACTTAATCGCGTAAAATGAAACTTTGATAGTTTAATGTGTAAGGGCTAAATTGTTGTTGTTTCTTTAAATGGGAGTTTTTAAAAGGAAATTTACCCACTTTTAAGATAGTGGCCGGCCATGTACCATAATAACCTTAAGTGATATTATTAGTTAAATTATAATGGAAGGTTAAAGTAGTAATTAAACTAAAGGTTAATATATATGATAATTAAAACAAAAAAATAAGCCATGCCATGTTCATCTTCTTTGGCCGAATTCATGCAAGAAAAAAAAAAGAGAGAATATCCAAGCTTAGTTCGGCACCTATTTAGCTAAATTAAGGTATGTAACTAGCTCGGTTTTTGTTAATTTTTACGTTTTTGAGATCGTTGCTTCGAATATTAGTTGACCCATGTTAGAATTTTTGAATTTGAGCATGCTTGATGTTCGGCCATTGTTATGTTCTTATGGTTTTTGGTGTTTAATGATTTTATTTTAAAGATATGTTAAAGATTAGTATATTTTGTATTAGAAATTTTAGTGAATTTGAGTATTTTGGGCTAAATTGCAAAAATGAAATTTTGAGGGGACTAAAATGCAAAATAAATGAAAGAAACGAACTTGTAGGGTCCTTGTGTACATTCAGCCCTTAAGTAGTGTTGAGAAATTTTGTGTATTTTGTGTTTTATGCAAATAGGGCTAAATTGTGAAAATGTGAAATAGTGGGGGTAAAATGGTAAATTGCCTAATTATATGCTTAGGGACTAAATTGAGATGAAATGTACTTGAATGAGCTAAATTTTAATGTGTTTAGATCAAGAACAAAGAAAAACGGATTTGGATCGGGGGAAGACAAAGGTTATCGAATAGCCGGTCTACGCGGTCCGACAACGGTCGAGGTAAGTCCTTAAGCTGGATTATATTAAAGAATGCATTATGAATGTATTTAATGATAATGTTTGATAAGTTTGGATATATTTTTATGTGATAGCCGAATGTAAAGATATTACATTGAATTAGATATGTTTTGTTAATACAATGTGAATGTGTATAATCGATATGATAAGCAGATTATACAATGATATAATGATTTTATTTGTGATAGGTGAATAAGCTTAGTTGAATTTAAAATGTGATAGAATTATGAAATTTAAGTGATATAAGTCGTTATGGTATTATTGAAATGCTCAGTGAAAAGTTGAAATTGTTGTTATTCGGGCTTCGTGCCTAGTAGGCTTAGTGCCGGTGTTATATTCGAGCTTTGTGCCTAGCAGGCTTTGTACCGGTGTTATATTCGGGCTTCGTGCCTAGCAGGCTTAGTGCCGGTGACATATTCGGGCTTTGTGCCTAGCAGGCTTAGTGCCGGTGTTATATTCAGGCTTCGTGCCTAGCAGGCTTAGCGCCGGTGACATATTCGGGCCTTATCGCCTAGCAGGCTTAATGCCGGTGATTAACTTTGGACCTTGAGTCCAGCAGGCTTAATGCCGGTGAAGTGAATGTGATTTGAGCTTCGAGTACATGAGAACTTAGTTATGAGTATATCAAGAAATTTCAACTTTGAAACATGAAACATATTAATTTGACAGAGAGGTAAGTATTTCATATTCATGTTACTCAAGAAAATAGTGAACTAATATATGAGGAAGTGATTGTCTTATACATTGATTTATAATAGATGTATATATATATATATATATATGTACATATATACATGCATATTCGGCTTTAGTGTATATGTATCTGTATAAAATAAGAAATATTTATTTAAGATCAGGAGTTGGATGTTTAAGTGTTTTGCTATCGTATATGATAATATTTTTGCTTAAG
This sequence comes from Gossypium sturtianum, assembly GCA_025698515.1. NCBI lineage: Eukaryota > Viridiplantae > Streptophyta > Magnoliopsida > Malvales > Malvaceae > Gossypium > Gossypium sturtianum. Next base: position 73,440,692 of record CM046953.1, read on the forward strand.
GGTTACTAAGCTAGTAAGCTTACTGTGTGTGTTCTTGTCTACTTTTATTTTATAGATCTTAGGTACAAGCTACGGACTCGAAGGATCCTTGAAGAAGTCAACCGCACTATCGACTTACTTTTGGTATTGAATAACTTAGTTTTTAATTCTAAAAGGCATGTATAGGCTAAATTAAGCTGTTTTAACTAATGATGTTAATCGTATATATATATATATATATATTTAGCCATACGAAAATGGCTATATATTTTGATTAAACCTTGTTCTTGTGTTTTGATGAAATGGTTTGCTCATGCCGTGAATTATCATTTGTGATCTAATATGGATTAGGCAATTTATGAACTGGTATAATAGGTATATGTTATAGTGTGTTTATATATTTCATTATTTGATGATTAACTTGATAATTTAAGGCTGAATCTTATTCATGCGTATAAGTGATAGGTTAATAATTAGAAATATGGCTACTTTAATTTGGTTAATTATTTGCGAAAACTTGCTATGCTTAGGTATGCATTCGGTTATAAAATGGTACCATTGGGTTGATCTCATGATATTGTTATAAGCTTAATTATCTAGGGATAGGTTAGATATTCGAATATTAAAAAGTTGATATGAATATGATTTGAGTTATAATTGTAAAATATGTATAAGTTATATAACTTGTGAAATGTTTACATGCTTAGCATTATAAATAGAGATGACATAGTTAAAGTAATTAAGGTGTTAGTTAAGTATCATTTAGAAAAGAGTAATGCGTGTGTGCAGATTTTGTCAATGTCATGAATTAAAATTCGGTTATGCAATGCATGTAGGTATTCGGCTAAGCCTATGATAAAAATGCATTTGTTATTAAAATGTTTAAAGAATCAGCTATTTTGGGCTTATTTTTGAATATGGTATGTGAGCATGTTAATGATATATATATATATATGATTTCGGTTATGTGATGTTTACATTTTCTTTTAATGAAATGTGTATAAGACAATTGGCTTAATAGTCTTGATTGCTATTGATATTACTTAATATTGTTATGTAAATGTTTAGGTATAAATTTTAATAGAAAGTAAACTAGTATGTTCAGTCATGATATAATGCTACTATGTTTGCATATGCATTCGATTATAAAAATGATATCAATAGTCAACTAGCTTAGAATGCTCATGTATTGAATAATTCGAATTTAACCTATCTCGTATTATATGAAATAGAAATGATTGCATTGTTACGCATGAGTTTAAACGGATGTCATTATCAAATTGAGTTTATTTCAGTAATGCCTCATAACCATAATCCGGCGACGGTACTGGTTAGGGGTGTTACATTTTATTGGTATCAGAGCTTCGGTTTAGTCGATTCTAGGACTACCGTAGTGCGTAAGAGTCTAGCTATACATGCCTTTGAATTGTATATATGATAGTGTTGTGACTTCTGACAATTTCAATTGTATTTTATATAGTAAATGGATCCCGATCCTGATAGAGCCGTAGCTGATGATGTGGAGAGCGTTGCGCCTGGTCTCGCATGTGGATCAGCGCCATTAGACTCTCGCCCAGTTTCGGGTAGCCATGAGGGGGAGGCTAAACAAGCCTTCTATCAGATGATGAACAAATGGTTTACCCAGTTTATTCAGACTAATCCGGCTGTACAACAACCTCCACCCCCGAATAATCCAACTCGGTACCACCTTCAAGACTTCGATGATAGATCTGATGAGATCTAGCAGGCCTCTCGTTGATAAAATCAGGAAATATGGGGCCAAGGAATTCAAGGCCAATGATGATGTTGACGTTGAGAGAGCCGAGATGTGGCTTGATAACACTATTCGGGTACTCGATGAGCTATTCTGTACCCCAGATGAATGCCTAAAGTGTGCTATATCTCTACTTCGAGACACTGCCTATCACTGGTGGAACACACTGGTATCTGTGGTTTCGAAAGAAAAAGTAACTTGGGACTTCTTCCAAATTGAGTTTCGTAAGAAATATATCAGTCAGAGATTCATTGACCAGAAATGAAAAGAATTTCTGGAATTAAAACAGGGTCGTATGACTGTGACAGAATATGAGCGGAAGTTTGTCAGCTTGAGCCGTTACGCTCGGGAGTGTATATCCACCGAAGCCATTATGTGTAAAGGATTTGAAGACGGCCTAAATGAAGACATAAAGTTACTTGTTGGCATTCTTGAAATCACAGAGTTTGTGACATTAGTCGAGCGAGCTTGTAAAGCCGAAGAGCTCGGAAAGGAGAAAAGAAAAGCTGAAGTAGAAGCTAGAGACACTCGAAAAAGATCATCGAGTAAAATTTTCCATTCTGTGCACAAGAAGTTCAGAGATGACCCCAGTCGACATAAAGCCACTTCAGACTTACCTAGACGTGATCGACCTCTAGTGAGTTCCCGAGCCACTTCGGTAGCTAGCGTTGGTAATGTTCCACAGAACCGGGCTGAGTGTAAACATTGTGGGAAATGGCATCCTGGGAGTTGTAGAGTTCGTGATCGGTCCTGTTTTAAATGTGGATCGTCGGATCATTTTATTCGAGAGTGTCCGATGTTAGCCGAGCAAAATGCGACTCAGAACACTAGACCGAAGCAAAGGCGCCAAAGACGGTGAGGCCACTCAGACATTCAGGCAACGTAGGTGGTAGTCAGAGAGGGACGAAGGACACCGCAATACGATCAGAGGCTAGAGCTCCAGCAAGAGCTTATGCTACACGAGCTAGAGAGGATGCTTCCTCCCCCGATGTCATTACCGGTATTTTCACCCTTTATGATACTACTGTGATTGCATTGATTGATCCTGGTTCGACTCATTCATATGTGTGTGAAACTCTAGTATTCGATGAAGACTCGCCGATTGAGTCTCACGAGTTTGTGATTCGTGTGTCCAACCCTTTGGGTAGATGTGTTCTTGTTAATAAAGTGTGTTGATGATTCGGGATTTCTGCTTCCCAGCCGATTTAATGCTGTTGCCCTTCGATGAGTTTGATATAATTTTTGGAATGGACTGGTTAACTTCGCATGATGTAGTGGTGAATTGCAAAAGGAAGCTTATTGATTTGAGACATCAGAACGGTGAGATCATTAGAATTGAATCCAGTGATTTAAGTGGGTTTCCTACAGTAATATCCTCGATGTTAGCCCGGAAGTATGTGAGAAAAGGGTCCGAAGCTTATTTGGCTTATGTACTGGATAATAAAGTGTCTGAGAAGTAGATTGAATCTGTATCGATTGTATGTGAATACCCAGATGTGTTTCCTGAAGAACTACCGGGTTTACCACCAGTACGAGAGATTGAGTTCGACATTGAATTAGTACCGGGAACGACTCCAATTTCGATAGCTCCGTATCGGATGGCTCCTACTGAGTTAAAAGAGTTGAAAGCACAGTTGCAAGAGTTAACAGATAGAGGCTTTGCACAACCGAGCTTCTCTCCTTGGGGTGCACCAGTTCTTTTTGTGAAAAAGAAAGATGGCACGATGCTAATGTGCATTGATTATCGGCAACTGAATAAGGTAACTATAAAGAATAAGTACCCGCTACCTCGAATTGATGATTTGTTTGATCAGTTGAAAGGGGCTTCGGTATTTTCGAAAATAGATTTGAGATCGGGTTATTACCAGTTGCGAGTTAGAGATACAGATATGCCAAAGACTGCATTCCGGACGAGGTACGGACATTTTGAGTTTCTGGTTATGCCTTTTGGACTCACTAATGCACCTGCTGTTTTTATGGACTTAATGAATCGAGTTTTCAGACAGTTTTTAGATCGGTTTGTAGTAGTGTTTATTGATGATATACTGATCTATTCAAAAGATGAAACCGAACACGCTGAACACTTGAGATTGATATTACAGACTTTACGAGATCAACAGCTGTATGCAAAGTTCGGTAAGTGTGAGTTACGGATGAAGGAAGTCACTTTTTGGGTCATGTTGTTTTTGACAGTATTCGGGTTGATCCGAACAAAATATCGGCTATACTTGATTGGAAACCACCGAAGAATGTCTCTGAAATTTGGAGCTTTTTGGGACTTGCGGGATACTACAGACGATTCGTCAAAGGCTTTTCCATGATAGCTACACCTTTGACAAAGTTACTACAAAAAGATGTCAAGTTTGAATGGTCAGAAAAGTTTCGAGCAGCTAAAAGTCCTTTTGACCGAAGCTCCAGTGTTAGCTCAGCCTGAATCGGGTAAAGAATTTGTCGTTTTTAGTGATGCTTCTTTGAATGGGTTGGGTTGTGTTTTGATGCAGGAAGGCAAGGTTATAGCCTACGCTTCGAGACAGTTGAAGCCGCACGAAAGAAATTATCCGACTCACGATCTGGAATTAGCAGCCATTGTTTTCGCATTGAAAATTTGGCGTCATTACTTATTTGGCGAGAAATGTCACGTTTATTCGGATCACAAAAGTCTAAAGTATTTGATGACTCAGAAAGATCTAAATTTGAGACAACGCAGATGGTTAGAATTGTTGAAAGACTATGAGTTGGTAATTGATTACCATCCGGGAAAAGCTAATGTTGTTGCAGATGCGTTAAGTCAGAAATCATTATTTGCTCTTCATGCGATGAACGCACGGATGGTTATATCTGGTGATGGTTCGATCATAGCTGAGTTACAAACAAGACCGATGTTTATTCAGCAAATTTGTGATGCACAGAAAGTTGACAAAGATTTGATTGCTAGACGAATTCAGTGTGAAAAAGATGTGGAATCAGAGTTTCAAATTGATGCAAATGACTGTTTGAACTTTAAAAGCCGAATGTGTGTTCCAAAGAACTCGGATTTGATTCAGATGATTCTGAGTGAGGCTCATAGTGGTTGATTATCGATACATCCTGGTAGCATGAAAATGTATAATGATTTGAAACAGTTTTATTGGTGGCCTGGCATGAAACGGGATATATCTGAGTTTGTGTCAAAGTGCTTAATTTGTCAGCAAGTAAAAGCCGAGCATCAAGTGCCTTCTGGATTGCTTCAGCCAATCATGATACCTGAATGGAAATGGGATAGAATCACTATGGATTTTGTATCTGGTTTGCCTATGACACCGAGCAAGAAAGATGCAGTCTGGGTTATAGTAGATAGACTGACCAAATCAGCTCATTTTGTACCGATTCGTACAGATTATTCACTCGATAAACTTGCTGAGTTGTATATATCTCAAATTGTGAGATTACATGGTGTGTCGAGTTCTATTATCTCAGACAGAGACCCGAGATTCACATCGCGATTGTGGAAGAAGTTGCAGGATGCTTTAGGTACTAAACTTCATTTTAGCACTGCCTTTCACCCGCAGACAGACGGTCAGTCTGAGCGAACCATTCAAACACTTGAGGACATGTTGAGATGTTGTGTTCTCGAGTTTGAAGGTACGTGGGAAAAGTACTTACCTTTGATTGAATTTGCTTATAATAACAATTTTCAATCAAGTATCAAAATGGCACCTTACGAAGCTTTATATGGCCGCAAGTGTCGTACACCATTGTACTGGACCGAACTCAGTGAGAGTAAGATATAAGGGGTTGATTTGATTAAAGAGACTGAACAGAAAGTGGCTATAATCAGAGATAGTTTGAAAGCTGCATCAGATCGTCAAAAGTCTTACGCTGATTTGAAACGTAAAGATATAGAATTTCAAGTCAGAGATCAAGTATTCTTGAAAGTATCTCCGTGGAAGAAAGTACTTCGATTTGGTCGGAAAGGCAAACTGAGTCCGAGATTTATAGGACCGTATGAAATCATCGAACGTATTGGGCCTGTTGCTTATAGATTGAAGTTGCCCTCTGAATTAGAAAAGATACATGATGTATTTCACGTTTCGATGCTTCGTAGATACAGATCAGATCCGTCACATGTGATTGCTCCATCTGAAATTGAAATCCGACCTGATATGACATATGAGGAAGAACCGATCTGTATTTTAGCTCGGGAAATGAAAGAGTTAAGAAACAAGAAAATTCTATTAGTGAAAGTACTATGGAAAAGGCACGGAGTTGAAGAGGCTACATGGGAGCCTGAAGATTCAATGAGGCAACAACATCCGACTTTGTTTAACGGCAAGATTTTCGGGGACGAAAATCCCTAAGGGGGAGAGTTGTAACAGACTGAATTTGACCCTAATCGGAATGGTGGTTTCGGGACCACGAATCCGAGTCCGGGAAATATTTTGATGTTATATTTTGTGTTTATTATATGTGAATTAATGTGTGTGAAAGTTTCATAGAAAAATTTAATCGTTTGTGTGTTCAATTTGACGAAAGGACTTAATCGCGTAAAATGAAACTTTGATAGTTTAATGTGTAAGGGCTAAATTGTTGTTGTTTCTTTAAATGGGAGTTTTTAAAAGGAAATTTACCCACTTTTAAGATAGTGGCCGGCCATGTACCATAATAACCTTAAGTGATATTATTAGTTAAATTATAATGGAAGGTTAAAGTAGTAATTAAACTAAAGGTTAATATATATGATAATTAAAACAAAAAAATAAGCCATGCCATGTTCATCTTCTTTGGCCGAATTCATGCAAGAAAAAAAAAAGAGAGAATATCCAAGCTTAGTTCGGCACCTATTTAGCTAAATTAAGGTATGTAACTAGCTCGATTTTTGTTAATTTTTACGTTTTTGATATCGTTGCTTCGAATATTAGTTGACCCATGTTAGAATTTTTGAATTTGAGCATGCTTGATGTTCGGCCATTGTTATGTTCTTATGGTTTTTGGTGTTTAATGATTTTATATTAAAGATATGTTAAAGATTAGTATATTTTGTATTAGAAATTTTAGTGAATTTGAGTATTTTGGGCTAAATTGCAAAAATGAAATTTTGAGGGGACTAAAATTCAAAATAAATGAAAGAAATGAACTTGTAGGGTCCTTGTGTACATTCGGCCCTTAAGTAGTGTTGAGAAATTTTGTGTATTTTGTGTTTTATGCAAATAGGGCTAAATTGTGAAAATGTGAAATAGTGGGGGTAAAATGGTAAATTGCCTAATTATATGCTTAGGGACTAAATTGAGATGAAATGTACTTGAATGAGCTAAATTTTAATGTGTTTAGATCAAGAACAAAGAAAAACGGATTTGGATCGGGGGAAGGCGAAGGTTATCGAATAGTTTGCCTACGCGGTCGGTCAAACAACGGTCGAGGTAAGTCCTGTGGATTATATTAAAGAATGCATTATGAATGTATTTAATGATAATGTTTGATAAATTTGGATATATTTTTATGTGATAGCCGAATGTAAAGATATTACATTGAATTAGATATGTTTTGTTAATACAATGTGAATGTGTATAATCGATATGATAAGCGGATTATACAATGATATAATGATTTTATTTGTGATAGGTGAATAAGCTTAGTTGAATTTAAAATGTGATAGAATTATGAAATTTAAGTGATATAAGTCGTTATGGTATTATTGAAATGTTCAGTGAAAAGTTGAAATTGTTGTTATTCGGGCTTCGTGCCTAGCAGGCTTAGTACCGGTGTTATATTCGGGCTTTGTGCCTAGCAGGCTTAGTACCGGTGTTATATTCGGGCTTCGTGCCTAGCAGGCTTAGTGCCGGTGACATATTCGGGCTTTGTGCCTAGCAGGCTTAGTGCCGGTGTTATATTCGAGCTTCGTGCCTAGCAGGCTTAGTGCCGGTGACATATTCGGGCCTTATAGCCTAGCAGCCTTAATGCCGGTGATTAACTTTGGACCTTGAGTCCAACAGGCTTAGTGCCGGTGAAGTGAATGTGATTTGAGCTTCGAGTACATGAGAACTTGGTTATGAGTATATCAAGAAATTTCAACTTTGAAACATGAAACATATTAATTTGACAGAGAGGTAAGTATTTCATATTCATGTTACTCAAGAAAATAGTGAACTAATATATGAGGAAGTGATTGTCTTATACATTGATTTATAATAGATGTATATATATATATGTACATATATACATGCATATTCGGCTTTAGTGTATATGTATCTGTATAAAATAAGAAATATTTATTTAAGATCAGGAGTTGGATGTTTAAGTGTTTTACTATCGTATATGATAATATTTTTGCTTAAGGGTTACTAAGCTAGTAAGCTTACTGTGTGTGTTCTTGTCTACTTTTATTTTATAGATCTTAGGTACAAGCTACGGACTCGAAGGATCCTTGAAGAAGTCAACCCCACTATCGACTTACTTTTGGTATTGAATAACTTAGTTTTTAATTCAAAAAGGCATGTATAGGCTAAATTAAGCTGTTTTAACTAATGATGTTAATCGTATATATATATATATATATTTAGCCATGCGAAAATGGCTATATATTTTGATTAAACCTTGTTCTTGTGTTTTGATGAAATGGTTTGCTCATGCCGTGAATTATCATTTGTGATCTAATATGGATTAGGCAATTTATGAACTGGTATAATAGGTATATGTTATAGTGTGTTTATATATTTCATTATTTGATGATTAACTTGATAATTTAAGGCTGAATCTTATTCATGCGTATAAGTGATAGGTTAATAATTAGAAATATGGCTACTTTAATTTGGTTAATTATTTGCGAAAACTTGCTATGCTTAGGTATGCATTCGGTTATAAAATGGTACCATTGGGTTGATCTCATGATATTGTTATAAGCTTAATTATCTAGGGATAGGTTAGATATTTGAATATTAAAAAGTTGATATGAATATGTGTAACACCCCAAACCCGGTCTATGCGTTTAGACAAGATTTGGTTTGTCACACCAATCATACATTCGTTTATTTTCATATGATTAAAATAAAATAGTGCTACAAAAACTTTTTTGAAAATCGAGTTTAATAAGAAGTTAATACAAGGATTTGAAATTTGTAGCTTAAGAATAATACTTGTTTGAAAACTTATCGTCAAGATAAAAATGTCAAAATCTTAAGATGGTTTAAAAGAACTTTGAAATAATTTTAAATAATTAAAGTGTCCAGAAATTTTGTTATAAAACCAATGTTCTTAAGAAAACTTAACATATTTAAGATAAAACCATATTAAAAGTTTAGAAATAAAATTTAAACCATCCACACAATAAAATCCATAAAAACATATAAGAGGCCTTATTACATAAAACCCATAATGAGATATTTAAGATAATAATCTAAATAAAGTCATAGTTTAATAAAAACCCAAGTTTGTAGTATGGCCTCCACCAAGTCATCTCCGGCCCAAGTCCACGTCAATTTCCATTACCTGAAATGGTTAATAAAATTGGGTGAGTTACAAAGAACTCAAGTGTGCAACTCACTTACCACCATTTTTAGGCCGGATCGTCAAGATATCATGCGGGCTTGAGCCCATTAATGATTTCAACCATACATTGTAAAGTAACATAATTTAAAGAAAAGAATGCATGAAATATGAATTTCCCAAACCAACCTAGTATCCATCCGCTAACACCCCGTACCAACCAACACACTGTGGGGATCAAGTCAACCCACCCCGCCAAACACACCAATCATGGGCTTAAAGCCCTTAAATAATTTTGTAGTGCACTCATCGAACTAGATTGTGACATTGTCACCGAACTAGAGGCATTTAGTCGAATTTGTGGCGAGCCACCGAACTAGAGGCAATAAGCCATATTGTGGCAGAGCCACCGAACTAGAGGCAATGAGCCATATTTGTGGCAACTGGCCATTCTTCTCTTCATATAACCCACCCCATGCAATCATGCGTATATAACAAATATAATCATATAATGATTTTCATTAATCCATATCATCGGTGGGCTTATCAATTAACCCTTCATTAGGCTCATATAAACAATTTATCAACTAGCCCATTTAGTAGTTTAGTGACTTTGGCCCATTTTAGCCCAATTTATCGAAACAGAGTATTTTCGGCCCATTTTATCGAACTAGAGTATTATCGGCCCATTTTATCGAACTAGAGTATTATCGGCCCATTATTTCCTCGGTTTTAACCGTTTTCATGCATTTACTCAAAAATATGAGTTACTACGTATTTTTTTCCCGTTTTTACTATTTTACGAATTTATCACAGAACTTACAACATGATGTCCAACCCGAAAATGAGTGTGAAGTTACACACCTGGTTATGGAGAGAACTAAACTTTCCCGCTCTTCAACACCTATACGTATTGTGTTAATTAAAACACTATAATCTATAATAAAACCGATCTAACTATAGCGATCTAGAAATTTACCCTCGGATTTTCGTAAGACTTCTACTTGCGATTTCTCTCCGATTGATGGTTCGCTAATCGAATCGAATCCACGAACAAATAATGGTTCGGGAGTACGAACGACTTCGAACAGTTGATTTTCCTCGGTTGAACGTCCACAACCCGGTGGGAAATCCCGGATTGCTGAAACAGTCCTTTGCTTGTACTTAGGGGGAATAACAGAACCTCCCTTCTTCCGAAGGCTAAACACCGCCCTTTTCTTCCCTATTTTGAATGTCTTCAAAGACAAAGGAAGGTTAATCCAATGATATCAAAATAATCCTAAGGTTTTAAAGATATGATTTCCTTACCACAAAATTGATTCCAACGTTTTGTCACCCACGACTTCTTGATTCCAAACTTCCGTTATCGCACTAAAGTATAACAAAATAAACGTTAAAAGAAGGAACGTATATTTTGATCTAATAAAGCCTTCAAACCATCATCAATATTCGCCATAACCACTATTAACTAATCGAAGCGAAAAGGATTCTTACCTATTTCCACGTCGAAAAGATAGGATTTGAGAATAATATGGATCTAAGAAGAATTCGGCTATGAAGAAACAAAGAAAAGAGAAAATAAAATCGGTTATAGGCACTTTAACATTCGGCCATGAAAGTGTAGGTGGAGAGAATTTCGATTGAAAGAAATCAAATAGAGAGAGATGGTGATGATGTTTGGTTTCCAAATAGAATGGAAAAGAAAAGAAAAAGAAAAGATAAGTTTTGAGAGCAATGTATAGTCGGCAATGGGGAGAAGAAAAGAAAAGAATGGTCTCTTTAGGTATTGGTAAATTCGGCACAAAGAGAAAGGCACAAAATTGACACCAAAGTGTAAAACAAAAATGACCAATTTGACAAAAGAAACTAGGCTTACCAAGTGCACAATTTCGGCCAAGGAAAAGAGAGTTTGAGAGAATTTTCAAAACTTGCACAAACTAAACAAAATGACCAAAACCAAAGACTAAACTTCCTAGCCAAACTATCACCAAAATTTGGCTCCCCCTAGCCATAATGCCGTCCATATGCTTGGTCTTTAGGCCAAGATATTGTTTCTTAAACAACTCCTTGATTCATGCCTCATATCCTCACATTTTCCTTATTCTTTTGATACCCTTCCTTAAGTTCAAATTTTCCTTATTCCTTTGATATACTAACCAAAAATAACAAGTCAACACCTTCCATATATGCTCTTGGCCGACACTTGCTATACATGGGCGGAAAAATCAAAAATAAAATTCACCTAGATGCTATTTAGGGATTCGAACCTTCACCCCATGTACTAGCTCATGCGCCAACACCACTTGTCCAACTACTCATCTTATGCTACACATTGACACTTAAATTAATTTATGTGTCAATGCCACTTAGTCTATTTCCATAAATTCTCAAAATTAATATTATTCCTTCTAAAAAATTTTAAACCCTTCTTCAGACTATACTAACCACGAAAATAAATCAGAAAATTTTACTTTCTAGAATAATTACTCAAAGCACACATAGAAAATAAATTACTCAAATTTTCAGGGTGTTACAACTCTACCCCTAAAGAAAAATTTCGTCCTCGAAATTTACCTGGCTGAAAAAGGTGAGGGTATTGTTGCCGAATTGCATCCTCAGCTCCCACGTAGCTTCCTCCACTCCGTGGTTACGCCACAACACTTTGACCAACGGCACAGTCTTCTTTCTTAGCACCTTCACGTCTCGGTCTAAGATTTCCACCTGGTTCCTCCTCAAAAGACAAATCCAAATTCAACTCCACTTCTTCTACCGGTACTATATGCGAAGGATCCGATCTATAGCGCCTCAACATGGACACGTGGAAAACATTATGAATTTGGCTCAATTCGAGGTAACTCAACTCGATAGGCCACTGGACCAACTCGTTTCACCACACGATATGGTCCAATGTATCTAGGACTCAACTTGCCCTTCTTCCCGACCGAATATCTTCTTCCAAGGTGAGACCTTCAGAAGACTTGATCTCCTACGGCATACTCGATATCCTTACGCTTCAGATCCGCATACGACTACGTCTATCCAAGCTTCCTTTAACTGCGTGCGAATAACTTTCACTTTTTCTTCCGCTTGAGAAATCATCTCGAGTCCTAACAATCGCCGATCACCCAACTCGGTCCAACAAATAGGAGAACGACACCTACGACCATACAATGCCTCGTAGGGTGCCATCCGAATGCTAGGACTGGTAGCCGTTGTTGCACGCAAATTCCGCTAACGGTAGAAAATCCTCCCAACTACCTTTGAAGTCGATTACACATCCCCTTAACATGTCTTCCAGAATCCGAATCACTCTCTCCGATCGACCATCGATCGAGGATGAAAAGCCGTACTAAAATTAAGCTTTGTACCCAAGGCTTCATGCAAAGCTTTCCAAAATCGAGATGTAAACCTAGGATCCCTATCCGATATAATCGATACAGTACTCCATGCAACCTCACGATTTCGGATACATACTGAGCCGCCAACTACGCGCAACGAGTAGTCCGTGACGTCTTGGTAGAAAATGAGCATCTTCGTCGACGATCAACAATTACCCAAACAGTAATTTTTCTTAGTAGGTGTTAAAGGTAACCCACTAACAAAATCCATTGTTATCCGCTCCCATTTCCAAAGAGGAATCTTTAGCGGTTGCAAAAGACTCGACGGCAATTGATGCTCCGCTTTCACTTGGCGACAAGTTAAGCATTTTCCCACAAATTCGAAATCTCACGTTTCAACCTGGGCCACCAATATCGCTCACGAAGATCCCGATACATCTTATTTCCTCCGGGTGCATAGCATAAGGGCTACTATGCGCCTCCTCAAAATCATTTGCCTCAGATCGAATCCTTAGGCATACTGGACCCTTCCACGAAAAACACAATACACCTTCCGAATTTATTCCAAAATCCTCAATTTCACCATTTTCCACTTTGGTGAAATAAAAGTCTCAACTTCTCATCTAAAATCTGCTTTTTCCTTAATTTGTTCCAACCACATAGGCTTCACTTGAAATTCCGCTATCAAACTACCATCCTCATACAAACTCAAATGGGCAAACATAGCTCTCAAATCGAGATACCACCTTACGACTTAATGCGTCCGCCACTACATTAGCCTTTCCAGGATGATACTCAATAGAGAAATCATAGTCCTTTAACACTCCACCCATCTTCGTTGTCTCAAGTTTAACTCCTTCCGAGTAAGAAGATACTTAAGACTCTTGTGATCCGTATAGATGATAGACTTTTCACCATAGAGGTAATGCCTCCAAATCTTTAAGGCAAACACCACCGCCGCTAACTCCAAATCATGAGTAGGGTAGTTCACTTCGTGCGGTCTCAATTGACGAAGCGTAAGCTACAACTTTCCCACTTTGCATCAATACGCAAACCTAAACCCGTATGTGACGATCACAATAAATCGTAAACTCCTTCCTGACCTCAAAGTTGAATCAATCTGGCGCCTAGTTAAAACCTTCTTGATCGCTCGAAACTTTCTTGCCGCTTATCGGTCCATATAAACAACACTCCTTCCGCAAAAGCTTAGTTAGAGGTGCAAAGCAATCAATGAGAACCCTCAACAAAGCGCCTATAATATCCGGCCAAACCCAAGAAACTCCGAATCTCGCTACCGACTTGGTGGTTTCCAATCCAATACCGCCTCAATCTTCCGAGGATCCACCCTTATTCCTTGGTGATACCACATGACCCAAGAAAGTCACTTCTCTTAACCAAAATTCACATTTACCGAATTTGGCATACAATCGATTATCTCGAAGCACTTGCAATACAATCCGCAAATGCGAGTCATGTTCTTCTTCGCTCCTCGAATAAACCAGAATGTCATCTATGAATACCACCACAAACCGATCTAAGAATGGTTGAAAGACCAGGTTCATCATATCCATAAATGCACTGGTGCATTGGTCAACCCAAACGGCATCACTAAAAACTCATAGTGTCCGTAACGGGTTCGAACGTATTTGTCTTGTGAATATCCGCTTCTTTCACCTTAAGCCTGGTGGTAACCCGACCTTAAATCAATCTTGAGAAAACAGAAGCTCCCTTCAATTGATCAAACAGTCGTCAATCCTCGCAGAGGGTACAGATTCTTGATCGTCCACTTATTCAATTGCCTATAGTCAATACACATACGCATTGACCCATCCTTCTTCTTAACAAACAAAACCGGTGCTCCCCACGGAGACACACTCGGTCCGAATAAAACCACGATCTAGCAGTTCTTGAATTTGGGCTTTAAGCTCGACAACTCCTTCGGTGCCATTCTATAAGGAGCAATGGACACCGGAGGCGATTCGAGCAAAAGCTCAATACCAAATTCCACTTCCGATCCGGAGGTACACCGGGGAAGTTCTTCAGAAAAACATCGAGGAACTCCTTCACCGTTCTCACATCTTCCACCAATGACTTTTTGGCATCTAAAGCACAAATAAATGCTAAAAATGCTCCGTATCCTTTTCGCACTAACTTCTCCGCCTTCAACGCAGTAAATCATGTTTGCCAAGTAATTTCTCCGCCGCCTATCATAACTATCTCCTTATCCTCCACATTTCTTATCGACATACGCTTTTCAAAGACAGTCCAATTTCGCGGTGCTTAACCAACCAATCCATGCCCGAATAATATCGAATTCGCCAAAAGGCGTTCCATCAAATTTGCCAGAATGTTTCTCCTTGAATTACTAAGGGCACGTCTCTAAACAATTTATTAACCAACACCGATCGCCCTAAGGGGACTAATCACCCTCATCTCTTTATCGGAAATTTGAGTCTAATTTCAAGTTTCAGTTATGGTGCTAGCAATGTACGAATGAGTAGAACCAATATCTATCAAGGCAATAACGGGTACATCGAAATGAAGAACGCATCGATTATCACATCGGTGCATTGCCATCCTCACGACGTCGACCGCATACACCAATCTCGGGTGTCTTGCATCCGCGTTGCCCCTAGGACCATTGCCTCGACCCGCGCACCTTGACCACGCCCGGCCCCATTACCACCACGACTGGTCCCCGACCTCTCGGTGGTTCTTTGAACTCCTCTTGCCGGTGGTACATCGAGAGTACGAACTTCTTGAGTTGTATCCATACGCCGAGGGCAACTCCTATATTGATGCTCGTCGATCCACATTTATAGCAAGCACCCGTTTTCCTCCAACATTCTCCGGAATGTCTTTTTCCACATTCGGCACAATCCCGACTGACGATTAACAGCCATCGGTGCTCTTCCTTGAGTGGTTCCTCATTCCAGGGCCTCTTCAGAATCTTCTCAAGAACCCGAATGCTTGAGATCTTTCTTGCCTCGAATTTGCTCCCGATTTTGACGTTCCGAGTTCTTAGCCTCTTGGCTATCTTGGCCTTCTCCACAAGAGCGGCAAAAGTTCTAACTTGTTGTGGGGCTATCGGAACCCGCAACTCGTCTTTCAAACCGTCCCTCGGCGCACACAACGCTCATGATCCGTTGCCACTATCGTTCGAGCATAGCGACTCAAACGTAAGAACTCGACCTCATATCGCCACCGTCTTATTTCCTTGCACCGAGTTCAAGAATTCCTTCCTCGGGCATCCACATAGCTTGTTCCCACATATTTCCCTTGAAAGGAAGCCTTAAAGAACTCCCAATTAACCAAAGCAAAGATCGGTGCCATCTCGGATAGTAAGCCACCATTGGTAAGCTTCGTCTCTCAACAAAGATACCGCTCCTCTTAACTTTTGTTCCACAAAGTGCACTCAAGATCGTCCATAATTAGCTCTCTCGCCTCAAGCCAATATTCAGCGACATTGGGAGCTACACGAGAGACACCTCTGAAAACCTCGGCTCCACGGATTTTGGCCGCTCCGATATCGAACCACGAGCGGTTGGTCGATTGCGGATCCGGCGACCTTTCAAGTACTCGCAGCATTGCTCGTGTCACAAAGATTATCCTCTTCCATATGGTCGTGCGATCCCGTCTCACTCTCGAGTGACACAGTGCATCCATTTCCGACATATGACCCGGCACATCGATTGCGCCCCTAACACCTCGTCCTCTACCACGGCCACGCCTCTACCGCGCCCACGACCACGCCCTCTAGTGCTCATGGCGACTAATTGGATTTAATCGATTTAAGAGTTTTATGAATCGAATAATATTTCAATTGTTTATTAACGATATCTTATGATATGAAAGAGATAGAGTGTTTTCGCATCAATATCCTATTGTCTCAATCTCTACGGTTTTAACACCTAAAACTAGAAGTTCTAGAGTGTTTCTTATAATCATATCACAATGATAATAAACATACAAAGTATCTGAGATACTTACTTGACTTGGCGCGGGATGTTCATGGTGCCATACTACCTTTAATCAAAACTCTAGAAATTATTTTCAAACAAATTTCTTTATTGAACCCAAACCACAGCCGAGTTTTGAAACTTGGCTCTGATACCACTAAATGTAACACCCCAAACCCGGTCTATGCGTTTAGACAAGATTTGGTTTGTCACACCAATCATACATTCGTTTATTTTCATATGGTTAAAATAAAATAGTGCTACAAAAACTTTTTGAAAATCGAGTTTAATAAGAAGTTAATACAAGGATTTGAAATTTGTAGCTTAAGAATAATACTTGTTTGAAAACTTATCGTCAAGATAAAAATGTCAAAATCTTAAGATGGTTTAAAAGAACTTTGAAATAATTTTAAATAATTAAAGTGTCCAGAAATTTTGTTATAAAACCAATGTTCTTAAGAAAACTTAACATATTTAAGATAAAACCATATTAAAAGTTTAGAAATAAAATTTAAACCATCCACAAAATAAAATCCATAAAAACATATAAGAGGCCTTATTACATAAAACCCATAATGAGATATTTAAGATAATAATCTAAATAAAGTCATAGTTTAATAAAAACCCAAGTTTGTAGTATGGCCTCCACCAAGTCATCTCCGCCCAAGTCCACGTCAATTTCCATTACGAAATGGTTAATAAAATTGGGTGAGTTACAAAGAACTCATGTGCAACTCACTTACCACCATTTTTAGGCCGGATCGTCAAGATATCATCTTTGGGCTTGAGCCCATTAATGATTTCAACCATACATTGTAAAGTAACATAATTTAAAGAAAAGAATGCATGAAATATGAATTTCCCAAACCAACCTAGTATCCATCCGCTAACACCCCGCACCAACCAACACACTGTGGGGATCAAGTCAACCCACCCCGCCAAACACACCAATCATGGGCTTAAAGCCCTTAAATAATTTTGTAGTGCACTACCGAACTAGATTGTGACATTGTCACCGAACTAGAGGCATTTAGCCGAATTTGTGGCAGAGCCACCGAACTAGAGGCAATAAGCCATATTGTGGCAGAGCCACCGAACTAGAGGCAATGAGCCATATTTGTGGCAACTGGCCATTCTTCTCTTCATATAACCCACCCCATGCAATCATGCGTATATAACAAATATAATCATATAATGATTTTCATTAATCCATATCATCGGTGGGCTTATCAATTAACCCTTCATTAGGCTCATATAAACAATTTATCAACTAGCCCATTTAGTAGTTTAGTGACTTTGGCCCATTTTAGCCCAATTTATCGAAACAGAGTATTTTCGGCCCATTTTATCGAACTAGAGTATTATCGGCCCATTTTATCGAACTAGAGTATTATCGGCCCATTATTTCCTCGGTTTTAACCGTTTTCATGCATTTACTCAAAAATATGAGTTACTACGTATTTTTTCCCGTTTTTACTATTTTACGAATTTATCACGTAACTTACAACATGATGTCCAACCCGAAAATGAGTGTGAAGTTACACACCTGGTTATGGAGAGAACTAAACTTTCCCGCTCTTCAACACCTATACGTATTGTGTTAATTAAAACACTATAATCTATAATAAAACCGATCTAACTATAGCGATCTAGAAATTTACCCTCGGATTTTTCGTAAGACTTCTACTTGCGATTTCTCTCCGATTGATGGTTCGCTAACCGAATCGAATCCACGAACAAATAATGGTTCGGAGTACGAACGACTTCGACGATTGATTTTCCTCGGTTGAACGTCCACAACCGGTGGAAATCCCGGATTCTTTGAAATGATCCTTTGCTTGTACTTAGGGGAATAATGTAACCTCCCTTCTTCCGAAGGCTAAACACCGCCCTTTTCTTCCCTATTTTGAATGTCTTCAAAGACAAAGGAAGGTTAATCCAATGATATCAAAATAATCCTAAGGTTTTAAAGATATGATTTCCTTACCACAAAATTGATTCCAACGTTTTGTCACCCACGACTTCTTGATTCCAAACTTCCGTTATCGCACTAAAGTATAACAAAATAAACGTTAAAAGAAGGAACGTTTATTTTGATCTAATAAAGCCTTCAAACCATCATCAATATTCGCCATAACCACTATTAACTAATCGAAACGAAAAGGATTCTTACCTATTTCCACGTCGAAAAGATAGGATTTGAGAATAATATGGATCTAAGAAGAATTCGGCTATGAAGAAACAAAGAAAAAGAGAAAATAAAATCGGTTATAGGCACTTTAACATTCGGCCATGAAAGTGTAGGTGGAGAGAATTTCGATTGAAAGAAATCAAATAGGAGAGAGATGGTGATGATGTTTGGTTTCCAAATAGAATGGAAAAGAAAAGAAAGAAAAAGATAAGTTTTGAGAGCAATGTATAGTCGGCAATGGGGAGAAGAAAAGAAAAGAATGGTCTCTTTAGGTATTGGTAAATTCGGCACAAAGAGAAAGGCACAAAATTGACACCAAAGTGTAAAACAAAATGACCAATTTGACAAAAGAAACTAGGCTTACCAAGTGCACAATTTCGGCCAAGGAAAAGAGAGTTTGAGAGAATTTTCAAAACTTGCACAAACTAAACAAAATGACCAAAACCAAAGACTAAACTTCCTAGCCAAACTATCACCAAAATCGGCTCCCCTAGCCATAATGCTGTCCATATGCTTGGTCTTTAGGCCAAGATATTGTTTCCTTAAACAACTCCTTGATTCATGCCTCATATCCTCACATTTTCCTTATTCTTTTGATACCCTTCCTTAAGTTCAAATTTTCCTTATTCCTTTGATATACTAACCAAAAATAACAAGTCAACACCTTCCATATATGCTCTTGGCCGACACTTGCTATACATGGGCAGAAAAATCAAAAATAAAATTCACCTAGATGCTATTTAGGGATTCGAACCTTCACCCCCATGTACTAGCTCATGCGCCAACACCACTTGTCCAACTACTCATCTTATGCTACACATTGACACTTAAATTAATTTATGTGTCAATGCCACTTAGTCTATTTCCATAAATTCTCAAAATTAATATTATTCCTTCTAAAAAAATTTTAAACCCTTCTTCAGGACTATACTAACCACGAAAATAAATCAGAAAATTTTACTTTCTAGAATAATTACTCAAAGCACACATAGAAAATAAATTACTCAAATTTTCAGGGTGTTACAATATGATTTGAGTTATAATTGTAAAATATGTATAAGTTATATAACTTGTGAAATGTTTACATGCTTAGCATTATAAATAGAGATGACATAGTTAAAGTAATTAAGGTGTTAGTTAAGTATCATTTAGAAAAGAGTGTGCGTGTGTACAGTTTTGTCAATGTCATGAATTAAAATTCTGGTTATGCAATGCATGTAGGTATTCGGCTAAGCCTATGATAAAAATGCATTTGTTATTAAAATGTTTAAAGAATCGGCTATTTTGGGCTTATTTTTGAATATGGTATGTGAGCATGTTAATGATATATATATATATATGACTTCGGTTATGTGATGTTTACATTTTCTTTTAATGAAATGTGTATAAGACAATTGGCTTAATAGTCTTGATTGCTATTGATATTACTTAATATTGTTATGTAAATGTTTAGGTATAAATTTTAATAGAAAGTAAACAAGTATGTTCAGTCATGATATAATGCTACTATGTTTGCATATGCATTCGATTATAAAAATGATATCAATAGTGAACTAGCTTTAGAATGCTCATGTATTGAATAATTCGAATTTAACCTATCTCGTATTATATGAAATAGAAACGATTGCATTGTTACGCATGAGTTCAAACGGATGTCATTATCAAATTGAGTTTATTTCAGTAATGCCTCATAACCATAATCTGGCGACGGTACTGGTTAGGGGTGTTACACTCAGTGTGTAATTACACTACACAGTTTCCACTAATGGCCTTAGGCCCACATCCACATCGAACTAGCACCATGCTCAATCAGAAATGCAATATGACAGCCTAACCCCAACCTAGTATCCATCCGCTACACACCACCCGTACATCCATCCAATACACACCTGGGGATTACTAAATCAACCCTCCATCCGCTACACACCTCTTTGGCAGTCTATGCCGACGGACACACTGCTCAAAGTCCACATAGTGGTCTAGCCACTGATCCACGTGATTAAATCACAAATATCCACGATGAGACTCAAGGTCTTCATTAATTCACAATGAGGCTCAAGGCCATCATTAATCGTGACAGAGTCACCCACATATGAGTATACACTTCCCCTTTTATCAGTATATCCCGAACCCCATGCACATGCAGCATAATATGATGAAATGGCATTATATTAGAATATGAGCAAATCCATATACATATATACAACATGCTTACATGTATCCACAATTATCTTTCCTCAATTTGGATATAGGTAGTTTACTAACTGGTTTTCTGGTTTACCCAATGTGGGTAATAACACCACCACTGACCACTATTTGGCTACCACACATAACACATTTATTTAATTAAAACAACTAAAGAAAAGTGTGATAATTACACACTGAAAACTCAAGCACTAGACTATCGATCTCCTAATGTCCTCACTCAAGAGATTACAACGATCCGCTTGTCCTTTTCGAGATGTCGCCACACCGGTGGCCAATCCCGAATCAACTAAATCTGGCCGCTTCTTGAACTTAGGGGTGGGGACTATGTGTCCAACCCCTCCCTTTGATTGACTGGTACTCGATTCCATCAAACAAGATCTTGGTCAGAAGACCCGGTTAAAACGTTGAATAAAACTATAACGGAACCAAAAGTATGCTTTGATTGAAAGAACATCCTTACCCAAGGTCGACAGAATCCCAAAGGCTATTCACTTGCGCTTAAAGGCTGTCGAAATCCCTACATAACCCTTGTTAGATTCAGCCTTAACACTTATGGTCAAAAGAAGTGGCCTTCGGCCGAACGTTATAACCTTCTTACCCTGATTGATCAAAACCCGAAAGATCCTTAATGCCCCTAACGCTGGCTTCAAGCAACAGATCCGAATCAAACCCTTCATAGATTCGGCCACACATAAGAACAAAGTTAGGCTTTTGGTTCGGCAACCAAGTAGAAATGAGAGAGATTCGGGTAAAAGAAAAACCCCTTACCACCACTTCTAGGATTCGAATGAGAGGATTGATAGGAAGAGTCACCACCCAAGAGATGTTCGGCTCTGCTAGATTCGGCCAAGAGATGACACTTGCGGTAACAAAATGGAAAAAAGAAAAGAAGAATAGCAATGAAAAAGAGAGAAGTAATGGTGAATGGGAGATTCGGCCAAGGTTCTAGTGAATAGAAGGGTTATTCGGCTTTTGGAAAATGAAGTAATCAGTGAAAAAGGAAGAGGAGTTGAGGTTTAAGAGGTTTCGGCTATGGGGGAAAGTGAAGGGTATATTTCGGCTTTTAGAGAGTGAGTAGAAAGAAAAAAAGAACAACACCTACTTAGGCTTTTGAAGATGAGAAGAGAAGATAAACCAAAATGACCCTAATGGTCTTCTAGATTTCAGCTATGAGTCAAAAGAGAGAAAAGAGTTGAAGAGCTAGGTGATTTTTGGCACAAGAGAGGGTGAGAGCAAAACTAAAACAAAAGTGAGAAGCACAACCAAATGCCGAAAAACAACTACTACACACTAGCACCAAATTTTGGCACCCTCCCCTTAAGCTTGAAACCGAACACTCCCCCCTCTCAACCCCTCAAAAATTCGGCTAACACTCACCTAGCCAACACCCCCCACGATTCTCTCCTTAATTCCCTCTACATCACCCATTCAAATGAGTTTGAATCATTCCAACCCCACAAATAACTCTCCACCACATATTCAAAAGATTTGACCCATTCAAACCTCCACCTTTCAAGTGCCCTTGCCGAATCCACTACCTTCCCCTCTTGACGCAAAATACAACTCCAAAATGCTGCCCATGTTGCTCGAACCTCCTCCCCCTTGGAACTCCCTTTGACGCAACTCCCCTGCACACCAGATGACGTCTCCTTGCCACTCCACCACTTCACTTGTTGTGTCCTTAATCACCACTTTTAATCCCTTAAGGCCTGACTCCACTAGCTCTCCCCTAAAGGCTTCAAACCAAAAATTTTCACTAAGGCTCCTAACTAACCCCAAGGTTTCCCGAAGCCCCCAAACACACTCAAACAACCATGCAACACACAAGAACACATAGATACGAAATAAAATGTACTACCCCTAAATCCCGAATGTTACATACCACAAAGCACATACCTGAATCATTTAGTTCGTTTTCACATTTGATCTCATCTCGATAATGCCCGTTGTACCATTCGGAATTAATAAGGATACTCGGATAATCGGAAGGCTCGTATAATGCCAACATCCCAGACGTGGTCTTACATGTAATCACATATCGATGCCACTGTCCCAGACAGGGTCTTACACGAATCAAATACGATGCCAATGTCCCAAACATAGTCTTACACGTAAACACAAATCGATGCCAACGTCCCAGACGTGGTCTTACACGAAAACACATAACGGAATCCTATGTCATGACATATGTATCCTAATTATTCCTAAGGTTCGTACGGGGCTTTCAGACGTCGTATCTCAAACATTTCAAGCTCGTAAATATTGCTCCATGCTCAATTAATTTCAGCATATTAATTTACACAAATAACAATTCAATTCGGCACTATTAATTTAGATACAATAAAATTTAATAACATTACTTACTTATGAACTGACCTCGTACGGATATAAACAGATGAAATCTAATACTCGACCACTTTCGACTTCCCCCGATCTAAATCCGTTTTCTTTTATTCTTGATCTATATAAATTCAAATTTGACTATTTAATAACACATTTCATTCAATTCAAACCACTAACACATAATTAAGGCCTTTTGCACTTAAGCCCCTAAAATTTACATTTTTCACAAATTAGTCCTTATTTTACAAAATACAAAATATTCAAAATTTCATATTTCCCATGCTTGGCCGAATCTTCCTATAGTTCATATAAGTCCACACATTTCATTTATTTCACATTTTAGTCCCTCAAAATATTATTTTCACAATTTAGCCCAAATTACTCAAATTCATCAAAAATCCAAAGACAAAACATATTAATCTATCTCATATCTTTTATTTTCTATCATCAAACCACAAAAATCACAAGCTA
This sequence comes from Gossypium sturtianum, assembly GCA_025698515.1. NCBI lineage: Eukaryota > Viridiplantae > Streptophyta > Magnoliopsida > Malvales > Malvaceae > Gossypium > Gossypium sturtianum. The sequence continues at coordinate 73,464,413 of CM046953.1, forward strand.
TCATCAATGACAAAACACAAAATCATCATCAAATTCAAAAATTAAAACATGGGCTTTGTAGTACTCGAAGCAACGATCACAAAAACGTAGAAATTATCAAAAACTGAAACAAAACATACCTTAATTTAGCCAAAATCAAAGCCAAACCTAGTTGTTCTTTCTTTCTTTATTTTTCTTTTGTATTTTCGGTGGAAAGATGAACATAATGCATGGCTTTTTAATTTTTTTTATTTAATAACAAAGTAATATACCTTTTACAACTTTAACCTTAGTAATATAATTAAAAAACCATATATAATAAACCCTTAACCGTCCATCCCGTGATTTGATGGCTAAATTGCAACATAAGGACTCAATAATTAACTCATCAAAGCAATTAAACACTTTAACATATAGAAAGCCACTTTTAAAATTTACGCAATTAAGTCGTTTTGCAAATTAAGCTCACAAACGAATAAATTAAATCACAGAAATTTCACACATAACAATTTCACATACTATAAGCACGGAAAATAATATTAAAATATTTTTCTAACTCGGATTTGTGGTCCCAAAACCACTGTTCTGACTAGGGTCTAAATCGGACTGTTACAATTTTCCCCCCTTAGGGATTTTCGTCCCCGAAAATCTTACCAGCGAATAGGTTTGGATAACGTCCTCTCATAGCATCTTCGGGCTCCCAGGTAGCTTCCTCTATCCCGTGTCGATGCCATAAAACTTTTACTAAAGAAATTTTCTTATTTCTCAATTCTTACACCTCAAGATCTAAAATTCGGATCGGTTCTTCTTCATATGTCATATCAGATCGAATCTCAATCTCAGACGGGGAAATTACATGCGATGGGTCGAATCGATATCGTCGAAGCATTGAAACGTGAAATACATTATGAATCTTTTCTAACTCTGGTGGTAACAACAGTCTGTAAGCAACCGACCCAATATGCTCGATAATTTCATACGGTCCAATAAATCTCGGACTCAATTTGCCTTTACGACCAAATCGAAGTATTTTTCTTCCACGGTGAGACTTTCAAAAATACTTTTTCCCCGATCTGAAACTCTATATCTTTTCGTTTCAAATCTGCATACGATTTCTGACGATCTGACGCGACTTTCAAACTATTGTGAATCACTTTCACTTTCTGTTCAGTCTCTTTGATCAAATCGACCCCGTGTATCTTATTCTCACTGAGCTCAGTCCAATACAAAGGTGTTCGACATTTGCGACCGTACAATGCCTCGTAAGGTGCCATTTTGATACTAGATTGAAAGCTATTATTATACGCAAATTCAATTAGTGGCAAGTATCGTTCCCACGTACCTTCAACCTCAAGAATGCAACATCTCAACATATCCTCGAGTATCTGAAAGATTAGTTCAGACTAACCATCTATCTGTGGATGAAAAGCAGTGCTAAAGTGTAGTTTCGTACCTAGTGCATCTTGAAGTTTCTTTCAAAACCGCGATGTGAACCTCAGATCTCTATCCGAAATAATAGAAATAGGCACTCCGTGTAATCTTACAATCTGAGAAATGTACAACTCAGCAAGCTTTTCAAGTGAATAATCTGTGCGAACCGGAACAAAATGAGCCGATTTAGTCAATCTATCCACAATAACCCATATTGCATCTTTCTTACTCGGTGACAAAGGCAAACCCGATACAAAATCCATCGTGACTCTGTCCCATTTCCATTCAGGTATCATAATCGGCTGAAGTGACCCAGACGGTACCTGATGCTCAGCTTTGACTTGCTTACAGATTGAACATCTCAAAACAAAATCAGAGATATCTCGTTTCATACCAGGCCACCAGTAGAGCTGTTTCAAATCATTATACATTATTGTACTACCCGGGTGAACAGATAACTGACTATTATGAGCTTCATTCAAAATCATCTGAATCAACTCTGAATTTCTTGGAACACACATTCGGTTTTTGAACCTCAAGCAACCTTCAGTATCAACTCAAAACTCTGAATCAATATTCGTATCACATTGAACCCGTTTTGCTATCAATTCGTTATCAACTTTCTGAGCCTCACAAATCTGCTGAATAAACAATGGTTTCGCTTTCAACTCAGCTATTATCGAAGCATCATTTGATAAGGTCAACTGAGTATTCATCGTACGAAGGGCAAACAATGATTTCTGACTTAAAGCATCAGCAACAACATTAGCCTTTCCCGGATGGTAGTCAATCACAAGTTCATAATCTTTTAACAACTCTAACCATCTTCGCTGTTGTAAATTCAGGTCGTTCTGAGTCATCAAATATTTTAAGCTTTTGTGATCAGAATAGACATGACATTTCTCACCGAACAAATAGTGATGCCAAATTTTTAAAGCAAACACAATAGCTGCCAATTCCAAATCGTGCGTCGGATAGTTCTTTTCTTGCGGCTTTAACTGTCTCGAGGCATAAGCTATGACTTTGCCTTCCTGCATCAAAACACAACCCAAATCATTCAAAGACGCATCACTATAGATAACAAATTATTTACCCGGTTCTGGCTGAACTAACACTGGAGCTTCGGTTAACAAAGCTTTCAACTGATCAAAACTCTTCTGGCACTTTTCAGACCACTCGAACTTAACATCTTTTTGAAGTAGTCGCGTCATCGGGGTTGCAATCATAGAGAAACCTTTAACAAATCATCTATAGTAACCAGCTAGTCCCAGAAAACTTCGAACTTCAGATACATTTCTAGGAGGCTTCCAATCTATTATAGCTGAAATCTTGTTCGGATCAACCCGAATACCGGATGCTGATACAATATGTCCCAAAAAATTGACTTCTCGTAACCAAAATTCACATTTACTGAACTTCGCATATAACTGCTTATCATGTCAAGTCTGTAGCACTAATCTCAAATGTTCAGCATGCTCGGATTCATCACGAGAATAGATCAATATGTCATCTATGAACACAACCACAAATTGATCCAGATATTGTCTGAAAATTTGATTCATAAATCCATAAAAACAGCATGTGCATTAGTAAGTCCGAAAGGCATAACCAGAAACTCATAGTGTCCGTACCTTATTTGGAAAGCAATTTTCGACACATTGGAGTCTTTAACTCGCAACTGATAGTAACCCGATCTCAAATCTATCCTAGAAAACATAGTAGCCCCTTTCAACTGATCAAATAAGTCGTCAATCCGTGGCAAAGGATATTTATTCTTTATAGTCACCTTGTTGAGCTGTCTGTAGTCAATACACATTCTCATAGTTCCGTCTTTCTTTTTCACAAACAAAATCGATGCACCCCGGGGAGAAAAAATCGGTCGTGCGAAACCTCTATCAGTCAATTCTTGCATCTGAGCTTTCAATTCTTTTAATTCAGTCGATGCCATTCTGTACAGAACTATCGATATCAGAGTCATCCCTGACACTAACTCAATACCAAACTCTACCTCTCGAATCGGTGGCAAACCCGGTAATTCTTCAGGAAACACATCTGGATACTCACACACAACTGGTACTAATTCAATCTTCTTTTCTGTCACTTTAGATTCAAGCACATAAGAAAAGTAAGCTTCACAACCCTTTCTCACATATTTCTGAGCTAACATTAAAGATCTCATTGCCGGTAAACCATTCAGATCATTAGACTCAATCTGAATAATCTCATCATTCTGACATCGCAAATCAATAGTCTTCCATTTGCAATTCACAATAGCATCGTGCAAAGTTAACCAATCCATACCCAAATTTATATCAAACTCATCAAATGGAAACAACATAAAATCAGCCGAAAAATATGAATCTCGAATCATCAACTGACAATTCTTGCACACCTTATCAATTAAAACACACCGGCCTAAGGGGTTCGATACTCTAATGACAAACTCAGTAGACTCTAATGAGTTGAACCAGGATCAATCAATGCAATAACACTAGTATCATAGAGAGTGAAAGTACCAGTAATCACATCTGGAGACGAAGCTTCTTCGCGGGCATGAATAGCATAAGCTCTGGCAGGTGCACGAGCCTCAGATCTAACAGCTGTGTTTTTAGTTCCTCTCTGACTGCTACTCACATTACCCGTGTTCCTGGGTGGTCTACCTCGAGCTGCCATATTGCTTGATCTGACATTCTGTACTGTGTTTTGCTCAGTTAACTCAGGGCACTCACGAATAAAATGATCTAATGATCCACATTTGAAACAGGCCCAATCATTCAATCTACAACTACTAGGATGTAGTTTACCATAATATTTGCACTCCGGTTGATTTGATTTGCGTTACCAGCACTTGCTACTGAGGTAACTTTCGAACTCACAACTGGTCTATCTCGATCTCGTCTAGGATAACCCGCAGTAGCCTTTGAACGACTAGAGTCAACTCGAAATTTCTTTGATACCAATTGGGAACACTTACTTGAGAATCTCTTACGTGCATCCCTAGCTTCAAAATCAGCTTTTCTTTTCTCTTTCCCAAGCTCTTCAGCTTTGCAGGCTCGTTCAACAAGTACAACAAACTCTTTTATTTAAAGAATCCCTACTAGTAACTTAATGTCTTCATTCAATCCATCTTCAAATATTTTACACATTATTGCTTCGGTCGATACACATTCCCGAGCATATCTACTAAGTCTTACAAATTCCCGCTCATATTCTGTTACGGTCATACGACCCTATTTCAACTCGAGGAATTCTCGACACATTCTCTGAATGACGTATTTCTTATGGAATTCAGTCTGAAAGAACTCCCCAGTAACCCGCTCTCTCGAAACTACAGATATCAATGTATTCCACCAATGATACGTGAAATCTTGAAGCAATGATACAACACATTTGATGCACTCATCAGGTGTACAGGATAGCTCATCAAACACACGGATTGTATTATCAAGCCAAAATTAAGCTCGCTCGGCATCATCAACAACAGTGGCTCTAAATTTTTTGACCCCATGTTCCCTAATTCTATCAACTAATGGCTTATTCATTTGTACCGGATCAATAACTTGTGGCATAATAGGTATTTGAGGAGGAATCGGTGGGGGAGATGGTTGTGGAAAAGTCGAATTTGTACGAATGTAATATCCAGGATTTAGGGGCTTTGCATTTACTTTGTATCTGTGTGTTTGGTATGCCTCGTATGTTGTTTGAGTGTGTTTAGGGTCCTCGAGAAGGCTCGGGGTTAAGTTGGAACCTTGGTCAAAATTTTTAATTTTAGGCATTTGAGGAGAGAAGCTGTCTGGGGCAGGACTTAAGGGTTTACGCTAGTGTTTGTTATCACAAGAAGGGCTTTAGTAAAGTGGCAAGGAGGCGCCACTTAAGAGGCAGGTGAGTGACGCCTCAGGGGGCAGTGAGGGAGCAGGTTCGAGTCGCATTGGTTTCACTTTTGAAATTATTTTTGGCGTTTGGAGGGGAAGTGATGGATTCGGCTAGGAACCTTGAAGAGTGGGTGTTGATTTGGTCAAACATTTTGAATAGATTGACAAGAGTCAAAAGGGGGATTTGAAGCTTTCAAACTATTTTGAATGAGGGGTTGGGAGTGAATGTAGGAAGGGAAGCAAGGAGTGGGTAGCTAGTGGGTTGTTGGCCAAATTTTTCTTGGATGTTGGAAGGAGGGAGAGGTTCAGTTTTGAGCTAGGAGGGAGGTGAGCCGAATCTTAAAGGCGGTAGCTCTAGGTCCCTCTCTTGGTAGTGGTTCGATCGGGTTCTTGAGGTGCTTTGGTGTGCCGATATTTCCTTGGAGTAGCATGGTGCACAAGGTTGGAAACCGACTAGGGAAAACACTATTTTCTCTCCTTTGCTTTGCATCTTTTTCTTCATTCCTTTGATAGCCAAAAATCGAAGCACAATTGCCTCTCCTCTTCATATCTTTTTCTTCTTTGAGTGCCGCAACTCCCAAGAGCTTTTTGCTTCGTTTGCATTTGATTAAAATAGAAACTTCCTCTTTGTTCTTCATTTCTTATTTTTCTCCTATCATATTTTCTTCTGCCAAACCAAAACCCATCTCTCAATTCTTCTCCTTGAGATTTCTTTTGCTTATCGTTCTAGTCGATTCCTCATCCCACTCTTTGGTAAGTAGTTATCGTTCTCTTCTATTTTCTCTCTTCTCAAGGCCGAATCTGTTGCTCATGTTTCTATTGAAGTTTTCTCCTTTTTCTTATTCTTTGCCGAATTTCTGAAGGTGGTTCCCTTTCTTCCTTTAGAGTTATCGTCGGTATTAGTCGAATACTATGGAGCAAGGTGTTAGGGGTCTGCTTCGGATCTTCCATCGACTTGGTTGTTAAGGTAAAGAGACTTTGCTATCATTTCCTATTCTTCACTCGGTATTTGGTAGCCAAAGCTGAATGGCTAATTGGCGTGGTGTTACAATTTTGTTGACTTCGCTCTTTTTATCGTCTTTTCTTATTGTGGGCGCTTATTTCGGGAAACATCGCTAGCCGAACCATTTGGGTTCCAAGTTTGAGGTTCTACCAATCTCTGAATCCCATCACTCTTTTCGGGATTGTAAGGTAAGGGATTCCTCCTTAGTTATTCTATTAGCCTATCTGTGAGTCCTTCGTTGCCTTAACCCAATTGAGTGGTTAAACAATTATTTCTTCTGTATAGCGATTTACTGAGTAAGACTTTTCATGGATGCAAGAAATGTGCAAGTTGGGGAAGGGAGTAAACCCTTGGTTTTGACTCCAAAGTTTAAGAAGTGAGGGGTATCGGTAGTTCGAGATTGGCTCCCGGGTTGTGGGCCGGCTTCAGAAAGGGATAAGCAGGTTGCTGTAATCCCTGCAAGTGAGGACGTTAGTGAGATTGATAGTTTAGTTCTTCAGGTTTACAGGTGTGTAATTATCACACTATTCCTTTTTGTTGTAATAATCGTGTATGTGTTATGAAAGCCGGAAATCCTGGCAATGGTGATTGAGTTATCCCTGTTGGGTAAAACCGAAACATCAGGTTAGTGTATCTTGGTTAAACCTTAACATTTCGATAGCATGATTGTGTGTGACATTACATATAACCTGTTTATTATACTATGTTGCATATGCATGGGATATCGGGATGTTATGATATGAAGGGGAAGTACTTATGGGTGACAATGTCACACCTATTGATGGTACATTATTGTATCGGTGATTTGGTCACATAGTGATCGGTTGCTAGGCCACATTTTATTGTCTTTGAACAGTGTGTCTGTCAGCATGACTGCCAAAGTGGAGTGTAGAGGATGGATGGTTGATTGTAGAAATCCCCAGGTGTGTTGAGGTTGGACATATGAAGTGGAGTGTAGATGATGGAAAAACTAGGCTGGGTTGGGCTAGCATGTTAATTATTTGTTTGTGCTGTATGATTGGGCTTCGGCCGATGGTGTTTTCGGGGCTTAGGCCTAATTGTGGAGTATGTGGACTAATTGCACACTGAGTCTTGTGACTCACTCTTTTGTTTAAACAATTACAGGTAATTCTTAGCATGATGGACTAGGCTGGAGGGAACCCGAGGTGGCCACGCATGGGTTACTAGTAAACTTTATTTTATATATCGTCTATAACTTTTGGGTATTTTTCTTTGATTTGTAATAAGGCTACTACAAAACTTGGAATTTACTTTCGGGTTTTAATTTTGGACATGTTAATTATAGACTGCTCAGTGGGACGTTTTTAAAATTGCAAACTAAAGTTTTCTTATAACCTGCCCAATAACATTTCATACAATAAAAGACATTTTCATTGAAAATCTGATAAACGAATAATTGGTAAGTGTTTTCAAATGTCACCTAATCGCAAGGGCTCGACTAACTGAATTTTTAAAGTTAACTAAACAACGGGTTGTCAATTGAACCACGAAATTCGAGATTTTAAATGACTTAGAATTTTTCGAAACCTGTCAAACTTCCTAAACTTCTTCCTAGTGTCATGCCAAATTCGGTAGTAGTGTTTGGGCTTGGTTTGGGGTGTTACAATTTGGTATCAGAGCCTGGTTTAAAAAGCTCGGCCTTGGGTTTTGGGTTCAAAACATTTTCCAAATTTTGTTTTTAAGAAAAAAATATATATGGATCCGTTTTTGAAGTGTGGCACCCGAGTCTCCGGCCCAAGTCTGCCAGGTAAGTTTTCTGATGGCTAAGTGATTGCATAAAGTTGATGTATTATGTGAATGTGTTGTTATGGATGATGGAATTAAGAAACTTTGCTGTAGAGATGAAAACCTTTAGGTATACACATGCTTGCGGAAAAACTACTTATAATCTTTTCTTAATAAAACTACTCGATAATAAAAAGTGGAAGAAATACTAATTTATAAAATTTGTAATCAGATAAGACGAAACGTTAGACATGAGTGCTAGACGTGGACGTGGCGCACTGGCCATGGTAGAGGCCGAGGTGTTGAAGCTGAGTTCTCGAAAGCAGGATATGAGCCTGAGGGTGAAGTGCTCGCATCACCTGTGGCGGAAGCGGGACTGCAAGACAGAACTGGTGGAGATGATGCCCTGTCTCAGGCAATGTTGCGTGTGTTGGAACGAGTAGCTGGGGCAGGCAGTGGAACAGTAACTCGGAAGTCTATCCCTGAGCGACTTCGAGCGAATGGAGCCGAAATGTTTAGAGGTATCTCTAGAGTAGCTCCAAACGTGGCTGAGTATTGGCTAGAGGCAGTCGAGAGAATCATGGATGACTTGGACGGTACGGTAGAAGAGAAGCTGAAAGGAGCGGTGTCTCTTCTTCGAGACGAGGCATATCAGTGGTGGCTTACCATGAGAGAGGGTACTCCGGCGGACCGAGTTCATTGGGATTTCTTTAAGATGACGTTCCAAGGAAAGTATGTTGGGGCCAGTTATGTGGATGCTCAGAGGAAAGCGTTCCTGAATTTAGTTCAATGGGGTAAATCGGTAGCTGAGTATGAGGCAGAATTCCTGCGATTGAGCCGGTATGCTCGAGGGATAGTTGCGACTGATCATGAGCGTTGCGTACAGTTCGAAGATGGGCTATGAGATGAGCTGCGAGTGTTGATAGCTCCACAGCGGGAGAGGGATTTTGCTATTCTGGTGGAAAAAGCTAAAATAGCCGAGGAGGTGACACGGACTAAATAGTAAAACAAGGACAAGGATAAGGCCAGAAATAAGAGGAGCTATGGACCGTCAGGGTCATCTGGGGGTTTCCAGAAGAGGCCCAGGGTTGATGGGCCGAGTCGCGTTGCAGTGCCAGCTGTTGTTTTTCGACAGTGTGCTCAGTGTGGGAGGTCACATACTGGAGAGTGCTGGGGAAGAGATAGGGTATGTTTCAGGTGCGGGTCAAAGGATTATCTGATTAGGGACTGTCCGTTAGAAAGGACCAGGGCTAAGATGGTAGGTCAGCGATATGTGCAGCCAGGTAGAGGTGGACAGCAGATGCCGAGAGGTCGTGGTCCGAACGGAGGAGGGAATGGTTTTGGTCGGGGACGTGGAGCACCGGGTAGAGGTGCTGGGAGTACAGAGGCGAGACAGCCCGGGTTAGTTTATGCAGCCAAACGCTGAGAAGAGGGTGACGCATCAGATGTTATAGCGGGTACATTTCTCATTTTCAATTTACCCTTTACTGCATTAATTGGTATTGGGTCGACGCATTGCTGTGTTGCTAGTGTGGTGTCTAGAACCTTGAACATGAACTCTGAAACTGCTTCTAGGGAGATGACGGTACTTAGTCCTCTAGGGCAATCTGTAGTAGTAAATAAACTTTTTAAGAATGTGCCTCTAGAAGTACAAGGGTTAGTTTTCCCGGCTGATTTGATGGAACTACCGTTCGAGGAGTTCGATTTGATCTTAGGCATGGATTGGTTGGTAAGATATCATGCAAACTTGGATTGTGCTGCCAAGCGCATGGTGTTAAGGACTCCTGAAGATGATGAAGTTTTGGTGATAGGCGAGAGGAGAGACTACTTGTCCAATGTAGTGTCTGCTCTTAAGGCGGAAAGAATGGTGAGAAAAGGGTGCATGGCTTTCTTAACTTTTGTCAGTGCCTTGGATGCAAAGGAAGTGATCGTATATGGGGTTAGAACAGTAAATAAATTTGTGGATGTCTTTCCGAAAGAGCTTCCAGGGTTGCCTCCGGATCGTGTGGAGTTCAGAATTGAGCTATTTTTCGAGGCGGCTCGGTGACTATCGCCCCTACGAGGATGGCCAGAAGGAGCTGGTTGAACTTAAAGCTCGGATCCAAGAGTTGTTAGATCGTGGTTTTATCCGTCGATGTGTATCTCTGTGGGGAGCGCCAGTGTTGTTTGTGAAGAAGAAAGACGGGTCCATGCAAATGCGCATTGACTACCGCCAGTTGAACAAGTTAACTATCAAGAACAAGTACCCGCTGCCGAGGATAGATGACCTGTTTGATCAGCTTAAAGGGGCCTCGGTCTTTTCAAAGATAGATTTGAGGTCAGGATATCATCAGCTTAAGGTCAAGGAAGCGGATATTTGCAAGACGGCTTTTCAGACTCGCTATGGTCACTTCGAGTTCCTAGTGATGCCATTTGGGTTGACAAATGCACCAGCTGCGTTCATGGATATGATGAACCGGGTTTTTCAACCCTATTTGGACCGGTTCATTGTAATGTTCATAGATGACATTCTGGTGTATTCCAAGACTGAGGAGGAGCACGATTCGCATCTTCGGGTGGTTCTGTAGATTTTGAGGGAGAAGCAGCTGTACGCCAAGTTTAGCAAGTGTGAGTTTTGGTTGAAGGAAGTTACATTTCTGGGTCATGTGGTATCTGCAGAAGGGATTAGGGTGGATCCCCGGAAGATTGAAGCAGTGTTGGATTAGAAACCGCCTAAGTCTGTGGCAGAGATTTGGAGTTTCCTTGGTCTGGCTGGGTATTACCGAAGGTTCGTTGAAGGGTTCTCATTAATTGCGGCACCTTTAACCAAGTTGTTGAGGAAAGGGGTACCTTTTGTTTGGGCTGACAAGCAACAGGAAAGCTTTGAGATGTTGAAGAAAATTGTGACAGAGTCTCCAGTTTTAATTCAGCCTGAGGCTAGGAAAGAGTTTGTAGTATATTGTCATGCTTCACACACGGGGTTAGGGTGTGTGTTGATGCAGGATGGGAAGGTGGTTGCATATGCATCTCGGCAGTTAAGACCGCATGAGATTAACTATCCTACGCATGATCTGGAGTTTGCTGCGGTAGTTTTCGCTCTGAAAATCTGGAGACATTATTTGTATGGAGAGAAGTCCGTCATCTACACTGACCCTAAGAGTTTGAAATATCTTCTAACTCAGAAAGAGTTGAATTTAAGGCAGCGAATGTGGATTGAGCTGTTGAAAGATTATGACTGCTCGATCGAATATCATCCGGGTAAGGCTAACGTGGTAGCAGATGCGTTAAGTTGGAAGGTAATATCAGACTTGAGAGCGATGTTTGCCCATCTTAGTTTGTATGATGATGGAAGTCTGTTAGCTGAACTTCAAGTGAAGCCGACGTGGGTAGATCAGATTAAAGAGAAACAGTTATTGGATGATGTCTTGAGCGCTCGACTTTTACAAGTACAGAATGATGGGGTAGAAGATTATAATTTGAACAGTGATGGGGTTTTGTGCTTTTGTGGGAAGGTTTGAATGCCGAAGGATGTAGAGTTGAGGCAGATGATTCTTCAAGAAGCGCATAGTAGCCTTTACGCTATGCATCTTGGAGGGAGTAAGATGTACCGGGATCTGCGTGAACAGTTCTGGTGGCCTGGATTTGAGCGGGAGGTTACAGAGTTTGTGGGAAAGTGTTTAACTTGTCAGCAGGTTAAAGCGGAGCATCAGTTGCCTTCAGGGTTGTTGCAGCCGGTGAAGATTTCATAGTGGAAATGGGAGAGGATCACTATGGACTTTGTTAGTGGGCTACCTCTTACGCCTACTAAGAAAGACTCGGTATGGGTGATTGTGGATCGGTTGACGAAGTCTGCCCATTTCATACCCATTCGTGTCGACTATTCTCTTTAGAGGTTGGCTAAGCTGTATGTGGGAGAAATTGTGAGGTTGCATGGGGTACCAGTATCGATCATATCAGATAGAGACCCTAGGTTTACGTCGCAGTTCTGGAGGGCACTGCATCAAGCTTTAGGTACGAGACTGGACTTCAGCACAGCTTTTCATCCACAGACTGATGGTCAGTCTGAGAGGGTAATTCAAATCTTGGAGGACATGTTGAGGGGTTGTGTCATTGACTTGAGGGTAGTGGGAGGAGTTTCTACCGTTGGCGCAATTCGCTACAACAATAACTACCAATCTAGTATTCGGATGGCGCCCTATGAAGCGTTGTATGGGCGGAGGTGTCGTACTCCTACATTTGGACGTAATTGGGTGAGCGTGTCGATTTTGGGTCCGTAATTAGTTGCAGAGGCAGAGGAAAAGGTTAAGTTAATTAGGACTCGTTTGAAGGAAGCGTCCGATAGGCGTAAATCATATGCGATCCAAGCGGAAGGAGATAGAGTTTGCAGTGGGTGATCAGGTTTTCTTAAAAGTTTCACCTTGGAAGAAGGTGATGAGGTTTGGGCGGAAGGGCAAGCTAAGTCCTAGGTTCATCGGGCCTTATCGGATTTTGAAATGTGTGGGACCAGTGGCGTATCAACTGGAGTTACCTTCAGAATTGAAATAGATGCATGATGTGTTCCATGTTTCAATGTTAAGACGCTACCGTTCGGATCCATCTTACGTCGTGCCAGTGGAGGAAATTGAGGTAAGGCCAGACTTGTCGATTGAGGAGGAACCAATTCAGATCTTGGATTGAGACGTCAAGGTGCTAAGAAGGAAATCGGTTCCGTTGGTTAAAGTCTTATGGCGAAATCATGGAATAGAAGAGGCGACATGGGTGACAGAGGATGCGATGCGTCAGCAGTACCCGCATCTCTTTTGACCAGGTAATTTCGAGGCTAAAATTTCTTTAAGCGGGTAGAACTGTAACATCTGGGATTTAGGGGCTTTGCATTTACTTTGTATCTGTGTGTTTGGTATGCCTCGTATGTTGTTTGAATGTGTTTGGGGTCCTCGGGAAGGCTCGGGGTTAAGTTGGAACCTTGGTCAAAATTTTCAATTTTAGGCATTTGAGGAGAGAAGCTGTCAGGGGCAGGACTTAAGGGTTTATGCTTGTGTTTGTTATAACAAGAAGGGCTTTAGTAAAGTGGCAAGGAGGCGCCACTTAAGAGGCAGGTGAGTGACGCCTCAGGGGGAAGTGAGGGAACAGGTTCGAGTCGCACTGGTTTCACTTTTGGAATTCTTTTTGGCGTTTGGAGGGGAAGTGATGGATTCGGCTAGGAACCTTGAAGAGTGGGTGTTGATTTGGTCAAACGTTTTGAATAGATGGACAAGAGTGAAAAGGGGGATTTGAAGCTTTCAAACTATTTTGAATGAGGGGTTGGGAGTGAATGTAGGAAGGGAAGCAAGGAGTGGGTAGCTAGTGGGTTGTTGGCCAAATTTTTCATGGATGTTGGAAGGGGGAGAGGTTCGGTTTTGAGCTAGGAGGGAGGTGAGCCGAATCTTAAAGTCGGTAGCTCTAGGTCCCTCTCTTGGTAGTGGTTCGATCGGGTTCTTGAGGTGCTTTGGTGTGCCGATATTTCCTTGGAGTAGCATGGTGCATAAGGTTGGAAACCGACTAGGGAAAACACTATTTTCTCTCCTTTGCTTTGCATCTTTTTCTTCATTCCTTTGATAGCCAAAAACTGAAGCACAATTGCCTCTCCTCTTCACATATTTTTCTTCTTTGAGTGCCGCAACTCCCAAGAGCTTTTTGCTTCGTTTGCATTTGATAAAAACCGAAACTTGTTGCACATCTTCTTTGTTCTTCATTTCTTATTTTTCTCCTATCATATTTTCTTCTGCCAAACCGAAACCCATCTCTCAATTCTTCTCCTTGAGATTTCTTTTGCTTATCGTTCGAGTCGAATCCTCATCCCACTCTTTGGTATGTAGTTATCGTTCTCTTTTATTTTCTCTCTTCTCAAGGCCGAATCTGTTGCTCATGTTTCTATTGAATATTTCTCCTTTTTCTTATTCTTTACCGAATTTCTGAAGGTGGTTCCCTTTCTTCCTTTAGAGTTATCGTCGGTATTAGTCGAATACTGTGGAGCAAGGTGTTAGGGGTCTGCTTCGGATCTTCCATCGACTTGGTTGTTAAGGTAAAGAGACTTTGCTATCATTTCCTGTTCTTCACTCGGTATTTGGTAGCCAAAGTCGAATGGCTAATTGGCGTGGTGTTACAATTTTGTTGACTTCGCTCTCTTTATCGTCTTTTCTTATTGAGGGTGCTTATTCCGGGAAACATCGCTAGCCGAACCGTTTCGGTTCCAAGTCTGAGGTTCTACCAATCTCCGAATCCCATCACTCTTTTCGGGATTGTAAGGTAAGGGATTCCTCCTTAGTTATTCTATTAGCCAATCTGTGAGTCCTTCGTTGCCTTAACCCAGTTGAGTGGTTAAACAATTATTTCTTTCGTATAGCGATTTGCTGAGCAAGACTTTTCATGGATGCAAGAAACGTGCAAGTTGGGGAAGGGAGTAAACCCTTGGTTTCGACTCTAAAGTTTAAGAAGCGAGCGGTATCGGCAGTTCGAGATTGGCCCCCGGGTTGTGGGCCGGCTTCAGAAAGGGATAAGCAGGTCATTGTAATCCCTGCAAGTGAGGACGTTAGCGAGATCGATAGTTTAGTTCTTCAGGTTTACAGGTGTGTAATTATCACACTATTCCTTTTGTTGTAATAATCGTGTATGTGTTATGAAAGCCGAGAAATCCCGGCAATGGTGATTGAGTTATCCTGTTAGGTAAAACGAAACATCAAAGTTAGTGTATCTTGGTTAAACCTTAACATTTCGATAGCATGATTGTGTGTGACATTACATATAACTGTTTATTATACTATGTTGCATATTCATGGGATATCGGGATGTTACGATATGAAGGGAAGTGCTTATGGGTGACAATGTCACACCTATTGATGGTACATTATTGTATCGGTGATTTGGTCACATAGTGATCGGTGGCTAGGCCACGTTTTATTGTCTTTGAGCGGTGTGTGCATCGGCATGATTTGCCAAAGTGGAGTGTAGAGGATGGAGGGTTGATTGTAGAAATCCCCGTGTGTGTTGAGGTTGGACATATGAAGTGGAGTGTAGAGGATGGAAAAACTAGGTTGGGTTGGGCTAGCATGTTAATTATTTGTTTGTCTTTGTATGATTGGGCTTGGCCGATAGTGTTTTGGGGCTTAGGCCCAATTGTGGAGTATGTGGACTAATTGCACATCGAGTCTTGTGACTCACTCTTTTGTTTAAACAATTGCAGGTAATTCTTAGCATGATGGATCAATGGAGGAACCCGAGGTGGCCACGCATGGGTTACTAGTAAACTTTATTTTATATATCGTCTATAACTTTTGGGTATTTTTCTTTGATTTGTAATAAGGCCACTACAAAACTTGGAATTTACTTTGGGTTTTAATTTTGGACATGTTAATTATAGATCGCTTTCGATGGGAGGTTTTAAAATTACAAACTAAAGTTTTCTTATAACCCGCCCAATAACGTTTTCATACAATAAAAGACATTTTCATTGAAAATCGATAAACGAATAATTGGTAAGTGTTTTCAAATGTCACCTAATCGCAAGGGCTCGACTAACTGAATTTTTAAAGTTAACTAAACAACGGGTTGTCAATTGAACCACGAAATTCGAGATTTTAAATGACTTAGAATTTTCCGAAACCTGTCAAACTTCCTAAACTTCTTCCTAGTGACATGCCAAATTCGGTCGTAGTGCTTGGGCCTGGTTTGGGGTTTTACAATTTGGGATTAGAGCCTGGTTTAAATAGCTCGGCCTTGTGTTTTGGGTTCAAAACATTTTCCAAATTTCGTTTTTAAGAAAAAAAATATATATGGATCCGTTTTTGAAGTGTGGCACCCGAGTCTCTGGCCCAAGTGTGCCAGGTTAGTTTTCTGATGGCTAAGTGATTGCATAAAGTTGATGTATTATGTGAATGTGTTGTTATGGATGATGGAATTAAGAAAATTTGCTGTAGAGATGAAAACCTTTAGGTATACACATGCTTGCGGAAAAACTACTTATAATATTATCTTCATAAAACTACTCGGTAATAAACAGTGGAAGAAATACTAATTCATAAAATTTGTAATCAGATAAGACGAAACGTTAGACATGAGTGCTAGATGTGGACGTGGCGCACGTGGCCGTGGTAGAGGCCGAGGTGTTGAAGCTGAGTTCTCGGAAGCAGGACATGAGCCTGAGGGTGAAGTGCCCGCATCACCTATGGCGGAAGCGGGACTGCAAGACAAAACTGGTGTAGATGATGCCCTGTCTCAGGCAATGTTGCGTGTGTTGGAATGAGTAGCTGGGGCAGGCAGTGGAACAGCAACTCAGAAGTCTATCCCTGAGCGACTTGGAGCGAATGGAGCCGAAATGTTTAGAGGTATCTCTGGAGTAGCTCCAAACATGGCTGAGTATTGGCTAGAGGCAGTCGAGAGAATTATGGATGACTTGGACTGCACGGTGGAAGAGAAGCTAAAAGGAGTGGTGTCTCTTCTTCGAGACGAGGCATATCAGTGGTGGCTTACCGTGAGAGAGGGTACTTCAGCGGACCGAGTTCATTGGGATTTCTTTAAGATGGCATTCCAAGGAAAGTACGTTGGGGCCAGTTATGTGGATGCTCAAAGGAAAGCGTTCTTGAATTTAGTTCAATGGGGTAAATCGGTAGCTGAGTAAGAGGCAGAATTCCTGCGGTTGAGCCGGTATGCTCGAAGGATAGTTGCGATCGATCATGAGCGTTGCGTACGGTTCGAAGATGGGCTACGAGATGAGCTGCGAGTGTTGATAGCTCCACAGCGGGAGAGGGATTTTGCTATTCTGGTGGAAAAAGCTAAAATAGCCGAGGAGGTGACGCGGACTAAATAGCAAAACAAGGACAAGGATAAGGCCAGAAATAAGAGGAGCTATGGACCGTCAGTGTCATCGGGGGGTTTCCAGAAGAGGCCCAGGGTTGATGGGCCGAGTCGCGTTGCGATGCCATTTGCTATTTTTCGGCAGATGTGCTGCTCGGTGTGGGAGGTCACATTTGGAGAGTCTTGGGGAAGAGATAGGGTATGTTTCAAGTGCGGGTCAAAGGATCATCGATCGGGGGTGTCCGTTAGAAAGGACCGGGGCTCGGATGGTAGGTCGAGGATATGTGTAGCCAAGTAGAGGTGGGCGGTAGATCTTTGAGAGGTCGTGGTCCGAGCAGAGGAGGGAATGGTTTTGGTCGGGGGCGTGGAGCACGGGCGAGGTGCCGGGAGTACTGAGGCGAGACGGCCCGGGTTAGTTTATGCGACCAAGCGTCGAGAAGAGGGTGACGATCGGATGTTATAACGGCACGTTCCTCATTTTCGGTTTACCCTTATCGCATTAATTGATATTGGGTCGACGCATTCCTGTGTTGCTAGTGTGGTGTCTGGAACCTTGAACATGAACTCTGAAACTGCTTCTAGGGAGATGACGGTACTTAGTCCTCTAGGGCAATCTGTAGTAGTAAATAAACTTTTTAAGAATGTGCCTCTAGAAGTACAAGGGTTAGTTTTCCCGGCTGATTTGATGGAACTACCGTTCGGGGAGTTCGATTTGATCTTAGGCATGGATTGGTTGGTAAGATATCATGCAAACTTTGATTGTGCTGCTAAGCGCATGGTGTTAAGGACTCCTGAGGATGATGAAGTTTTGGTGATAGGCGAGAGGAGAGACTACTTGTCCAATGTAGTGTCTGCTCTTAAGGCGGAAAGAATGGTGAGAAAAGGGTGCATGGCTTTCTTAACTTTTGTCAGTGCCTTGGATGCAAAGGAAGTGATCGTATATGGGGTTAGAACAGTAAATGAATTTGTGGATGTCTTTCCGAAAGAGCTTCCAGGGTTGCCTCCGGATCATGTGGAGTTCAGAATTGAGCTATTTTCGGGAACGGCTCCGGTGTCTATCGCCCCTTACAGGATGGCACCGAAGGAGCTGGTTGAACTTAAAGCTCAGATCCAAGAGTTGTTAGATCGTGGTTTTATCCGTCCCAGTGTATCTCTGTGGGGAGCGCCGGTGTTGTTTGTGAAGAAGAAAGACGGGTCCATGCGAATGTGCATTGACTACCGCCAGTTGGACAAGTTAACTAGCAAGAACAAGTACCCGCTGCCGAGGTTAGATGACCTGTTTGATCAGCTTAAAGGGGCCTCGGTCTTTTCAAAGATAGATTTGAGGTCGGGATATCATCAGCTTAAGGTCAAGGAAGCGGATATTTGCAAGACGGCTTTTCCGGACTCGCTATGGTCACCGAGTTCTGGTGATGCCATTTGGGTTGACAAATGCACCACCGCGTTCATGGATATGATGAACCGGGTTTTCAACCCTATCCGGATCGGTTCATTGTAGTGTTCATAGACGACATTCGGTGTATTCCAAGATCGAGGAGGAGCACGATCCGCATCTTGGGTGGTTACGTAGATTTTGAGGAGAAGCGGTATGACGCCATGTTTAGCAAGTGTGAGTTTTGGTTGAAGGAAGTCACATTTCGAGGTCATGTGGTATCCGAAGAAGGGATTAGGTGGATCCCGGAAGATTGAAGCGGTGTTGGATTGGAAACCGCCTAAGTCTGTAAGGGCGAGATTCGAGTTTCTTGAGTCCGGCTGGGTATTACCAGAAGGTTCGTTGAAGGGTTCTCATTAATTGCGGCACCTTTAACCAAGTTGTTGAGGAAAGGGGTACCTTTTGTTTGGGTGACAAGCAACAGGAAAGCTTTGAGATGTTGAAGAAAATTTTGTGAGAGGCTCGGTTTTAATTCGCCTGAGGCTAGGAAAGAGTTTGTAGTATATTGTGATGCTTCACACTGGGGTTAGGGTGTGTGTTGATGCAGGATGGGAAGGTGGTTGCATATGCATCTCGTGATTAAGACCGTATGAGATTAACTATCCTACGCATGATCCGGAGTTAGGCTGCGGTAGTTTTCGCTCGAAAACTGGAGACATTATTTGTATGGAGAGAAGTCCGTTATCTACACTGACCATAAGAGTTTGAAATATATTCTAACTCAAAAAGAGTTGAATTTAAGGCAGCGAAGGTGGATTGAGCTGTTGAAAGATTATGACTGCTCAATCGAATATCATCCGGGTAAGGCTAACATGGTAGCAGATGCGTTAAGTCGGAAGGTAATATCAGACTTGAGAGCGATGTTTGCCCATCTTAGTTTGTATGATGATGGAAGTCTGTTAGCTGAACTTCAAGTGAAGCCGACGTGGGTAGATCAGATTAAAGAGAAACAGTTATTGGATGATGTCTTGAGTGCTCGACTTTTGCAAGTACAGAATGGTGGGGTAGAAGATTATAATTTGAACAGTGAGGGGGTTTTGTGCTTTTGTGGGAAGGTTTGCATGCCGAAGGATGTAGAGTTGAGGCAGATGATTCTTCAGGAAGCGCATAGTAGCCCTTACGCTATGCATCTTGGAGGGAGTAAGATGTACCGGGATCTGCGTGAACAGTTCTGGTGGCCTGGATTGAAGCGGGAGGTTACAAAGTTTGTGGGAAAGTGTTTAACTTGTCAGCAGGTTAAAGCGGAGCATCAGTTGCCTTCAGGGTTGTTGCAGTCGGTGAAGATTCCACAGTGGAAATGGGAGAGGATCACTATGGACTTTGTTAGTGGGCTACCTCTTACGCCTACTAAGAAAGACTCGGTATGGGTGATTGTGGATCGGTTGACTAAGTCTACCCATTTCACACCCGTTCGTGTCGACTATTCTCTTCAGAGGTTGGTTAAGCTGTATGTGGCAGAAATTCTGAGGTTGCATGGGGTACCAGTATCGATCATATCAGATAGAGACCCTAGGTTTACGTTGCGGTTCTAGAGGGCACTGCATCAAGCTTTGGGTACGAGACTGGACTTCAACACAGCTTTTCATCCCCAGACTGATGTTCAGTCTGAGAGGGTAATTCAGATCTTGGAGGACATGTTGAGGGGTTGTGTCATTGACTTGTGGGTAGTGGGAGGAGTTTCTACCGTTGGCAAAATTAAACACAACAACAACTACCAATCTAGTATTACGATGGTGCCCTATGAAGCGTTGTATGGGCGGAGGTGTCGTACTCCTACCTGTTGGACAGAATTGGGTGAACGTCAGATTTTGGGTCCAGAATTAGTTGCAGAGACAGAGGAAAAGCTTAAGTTAATTAGGACTCATTTGAAGGAAGTGTCCAGATGGCGTAAATCATATGCAGATCCGAAGCGTAAGGAGATAGAGTTTGCGAGTGGGTGATCGGAGTTTTCTGAAAGTTTCACCTTGGAAGAAGGTGATGAGTTTTGGACGGAAGGGCAAGCTAAGTCCTAGGTTCATCGGGCCTTATCGATTTTGAAAGCGTGTGGGACCGGTGGCATATCAACTTGAGTTACCTTGTAAGTGAAAGCGGATGCATGATGTGTTCCATGTTTCAATGTTAAGACGCCACCGTTCGGATCCATCTCACGTCGTGCCAGTGGAGGAAATTGAGGTAAGGCCAGACTTGTCCTATGAGGAGGAACCAATTCAGATCTTGGATCGAGACGTCAAGGTGCTAAGAAGGGAAGCGGTTCCGTTGGTTAAAGTCTTATGGTGAAATCATTGAATAGAAGAGGCGACATGGGAGCCAGAGGATGCGATGCATCAGCAGTACTCGCATCTCTTTTGACCAGGTAATTTCGAGGCCAAAATTTCTTTAAGGGGGGTAGAACTGTAACATCCGAGATTTAGGGGCTTTGCATTTACTTTGTATCTGTGTGTTTGGTATGCCTCGTATGTTGTTTGAGTGTGTTTGGGGTCCTCGGGAAGGCTCGGGGTTAAGTTGGAACCTTGGTCAAAATTTTCAATTTTAGGCGTTTGAGGAGAGAAGCTGTCTGGGGCAGGACTTAAGGGTTTATGCTTGTGTTTGTTATCACAAGAAAGGCTTTAGTAAAGTGGCAAGGAGGCGGCACTTAGGAGGCAGGTGAGTGACGCCTCAGGGGGCAGTGAGGGAGCAGGTTCGAGTCGCATTGGTTTCACTTTTGAAATTATTTTTGGCGTTTGGAGGGGAAGTGATGGATTCGGCTAGGAACCTTGAAGAGTGGGTGTTGATTTGGTCAAACGTTTTGAATAGATGGACAAGAGTCAAAAGGGGGATTTGAAGCTTTCAAACTATTTTGAATGAGGGGTTGGGAGTGAATGTAGGAAGGGAAGCAAGGAGTGGGTAGCTAGTGGGTTGTTGGCCGAATTTTTATTGGATGTTGGAAGGGGGGAGAGGTTCGGTTTTGAGCTAGGAGGGAGGTGAGCCGAATCTTAAAGTTGGTAGCTCTAGGTCCCTTTCTTGGTAGTGGTTCGATCGGGCTCTTGAGGTGCTTTGGTGTGCCGATATTTCCTTAGAGTAGCATGGTGCACAAAGTTGGAAACCGACTAGGGAAAACACTATTTTCTCTCCTTTGCTTTGCATCTTTTTCTTCATTCCTTTGATAGCCAAAAACCGAAGCACAATTGCCTCTCCTCTTCACATCTTTTTCTTCTTTGAGTGCCGCAACTCCCAAGAGCTTTTTGCTTCGTTTGCATTTGAGAAAAACCGAAACTTGTTGCACTTCTTCTTTGTTCTTCATTTCTTATTTTTCTCCTATCATATTTTCTTCTGCGAAACCGAAACCCATCTCTCAATTCTTCTCCTTGAGATTTCTTTTGCTTATCGTTCTAGTCGAATCCTCATCCCACTCTTTGGTAAGCAGTTATCGTTCTCTTCTATTTTCTCTCTTCTCAAGGCCGAATCTGTTGCTAATGTTTCTATTGAAGTTTTCTCCTTTTTCTTATTCTTTTCCGAATTTCTGAAGGTGGTTCCCTTTCTTCCTTTAGAGTTATCGTCGGTATTAGTCGAATACTGTGGAGCAAGGTGTTAGGGGTCTGCTTCGGATCTTTCATTGACTTGGTTGTTAAGGTAAAGAGACTTTGCTATCATTTCCTGTTCTTCACTCGATATTTGGTAGCCAAAGCCGAATGGCTAATCGGCGTGGTGTTACAATTTTTTTGACTTCGCTCTCTTTATCGTCTTTTCTTATTGGGGGCGCTTATCCTGGGAAACATCGCTAGCCAAACCATTTGGGTTCCAAGTCTGAGGTTCTACCAATCTCCGAATCCCATCACTCTTTTCGGGATTGTAAGGTAAGGGATTCCTCCTTAGTTATTCTATTAGCCTATCTGTGAGTCGTTCGTTGCCTTAACCCAATTGAGTGGTTAAACAATTATTTCTTCCGTATAGCGATTTACTGAGCAAGACTTTTCATGGATGCAAGAAACGTGCAAGTTGGGGAAGGGAGTAAACCCTTGGTTTCGACTCCAAAGTTTAAGAAGCGAGAGGTATCGGCAGTTCGAGATTGGCCCCTGCGTTGTGGGCCGACTTCAGAAAGGGATAAGCAGGTCGCTGTAATCCCTGCAAGTGAGGACGTTAGCGAGATCGATAGTTTAGTTCTTCAGGTTTACAGGTGTGTAATTATCACACTATTCCTTTTTGTTGTAATAATCGTGTATGTGTTATGAAAGCCAGAAATCCCGGCAATGGTGATTGAGTTATCCCTGTTGGGTAAAACTGAAACATCAGGTTAGTGTATCTTGGTTAAACCTTAACATTTCGATAGCATGATTGTGTGTGACATTACATATAACCTGTTTATTATACTATGTTGCATATGCATGGGATATCGGGATGTTATGATATGAAGGGGAAGTGCTTATGGGTGACAATGTCACACCTATTGATGGTACATTATTGTATCGGTGATTTGGTCACATAGTAATCGGTGGCAAGGCCACGTTTTATTATCTTTGAGCAGTGTGTCTGTCAGCATGACTGCCAAAGTGGAGTGTAGAGGATGGAGGGTTGATTGTAGAAATCCCCAGGTGTGTTGAGGTTGGACATTTGAAGTGGAGTGTAGAGGATGGAAAAACTAGGCTGGGTTGGGCTAGCATGTTAATTATTTGTTTGTGTTGTATGATTGGGCTTCGGTCGATGGTGTTTTGGGGGCTTAGGCCCAATTGTGGAGTATGTGGACTAATTGCACACTGAGTCTTGTGACTCACTCTTTTGTTTAAACAATTGCAGGTAATTCTTAGCATAATGGACTGGGTTGGAGGGAACCCGAGGTGGCCACGCATGGGTTACTAGTAAACTTTATTTTATATATCGTCTATAACTTTTGGGTATTTTTCTTTGATTTTTAATAAGGCCACTACAAAACTTGGAATATACTTTCGGGTTTTAATTTTGGACATGTTAATTATAGACTGCTCAGTGGGAGGTTTTTAAAATTACAAACTAAAGTTTTCTTATAACCTGCCCAATAACGTTTCATACAATAAAAGACATTTTCATTGAAAATCTGATAAACGAATAATTGGTAAGTGTTTTCAAATGTTACCTAATCGCAAGGGCTCGACTAACTGAATTTTTAAAGTTAACTAAACAACGGGTTGTCAACTGAACCACAAAATTCGAGATTTTAAATGACTTAGAATTTTCCGAAACCTGTCAAACTTCCTAAACTTCTTCCTAGTGACATGCCAAATCCGGTCGTAGTGTTTGGGCCTGGTTTGGGGTGTTACAACGAATGTATTGTGTAAACCTTTCGTTCATCATTTGATAGAAGGCTTGCTTAGCCTCACTCTCATGACTACTCGAAATCGGCCTAGAATCAGCCGGCGCTGCCCCCTGAGCAGGAGCGGGCGCATTACTTTTCACATCATCAGCTACGGCTCGATCAAGATCCATTTACTATACGAAAGCACATTTCAATTGTCTGGAATCATCACACTATCGCAGTTTATAAATATTGCATGTATAGCTAAACTCACACATGCTACGTTAGTCCTAGAATCAACTAAACCGTAGCTCTGATACCAATAAAATGTAACACCTCTAACCCGTAACCATCACCGAAATAGGGTTAAGAGGCGTTACCGGACATTTCAAAACTTTTACAATCATTTCACAACATAATATACATCATCATCATAACATAGCAAATCATATACATAGTGTCCCTAAAATAAGTCTACGAGACCTTAAACATGCATTGGAAGGGGTCGGGACTAATCTAAGCACATACAAATTTTTTTCTGAAAATCAAACATTTTTCAAAGTTACAGAGGTCACACGCCCGTGTGGGTAGGCCATGTGCCTCACACGGCCTCAGACACACCCGTGTGTCCAAGCCGTGTCAAAACAGGGCATACATATTGACTTGTCCACACGGCCGAAGACACGCCCGTGTGCTTAGCCCGTGGTCGACACTGACTTATTTCACATGGCCAGTCACACGCCTGTGTGTCCAGCCCGTGTGCGGGTCTGACTTGTTTCAATTTGCAAACTTAAGAGACACGGTCGAGTCACACGCCCGTGTGCTCAACCGTGTGGGCAAATATAGGCCATTTGCAAGGCCAATTTACCACCCACACTTTGGGTTACACCTACAAGCATTAAACCAATCCAAAATCATAACTACAATGCATTCAAGACATACCAAAACATGTATATTTTACTTCTTAACAACATCATTCACTTCATATACAAAACCCAACTCAATCGTACTAATTGAAAATCACCAACATCACAATAAAGACATATAAATCATGCATCATCATAATCCAATTCAATTCATAGCAATTCTTATCATATCATTTCCCCAAATCAACCATAAAACTTACCATAAATTGTCAATTTCATTAGACCAACCATGAGCTTACCATACCAAATTATGCATCATGAAGCATAAACTACTCATTCATAAACATATTCATTATCAAGCCATATCACTTGGCTATATTTACACAACTCAAAACATCATCCAAAACTCACTAGACTATACATGCCATACTTTAATATATATACATTTTCAAAAGGTACCAAATTATAGTTCGATAGTGTGGTGATGATCCTTGACGATCCCCGAGCTTCTCGTAGCTTTAATAATGAACAAATAAACATTTACATTTAAATCAACTAACCAAAATCACATAGACATTAACCAATTATACATTTAATATGTTTGCAACTCAAATATTATCACATTCACAATAGCAATATAACATCAACTTTCAAACTCACATATACTCATATGCACATATAGATTTATCTTTTACCATGTTCAATTCATGTATTCATCATAAACATATACTTACCATGTTTACATATACATACCACAAATCACATACCTGAATCCTTTAGTTCGTTTTCACATCTGATCTCATCTCGATAATGCCCGTTGTACCATTCGAAATTAATAAGGATACTCGGATATTCGGAAGGCTCGTACAATGCCAACGTCCCAGACGTGGTCTTACATGTAATCACATATCGATGCCACTGTCCCAGACAGGGTCTTACACGAATCAAATATAATGCCAATGTCCCAGACATGGTCTTACACGTAAACAAAAAATCGATGCCAACGTCCCAGACGTGGTCTTACACGAAAACACGTAACGGAATCCTATGTCATGACATATGTATCCTAACAATTCCTATGGTTCGTACGGGGCTTTCAGACGTCGTATCTCGAACATTTCAAGCTCGTAAATATTGCTCCATGCTCAATTAATTTCAGCATATTAATTTACACAAATAACAATTCAATTCGACACTATTAATTTAGATACAATAAAATTTAATAACATTACTTACTTATAAACTTACCTCGTATGGATATAAACGAATGAAATCTACTACTCGACCACTTTCGACTTCCCCCGATCTAAATTCGTTTTCTTTTGTTCTTGATCTATATAAATTCAAATTTGACTATTTAATAACACATTTCATTCAATTCAAACCACAAACACATAATTAAGGCATTTTGCACTTAAGCCCCTAAAATTTACATTTTTCACAAATTAGTCCTCATTTCACAAAATACAAAATATTCAAAATTTCATATTTCCCATGCTTGGCCGAATCTTCCTATAGTTCATATAAGTCCACACATTTCATTTATTTCACATTTTAGTCCCTCAAAATATTATTTTCACAATTTAGCCCAAATTACTCAAATTCATCAAAAATCCAAAGACAAAACATATTAATCTATCTCATATATTTTATTTTCTATCATCAAACCACAAAAATCACAAGCTATCATCAATGACAAAACACAAAATCATCATCAAATTCAAAAATTAAAACATGTAATGTAACATCCACAGGAAAGGGCCTATGCATTTTCGGTTTAATTATGAAGTAACATGTTTTATGTACTAAGAATAAATTTTGAACAATTTTGGAAACTGAAAATGTATGGAAATGTTAAGTAAAAAAATGGAAAGTGAACATTTTTGGAAACTTGGAAATGGATGGAAATGATTTGGAAATGATTCAAAATAGGAAAGTGCACATTTCTGGAAACTTGGAAATGTAAGAAAATGTCAAGTTTCTGAGCTGAACGAAAATTTTTGGAAACTTAGAAATGACTTAGAAATGTCGAGTTTTAAAGTTTAAAAGAGGAAATTAAGGCAAGGTGGCCTTAAAAGAAAAAGTTTGTGAAATTTGACACACAACAGGCTTGGAAAAGTGGCTGAAGATGCCACTTAGGGCCTCTGGAAATGGCGCCACATGCAAGGTGTTGGGCCAGGTTCGAGTCACTTGGGAAGCAAATAAAAGAAGTTTTATTTTTGCTTCGAAGCTCTCGAGGTGGACGGCACAAGCCTTCTAGAAAGGAGGAGTTTTATTCTCTTTAATATTCGATTAATAAGGTGATAAATAAGGGATTTAATTTGGATTATTTTTGAAGAGATAATAAAGGATTATTCTCTAATTATTTTAAATTAGGAGATAAAGCTATCAAATAAAGAAGAGTGGTGGCCAAGTAAGGGATTCTGAGGAGTAGTTTCGGCTATAAAAGGAAGGAAATAGGGCTACTCATCAATTTTTCTTCCTCCTCCTCTCTCTGCCGAATTTCAAAGTGCTTTCCTCTCTTCTCTTCTCTTTTTATTTTGTCAAGTCGAATCTATAGTCCACCATTTCCAAAATTCTCAAGTTTCTTTTCCTTATTTTCGTGGAAACCAAATACCCCAAGAGAACCTCTAGTCGACTTCTCCATTAAATCCCAAAAGCCGAAACTTTATCATCTAGTCATCAAGGCCGATTCTTTAAAGGGCTTTTAACAAGGGTGCTACCGATTTCTTAAAAAGGGTAAGATCCAAAGTTTGGTTTCAATTCTTTTATATTTCTAAACCTATCTAAAATTTAGGGACTAATCTCTATTATGGATTTTGGGCGAGAGTTATGGAAGGGTGTTTTTGGGATTTAAGAAATTGTCAACTACAAGAAGGTATCTTTCAGAACTTCTAAGATCTAATGTAAGTTATGAATACCATTCGACCATAAGCTATATTATTATGATTTAATGTTAGATTGGATCTAACATGGGTACATAGGGATTTAAAGATAATAAAGAAGCAAGGATCCAATTCGGGATTTAAGATTTGGAAGGTAAGAACAAAGGTAAATTCGGCCAAGGCCTATTTTAGTAGTAGATCTATTATTATGTGTTTTAAGCCGAAAACTAACCAATTCAAGGGATTTAGTGACTAGCCGATTTCAAAGGGAAAAATACGAGTTTCGGGATTTGATTAAATCATCAAATCGACACCAAGGTAAGCTTTAAGAATACAAATCCTACTAGGATTTGGTTTTCTAAGCCGAATAGGCTTTGTGCTAAATAGTAAGTGATTAATCAATTGTAGGAACTTGAGATCTAAGGCGATAGATCAGATTTGGGATTTCGGTGAAGTGGTTAAGCAAATCAGTGTGTACCCCACACTACTTCTTAATATGTTTCATGGCTGTTTTATTAAAATATGTGATATTAAGAATATGAAAGTGGCTAAGGTACCATGTTATGGTACTAAGTACTCAGTACATTTCCTACTCCTACTAGGAATATGAAATATGTTATTTGTAACATGAGAATAAGAATGTGATCTTTGGCATATTAATGCATATTACAAAATGGGGCATACGGGTTATTGAAAGGGGAAGTGAATGTGGTGACCTAAGACCACGAACACGGTGACCTAAGACCGTGGTATATCGAATGTGGTGACCTAAGACCACGAGAATCTGAATGCGGTGACCTAAGACCGCGATATCACGAATGTGGTGACCTAAGACCACAAATGCGGTGACCTAAGACCGCGATATGGAGTGTAGCGGAAGGAGGGTCGACTTAGTAGTCCCACACGTGTATGCAGGTTGGTGCGGGAGTGTAGCGGATGGCTTATTAGGTTTGGGTTTGGGAATGCATCATAATTTGTATGCTATGATATGGATATGGATGCGTAACATTTGTATGCCGATTCTATTTTAATTTAGTGTTTGTGTACACATTGAGTCTGTTTGACTCACCCTGTTGGGGAATATTTTTTGGTGATGATCGGTGATGGACCAGGGACGGCGAGAACTTGTGGTGGCCATGCTCAGCTTGAAGTTTATATTTTGTTTTATGGACCATTAACTTTTAAGCACTTTAAATTATTAGGGATTTTAATTGATGTAATAAGGCCATAGTGAACTCTTTTTTTTGCATTTTTAATTATTATGTTATTAAATTTTATTTATTAAAGATTAGGTTAACTAAATTTAAAATAAACCCTACATGTTTTGTCACCTTAAATAAATGGATTTCAATATAAGGTAAATTGGTTTTCAACACAAGCCCAACCCAAAACAATTTTTTTTAAAATCGCACAAATTTTTTCCTAAGGACAAAAGAACTTTGAACTGGTTTACTTGAGGAACATACCAAATCTGGTCAAAGCTCGTGGGCCGGGTTTGGGGTGTTTCATGGGCTTTGTAGTACTCGAAGCAACGATCACAAAAACGTAGAAATTATCGAAAATCGAAACAAAACATACCTTAATTTAGCCAAAATCAAAGCCGAACCTAGTTGTTCTTTCTTTCTTTATTTTTCTTTTGTATTTTAGGTGGAAAGATGAACATAATGCATGGCTTTTTAATTTTGTTTTATTTAATTACAAAGGAATATACCTTTTACAACTTTAACCTTAGTAATTTAATTAGAAAACCATATATAATAAGCCCTTAACCGTCCATCCCGTGATTTGATGGCTAAATTGCAACATAAGGACTTAATAATTAACTCATCAAAGCAATTAAACACTTTAACATATAGAAAGCCACTTTTAAAATTTACGCAATTAAGTCGTTTTTGCAAATTAAGCTCACAAACGAATAAATTAAATCACAGAAATTTCACACATAACAATTTCACATACTATAAGCACGGAAAATAATATTAAAATATTTTTTTGACTCGGATTTGTGGCCCCAAAACCACTGTTCCGACTAGGGTCTAAACCGGGCTGTTACATCACACGGCTTAACTTATACACAAAAATATACCAAAATCATGATATCAAGTAACATAACTAACATCTTTTAAACTAGCCTATACATGCCATATTTACATATATCCACAAGTTCAAAACTACCAAACGAAAATTGGATAGTGTGATGTGCAACTCCGACTTTTCCGAAACGAGCGAGCTAACGAACCTCTATAAAATATAGAAAAAGAAACAGAGTAATATTTATAGCTCAGTAAGCCCGTATAATTTAGAATTAAACTTACCATTTATACCAAACCAATACAAATAACTAAGGTAAACTCCATACAATTTCCAACAGCCTATCACAAGCATTCAGCCATAGGTTAGACATGTTAATACATGAAATCATCCATTATCACAATTCAATACTCAATATAACTAGCATTCAACATTTCATTCACAATCATATAACCAATAATCCATTCAATAACAGTACTCATCCGTATAAACAGAATTTATGCCCGTTGAACCTATTAGAACTCCAAAGGATACTCGAGTGATAAACATCAGTAATTCATCAATTCATTATCATTTATGCTCTTTCGAGCCATGATCGGTAAGCTCCTCCTGAGCTGATGTACAGTAAGCTCTATTGAGTTGAAACGGTAAGCTCTATCGAGCAGAACAGTAAGCTCATACGAGCTAAAACGGTAAGCTCCAATGAGCTGAAAATAGTAAGCTCTTATGAGCTGATATATCGGTAAGCTCATACGAGCTGTGGTGAGTCCGCAACAAATGCAGGAGCTCGACCAAAACGATAACCCTAATGACATGTCACTCGTATCCTATGAATTCATACAGTTCAAACGGGACTCGGTAACCATTAAACTATATCAATAAGGCATTTGTATTTCAAGTATATCAATTACTCAATCACAAACATTCATTTCAAATATTTTCAAATATATAAAATTTTGATTCTAATTATACGAACTTACCTCGTATTGCTCGGATAAAAACTATCGGCTATTCGTCGATCTTTCCTTTTCCCTGATCTAAACTCGATCTCAGCTTATCTTGATCTATATATTATCAAATTCAGTACATTCAGCATTCAATCTATTCAATTTAGTCCATAATTCATATTTCGGCAAATTTACACATTTGCCCCTATACTTTTCAATTTTTACAATTTAATCCTTATCACATAAAATTGCAAATTCATGCAATTTAGTACCTACCCATGCCTAGTCGAATTTCATAAGGACTCCTAGAAGCCCATATCTTTCATTATTTCACACTTTTAACCACCACATTTTACATTTTTACAAATTAATCCATTTTTTACATTTTTACCAAAATTCACTTTACAAAACTTGTACATCTAACAACAACGATTTATTTTCCATATCAACTAACAAAATACTCATGCATTCTACAATGGCAACATTCAAATACTTTAACAGTTTTGAAAAGAGAGATATGGGCTAGCTAGATTAAGTTGCAACGATCTCAAAAACGTAGAAATTATTAAAAACCAAGCAAAATTGCACTTACAAGCATGAAATTATGTTGGCCAAACCTTAAAAACTCCCATGGCTTCTTTCTCTTTTTGTTTCGGTGAAGATGAAGTAAAAATGATGATATGCATGTTTGGTTTCATTAAATTAATCTTTAATAATTAACTTACTATATTATCCTTAAAATAAAACCATTAAACATGCATAAATAATACCCATAAATGTCCATTCACACTTCAAATGGTTTAATTACCATTTGAGGACCTCCACTTTAAAAACCATAACTAATAAAAACCTTTAGCCTATAGAACTAAACTTTTACACTTTACGCGATTTAGTCCATTTTACCGAATTAAGCATTTAAACGGTAAAATTTCTTTACGAAACTTTCACGTAATTAATCTATCATGTTGTAAACCTTATTAAAATAATAAAATAAATATTTTGACTTCAGATTTGTGGTCCCGAAACCACTGTTCTGATTTGACTCAAAAACGGGCTGTTATACTAAAATATATAAACCTTTTCAGCACCTTTTTAGCATTAATTCATACGGTTTCTAAGTAATTTCTGTCAAATTTTATACTGTTATTATAAAATAATTAATTTAAGCTTAGTTTATAACACATTTTGAATTTAAATTATTTTTATAATAAATTTGCACAATTTGACCTATTTTCAACAATTTTGCACAAAGGGTGAAAAATCAGCTCAGCAGTCACCTTGGAAGAATCAATTTACGAGGTACCTTGGGAGCACAATATGATGAATTAACAGTCATAAAGGAATTAAATTTATGTTTTTAGACTCCTTCGAATCAATTGGTCCGATTTGATTTTTATCAGGAAAAAAGGGCAGCTCGAAGTAGAGGAAAAGGCCTGAATTGAGCAAGTAAAGAGGGAGGATGGACAAACCCTGTAACACCCCTAACCCGTATCCGTCGCCGAAACAGGGTTACGAAGCGTTACCAGAGTTTTTAGAACAATTTTAAATAGTTCATGTAAATTACTATTCATTAACCGAGATTATTGATATCGTCCCTTAAATGGACCCTCGAGGCCCAATACAAGCACTAGAATCGAGTTGGAACTTAATCATTAACTCTAAGAATTTTTTGCGAAATTACAAAAATTTTCCAAGTTGCAGGGCTCACACGCCCGTGCAGTCCGAGGGACATGCCCGTGTGACCCTAGGACACGTCCGTGCTACAGGCTGTGTTCGACCCCGTGTAACTCTCTGACTTGTGCACACGGCCATGCCACACGTCCGTGTGCTAGGCCGTGTGGTTAATTCATTTTTAATAAAATTAGGTGCAAGTTTGACACGGCCAAGACACACGCCCGTGTTCTAGGCCGTGTGGCATACACAGCTAAGACACATGCCCGTGTCTCTGCCCGTGTTCTCAAACCTGAGCATTCTATTTCTCAAAATTTAGGTGCAGGGGACACACGGCCTAACCACACGCCCATGTACCAGGCCGTGTGTCACACACGGTCAAGACACACGCCCGTGTGTCGGCCCGTGTGGACAAAATAAAGCCATTTCTAGCTTCATTTCTCACCCAAAATCACACCAACGTCCTGCACCAAAACTCACATCCAAATACCAACCATTTCAAGCATTCAAATTAAGCAAACTCTATCATTCCACAAGGCATATCATTACATGCATATATGTTTATAATCTTACCTTGGTTTAATCCATATGTTAGACATAATCTGATCAATTACTTAACATATATTAAGCTACAATATTATGACATTACAAGTACATCAAAACAAGCCATTACTAGCCATTCCAATGGCTAGATTACAAACATCATCATCAAGCCACTAATGGCCAAGTTGTCCTATACATGCCATTATACCAAAATGATTTTACTATGTATACCCAGAATAAGCTAGTAGATAGTGTGACGATGCTCTAATGATCTCCAACCTTCGCGAGCTTCCGAGCACTATAAAACAGGGGAAAATAAAACAGAGTAAGCATTACATGCTTAGTAAGTTTGTATAACAGAAAACTAAACTTACCGATCCTGTTTATTAACTGTAAGCATACAATAACATGTTTTCCATCAACTTGGCAAAATTGCCTAAATACAAACATTCAATCAAACATGTTAGTCACAAAATTTTCATATACATCAAGTAAACATAGATGAGCTCATCATGCCATATTCTTTCAAGACATTATCATTCCATCTCATAATTCTCTCCTCTTGCCAAGAGTTTTGTCCGTTGAACCATTAAAGTTCCGATGGATGCTCAAGTGGTACACTCGAGGTGTACGATTCAATAACCCGTCAATTCTTTTTCAAGAGTACCCATTAGGGCACTTAATCAAGGAACACACTATCGAGCCACATATCGTATAACAGGATTACCAGTCCAGGCTAAATCCTTTATTTAACGTATGCTCAGAAAAGCTCAATTAGGATTACCAGTCCAGGCTAAATCCTAATTGTAACGTATACTCGAGAGGTATTATATCAGGATTACCCGTCCGGACTAAATCCTTTCTATAATGAGGTCAATAGAACTACTCGGCTGAGCTAAATCCATCAGCAACAAATGCAGGACCTCGTGCATTTTGGGAAAGCACATATATTCATCGGAATTCAATATTCAAACAGAACTTAACCCTTTTTCAACCATTTCAAGCATGTATTCATTCTTATATCGTAACATCCAAGCAATTCACATATATAATAATCACATTTCACACAACACAACATTTAATTTAACATAATTACATGCTCGATTAAGTTACACGAACTTATCTCAACACTTGTTCGCGTATAAAATTTACTAATTCGAAACCTTTTCTTTTCCTCGGTCTAACCTCGAATTTGTGTTTTCCGAATCTATATAAAAAACTTTAATCATTAACTTCACACATTTCATATTCATTTGGACTCAATTTACGTCCTAGGAAAAATTACTATTTTGCCCTTAACTTTTCCATAAATTCCAATTTCGTCCCTAGGCTCAGAAAATGAAATTTATGCAATTTACTCCCTATTCCAAGCCTAACTAAAATTTCAATATAGAATTTAAAGCACATATTTTCTATAAATTTTAGAATTTTTCATCAAATTTCACAACTTTACATTTTAGTCCCTAAATCATGTTTTCATCAAAAATCACTTTGTAAAAGTTGTTTATCTATCAACAATCTTTCATTTTCTACCATAAATTTCTAATTTTTAGCATATTCATCCATGACCCATTTTCCATACTTTGATAACTTTTCAAATTGATCCCCCAAATAGATAGATTAAGCTATCCCGGTTTCAAAAATATCAAAATTACTAAAAACGGGACAAGAAAACTTACCCAATTAAGCCATGAAAGTTTGTTCTCTCTCTCCTAGGGTTTCCATGTATTTTAGGTTGAAGATGACATAAAAATAAGATGATATCTTTTATCATCTTTTTAATTGATTTAATTATTTCAATTTCCAATTTAGTCCTTGCCCTTTTTCTAAATTTCCATGGATGAGTCACCAAAATATCTACATACTTTTCTTTAATGGACTAATTACCATATAAGGACCTCAAGTTTTGAATTCCATAGATACTTAATCCTTATAGCTACTAGAATTCAACTTTTGCATTTTAGTCCTTCTCGTAATTAAGCACATAATCAATAAAATTTCCTTATCAGAATTTTCACATGACATTTCTAACATATTACAGACCATGTAATAAAATAAAAATAAATTTTATTTTCGGATCGAATCGAATTTGTGGTCCCGAAACCACTGTTCCGATTTCACTAAAAAATGGGCTGTTACAAACTCAAAAGAGTAGCCCAAACCATCTCTTATAGCTGACCCAATCAGCCTATTCTAGCTTATTTTTAAACTTACAAAACAGCCCTTTAACTCCTCCTAAATGCCATTCAAACCCCTTCCCTTTGCATGCCTTCTATTTTTAGTCACAAGCTAAAAATAGCAAATTTGAGTCAACCATTCCTTTCACTAGCATGGCCAGCCATGGGAAGGGGGTTTGGCTGCTATTTTTAGATAATTTTAGTAAGCATCTACCACTATAAAAATCCCCATTCACTCCCTCATTTTTCATCCCTCACTTTACACATCTCTCTCTCACACATTTTCTTTCTTTTTCCCTCCTAGTTGCTTTCCAAAATTCTTCCTTCCTTTATCAATTTCCCCTCTTGAAAAAGAGCTTGCACGTCTCTTGGAGTAGCAGCAATCAAGTGTTCATGAAGGCCTTGGATCAATAGAACGAGCAGAGAAGAACGAAGCACACTAGTCTAGCTTCGAAAAACCATCGAGATTTGTTTTTCTAGTTCCTTTCCCTTAATCTTTGTTATAGTTTTGTTTTGATCATGAACATGAAAATTTTTGTTGTTCTTCTTCAATTAAATTAAATAACTTAAATTCCTTTTGTGTTAGATTAATTGCATTATGTCCGCTTAGATTATTAAAAATTAGTTTGTGTTGTTATTAGGTATCAGTAAATTGTCTAATTAAATAAAATCATGCTTATGTTATGCTTGCATTTTAATTGTAAGGTAACAATTGAATTAATTATTTAAATGGATTGAAATTGTAATTAATGGACACAATATTTAATTGGTGCATGTTTAATCTTCTAAGGTAGCTGAGGGTTAAATTAGCGACGATATTAAACAATACATTAGTCGTGCATAACTTGCAAGATTATTTTAATTAAATTGTTTCAATATACAGATATATTGTTACCTCACTTAATATTTTACTTGCTTATTAAAATTCGATTAATCGTTTGAATTGGCAGAGATATGGTCAAAAGATTATTGGGTTTTAGTAGGTAAGTATGTGCATTAGTTAGCAAGTTACCAAGTTGCCATGAAAATATTCGTAACAATATGAAAACGATTTTAATAATTCTAAGTTAGAATAAAATTAATCTAACACAGTTATGTCATATTTATTAAACTCATTTTTAGAAACCGTGCATTGGAATTTTACGTTTTATTTTCTTAGTTAGCACTTAGTTAATTTTTTTAGTTTTTATTTCACCACTTCAAATCAACATATTTTTCCTCCACCAAATTGTTAAATTTTACATTTCAAAAATATTCGCTTGCACAGTCCCGTTGTTGACAATACTTGTCGCTTTATTACTTGTTGTGATTGTCTACACTTGCACATTTCCACCGTTCCAGTGTGTCGTCCACCATACTTCCACTCTAAGTAAAAAGTTGTTTTTCTATTTGAAATAAACCATTACAACTTAACAAGGGTTCTACTTTCTCTTCCTATAAATAGATGACACCGGAAGAGCTATTAACACAACTTTGAAAGATTGTTACTCTACCAAAAAATAGAGAGAATTTATTCTCAACTATTAAATATATTTTTTCCAGAATAACAATTCTACTGGTTTCTATTAAAGAAGAGAGAATTTTTGTTCTCACCCCAAAAGGAAAAGAAAACTTTTTCTAGTTCTTTGTTTTGATTCAATTGGTTTGAGCCCACACTTGAAGTAGTTCGTGGTATGAGAATAGCAGAGAAGATCCTTAGGTTGAAAGCCAGAAAACATCAAAGATTTGCTTATCCAAAAAACATAGGTACAATTTCGGTCTAAGGTTTATTTCTATAAATATCACAAACCGGTTCGGTTTTCAAAATTTTAATTTTTATACTATGCAAGAAAATCATTTTTCAAATCAGATTTTTTCCAACAAACATACCCTTCGACTAGTGGACACAATCATATGACGGGGGTCTACGATACAAGCACGTGACAACAAACTTGTTAGAATGCATCAATTCCGTGTTGAAGGGGACGTGTCATCTGTCGATAACCTTGGTTGTGAAAAAAACATATTTTCGCTTGGCAGCACTATTTCCAAAACGAGTGGAAAAATATGTTGGACAGATGAAGGGTGGTCATCTTTGGTGCGAGGACATTATGAAATAAATTATAGAGGACACAACATGAGCAAATTGTATGCATTCAGTGTGTCACTCGTGTGAAAACCTATCTTTTTGGGTTATAGAGTTTGACAAACCCGACCAACGTATTATTGGGGGAACATACTGTGTAAACCTGAGACGACGGACCTGCGACTGTGGGTGTAACATCTCGGTTTAGGGCCTAGTCGGAATAGTGGTGCGAGACAAAAAAATCTGAGGGTTATAAATGAGTTATTGAGGTTTATGCCTTGTATGCATGCTAGTGTGAAAGTTTCATGAAGCAATTTTATGAAATTGTGGTTGAATTGTCTAAAAGGACTAAATTGCAAAAGTTGCAAAATGTGTGTTTCTAGAAGCTATTTGTGTGAAATAGCTTTAGATTATTAATTAGAGGTCCTTAAATAGCAATTTACCCAAATTCTAATTTTTGGACAAAAATGGGCATGGATGAGTCAAAATTTGAAGTTTTTCAAAAAGGGCATTTTGGTCATTTATTAAATAAGTGATTAAAATAGGTGAAAAGATGACAAATTCATTCATCTTCTTCCCCTTTAGCTGCCGAAAATTTAAGAAGCCATTGTTAGGGTTCTTTCAATTTTTCAAGCTTGCTAGTAAGTGCTCTTAAGCTCGGTTTTGATATTCTTTTTATTTTTGAAGTCCCGGTAGCATGAGTAAGCTATTTTTAGCTATTTGATGAGCTATAATGGATGTTCAAAAATGTGTTCATGAATGACATGCATGTATTTTGATATTTTATGAAAGATTGTGAAAGCTTGATGTAGTAGAAACATCTTTTGTTAAGTGATTTTCCATGAAAATGCATGTAGAGACTTGATTGTGAAAAACTTTAGTTTGTCATACATGTGTGATTTACTGAGATTTGATGAATGCTTTAGTTGAGTAAGTGGTTCGGCTAAGTATGAAAGGATAGAAAGTTGAATAAAAATCACTTTACGAGCCTTGGGGCTGAAGTGTAAATATGAGGAAGTTTAGGGGCAAAATAGTAATTTTGCTAAAGTATGAAATGTGGGTCAATTTAGTCAATGTGTGTATTGAATAAGCTGAATTATTCATTATAGATCAAGAAAAACGAAGCCCGGATCGAAACCGAGGCAAAAGCAAGGTGGTGGACTAAATTGCATATTTCCATACTTTTGAGTATCGAGGTAAGTCTATGCATAAATAATGCATTCATACTTACAATTTGTTAATGTTAGCTAGTGTGTAGCATATTTGAGAACCTATGTGGGATGAATGTAGTAGAAAATGTGGAATGAATGTATGATCGAGAATGATTAAGTAAGTAGACTTGTGCATGTGTTGTGATAATGCTAGATGGTGGGCTAAGTGCGATACCATTCTAATGCATATTGACAATGAGCTAGCTATGTGCGATGCTATCGTGAGGTATATCGTCTAGTGGTCTATGTGCTGAACTACTATGAATACCTTTGTGGTAGGCTAAGTGCAATACCACCTTATTAATCAATTGTGGTGTGCTAAGTGCGAAACCACTGAGATATTGGCTGTGTGGATTAACTGTGTGCATTAGCTGTGTGTAATAGCTGTATGGATTAATTACGTGAATTAGCCGTGTGTAATAGTTGTGTGGATTAGTTATGTGAACTAGCTGTGTGAATAGGCTGTGTGGATAAGTTATGTGGATAAACTGCGTGGATGTATTACGAGAAATAATGATGTGTTGTATATTGTGTAAATGTGACATTGAATGCAGGGGTGCATTCCGATGGTTATGAGTATGTGACTCATGATGTGTTGGAAATGTGGTAAGGGATAGAAAGAGTAAGCATAGTTGTGAATTACTTGTTGGTATAATGCTAATGGTTGCTTAGCTTATACTATGTTGCTTAATTGTTTATGTGTAAACTTACTAAGCTCAAAGCTTACTCTCTTTCTTTTCCCTTGTCTTATAGATTAAAAGCGTTGAATCGAGATACGAGGATCATCAGAAGATAGCCCACATATCAGCACACTTTGGTACTTGAAACTTAATGTTTTGTATATGGCATGTATAGGGGCTAGACAAGTTAGTGGATTTTGTTGTAAATGGCTAAGATGTGTTGGCCTTTAGATGGATAGCTTATTTTGTATAATGCCATGGTTGTTGGCTATTACATTATATGAAAGAAAGATGTAGTTTTCTATGTGAGAATGCACTTCAATTTGAGTTGATTATGATGGTGTTAGATGAGTATATGTTGTGTATGCTAGAGGGCTGAAAAGAGCTTGGCACATAGCTTTGTTCTTGACCATGTGGTCAGACACACGGGCATGTGTCTAGACCATGTGTGACACACGGTCAGCCCACGGGCGTGTGCTGTGGCCGTGCATCCCCTGCACGTTAACATTTTAAATCAGGATAGTCCACGGGCTAGCCACACGGGCGTGTGACTAGGCTTTGAGGCCGTGTGTGTGAAGTCAGTGTGCACCATGGGTGGTAAGCACGGGCGTGTGCCTTGGCCGTGGGGCATTGGCAGAATGTTGGGTTTTTAGGCACGATTTGGGGACATGGGCGTGTGTGTCCATGGACGGGCGTGTCTAATCTTGCACGGGCGTGTGAGACCTGTAAAAGAGAAAAATTTAAGGATCGTAAAAGTTTCGGATTAGTCTCGAGAGCCCTCGGGTGTATGAGTGAGGCCTCGTAAGTCGAGAATGAGGTTATAGAGAGTAATGACGTTGAGCCTAAGTGGCGATTAAGTGGTTTGAGTTCGGTAACGCCTCGGGCCCGATTTCCAGCGTAGAACCCGGGTAAGGGGTGTTACATTTAGTGGTATCAGAGCTATGGTTTAGCCGTTTCTAGGACTACCGTAGCGGGTGTAAGAGTCTAGCTATACATGCCATAAGTGTACAATGATAATGTGGTGGTTTCTGATGATTTAAATCTTGTTTATTATAGTATATGGATTCCGATCCATTGACTGCTGATGATGCAGCGAGTAACACGCCAGCTCCTGCGCAAGGGACCGCGCCCGTTGAGAGTGGACCCGAGGTCAGGGGTCAAGGGGAAGAGGCACGGGAAGCCTTTCTCCAAATGATGAGTAATTGGTACTCGGATTATGTTCGAGCGAACCCTAATGCTCAACCTCCTCCACCTCCTCCTATACCTCAGCCAAATCCTGTGGCTCCCCAAGGTATGGATGTGGTGAGGATATCGAAACCCCTGGTGGATAAGATTAGGAAACACGGGGCTGAGGAGTTTAGAGCTAAGGTAGATGATGACCCAGAGTGAACGGAGTTCTGGTTGGAGAACTCGATGAGGGTGTTCGATGAGCTCTCATGTACACCTGAAGAGAGTTTGAAGTGTGTCGTATCATTGCTGAGAGATTCGGCATACCATTGGTGGAAGATGCTGACGTTGGTAGTCCCGAAAGAGCGGGTGACGTGAGACTTCTTTCTGGAAGAGTTCCGGAAGAAGTATGTAAGCCAGAGGTTTACTGACCGAAAAAGGAAAGAATTTCTTGAGCTGAAGCAAGGAAGGATGACAGTAGCAGAATACGAGCGTGAGTTTGTTAGGCTTAGAAAATACGCTCAAGAATGTGTGTCGACAGAGACCATCTTGTGCAAGAGGTTCGAAGATGGGCGGAATGAGGATATCAAACTCCTAGTGGGCATTTTAAAATTGAAAGAATTTGTGGTATTAGTTGAGAGGGCAAGTAAGGCCGAGGAATTAAGTTCAGAAAAGAGAAGGGCTGTGAGTGAAGCCCGAGATGCGAGAAAGAGGTCGATGGGCAAGTCGTATCAAGCCCAGTCGAAAAGATCCAAGGAAGTGAATCCTCGGACGACAGCACCAGTGGGTTATTCGCATCGAGATTTGGGCAATACTCGTTCGGGTTCGAGAGTCCAAGCCCCCTCGATGGAAAGTGTGGGCAATACAAAGAGTAAACCGGAGTGTCCTAGTTGTGGTAGGTATCACACCGGAGAGTGTTGGGGAAACAATCGAAAATGTTATAAGTGTGGTTCCCCTGACCACTTTATCCGTAGCTGTCCCGAGAGGAACGATAATGAAGAGAAGCAAGAAGTGAGACCTAGTGATGTGTCTACGAGGGGTAGACCACCAAGGAACCCAAGAGGTGGGGCTAGTGGTAGAGGTGTGCCCAGAGATTCTGCTGTGAGACCAGAGAGGGTCGGGCACTGCGAGGACGTATGCCATTCACGCCGCGAAGAGGCATCCTCCACGATCCGATAATGTACTTTTTCTCTCTATGACACCTTCGTTATTGCTTTAATAGATCTAGGGTCTACTCATTCTTATATTTGCATGAGGTTAGCATCTTGTTTGAGTATGACCGTTGAGTCTACGGACATAGTGGTTAAGGTGTCAAACCCGTTAGGGAAGCATGTGTTAGTGGACAGAGTGTGTAAGAATTGTCCTTTATTGATTGAGAATCATTGTTTTCCGGCAAACCTTATGTTGTTGCCGTTTAATGAGTTTGATTTAATCCTAGGCATGGATTGGTTGACTACCCATAATGTCTTAGTGAACTGTGGTAGTAAGTTTATTGAACTAAAATGTGAGAGTGGAGATGTGGTTCGGGTTGAATCAGGTGGATTGGACAGTCTACCCGTGATGATTTCTTCCTTAGTGGCTGAGAAATGTTTGAGGAAAGGATGTGAGTCCTATCTTGTGTTTGTGTTGAATACTCAAGAGGTTGGAGTAGAGTTTAAAACAGTGCTAGTGGTATGTGAGTACCCAGATGTATTTCTGGAAGAGTTACCCGGATTACCTCCAGTGAGAGAGGTTGAGTTTGGAATTGAGTTGGTTCCAGGAACGGCACCTATTTCGATTGCTCCGTATAGAATGGCACCTGTAGAGTTGAAGGAACTAAAGGTTCAGTTGCAAGAGTTGACAGATAAGGGTTTTGCAAGACCGAGCTACTCGCCGTGGGGTGCTCCGGTATTGTTTGTAAAGAAGAAAGATGGGTCTATGAGATTGTGTATAGACTATAGGCAGCTTAACAAAGTGACGGTTAAGAATAAGTATCCTTTCCCAAGGATTGATGAACTTTTTGATCAACTGAAGGGAGCTACAGTGTTCTCCAAGATAGACTTGAGGTCTGGTTATTATTAGCTCAAAGTGAAAGAGCAAGATGTGTTGAAAACTTCATTTCGGACAAGGTATGGCTATTATGAGTTTTTGGTTATGCCGTTTGGTTTGACGAATGCACCTGCGATTTTTATGGATCTGATGAACCGTGTTTTCAGACCATATGTGGACAAGTTTGTGGTTGTCTTTATTGACGACATATTGATCTATTCTCAGGATGAGAACGATCATGAAGAGCACTTGAGAATTGTCGTGCAAACTTTGAGAGATAAGCAGTTGTATGCTAAGTTTAGCAAGAGTGATTTTTGGCTCCGAGAGGTCGGATTCCTAGGACACATGGTGTCAGGTGATGGTGTCAGAGTTGACCCGAGTAAGATATCGGCTGTTATGGATTGGAAACCGCCGAGGAACGTGTCAAAAATTAGAAGTTTCTTGGGATTAGCGGGATATTACAGACGTTTCGTAAAGGGATTCTCTGTGATTGCTACCCCGGTGACGAAGCTATTGCATAAGGATGTCAAGTTTGAATGGATGAGACATGTCAACAGAGCTTCGAGAGACCGAAAACAATGTTGGTCGAGGCGCGGTTTTGGTTCAACCAGAATCAGAGAAGGAGTTTGTGGTTTATAGTGATGCGTCGTTTAATGGTCTCGGTTGCGTGTTGATGCAAGAGGGTAAGGTAATCGCTTACGCCTCAAGGCAGTTAAAACCGAACGAGAAGAATTATCCGACTCACGATTTGGAGTTGGCTGCGATTGTGTTTGCATTAAAGATTTGGCGACATTATTTGTATGGTGAAAAGTGCCGAATCTTTACGGATCACAAGAGTTTAAAGTATTTGATGGATCATGAGGATCTAAATCTGAGACAGAGACGGTGGCTTGAGTTGTTGAAAGACTATGAGTTAGTCATTGATTACCACCCAGGAAAAGCGAATGTGGTTGCGGATGCCTTGAGTAGGAAATCCCTGTATGCTCTAAGAGTTATGAGAGCGAGTTTAGCATTGTCTGATGATGGTGCTATTTTGGCAGAGTTGAGAGCTAGGCCACTATTTGTTCAACAAATATGTGAAGCTCAGAGAAATGATAGCGAGATGCAAGCTAAGATAGCTAAGTGCGGGTCGGAATGTGATTCTGATTTTCGAGTGAATTTGAATGGTTGTCTGATGTATCGCGATAGAATTTGTGTTCCTAAAAATGAGGAGTTGATTCGAAAGGTTTTACATTAAGCCCACAGTGGATGCTTGTCAGTACATTCGGGCAGTACGAAAATGTACAACGACTTGAGGAAGTTGTATTGGTGGCCGGGTATGAAAAGAGATATTTCAGAGTTTGTGCAAAGTGACTGATTTGCCAACAAGTGAAAGCTGAGCATCAAGTGCCTTCGGGATTGCTTCAGCCAG
Source organism: Gossypium sturtianum (assembly GCA_025698515.1). Classification (NCBI taxonomy): domain Eukaryota; kingdom Viridiplantae; phylum Streptophyta; class Magnoliopsida; order Malvales; family Malvaceae; genus Gossypium; species Gossypium sturtianum. Next base: position 73,507,611 of record CM046953.1, read on the forward strand.
TAATGGTACCCGAATGGAAATGGGATCGGGTTACCATGGATTTTGTAACAGGGTTGCCGATGACTCCAAGAAAGAGAGATGTTGTGTGGGTTGTTGTGGATAGATTGACAAAGTCGGCTCACTTTATTCCAGTACGTGTTGATTATTCACTGGATAAGTTAATTTGAGTAATGCGTGGCGAGAGATAGTGAGATTACATGGTGTACCTGTGTCTATTATATCGGATAGAGATCCGAGGTTTACTTCGAGATTTTGGAAGAAGTTGCAAGAGGCCATGGGTACGAGATCGAATTTTAGTACTGCGTTCCATCCGCAATCCGACGGTCAGTCTGAAAGAGTGATTCAAGTTCTTGAAGATATGCTTTGATGCTGTGTGTTAGAATTCGAAGGTAGTTGGGAGAGATATCTACCTTTGGTCGAATTCGCCTATAACAATAGTTATCAGTCGAGTATACAGATGGCACCGTATGATGCTTTGTATGGTCGTAAGTGTCGGACTCCTTTGTATTGGACCGAGCTTAGTGAGAAGCGGATCCATGGGGTCGATCTAGTGAAAGAAACCGAAGAGAAAGTGAAAGTAATCCGTAATAGTCTGAAAGCTGCTTCGGACCGACAGAAGTCGTATGCGGATTTGAAAAGAAAAGAAATTGAGTTTGAGGTAGGCGACAAAGTATTTTTGAAAGTATCGCCGTGGAAGAAGATTATGAGATTTGGACGGAAAGGGAAATTGAGTCCAAGGTTCATAGGGCCGTATGAGATTACAGACAGAATTGGGCCTGTAGCTTACCGGTTGGCTTTGCCGGTAGAGTTGGAAAAGATTCATAATGTATTCCATGTGTCGATGTTGCGACGATATCGCTCCGATCCTTCACATGTGATTCCTTCAACGGAAATTGAGATAAGACCGGATATGTCTTATTAAGAGGAGCCAATTAAGATCTTGGCTCGAGAAGTGAAACAGTTTAGAAATAAGAGCATAGCACTAGTGAAAGTGTTATGGAAGAAACATTGCGTGGAAGAGGCTACGTGGGAAACGGAAGAAGCTATGAGAGAGCAACATCCAAACCTCTTTTCGGGTAAGATTTTCGGGGGCGAAAATCTCTAAAGGGGGGAGAGTTGTAACATCCCGGTTTAGGGCCTAGCCGGAATAGTGGTGCGAGACCACAAATCTGAGGGTTATAAATGAGTTATTGAGGTTTATGCCTTGTATGCATGCTAGTGTGAAAGTTTCATGAAGCAATTTTGTGAAATTGTGGTTGAATTGTCCAAAAGGACTAAATTGCAAAAGTTGCAAAATGTGTGTTTCTAGAAGCTATTTGTGTGAAATAGCTTTAGATTATTAATTAGAGGTCCTTAAATAGCAATTTACCCAAATTCTAGTTTTTGGACAAAAATGGGCATGGATGAGTCAAAATTTAAAGTTTATCAAAAAGGGCATTTTGGTCATTTATCAAATAATTGATTAAAATAGGTGAAAAGATGACAAATTCATTCATCTTCTTCCCCTTTAGCTGCCGAAAATTTGAGAAGCCATTGTTAGGGTTCTTTCAATTTTTCAAGCTTGCTAGTAAGTGCTCTTAAGCCCGGTTTTGATATTCTTTGTATTTTTGAAGTCCCGGTAGCATGAGTAAGCTATTTTTAGCTATTTGATGAGCTATAATGGATGTTCAAAAATGTGGTCATGAATGACATGCATGTATTTTGATGTTTTATGGAAGATTATGAAAGCTTGATGTAGTAGAAACATCTTTTGTTAAGTGATTTTCCATGAAAATGCATGTAGGGACTTGATTGTGAAAAACTTTAGTTTGGTCATACATGTGTGATTTAGTGAGATTTGATGAATGCTTTAGTTGAGTAACTGGTTCGGCTAAGCATGAAAGGATAGAAAGTTGAATAAAAATCACTTTACGAGCCTTGGGGCTGAAGTGTAAATATGAGGAAGTTTAGGGGCAAAATAGTAATTTTGCTAAAGTATGAAATGTGGGTCAATTTAGTCAATGTGTGTATTGAATAAGCTGAATTATTCATTATAGATCAAGAAAAACGAAGCCCGGATCGAAACCGAGGCAAAAGCAAGGTGGTGGACTAAATTGCATATTTCCATACTTTTGAGTATCGAGGTAAGTCTATGCATAAATAATGCATTCATACTTACAATTTGTTAATGTTAGCTAGTGTGTAGCATATTTGAGAACCTATGTGGGATGAATGTAGTAGAAAATGTGGAATGAATGTATGATCGAGAATGATTAAGTAAGTAGACTTGTGCATGTGTTGTGATAATGCTAGATGGTGGGCTAAGTGCGATACCATTCTAATGCATATTGACGATGAGCTAGCTATGTGTGATTCTATCGTGAGGTATATCGTCTAGTTGTCTATGTGCTGAACTACTATGAATACCTTTGTGGTATGCTAAGTGCGATACCACCTTATTAATCAATTGTGGTGTGCTAAGTGCGAAACCACTGAGATATTGGCTGTGTGGATTAACTGTGTGCATTAGCTGTGTGTAAAAGCTGTATGGATTAATTACGTGAATTAGCCGTCTGTAATAGTTGTGTGGATTAGTTATGTGAACTAGCTGTGTGAATAGGCTGTGTGGATAAGTTATGTGGATAAACTGCATGGATGTATTACGAGAAATAATGATGTGTTGTATATTGTGTAAATGTGACATTGAATGCAGGGGTCCATTCTGATGGTTATGAGTATGTGACTCATGATGTGTTGGAAATGTGGTAAGGGATAGAAAGAGTAAGCATAGTTGTGAATTACTTGTTGGTATAATGCTAATGGTTGCTTAGCTTATACTATGTTGCTTAATTGTTTATGTGTAAACTTACTAAGCTCAAAGCTTACTCTCTTTCTTTTCCCTTGTCTTATAGATTAAAAGCGTTGAATCGAGATACGAGGATCATCAGAAGATAGCCCACATATCAGCACACTTTGGCACATGAAACTTAATGTTTTGTATCTGGCATGTATAGGGGCTAGACAAGTTAGTAGATTTTGTTGTAAATGGCTAAGATGTGTTGGCCTTTAGATGGATAGCTTATTTTGTATAATGCCATGGTTGTTGGCTATTACATTATATGAAAGAAAGATGTAGTTTTCTATGTGAGAATGCACTTCAATTTGAGTTGATTATGATGGTGTTAGATGAGTATATGTTGTGTATGCTAGAGGGGTGAAAAGAGCTTGGCACATAGCTTTGTTCTTGACCATGTGGTCAAACACACGGGCATGTGTCTAGACCATGTGTGACACACGGTCAGCCCACGGGCATGTGCTGTGTCCGTGCGTCCCCTGCACGTTAACATTTTAAATCAGGATAGTCCACGGGCTAGCCACACGGGCGTGTGACTAGGCTTTGAGGCCGTGTGTGTGAAGTCAGTGTGCACCACGGGTGGTAAGCACGAGCGTGTGCCTTGGCCTGGGGCATTGGCAGAATGTTGGGTTTTTAGGCACGGTTTGGGGACATAGGCGTGTGTGTCCATGCATGGGCGTGTCTAATCTTGCACGGGCGTGTGAGACCTGTAAAAGAGAAAAATTTTAAGGATCATAAAAGTTCCAGATTAGTCTCGAGAGCCCTCGTGTGTATGAGTGAGGCCTCGTAAGTCGAGAATGAGGTTATAGAGAGTAATGACGTTGAGCCTAAGTGCCAATTAAGTGGTTTGATTTCGGTAACGCCTCGGGCCCGGTTCCCGGTGTAGAACCCGGGTAAGGGGTGTTACAATGGGAGATTTGACGCACTTCACTTTCCATGCACTCATGCAATTGCAGCATGTTCCTCGGTACGTTTGGATCACATGAGCTTTGTGGACGAAGTGTACAAATTACAACACATGTATAACGTTTGGAAATATGAATTTCCATCGGTCCCAGATGAAAGTATGTGGCCGTCGGTATCGAGCACTCCATTAAAGTTGTTACAGAATAGTTCATTGTGTCGCAAACCAAAAGGTCGACCGAATTCTACTCGGATATGCTATAACATGGCCATTCAGGAAAGGAGAAACCAACCGAAGTTATGCGGTTATTGTAGGAACCCAAGGTATACAAGGCAATCATGTTGATGTGATTTCTAGAACCCGAATAGAACCTCAATAATATGCGAACGAGACCTATACTCGAAGTTACAATTCATGTTTGTTATCGGACCGTCTTGAACAGGAATAAAAGACAAAAATACCTTGACCCGAGGTGTTTGGTAAGTTTGAAGAACCAATGTTATAATTGAACTTGACCTGTTTAAACTAAGAACAAATACCTGAACCTTGGTGTAAGAAAGTTGGTGTCGCCACACTCCAAAAAGGGATGAGAAGGGGAGTGATAAGACAGGTGAACGCCACAAAACCAAAGTTTTGATAAGTTCAAAAATTTCTATGAAAAACCAAGAGAGAAACTCTTAAATATGTTCTATAAAATTCTCAATTTCTTTTTCAATTTCAATTTCTCTTTCATTCTCAATCTATTTTTATTTTTCCTTCTTTTTTTCACTTTCTTTTTCTTTTCTTTCACTGATTCTTGAACCTCCCACCAACCGAACTTGATCTTTATAGATTGGTTTTGACACGAAAGAATCCAAATGGGTTGACTTCCTTTGGGAATGAATGGAATGATTAGCATATGAAACACGTCCATCTTTCCTCATTGGTGTGGATGAATATTTCGGCAAACTTGAAGTAACCCTTGCTCTTTTTATTTGAAAATTTTCACTTTTATGATATTTGGAAACTCCAAACTTGTTGGTTGATGGAAGCTTCCTATCATTTTTGTTTCGATTTGACTTCTATGTTGAAGAACAATCCACACGTTGCTCTTTTTTAATGAAATCTTTTCGCTCTTTTTGCATAATGGAATCCTTAGATGGTTGACTCCTTAGTGGCCTTCCTTGTAATGCCCCAAAAGTTAGGGGTTTTTAATTTTGCTTAAATTCATGTTGTGCTTGAACGGCTAGCTATTTGAGTGTGTTTGGGGGTCCTAAAGAGGCCTGGGTTCGAGTCTGAGCTTTAGAAAAATTTTAGTTTTTGGCCCTTAAGGGGAGAGGGCTGTTTGCAGTAGGACTTAAGTATATTTGTATGCGTTTAAGTGTCACAAGTGAGCTTGTGGCATGATGGCTGTGGTGTCATTAGGAGGGCAAGGAGAGAGGGGTTCGAATCCCATGACTAACAAAAGGGGATATTTATTTTATAAATATATGGAGCAGGAGGTAGAGTTTGGATCAAACTCTACAGAGGTGGTTGAAGACTTGGTCAACAAGTTTGTATGGGAGGCTAGGAGTGATCCAAGGAGGAAATAGTGGAGAAAATCAAAGAAGTGATGAGAGTGGGAGTGTTGGCCGAAATTGGGAGTGTGGCTAAGTGAGAATTTCGGCTGGAGAGGGATAATAGAAAGCATTTTCGGCAACTTGAGTGTGAGTGCAAACCGAAAGTTTCTTTGTGTTGTGCTACTTCTCCTTTTGTTCATTTTGGGTTTTCTCTCTGAGGTGACGTCTTAGGCAATTTTTTTTACCATTCGGGTTTTCGTTTCATTGATTATTTCCTCAACTGCTGCCAACTTTCTGCCAACACTTCTTTCCTTCTCTAAGGTTCTTTGGCCGAATTTAACATTCCCTTTTCTTTCCACTTTTCTTTGTTCTCTTCAAGTTAGCTGAATCCATATTTCCCCTCCTTCTCAACGCAACACCTTTTGTTCCCTTGAGTGAGCCGAAGTTAACCTCTACTTCTCTCTAGTTTACTTGCATCTCTGAGGGCCGTACGTGTTCAACTCCTTTTTGCTCAAAGGAATCTGTCTTTGTCGAATCTGAGAGTAAGTAGTACTAACCGTTTTCTAGTTTTTCTCCCTACTGCCGAATCTTCCCTTCTTCTTAAGTTTGATGTGGGTTGGTGATAGGGTCACTCGAGGAGTAGGAATGGACAAGCGCTCGGAAGCAATCGATTCGTACTCTCAGCCTTGAGCAAGTAAGTACTTTCGCTTTGTTTTTGTCAAGGGTGGATGTTAACCACATCTTTATTCAAACTCTTTTAATAAGGGTGCTTTGTATCGCAAGATATTTTCAGGGATTCCTAATCTTCACTGAAATTCGGAAAGAGCTTAGCAAAACCCAGTGAAGCAAGGTAGGTGTTAATGGGGATTTGGTTTTGTTGTGTAATGGGAGGATAACCCTCTTAATCGCTTGACTAACTGTTGATCTTGTCTAACATAGGATCGGTGCTAAGGGATTGGCAGCACACTCGTAATCAAGGTGTGTAATCTCACACCCCTGTTTGTTCTGTTAATGCGATGATTTGTGAATCGGCTAAAAGCCGAAATGCCGAAAAGCTAGTATATCGGCATCTGAGATCACTCGAGCGTGTGAGCGCTCGTGGAGTTAAACCGAGCCACAAGTGTTGGCGATAGACTGTTACGAGTGCCACGAACCCTCTCGTGGGACTGAGGCTGTAATGGGCCATGTTAAGCCGAAGTGGGCTAAGTGGGCCCAATGGGCTAATGGGCCCACAGGGGCGAAATCCAGGGTAAGTGCTGGATGATAAATGCGACTGCGAAGTTTGCAGAACCGTGACCGAAAATGGGCTGAATGGGCCATACGTGTAACACCCCTTACCCGTAATCCCCGCCGGAACCGGGTCCGAGGTGTTACCGGATTAAAATTACTTGATCGTCACTTAGGCTCAACGTGACTACTCTCCTTAAGTCACCACGACAACCTCATTTTCGAGTTACGAGGCCTTACTCAAACACACGAGGGCTCTCGAGACCATACTGGAAACTCTTACTATCTTAAAAATTTTCTCCATCTAGACAGGGACAACACGCCCGTGCTAGATGATACACGCCCGTGTGTAGTCACACACACCCATGTCCACAACCCGTGCACAAAACTCAACCATTCTGCCAAAGTCCCACGGCTAGGTCACACGCCCGTGTTCACCACCCGTGGTGCACACTGACTACTTCACACGGCCTTAAAGTCTAGACATACGCCCATATGGCTAGCCCGTGGCCAACACTGAATAACTCACACGTCCTAGGCACACGCCCGTGTGACTAGTCCGTGGTCTATTCTGACTTAAAATACTAACATGCAGGGGACACACGGCCAAGTCACACGCCCATGGGCTGACCGTGTGTCACACATGGTCTAGACACACGCCCGTGTGTCTACCCACATGGACAAGAACAAAGCTATTTGTCATGCCCCTTCTCACCCCTCTAATATACCCAACATGTACTCATTCAACACATCCATAATCAACTCAATTTGAAACACAATCTTACTTGGATAACTACATCTTTTCATGTAATAAAATAGCCAACAACTATGGCATTATACAAAATAGATTATCCATCTAAAGGCCAACATAACTTAGCCATTTACAACAAAAAATCACTAACTTGTCTAGCCCCTATACATGCCATATACAAAACGTTTAATCCAATGTACCAGAGTGTGCTGATAGTGTGGGCGATCTTCCAATTGATCCACGTATCTCGATTCAACTCTATTACTCTATAAGACAAGGGAAAAGAAAGGGAGTAAGCTTTGAGCTTAGTGAGTTTACACATAAACAATTAAGCATCATAATATAAGCTAAACAACAATTAGCATTATACTAACATAAGTAATTCACAACTATGCTTACTCTTTCTATCCCTTACCACATTTCCAACACATCAGGAGTCACATACTCATAACCATTAACATGCACCCCTGCATTCAGTATCGCATTTGCACAATATACAACACATCATTATTTCACAATAACACATCCACACATCTACACTACTCACTAATACATCCACACAGCTACTCTCTCGGTGGTTTTGCACTTAGCCTACCACAATCGATACAATAAGGTAGTATCACACTTAGCCTACCAATAAGGTAATCATAGTGGTCTTGCACTTAGCCCACTAAACAATAGACTTAGCGATAGCATCGCACATAGCCCAGCTCATCGTTGCTAAGTATTGGGGTAGCATCGCACTTAGCTTACCATCAAGCACTATCACTACACATCCACATATCTACTTTGTAGTTCATTCATTCATTCATTCACTATAACTAACTCATTCATTCCACATGAACCATATAGGTTCTCAACCATGCTATACTCTATCTAGCATTTACAAAGTATACGCATAATGCATCGTTTATACGTAAACTTACCTCGGTACTCAAAAAGTATGGAGATGTTCAATTTAGTCCACAACCTTGACCTTGCCTCGGTTTCGATCCGGGCTTCGTCTTTCTTGATCTATAATGACAAATCAACACATTCAATACACACATTGACTAAATTGACCTTTATCTCATACTTTAGCAAAATCCCCATTTTGCCCCTAATCTTTCCCATATTTACACTTTTGCCCCAAGGCCCGTAAAGTGATTTTTATTCAGCTTTCTAGCCTTTCATGCTTAGCCGAATCACTTACTCAATTAAAGATATCATCAATTCTCACTAATTCTCACATGTATGACCAAACTCAAGGCTTTCACAAACTAGTCCCTACATGCATTTTTCATGGAATTCACTTAGTAAAATATGTTTCTACAACATCAAGCTTTCATATTCTTCCATAAAACATCAAAATACATGCATGTCATACATGGGTACATTTTTGAACATCCATTTTAGCTCATCATATAGCTAAAAATAGCTTATTCATGCTACTAGGACTTAAAAAATACGAAGAATACTAAAAACGGGCTAGAATACACTTACTAGCTAGCTTGAAAAGTTGAAGAGCCCTAACAATGGCTTCTCTCAAATTTTCGGCAGCCTTGGAGAAGAAGATGAATGAATTTTGTCATCTTTTCTCCTATTTTAATCATTTAATTGTCAAATGACCAAAATACCCTTTTTGACAAACTACCTAATTTAACTCATCCATGCCCAAATTTTTCCAAAAATTAGAAATTGTGAAAATTACTCATTAAGGACTTCTAATTGATATTCTAAAGCAATTTCACACAAATAGCTTCTAGAATCTCACATTTTGCAACTTTTGCAATGTAGTCCTTCTGGACAGTTCAACCGCAATTTAACAAAATTGCTTCATGAAACTTTCACACTAGCATGCAAACATGGCATAGACCACAAAATCTCATACTTATGCCTCGAATTTGTGGTCTCGCACCACTATTCTGACTAGGCCCTAAATCGGGATGTTACAACACGAGCGTGTGGGCCCGTTGGGGCCAAAATTGGGCTTTAGGCCCAATTGCACCGTTTTGACCAGAAATGGAACCTGTGTCACTCGAGGCGACAGTAGGCCTTCGAAAAGGCCGTTAGAGGGGTAAATTATCGAAATACCCTCGAAGGGTAAATTACCGAAATACCCTCGAAGGGTAAATTACCGAAATACCCTTGATGGGTGAATTACCGAAATACCCTCAATGGGTGAAGTTACTGAACTACCCTCGATGGGTAAAATTACTGGAATACCCTTGAGGGGTGAAACACTGTTTTAACCCCAACTGACTAAATGACCGTTATACCCTTAGTGGTAGAATCATTGATGTATGGGTATTAATTGTATGACTGATTTTAATTGTGATGCACTGCATACATGAATTAATTATGACATGACATACTGCATTGGGTTGGGTTATGGAATTTGGTGGAAGCACTGTACTGGTGGCTCTACCACGTTATACTGATTTAGTGGCTTTTGCCACGTATACTGATTTTAGTGGCTCAGCCACGTATACTGTTATTAGCAGCTAGACTGCGTTTTTGGTGTGCTAGTTGGGTGGGTCGACTTGGTCCCCACATGGTGTGTTGGTTGGTACGGGTGGTGTGTTGGCTGGACTGGGTCGGGTTACATGTTTGTTTTGCGTAGCATAGGGCTTAGGCCCAGACTATTACTGAATAGGGCTTAGGCCCAGACTGTTACTGAATAGGGCTTAGGCCCATATTGATACTGAATAGGGCTTAGGCCTAGATTGATACTGTATGGGCTTGGGCCCAAACTGTGATTGTAATACGGGGATTACACACTGAGTTCTCGCAACTCACCCTTATCTTTAACTGTGCAGGTAATCCCCAGCCTTAGAGGATTTGGAGCTGCGAGGGACTCGGAGGTGGCCACACAATCGACATGCTTTAAAGCTAAATTTAGCGACTCTATTTTTTCTTTACTTTAATTATTGGGTTAATAATCTTTTGTAATAAGGCCATTGGGTTTTTCTTTTTAACTTTTATTTGGTATTTTTTTTAGTTACAAACTGCTGGTCTATTAAACACGGGTTTTTAAAACAATAACTACTGTTTTCAAAATATCACGTTTCCACAACTATTTTAAAACAAACTTCCGCAACAAACAAGATTTTAAAAATAATAATATTTTTGCAAGGGAATGGCTTTGAGCAAATTTTGTTTTGTTAATAAGCAACGAAAATCAGGATTATTTAAGGATAAAAAGTTTTGATTTGTAGAAGGGTTTTCCAAAGAACATATAGTTTTCATACAACACTTGATGTGGCACGTTAGATCCGGTCATAACGTCTAGGCCAGGTTTGGGGTGTTACATTTAGTGGTATCAGAGCCAGGTTGTAAAACTCGACTGTGGAGTGGGTTTTGAAAATTTCTCCTAATCTGTTTAAATTTTGGTTTAGAAAGTAATGATGTTACTAAAAGTGTGGCACACCGAGTCTCCGGCACCAAATCCGTAAGTTCCACGACCTTTGTACAGTAATGTCTTGAAATGATCAGTCTTGAGAAACTACTAGGGATAGTAGTAGCATACTGAAACTCTTTAGTTAGGGAAACTGAGACTATAGGAGACTAGAAACTATAGTAAATTCGATCTGTGAGAACAACCCTAATTACTATTTTTTATAAAATATCTGTTAGTAATTATGAGAACTATAAGCTGATTCATAAAACTTTTTAATCAGATAAATACGCTACATCAATATGAGCACAAGAGGTCGCGGAAGAGGTACACGTGCCCGTGGTAGAGGTCGAGGTGCTAGGGCTGGGTCCTCAGCATCAGGACATATGCCTGATAGGGAGGCGCCGGCCTCACCAGTGACTGAGACGGGGTCTCATGACCGAGCTGGTGGGGATGATGCTCTGTCCCAAGCGATGTTGTGAGTTCTTGAAAGGGTTGCTGGAGTAAGTATTGGGTCAGTGGGCCGAGGGTCAATTTCTGAACGACTCCAGTCGAACGGGGCGGAAATCTTCAGGGGCATCTCTGGTGTAGCCCTGAATGTAGCAGAATATTGGTTGGAGGTTGTTGAGTGAATAATGGATGATCTCGACTGCACGGTGGAGCAAAAACTGAAAAGAGCAGTGTCTTTACTGCGAGATGAGGCATATCAATGGTGGCTTACCGTGAAGGAAGGCACGCAGGTCGACCGTGTGACATGGGACTTCTTTAAGGCAGCCTTCCAAGGGAGATATGTTGGGGCGATTTATGTGGATGCCCGGAGGAAGGAATTCTTAAGTCTGGCCCAGGGAAATAAGTCTGTGGCAGAATATAAGGCAGAGTTTCTGTGGTTGAGCCGGTATGCTCGGGGCATAGTCGCGACTGAATATGAGCGCTGCGTGCGTTTCGAGGATGGTATTCGAGACGAGTTACGGGTACTGATAGCCCCGCAGAGGGAAAGGGATTTTGCTGCTCTAGTAGAGAAGGCAAAGATTGCTGAGGATGTGAAACGCTCAGAGCGTCAGAACCGTGAGCAGGATAGGGGCAGAAGTAAGAGGAATTTTGGGCCCTCAAGTTCTTCTAGTGGGCGTAAGAAGAGGCCTAGATTTGATGGGCCAGCTCGAGCTGGGGTTCCTGTAGTTTCTGTCAGACCGCAGCCTTGTGCTGAGTGTGGGAGATCTCATTTGGGAGAGTGCTGGAAAAGAACTGGGGCGTGTTTCAGATATGGGTCCAGGGATCATCAGGTTAGAAACTGTACTCAGAGGCCCGTTCAGATGCAAGCTACGGGTCAGGGCTATGTGTAACCAGGGAGAGGTGGTCAGCAGCCACCGAGAGGTCGTGGTCCAGCCAGAAAGGGAAATGGTTTGGGACGAGGTCGTGGAGCATCGGGCAGAGGTGCTGGTAACACAGAGGCGAGACAGCCAGCATTGGTGTATACTACTCGGCATCGAGAGGATGGTGACGCTCTTGATGTCATAACTGGTACGTTTCTCATTCATAATGTACCATTTACCGCTTTAATTGATATTGGGTCTACGCACTTGTATGTTGCATGTACTATGACTGGAACATTGGGCATACCGTTAGAACTTACTGATAGAGAAATGTCAGTGATTAGTCCACTGGGACAGTCGGTTAGAGTGAATAAACTGTTTAGAGATGTGCCCCTAGAGGTCCAAGGGGTTATCTTTCTAGTGGATTTGATGGAACTGCCGTTTAGCGAATTCGATCTTATTTTGGGCATGGATTGGTTGGTGAAACACCGTACGAATTTGGATTGCACTGCTAAGTGTATGGTATTAAAGTCTTCGAAGGTTAAGGAGGTGGTCGTGATAGAGGAACGAAGGGATTATTTATCCAATGTGATCTCAGCACTAAGGGCCGAGAAACTAGTTCGCAAAGGTTGCGAGGCGTTCCTAGCGTATGTCAGCGTATCTGATGATAAGGGTCCGTCTGTTGAGAATGTCAGAACTGTAAAAGAGTTTTCGGATGTGTTCCCCAAAGAGCTTCCAGGATTGCCTCCTAATCGTGAGGTCAAATTCGACATTGAGCTCTTACCGGGAACGGCTCCGGTGTCCATCGCCTTTTATAGGATGGCGCCGAAGGAGCTGGGGGAATTGAAGGCTCAAATCCAAGAGTTACTGGACCAAGGATTTATCCGACCGAGTGTGTCTCCTTGGGGAGCACCAGTATTGTTTGTGAAGAAGAAGGATGGGTCAATGCACATGTGCATTGATTATCGTCAATTGAATAAACTGATGATTAAGAACAAGTACCCATTACCAAGGATAGACGATCTGTTTGACCAGCTACGAGGAGCTTCAGTTTTCTCCAAGATAGATCTAAGATCGGGGTATCATCAGCTAAGGGTTAAAGAGGCAGATGTGTACAAGACTGCATTCCGGACTCGTTATGGACATTACTTGTACGGGGAGAAGTCGATCGTTTATACCGACCATAAAAGTCTCAAGTACCTCCTAACCCAGAAGGAGTTGAACCTTAGGCAACGAAGATGGATAGAGTTGCTTAAGGATTATGATTGCTCGATTGAGTACCATCCGGGAATAGCTAACGTGGTAGCGGATGCACTGAGTCGTAAGGTGGTATCTGATCTAAGAGCGATGTTTGCTCGTCTCAGCCTGTTTGAGGATGGTAGTCTGTTAGCTGAGCTTCAGGTGAAACTGACTTAGATTGATCAAATTAAAGAGAAGAAGTTGTTGGATGAGTCGTTGGTTCCTCGTTTCCAACTGGTGAAGAATGGAGAGACTGTGGATTTTGGGCTGAATAGTGAGGGAGTATTATGCTTCCGTGGGAGAGTCTGTGTACTGAGGGATTCTGAGTTAAGATAGTCTATACTGCGGGAGGTGCATAGTATCCCATACGCTATGCATCCTGGTGGAAACAAGTTATACCGAGATCTACGTGAACTGTATTGGTGGCCAGGACTTAAGGGTGAGGTTACCGATTTTGTAAGTAAGTGTTTGACATGCCAGCAAGTGAAGGTGGAGCATCAACTGCTTTCCGGACTGCTGCAACCTGTTAAAATTCCACTCTGGAAGTGGGAGAGGGTAACCATGGATTTTGTTAGTGGGCTACCCCTAACGCCTGCTAAGAAAGATTCGGTATGGGTAATTGTTGATTGGTTGACTAAATCTGCCCACTTCATACCGGTCCGCACTAATTATTCGTTGCAGAAGTTGGCCAAGTTATACGTGGCTTCGATTGTGAGGTTACATGGGGTACCGGTGTCTATCATTTCAGACAGGGACCCTAGATTCACATCACGATTCTGGAGAGTGTTACACGAAGCTTTGGGTACAAGGTTGGATTTCAGCACGGCATTTCATCCGCAGACTGATGGTCAGTTGGAGAGGGTAATTCAGATTTTGAAAGAAATGTTGAGAAGTTGTGTAATTGATTTCAAGGGCATTTGGGAAAACTATTTGCCATTAGTGGAATTCGCTTATAACAACAGCTACCAATCCAATATTCAGATGGCACCGTACGAGGCGTTATATGGTCATAGGTGACGTACCCCTACTTGTTGGATAGAATTGGGTGAGCAGCGAATATTGGGGCCAGAACTAGTTTCTGAAATCGAGGAGAAAGTAAAATTGATCCGAGATCGGTTAAAAGAAGCATCTGATAGGCAGAAGTCGTACGCTGATTTAAAGCGCAAAGAGATTGAGTACTCGGTGGGAGATTTTGTCTTCTTGAAAGTCTCACCATGGAAGAAGATTCTAAGATTTGGGCGGAAGGGCAAGCTGAGCCCTAGATTTATCGAACCTTACCGGATATTAAAGCGTGTGGGATCGGTCACCTATCAGCTGGAACTGCCTCCTGAGTTAAATCGTATACATAACGTGTTTCACGTCTCTATGCTGAGGCAATACCGTTCTGATCCCTCACATATAGTGCCGGTAGAGGAGATCGAGGTAAGAACGATCGACTTTTGAGGAAGAACCGATGCGATCATTGGATCGTGATGTTAAGGTGCCGAGGAGGAAATCTGTTCCGTTAGTCAAGGTGCTGTGGCGTAATCACGGTTCAGAGGAAGCCACGTAGGAGCCTGAGGAGGCGATGAGAAAGCAATACCCTCATCTCTTCTGATCAGGTAAATTTTGAGGCTGAAATTTCTTTAAGGGGGTAGAGTTGTAATGCCCCAAAAGTTAAGGGTTTTTAATTTTGCTTAAATTCATGTTGTGCTTGAACGGCTAGCTATTTGAGTGTGTTTGGAGGGTCTTAAGGAGGCCTGGGTTCGAGTCTGAGCTTTAAAAAAATTTTAGTTTTTGGCCCTTAAGGGGAGAGGGCTGTTTGCAGTAGGACTTAAGTATATCTGTGTGCGTTTAAGGGTCACAAGTGAGCTTGTGGCATGATGGTTGTGGCGTCATTAGGAGGGTAAGGAGAGAGGGGTTCGAATCCCATGACTAACAAAAGGGGACATTTATTTTATGAATTGATGGAGCAAGAGGTAGAGTTTGGATCAAACTCTACAGAGGTGGTTGAAGACTTGGTCAGCAAGTTTGTATGGGAGGCTAGGAGTGATCAAAGGAGAAAATAGTGGAGAAAATCAAAAAAGTGATGAGAGTAGGAGTGTTGGCCGAAATTGGGAGTGTGGCTAAGTGACAATTTCGGCTGGAGAGGGGTAATAGGAAGCATTTTCGGCAACTTGAGTGTGAGTACAAACCGAAAGTTTCTTTGTGTTGTGCTACTTCTCCTATTGTTCATTTCGGGTTTTCTCTCTGAGGTGACGTCTTAGGCAATTTTTTTTACCATTCGGGTTTTCGTTTCATTGATTATTTCCTCAACTGCTGCCCACTTTCTGCCTACACTTCTTTCCTTCTCTAAGGTTCTTTGGCCGAATTTAACATTCCCTTTTCTTTCCACTTTTCTTTCTTTGTTCTCTTCAAGTTAGCCGAATCCATATTTCCCCTCCTTCTCAACGCCACACCTTTTGTTCCCTTGAGTGAGCCGAAGTTAACCTCTACTTCTCTTTAGTTTACTTGCATCTCTGAAGGCCGTACGTGTTCAACTCCTTTTTGCTCAAAGGAATCTGTCTTTGCCGAATCTGAGAGTAAGTAGTACTAACCGTTTTCTAGTTTTTCTCCCTACTGCCGAATCTTCCCTTCTTCTTAAGTTTGATGTGGGTTGGTGATAGGGTTACTCGAGGAGTAGGAAGGGACAAGCACTCGGAAGCAATCAATTCGTACTCTCAACCTTGAGCAAGTAAGCACTTTCGCTTTGTTTTTGTCAAGGGTGGATGTTAACCACATCTTTATTCAAACTCTTTTAATAAGGGTGCTTTGTATCGTAAGACATTTTCAGGGATTCCTAATCTTCACTGAAATTCAGAAAGAGCTTAGCGAAACCCGGTGAAGTAAGGTAGGTGTTAATGGGGTTTCGATTTTGTTGTGTAATGGGAGGATAACCCTCTTAATCGCTTGACTAACTGTTGATCTTGTCTAACATAGGATCGGTGCTAAGGGATTGGCGGCACACTCGTAATCAAGGTGTGTAATCTCACACCCCTGTTTGTTCTGTTAATGCGATGATTTGTGAATCGGCTAAAAGCCGAAATGCCGAAAAGCTAGTATATCGGCATCTGAGATCACTCGAGCGTGTGAGCGCTCGTGGAGTTAAACCGAGCCACAAGTGTTGGCGATAGACTGTTAGGAGTGCCGCGAACCCTCTCGTGGGACTGAGGCTGTAATGGGCCATGTTGAGCCGAAGTAGGCTAAGTGGGCCCAATGGGCTAATGGGCCCACAGGGGCGAAATCCAGGGTAAGTGCCGGATGATAAATGCGGCTGCAAAGTCCGCAGAACTGTGACCGAAAATGGGCTGAATGGGCCACACGAGCGTGTGGGCCCGTTTGGGCCAAAATTGGGCTCTAGGCCCAATTGCACCGTTTTGACCAGAAATAGAACCTGTATCGCTCGAGGCGACAGTAGGCCTCCGAAAAGGCCGTTAGAGGGGTAAATTACCGAAATACCCTCGAAGGGTAAATTACCGAAATACCCTCGAAGGTAAATTACCGAAATACCCTTGATGGGTGAATTACCGAAATACCCTCAATGGGTGAAGTTACTGAACTACCCTCGATGGGTAAAATTACTGGAATACCCCTGAGGGGTGAAACACTGTTTTAACCCCAACCGACTAAATGACCGTTATACCCTTAGTGGTAGAATCATTGATGTATGGGTATTAATTGTATGACTGATTTTGATTGTGATGCACTGCATACATGAATTAATTATGACATGACATACTGCATTGGGTTGGGTTATGGAATTTGGTGGAAGCATCATGCGGTGGCTCGCCACGTTATATCGATTTAGTGGCTTTTGCCACGATATCGATTTTAGTGGCTCGACCACGATATCGTTATTAGCGGCTAGACTGCGTTTTTAGTGTGCTGGTTGGGTGGGTCGACTTGGTCCCCACATGGTGTGTTGGTTGGTACGGGTGGTGTGTTGGCTGGACTGGGTTGGATTACATGTTTGTTTTGCATAGCATAGGGCTTAGGCCCAGACTGTTACTGAATAGGGCTTAGGCCCAGATTGATACTGTATGGGCTTGGGCCCAAACTGTGATTGTAATACGGGGATTACACACTGAGTTCTCGCAACTCACCCTTTTCATTAATTATGCAGGTAATCCCCAGCCTTAGAGGATTTGGAGCTGCGAGGGACTCGGAGGTGGCCACACAATCGACATGCTTTAAAGCTGAATTTAGCTACTCTATTTTTACTTTACTTTAATTATTGGGTTAATAATCTTTTGTAATAAGGCCATTGGGTTTTTCTTTTTAACTTTTATTTGGTATTTCTTTTAGTTACAAACTGCTGGTCTATTAAACACGGGTTTTTAAAACAATAACTATTGTTTTCAAAATATAACGTTTCCACAACTGTTTTAAAACAAACTTCCACAACAAACAAGGTTTTAAAAATAATAATATTTTTGCAAGGGAATGACTTTGAGCAAATTTTGTTTTGTTAATAAGCAACAAAAATCGGGATTATTAAAGGGTAGAAAGTTTTGATTTGTAGAAGGGTTTTCCAAAGAACATATAGTTTTCATACAACACTTAATGTGACACGTTAGATCGGTCATAACGTCTAGGCCGGGTTTGGGGTGTTACATTCCTTCCACCCAGTCTAACCTTTTGTGGCATTGTTTGACTTCAACCCGCATAAAACTTCGCATTTCTTTCATAATATTTTACATTTTGAAATTTGAAAATTCTTCTTTCGAAATGATTAGCAAAAAGGATTAGTAAAGAAAAGAAAAAAATTGACAGTAAGATGTGTACAAACAAACCTCAAGTATTACACTCAGAAAGAAAATTCACTCCTCTCGTGTTTGCACACAAATTCTGGCTTTTACCACTCAAATAATCTCACACGCTCTCACCTTTTTCCTCTCAAATCTCTTGAGTTCTTTCAGAACTTGGTATGATAAGAACTTAGCAAAATGCAACCTTGAAGGTGTTGTTAGGATGGGACACAATTGAAGAAAATGGGAGGTTGAAATTAATTTGACAGAAACGGTTCAAAGGACTCAAATGGATGCTCAGGAGATATTTTGGGTAAATGGACGAAAGAAAATTTTTGGCTCTAAAAATTTTTGTATTGTAAAAATTCACCAAAATGTGTAAATCGGGCTAAAAAGTATGAATCGGATGAAATTTTTCTTGATGGGTTCCCAAACTTTTGTTTTTGTCAAATCGTCTTTTCTTTTCTTTTTTTTCACAAACTTTTTTCACGATTTTTTTTTCAAAAAAGTTTTTAAAATTCGGGAGAGAGAAATAAAATGATACTTGTGAAGAAAACTATCTCTGATACCAAACAACGTGATTTTTAGAATCCGAATAGAACCTCAATAATATGCTAACGAGACCCGTACTTGAAGTTAGAATTCACGTTTGTTGTTAGACCATCTTGAATAGGAGCAAAGGATAAAAATACCTTGACCCAAGGTGCTTGGTAAGTTTAAAGAACCAAAGTTATAATTGAACTTAACTCGTTTAAACTTAGACCAAATATGTAACAGCCTAATTTTGGGGTTAGGTGGAACAGTGGTTTCGGGACCACTATTCTGAGGTCGGAGAAATTTTTTTAATATTATTTTTTGTGTTATAACATGATTATATGAGTGCATGAAAATTTTGGTGAAATAATTTTAGTGATTGCATGCTTAATTTTGAAAAAAAATTTAAAAAAAAAAGACTAAATTGCATAAAGTGCAAAGTTTTGTTATACAAGCTAAAGGTGTCAAATAGCTATAGAACCTTAAATTGGAAGTCCTTAATGTGCAATTAGGCCCTTTAAGGAGTGTTGGCCGGCCATAGGGACAAAAAAATGACATTGTCAAAGGTTAGGTGAAGTATTTGGTGACTTAATTGATAAATAAACATAAAATAAAGAAGAAAAGGGATATCATATTTTTCATTTTCTCTTCTCCACTGATTATTCACTGAAGAAAGGGCCATGGAAGCTTGAAAATTTCAGCAACCTTAAATCCTTGCAAGTAAGTCATTTTGATGGTCGTTTTTGATAATTTTTGTACTTTTGGAACCCCTAAAGCTTAATCTAGGGTTTTTCCATGAAAGCATTAATGTTTTTTGCTAAATTTTTATGGAAGAAAATGAATCTTGGTTGTTAAATAAACAACCTATGTGAAAAGGGTTTCCATGAAAACACTTAAAATGGACCTTTTTGTAAAGGCTGCAAAATAGGTAGTAAATGTTTGAAATAATTGGAATTTCAAGTTGCTATAAGCTTAAAATAGATTCAGCTAGGCTTGGTGAATGAGGGAATTTGATGAAAATCGATTTACGAGCATAGGGACAAAATTGTAATTATGTGAAAGTCTAGGGGCAAAACGGTAATTTTGCCAAAGTAGGAATTTTGAAATGTCTTGATTAATGTGGTGATTAAATAAGTGAATTTTATCATTTTAGATCAAGAAAAACGGAGTCTGGACCTACACCGGGGGAAAGCCAAACTAGTAGACTAATTCAATTTAGTCGCTCACTTTTTGTATACTGAGGTAAGTTGTACGTAAATAATACAATGTTATTACATTTTGTAACACCCCAAACCCGTCCTAGACACTACGACCGGATCTGACGTGTCACATCAAAATATTGTTTAAAAACTGGGTTTGACGATAAAAGTTCGTTACTAAATTTTATATATATTTTTAAAAAACGTTGGGGTTGTAAAACCAAAACTTGTTATCTGCTTATCGGTCATGACATTTATTAATCAGGATTAAATATCGCGGAAGCTTGTTCTAGTTGTCAACTTTAAGGTTTGAAAATCGTAATCTTCTTTAGAAACCGTTATTGTTTTAAAAACCCGTGTTTCCAAGTCTAGCAGGTTGAAATAAAGAGAACCACCAATAAAAAAATCAAAACCCCAATTGGCCTTATTACATAATTATTAACCCAAAATATTAAAAATAAAATAACTAAATCTAAGATTAAAACTTATCGAGCGTGTGGCCACCTCCGAGTCCCTCGCAGCTCCAAATCATCTAAGGCTGGGGGTTATCTGCACAGTTAAAGAAAAGGGTGAGTTACGAGAACTCAGTGCGTAATCCCTAACCATGCAATAATAGTCTGGGCCTGAGCCCTATCCAGTATCAGTTCAGTCTGGGCTTTAGACCACAGTAGCAGTGTGGGCCTAAGCCCAAATGATCAAAGAACAACACAGTAATGCAACCCCACCCAATCCAGCCAACACACCACCCGTACCAACCAACACACCATGTGGGGACCAAGTCGACCCACCCAGCCAACACACCAATATCGCAGCATAGCCGCTAATGACAGTAAACCTGGGCCAAGCCACTAAAATCAGAATACGTGGCGAAGCCACTAGATCGGTAAAACGTGGCAGAGCCACTAGTACAGTACTTCCTCCAATTACAAATCCCAACCCCAATGCAGGATGTCGTGTCATAAATAATTCGTGTATGCAGTATGTCACAATCATAATCAGACATACAAATATCACACATACATCACTTACACTACCACTAGGGGTATAACGGTCATTTTGTCGGTTAGGGGTAAAATGGTAATTTCACCCCTCAGAGACATTTCTATAATCTTACCCTTCGGGGGTATTTCGGTAATTTTACCCATCGAGGGGATTTCAGTAATTTTACCCATTGAGTGTATTTCGGTAATTTTACACATCGAGGGTATTTCGGTAATTTTACCCATCGAGGGTATTTCGATAATTTTACCCATATAGGGTATTTTGGTAATTTTACGACCTAAGCCCACGAAACGTCCGTGACGGCCTCTACGGTCTAGCGCCAGTAATTGTGGCTCGATTTATTCCTACGAGCGTTCGCACGCTCGAGGGCCCACAGATACTGAAAGTTTGGCTTTTCGGCTTTTGCCGATTCACAGTAGCACAAGCGTATGAGAATAGTTTTATCCCGCATTTAAACAGTACGGTGTTGGGTGTGCGATTACACACCTGTTACGAGTTGTGGTTTGAAGCGCTTCCAAGACACCTACGACAACAACCGCCCCATTAATCAGTCACAAATCCTTGTTAATCCATAAAACTGAAACGCTTTAATCAACTAACTTTACTTACCACGAACGAACGATCCTTCGTAGTGGAAAGGTAATCAGCCTACCCCTTTGTTAAGGAACACGAGTCCCTAACAACATTCGACGAGAAAGAAAGTGTTAGCAAAACACATCTCCACTAAGCAACTAGGGAAAAACCCTTCTACTAAGAGAAACAAAATAGAATAAGGAGAATAAAGCCACCCTAGATTCGACTAAAATCACCACTTACCAACCAATCGAAGAGGTTCGAAACCGATTAGGAATGACGAGAAGAAGATCCCTAGGCCTTAATAGATTTGGCCAACACAAGAGGAACCAAGGGTTTAAGAGAGAAAGGGTTCGGCTAACTTACAACGAAAAGAAAAGAATATCAAGAGGGAAAGAAGAGTTGTGTTCGGCCAAGGAAGAACCCGAAAAGAGAAGAAGTGATTCGACAGCAAGTAGGCAGCATAGAGAAATAGCAATGAAAAGGAGAAGGAAGAATAAGACCCAAAAGGTAAAAGATGGCACGAGATGCCACAAAAGGAATGATTCCCGAAATGAAACAAAAGAAAACTTTAAAAAAACCAAAGAGAAAATTCGGCTTCCTCACTTACCCAAATTGCCGAAAATGCACAATTGACAACCCCCTAGCCGAAAATCCCCTACTCATCCTTCCCCAAATTCGGCCAAGACTCCTACACACCCCAACTCCCTCAACCTCTCCTCCGAATCCTCCTTGAATTACTCTCAGCCTCCAATTCAAAATTGTTGACCAATTCCTCAACCTCCTTTGCAGAGTTTGATCCAAACTCTACCTCTTGCATCAACAAGACATAAAATAAAATCCCCTATTTGCTTGCCATGGGATTCGAACCCCACTCCCCTTGCCATCTCAGTGACGCCACAGCCACCAAGTCACATGCTCTTTTTGTGACACATAAACACACATATATATACATAAGTCCTACTGCTAACAGCCCCTTCCTCTTAAGAGCCAAAAACTAAAAATTTTCAAAAGCCCAGACTCGAACCCGGGCTTCCCAAAAGCCCCCAATTACACTCAAATAACTAGCCGATCAAGCACATCATGGAATTTAAGCAATTTCAGCAAAATTACAAACCCCACATTTTTGGGGCGTTACAACTCTACCCCCTTAAAGAAATTTCGGCCTCGAAATTTACCTGGTCAGAAGAGGTGAGGGTATTGCTATCGCATCGCCTCCTCAGGCTCCCCACGTGGCTTCCTCTGAACCGTGATTACGCCAAAGCACCTTGACTAACGGAACAGATTTTCTTCTTAATACTTTAACGTCACGATCCAGTATCTGTATCGGTTCTTCCTCAAAAGTCAGATCAAGTCTAACCTCGATCTCCTCCACCGGTACTAAATGTGAGGGATCAGAGCGGTATCGCCTCAGCATAGAGACGTGGAACACATCATGTATCTGGTTCAACTCAGGAGGTAACTCAAGTCGATAGGCGACCCGTCCCACATGCTTTAATATCCGGTAAGGTCCGATGAATCTAGGGCTCAGTTTGCCTCTCCGTCCAAATCTCAAAATCTTCTTCCATGGTGAGACCTTCAAGAAGACATAATCCCCCATAGAGTACTCTATCTCCTTACGCTTTAAGTTAGCATATGACTTTTGCCTATCAGATGCTTCCTTTAACCGATCCCGGATCAACTTTACTTTTTCTTCGGTTTTAGAAACTAGCTCTGGCCCCAACACTCGCCGCTCACCCAGTTCTGTCCAACAAGTAGGGGTACGACACCTACGACCATATAACGCCTCGTATGGTGCCATCTGAATACTGGATTGGTAGCTGTTGTTATATGCGAACTCTGCTAACGGCAAGTAGTTTTCCCAACTGTGTTTGAAATTAATTACACAGCTTCTTAGCATGTCCTCCAATATTTGGATCACCCTTTTCGACTGACCATCAGTCTGAAGATGAAATGCCGTGCTAAAATCCAACCTTGTACCCAAAGCTTCGTGTAACACCTTCCAGAATCGTGATGTGAATCTAGGGTCTCTATCCGAAATGATAGACACTGGTACCCCATGCAATCTCACAATCTCAGCCACGTATAACTTAGCCAACTTCTGCAACGAATAATCAGTGCGAACCGGTATGAAATGGGCAGATTTAGTCAGTCAGTCAACAATAACCCATACTGAATCCTTCTTAGTAGGCGTCAGGGGTAGCCCACTAACAAAGTCCATGGTTACCCTCTCCCACTTCCAGAGTGGAATTTTAACGGTCGTGATAATCCGTATAGCGCGTTGATGCTCGGCCTTAACTTGCGGCATGTCAGACACTTATCCACGAAATCAGTAACCTCGCGCTTAAGCCCTGGCCACCATTACAGTTCACGCAGATCTCGGTATAACTTGTTTTCGCCAGGGTGCATAGCGTATAGACTACTATGCACCTCTCGTAGTATAGACTGCCTTAACTAAGAATCCCTCGGTACACAAACTCTCCCACGGAAGCATAGTACTCCCTCACTATTCAACCCAAAATATGCAGTCTCCCCCTTCTCAACCAGTCGGAAACGATGAACCAATGATTCATCCAACAACTGCTTTTCCCTAATTTGATCAATCCAGGTCGATCTCACTTGGAGTTCAGCTAAGAGACTACCATCCTCAAACAGGCTGAGACGAGCAAACATTGCTCTCAGATCAGATACAACCTTACGGCTCAGTGCATCCGCTACTACATTAGCTTTACCCGGATGGTACTCCATCGAGCAATCATAATCCTTAAGCAACTCTATCCATCTCCATTGCCTAAGATTCAACTCCTTCTGAGTAAGGAGGTACTTGAGGCTTTTATGGTCGGTGTAAATAATAGACTTCTCACCGTATAAATAATGTCTCCAAATTTTCAGTGCGAAAACCACTGCAGCTAACTCCAAGTCGTGAGTGGGGTAATTCGCCTCATGAGGCTTAAGCTGGCGAGACGCGTAAGCAATCACCTTACCCTCTTGCATCAACACACATCACAATCCAGTGTGCGACGCATCACAGTAGATAATGAATTCCTTCCCATACTCTGGCTAAATTAACACCGGGGCTTCAGTCAGAGCCTTCTTCAGTTTCTCAAAACTCTCCTGCTGCTTATTAGTCCAATTAAACGGTACCCCTTTACGCAACAACTTAGTTAGAGGAGCAGCAATCAATGAAAGCCCCTCCACAAAACGTCTGTAATACCCAGCCAGACCTAGAAAACTTCAAATCTCAGATACAGTCTTTGGTGGTTTCCAATCCAACACCGCTTCAATTTTCCGAGGATCAACCTGAATCCCCTCAGCAGACACCACGTGACCCAGAAATGTCACTTCCCGCAGCCAGAACTCACACTTGCTGAACTTTGTATAAGCGCTTTCCTCCTCGATTTGCAACACAATTCGAAGATGTGAATTATGATCCTCCTCGGTTCTTGAATACACCAGAATGTCATCTATAAACACCACTATGAACCGATCCAAATAGGGCTGGAATACCCGGTTCATCATATCCATGAAAGCAGCTGGTGCATCCGTCAACCCAAACGGCATGACCAGAAACTCGTAATGCCCATAACGAGTCCTGAACGCGGTCTCGAACACATCTGCCTCCTTAACCCTTAGCTGATGGTACCCAGATCGAAGATTTATCTTGAAGAAAAATGAGGCTCCCTGTAGCTGGTCGAACAGATCATCTATTCTCGGTAAAGGGTACTTATTCTTAATCGTCAGTTTGTTCAGTTGACGATAATCGATGCACATGCGCATGGACCCATCCTTCTTCTTCACGAATAACACTGGTGCTCCCCACAGAGACACACTCGGCCGAAAGAATCCTCGGTCCAGTAACTCTTGAATTTGAGCCTTTAACTCTACTAGCTCCTTCGACGCCATTCTATATGGGGCGATGGACACCGGAGCTATTCTAGGTAAGAGCTCAATGCTGAATTCGACCTCACGGTTTGGAGGCAACCTAGGAAGCTCTTCAGGATATACATCCAGAAATTCCTTCACCATTCTGACATCCCCAATAGAAGGACCTTTAGAATCAGACATGCTGACATAAGCTAAGAATGCCTCGCAACCTTTGCAAACCAGTTTCTTGGCCCTTAATGCTGAGATCACATTAGATAGATAATCCCTTCGCTCCCCTATCACCACCACCTCCTCATCCTCAGAAGATTTCAGTACCATACGCTTAGCAGCACAATCCAAATTCGCACGGTGTTTCACTAGCCAAACCATGCCCAAAATAAGATCGAATTCACCAAACGGCAGTTCCATCAAATCCGCCGGAAAGACAACCCCTTGAACCTCTAGGGGCACGTCTCTAAAGAGCTTATTCACCCTAATCGACTGTCCCAGTGGACTTATCACCGTCATTTCACTATCAGTAATTTTGAACTAAAAACCCAATGTCCCAGACACAGTACATGCAACATACGAGTGTGTAGACCCAATATCAATTAAAGCTGTGTATGGTACATTATAAATTAAGAACGTACCAGTTATGACGTCAGGAGTGTCACCATCCTCTCGGTGCCGAGCAGCATAGAAAAAAGTTGGCTGTCTCACCTCGGTATTACTAGCACCTCCGCGGTGCTCCCCGACCTGCGTCCCAAACCATTTCCTCCTCAGTGCGACCACACGCCTCTCGGTGGTCTGCCGACCACCTCTCCCGGTGAACATAGCCCCGACACGCAACTTGCATCCGAATAGGCCTCGTGTGCAGCTTCTTGACTGATGATCCATAGACCCAGATCTCAAGCACGCCCAGCTTCTTTTCCAAAGACTCACCCTAGTGAGATCTCCCACACAAGGTAAGGTCATGGCCTAACAAAGAATAATAGGAACCAAAGACGAATGGCCCATCAAATTTAGGCTTCTTCTTAGTCCCACCAAAAGAACTTAAGGGCCCAAAATCTCTCTTATTTCTGCCTCTATCCTTCTCACGGTTCTGGCGCTCTGAGCGCTTCACATCCTCGGTAATTTTTGCCTTCTCAACAAGGGCAGCAAAGTCTCTTTCCCTTTGCAGAGCTATCAGCAACCGCAACTCATCTCGAAGGCCATCCTCGAACCACACACAGCGTTCATACTCAGTCACGACTATGCCCCGAGCATACCAGCTCAACCGCAGGAACTCTGCCTTATACTCCGCTACCGACCTATTACCCTGGATCAGACTCAGAAATTCCTTCCTCCGGGCATCCACATAACTCGCCCCAACATATTTTCCTTGGAAAACTGCCTTAAAGAAGTCCCATGTCAAGCGGTCGACCTGCGTGCCTTCCCTCACAGTAAGCCACCATTGGTATGCCTCTTCCCGCAGTAAGGACACTGCTCCCTTTAATTTCTATTCCACGGTAAAGTTGAGGTCATCCATTATCCGCTCGGTAGCCTCTAACCATATTCTGCCACATTCGGGGCTACACTAGAAACGCCCTTGAAGATTTCTACTCCATTAGACTAGAGTTGCTCAGAGATTGACCCTCGGCCCACTGATCCAGTACTTGCTCCAGCCACCCTTTCAAGAACCCGTAACATCGCTTGGGATAGAGCATCATCCCCAACGGCTTGATCAAGAGACCCCGTCTCAGTTACTGGTGAGGCTGGTGCCTCCCTAGCAGGCATATGGCCCGATGCTGAAGACCCAGCCCTAGCGCCTCATCGGCCTCTACCGCGGCCACGTGTACCCCTTTCGCGACCTCTTGTGCTCATATCGATTAGCATATTTATCTACTTTAAGAGTTTTATGCATCAGCTTGTAATTTCAATAATTATTAATGGATATTTTATAATAAACAGTAATTAGAGTTGTTTTCGCAGATCGAAACCTCACTACAGTTTTCAGTCTCCTACAGTCTCAGTTTACTCTAGCTAAAGAGTTTCAGTGCACAACTACTATCCCTAGAAGTTTCTCAGTATAATCATGTCAATGTATAACAGAAAATAGTGTCAGAGAACTTACAGGTTTAGTGATGGAGACTCGGTGTGCCACACTTTCAGTAAAAACCTTTCTTTCTAAACCAAAATTTAGACAGATTTAGAAAATTTTCAAAAACCTATTCCACAGCCGAGTTTTGCAACCAGGCTCTGATACCACTAAATGTAACACTCCAAACCCGACCTAGACGCTACGACCGGATCTGACGTGTCACATCGAAGTGTTGTTTGAAAACTGGGTTTGACGATAAAAGTTCGTTACTAAATTTTATATATATTTTTAAAAAACGTTAGGGTTGTAAAATCAAAACTTGCTATCCACTTATCGGTCATGACATTTATTAATCAGGATTAAATATCGCGAAAGCTTGTTCTAGTTTTCAACTTTAAGGTTTGAAAATTGTAATCTTCTTTAGAAACCGTTATTGTTTTAAAAACCCGTATTTCCTATTCTAGTAGGTTGAAATAAAGAGAACCACCAACAACAAAAAATCAAAACCCCAATTGGCCTTATTACACAATTATTAACCCAAAATATTAAAAATAAAATAACTAAGTCTAAGATTAAAACATATCGAGCGTGTGGCCACCTCCGAGTCCCTCGCAGCTCCAAATCATCTAAGGCTGGGGGTTACCTGCACAGTTAAAGAAAAGGGTGAGTTACGAGAACTCAGTGTGTAATCCCCAACCATGCAATAATAGTCTGGGCCTGAGCCCTATCCAGTATCAGTTCAGTCTGGGCTTTAGCCCTATACAGTAGCAATGTGGGCCTAAGCCCAAATGATCACAGAACAAAACAGTAATGCAACCCCACCCAATCCAGCCAACACACCACCCGCACTCAACCAACACACCATGTGGGGACCAAGTCGACCCACCCAAATTAACACATCAATATCGCAAAGATAGCCGCTAATGACAAGAAACGTGGGCCAAGCCACTAAAATCAGAATACGTGGCGAAGCCACTAGATCGGTAAAACGTGGCAGAGCCACTATTACAATACTTCCTCCAATTACAAATCCCAACCCTAATGCAGGATGTCGTGTCATAAATAATTCGTGTATGCAGTATGTCACAATCATAATCAGTCATACAAATATCACACATACATCACTTACACTACCACTAGGGGTATGACAGTCATTTTGTCGGTTAGGGGTAAAATGGTAATTTCACCCCTCAGAGACATTTCTGTAATCTTACCCTTCAGGGGTATTTCGATAATTTTACCCATCGAGGGTATTTCGATAATTTTACCCATCGAAGGTATTTCAGAAATTTTACCCATCGAGGGTATTTCGATAATTTTACCCATCGAGGGTATTTCGGTAATTTTACGACCTAAGCCCAAGGAACGTCTGTGACGGCCTCTACGATCTAGCGCCAGTAATTGTGGCTCGATTTATCCCTACGAGAGTTGCACGCTCGAGGGCCCACAGATGCCGAAAGTTCAGCTTTTCGGCTTTTGTCGATTCACAGTAGCACAAGCGTATGAGAACAGTTTTATCCCGCATTCAAATAGTACGGTGTTGGGTGTGCAGTTACACACCTGTTATGAGTTGTGGTTTGAAGCGCTTCCAAGACACCTATGACAACAACCACCCCTTTAATCAGTCACAAATCCATGTTAATCCATAAAACTGAAATGTTTTAATCAACTAACTTTACTTACCACGAACGAACGATCCTTCGTAGTGGAAAGGTAATCAGCCTACCCCTTTGTTAAGGAACACGAGTCCCTAACAACATTCGACGAGAAAGAAAGTGTTAGCAAAACACATCTCCACGGCAACTAGGGAAAAACCCTTCGGCCTAAGAGAAACAAAATAGAATAAGGAAAATAAAGCCACCCTAGATTCGACTAAAATCACCACTTACCAACCAATCGAAGAGGTTTGGAACCGGTTAGGAACGACGAGAAGAAGATCCCTAGGTCTTAATAGATTCGGCCAACACAAGAGGTACCAAAGGTTTAAAAGAGAAAGGGTTCGGCTAACTTGCAATGAAAAGAAAAGAATATCAAGAGGGAAAGAAGAGTTGTGTTCGGCCAAGGAAGAACCCGAAAAGAGAAGAAGTGATTCGACAGCAAGTAGGCAGCATAGAGAAATAGCAATGAAAAGGAGAAGGAAGAATAAGACCCAAAAGGTAAAAGATGGCACGAGATGCCACAAAAGGAATGATTCCCGAAATGAAACAAAAAAAAACTTTAAAAAAACCAAAGAGAAAATTCGGCTTCCTCACTTACCCAAATTGCCGAAAATGCACAACTGACAACCCCCTAGCCGAAAGTCCCCTACTCATCCTTCCCCAAATTCGGCCAAGACTCCTACACACCCCAACTCCCTCAACCTCTCCTCCGAATCCTCCTTGAATTACTCTCAGCCTCCAATTCAAAATTGTTGACCAATTCCTCAACCTCCTTTGCAGAGTTTGATCCAAACTCTACCTCTTTCATCACCAAGACATAAAATAAAATCCCCTATTTGCTTGCCATGGGATTCGAACCCCACTTCCCTTGCCATCTCAGTGACGCTACAGCCACTAAGTCACATGCTCCTTTTGTGACACATAAACACACATATATATACATAAGTCCTACTGCTAACAGCCCCTTCCTCTTAAGAGCCAAAAACTAAAAATTTTCTAAAGCCCAGACTCGAACCCAGGCTTCCCAAAAGCCCCCAATTACACTCAAATAACTAGTCGATCAAGCATATCATGGAATTTAAGCAATTTCAGCAAAATTACAAACCCCACATTTTTGGGGCATTACACATTTATTCTTTAAACAATTAATATTGCATAAAATGTTTGATTATTGCTATGAATATGCATGATGAAAGTTGATGTGATATGCTCCCGGTGGAACCTTAGGAATAGATTGGATATCCAAGCCATGGCATTTAAGCGATATGTGCGTCAGTGTAAGACCATGTCTAGGACATGGCGTCAGCCACACTATGGATAGCCAGTGTAAGACCATGTATGGGACATGGCATCAGCGTTGATATGTGCGCTAGTGTAAGACCATGTCTGGGACATGCCATCAGCCACATTATAGATAGCCAGTGTAATACCATGTCTGGGACATGGCATCGGCATTGGTATGTGCGCTAGTGTAAGACCATGTCTGGGACATGGCATCGGCCAGATTATGAGAGCCAGTGTAAGACCATGTTTGGAACATGGCGTCGACATTGAGATGAGAGCTAGTGTAAGACCATGTCTGGGACATGGCATTGGCCTCGAAAGGTAAGCCAGTGTAAAACCATGTTTGGGACATGGCATCGGCATTGTACTCTTGTGTAAGGCTTATCGGATATCCCTTGGTATTCCAATGGGTTCAACAGGTAAATTAAAGATTGTATCAAAACTGAGAAAAGTTACAGCTATGTTGTAAGTGATACAGGTACCTACATGAGATTCTTGAGAAATAAACTCGAATTATGTTGTGTGATTAGTAAGGGTGAAAATGAGTAAGTTATGCCTTTAATCATTCGAGAATCATGTACAAGTTTATAAAATGCTATGAATATGATAATGCTTGTTAATTGTTGTTAATTATTTACATGCGACTTACTAAGCTTTATGCTTACTCCCTTTTCTTGTCCATTTTCTTATAGTGTTGCCCAGCTAGCTCGAGAATCAAAGGACGTCAGAGGCACGATCACACTATCAATCTAAACATTTGGTATAGTTAGATTTGTCATTTTGAGTATGGCATGTATAGGGACTTGGTATTTTGTTAAGTTTCATATTGTTTCGGCCAAATGTGTTGGCTTGTCTTGAAGAGGAATTCGTTTTGTATAAGGCCATAGTTGATGGCTAATACTTATTGTTGATAAATGCAAATGTTGGTTTTTCCATGAATGTGGTTATTACATGTTTTGGTTGATAATAAGAAATGTTGTAGGTGATAGAAAATAGCTTGGATTTGAGGCGTGGATGCCTTGGTTGTGACTGATTTAGTCAAGTGTTTGTGCTTTTGATGGTACTATATGATGTGTGCTTGAAAGGGATGACAAAGAGGCTTGGAAAATAGCCTAACAGCCGTCCACACGGGCAGACATATGGCCGTGTGTCTAGGCCATGTGAGACACACGGTTGCCCCATGGGCATGAGTTGAGGCCGTGTGTCCCCTGTACCTAAATTGTAAAAACTCAGATTAGCACACGGACTGGGCACACGGGCGTGTGCCCCTATTTTCAATGAGATTTTCTAAAGTTTTCTAAGATTCTTGTTTTGGCCCCAAACCGTTTCTAAGGTATGTTTTGGGTCTCGTAGGCTCATATTAGGGATTTTATGACAAACTTTGAAAAGTTTTAAATTTTGAATGAACTTTTATGACCCGGAATTGTATGTTAGTATGTGTTTAAGATAAGTAACGCCTCGTACCCTGTTCTTGCGTCAAACACGGGTAAGGGGTGTTACAAAATACCCGAACCTTGGTGTAAGAAAGTTGGTGTCACCACATTCCGAAAAGGAATGAGAAGGGTAGTGATAATACAGGTGAACGCCACAAAATTGAAAAGAGGATACTATGAGTGTAACAACCCAAAAGTCAGTGGTGTCAGAAACGACGGTTTCAAAACCCCGTATCCCAATGATCGAGTAAGTAAATACTATTTAATAATATTTTACGAGTCTATCGTAAAGTTATATTGAATTTTGATATGATAAATTTGCTAATTAGACAATTAGTTAAAGTACAAGTGGTTCAATCTTAAAGTCAATAGTTTTGGAAAATCAGGTTTCAAGACCTTGTTTTCGTAAACTGAGCCCGTAAATATTTAAATTAAATATTTACGGATTTATTTTATAAATAAATTAAATTTTGGTTCGAAAATTTTAGTAATTGGATGATTGATTAGGTACAAGGATTAAATCATAAAAACCACAAAAGTTAATGTCTATCTAATTTTATTAGCTAAAATACTTAATTAGAAATTGTTTAAGATTTTAAGTGACAATTTACCACTTTTTAATATTAGTGGATGGTGGGAACATGAATTTTGACTTTGTTTTATTAATTAATAAAGTAAATAAAAAACAAATAAAAGGAAAAGGGAGCCATCATCTTCCCATTTCATTTTTCCCTTATGGGCGAACCTTAGAACAGCATAGGAGGAACCATTTTTGAAGCTTCAAAATTGTCCTATGCATGGTAAGCCATTTGAGGTTGGTTTTTCGTAATTTTTATGTTTTTGAGCTCGTTGTAGCTTAATCTAGTTAGCCCAGGTATTAAATCGTAAAACTATTAAAGTTTTAAAATGTTTCCATTGATGGTTTTTGAGATTTTTTATATTTAATGGTAGGATTTGAAGTTTAGAAATGTGATAGGACTAATTTGTAAAGTGAAATTTTTTAGTTTTAAGTTTAAGAACTGTACAGGGATGAAATTAAAATCGGAATGACAAACGAGGCTTAAATGTGAAAATTATGATAGTTTTGGTTTGGCATAATTGCATAAAATACCCCCAACATTTAGGTGGTTTTGGTTTTGTGCCCTTAACCTTTTTTTTTTGGGTTGACGCCCTCAACATTACGATTTTTTACAAATCAACCCAACTTTAATAGGAAACGTCAGTTGACCGTAAGTCAAGCGTCTGCCAACAAATAGCCTATATGGCGTGCTGACGTGTCAAAAATAAAGAATTAAATATGAAATTAAAAAAATAAAAAATTAACCCTAAAATTAAAACCTATCATTAAAATCCTTAATCCCTTCTCAACTCTTGAAATCCCTAAAACTTTTACGATGAAATTGGTATATGTATTATAATTTTATTGTTTTTCAGAGCTTCAACAAACACCAACCAACTTATTCTTTCACCATTACTCTCCATTGAAGGAAAAAAATTAAAAAAAGTAGAAAAGTAGTTCTTTTGAATCCAGGTAACACACAGAATCAATCTCCTTTCCACTCTGAACAAAAAGGCGAAAATGGAGAGTTTCAGCGCCAAAGATTTGTTAACAATAGGCGGCATGGCCACTGTTTCCCTTCTTCATTCCTTTATTCCCACCATTGGCTTCCTTTCTCCATCGTCAAATGAGCCCAGAAATAGAGAAGACACAGTGCATAAACTTGTTTCACTTTTGCTTATAGTTCTTGGTGGTAGCTATATACTATTGTTTTTGTCTGGAAAGGGTGGGCACAGTCATTCTCATTATCAAACTATGGAGAAAATAGTTGTCGTTGGTATTGTCCTTGTTCCAGCATTGTCTCCTTGCGCTACCGCTCTTCCTGTGTTTCTAGTTGTTGGAAACTCATCGTCGATGATAGTGCTTGCAATCATAGTACATCTATTCAGGTATAGAATGAAAAATGACTTTGAATTTTAAGAATTGCTTAAATAAATTTGAATTTGTCAGTAGCTGGCAGATGTTAGCAATATGGTAATCAAAGAATAGATCATCTTACTTGTGTTGTTCCCTTCATTTGTACAGTCAAGTTGTCTCAATTTGTCAGTAGTTGGAGATTGTTGAAGTTTTTTTCTTCTAAAGAGTTTTTAAGGATTTCATGATTTGGGAGTAAGGGCTTAGGGATATTAATGATAGGTTTTAATTTTAGGGTTAAAATTATTTTTTACAAATTATTTATTTCTTTTTAATTCTTTATTTTTGACGTGTCAACACGCCACATAGGATATTTCGTTAACTAGCGCATGACTGACGGTCAACTGGCATTTTCCGTTAAAGTTGGGTTGATTTGTGAAAAATCGTAACGATGAGGGCATCAATCCAAAAAAAAAGGTCAAGGACACAAAACCAAAAACCCCTAAACATTGAGGTTATTTTATGCAATTATGACTTTTGGTTTTAGGGACTAAATTGAATAAAATACAAAAGTCTAGGGGCATTTGAATAATAAAATTAAATTGATATATGGTTATAATAGGATGATATAAGATGTTTGGAATTGATAAATTGAATCGAATAATTGTATAGATTGAGAATTGGACCAAATCAAAATTAATTAAGGATAAAGGCAAATTTACTTATTAGTCCTTAGAGAATTGACCATTGCTGATTTAATCAGGTAAGTTCACATATTATGATTTTATTTAAAAAAATTACATTTGATTGTGATTTTATATATTTTTTTTGTTAGTAGTTTGAATTGTTCACAATTTGATACAACGGGTGAGTTATGGACTAAATCATAGAGAAATGATAAAGTGAAGGATAAAATTTAATATGATGAATTGAAGTCTGTGATAAGAATGGATTGATGGTTGGTTGTAATTGATCGAATCGTACTAGTATGAAATTGATCGATTGTTTATGGTAAGGACTAAATTGAATTGATTTGAGATTATTGTATATTGATGTAAATACAAAAATTGATTTTGTGTTAAGAAGAATTATGTTGATATATTGATATGTATTGATGATTGGCTATTGAACAAATATTATTGAATAAAGAAATTGGATTATAATGGAAATTGAGAATGGTTACCCTATTAATTGTTCTGGTAGAGTTGGATATAGTTAGCATGCCATAGGATAGGAAGAGTTCAGTGTTATACGACAACGTGCCGGGAAGTGTTGGGCACACCCATTTTTTGGTTCTATCGACCAGTGCTGAGCACATCTATTTTTCGGTTATACTGACTAGCGTTGGGTGCAACATACTATTTCAAATTTATCCGATAGGCACTGGATGTCAAACTGGTGTGATTGGTTGGATCCGTGTATCCGTACGAGTACAAGTTAGGTTAATAGGGATATAAGTGTGATATTTGATAAATGATATATATAATTGGATTGATAATGTGATCTAATAATATAAATATGATTTACGATATATATTATTAGCATGTAAAAGATCATACAAACGGGATTTACGAGCTAGAGAGCTATTATGAATTTATGATGAATCAAGCGTTGTAATTTGGAAAATATCAGGTTGATATGATAGTATATTATGAAATGAGTAGAACTATGATATCAACGATACCAAAATATTCATACAGTATATTCTTTAGATTTATTAATTGAAGCATGAATATATTGATTCAAGTGGTACCATTGAGACTTTTAGTAGTATTTATAAATTGAAATGCTGATTGAGTTATATAAATGGTATTGAGTTATTGGTTTCATGCAATTGGTATTAAGTTGAATTGAAATGCTAAATATTCGAATTACTATATGAATTAGTTATATGATGAACTCACCTTGTTGATTTATAATGGCTATGTTTAGGCAATATTGTCCAATTGAATAGCTTGTTGTGTTAAATTGTAAAATAAGGTAAGATGTTGTTTAAATACCAATGAACTTACTAAGCATTTGTAATGCTTACCCCCTTTGTTTCCTTTTCCCTGTAGATTGCCAACTTGCAGAAAATGTTAGGCGGATAGTCAAGAAACTCATACTATCATGTTGTTAATTCAATAATCTTTTAATCATTTAAAGCTCGATTTTATGGCATGTATATATGTGATTTGTTTTTTGTCAATCTTTAATGTTGGTACTTTGGTTTTTGAATGTGGTTGGTATTCTGAAAGGTTATATGTTATGTACATAAGTGTAAAGGTTGGTAATTGTCATAGGCTATAATTAAAGCATTTGAATAGTAAGTTGCTAATGTGATGCTTGAGTACAGGCATAACATGTTTAGATGTTATCTTGAGTGGTAGTGGTTTTGGAACCTTAAATGGTGTTTAACTTGAATCGTAAATAAGTTGTGCACTAAAATGTGCACTTTGACATTTTCGTCAAGTTATGGTAGAAGCTTAAATGCATAAGTTGGTTGTGTTTTGATTGAGTTTGAAATGTTAAGATGTTTTGTGTGCCTTGTTTGAGTGGTTGATGAATATATAGGCTATTAAGCTTACCAAAATGTTCATTACATGTGGAATAACTTTTACAGTTTTGTGGTTATCAAAATGGATGAATTAGCATATGTTTAGAATGGTTTTATGCAAGTTTGAATGGCAAAATGTACACCATTTGAGCCATTAGTTTTTTTTTTTTTGGCATGAATTGGATACTTAATGGCATATTCTTGCACCACACGAGCTGGTACATGGTTGTGTATCACACGCGGGCTGGCCACACACCCATGTGAGTATTTAGATTTGGTAACTTTTGATCCACACAGCCTCAGTTAGTACACGACCCAACCGCACAACCGTGTAACTTTCGACAAATTGGTGTTTTGCCCACACGATCATAGTGAGTTACAGGTCGTGCAACCCTTGTTTTGCACAAATGCCCTTATCTTTTGAAAATGTTTCAATTTGATACTTATTTGTGCTCGAGTCAACTTAAGAGCTTATGTATGCTCGAGTAAGACTCGAATTTAATTGTATATCATAATATTTGAATGTTTATGATAGGATTGATTATTTTGAAGGATTTATTTATGATATTATTGATATGTAATATAAGAAATATTGCAAATTAGTCTTAGTTAAATTCTAGGTTGATACTAGAGCATATGTAAACTCGTATAAGGCCTGAGAAAAATTATATTTGGTAATCATGCATTGGATTGACTATGATTGTATGGTTCATGTTTAATTTGATTATTAATTGTGTATTTATGAAGTAATTTCATGTTTATTTTAAAATAATTTATGTGAACTGAATGCGAACTATTCCAGCTTCAACTATAGCACTCTGTAGCTTAGGTCCGGGGACTGGACCGGGTAAGGGGTGTTAAAATTAAGACAAGACCTCATTAACCGATTTATTAATTTTTTAACCACTATTTGTTGATTTTTGCATTCATTCTCAATTTTTTTTGTAATTTGTAAATATCAATTTATTATACAATAGAGAACAATACAATATACATCTTTGTTCCATTTTTCTCATGCAAACTGGATCCTTGTACAAATTTGTAATATTTGTATAAAATGTCCGAATAAAACTTGGCTTAACTGTAACACCCCATACCCGAGTCCGAGACTGAGACTGGATACGAGACATTACCATACTTGAACTTACTTAAACATGTACTTATGGGCTGTAAAAATTTGTTCCGAATTAAAAACTTCCCTTTCTTAGTCAAAACATACATTTCATGGGCCTACGAGGCCTTAAACACATATCCGGAACTTTCAGAATTCAATCGAAAACTTTTCCTCGAAACAGGGGTCACACGCCCATGTGGCTTGGGACACGCCCGTGTACCCCTAAGACATGCCCGTGTCTTCCATCCGTGGTCGACACTGACTAATTACACACGGCCTTGACATGCCCGTGGACCTAGACCGTGTGCTATACCTTGACATACTGACTTATTCACACGGTCTGGAGCACACGCCCATGTGCTAACCGTGTGTCACACACGACCTGAACAAACGACCGTGTGATTAGCTCGTGTTCTAATCTGACTTAAGACATTAAGGTGCATGGGACAAACGGCCTAGACACATGTAATATCCTGAAATAGGGGTTAGTTGTGATTGAATTGTTTTGCATGAGTATGGACTGTGGTGTTGTTATTTGAGGTGTTTTAAGAGCTAGTTATAAGTCTAGAGTAGGCCCAGGTGACAGGAAAATTTTTGCTTTTAAGTTTTAAGAAAAGGGAGCTGAAGGAGCTAGGGGTTAAGTGTAATTCGTGGGGTATTGTAGCATAAGAATTGGCTTGGTAGAGTGGCAAGGAGGCGCCACTTAGGGCCCGGAGAATGACGCCACAAGCAGGTGGGAGAACTCAGGTTCGAGCAGCAGAAATCCCATTTTCTGCTTTACATTTTGACGCCAAGGGGGAGGAGTTGTGCTCAGCACAAACTCTGTCAGATAAGGATGGACCAAGTCAAAATATTTGAATTGGTGGCAAGGAGAAAAATAAGGAGCTTGTAGAATTCAAATTCGTTTGAATTAGTGGCCAAGAGGAATTTGAGGAAGTGGCCAAATTTTGAACTCCTCCTTGGAGGAGTGTTCTGGTTTTGGGAAGTTGAGTGAAGGAGGGTGCCGAATTTTCTTAGGCACCTAATGGGGCATTTTCGCTAATGAGGTTCTTGTGTGCTTTATGTATCAAAAGCCAAAAACCATTCTTGAGCATTGCCGATTTTCCTAGTGCACATATTGAAGAAAAGCCGAAACTTCTTTCTTGTTTTTGCACCTAGCCGAATGTTCTCTTGGGTTCTTTAATTTTATTTCATTTTACTTCTTTTTCTTCTTCTTGGTATTTGGCCGAATCCTCTACCCTCCCATCTCTCCCTTTTCTTTTCCATTTTTGCTCAAAGCCGAAAGTATCCATCTTCTCCCTTTCACTTTTTATTTTCTTCCTTTCTCAAACTCTTGTGCCGAAATTCACTTTACCTTCCTTTGCCGAATTCCCTCTCCTACTTTCACTTCTCTTTTCCCTTCTCTTTCTCCACTCTAGCCAGAACCCTATTTGTGCTCCGCTTCTATCAACCTTAGCCGAAACTCCCTTCACCATTCATTCAACTCTGTCGTCGAAAAGTCTTTCTTTCTTTCTTATATTGCTTTGGCCGAATATCAACAAGGGTGGATCTCTTTTGGGTCTTTTCTCTAATCGGCTTTGAAGGGATCTCCGGGGTTGTGAAGCAGTCGATCCAAGCCCTCTATTCTCTAACAATCGAGTTTGGTAAGTCAAGTGGTAAGGGTATCTATGTTGGTTCATCATTCTATAAGTTGTTGAAAAGCCGAAGGCTATTGAGACTAAGGTTTGTTGTTGGCCGAATGTAGGGGGAGGATCAGTCTCGCATACTTCGGTGTGTGATTTGTTTCGTAAGGCAGAA
The DNA here is from genome assembly GCA_025698515.1 of Gossypium sturtianum. NCBI lineage: Eukaryota > Viridiplantae > Streptophyta > Magnoliopsida > Malvales > Malvaceae > Gossypium > Gossypium sturtianum. Next base: position 73,546,541 of record CM046953.1, read on the forward strand.
GGTAAGGGTGGTGTTGTTTGTGCGTTATCTCACCCTTCGGGATTTGTTGGTGTGGCCGAATGGCCTTGTTAATAGTCTTGTGATTTGGCCGAATGTAGGGCAAGGAGATCTAGTGCAGTAGATCGGGTTCGGGATTCAGTGGTAGCGTTAGTAACAGGTGTGTAACTTACACACTTTATAACCTAGTAATATGTTAATAACCTGAATGTGTTAAAAGCCGAAATTGTGTAGATCTTGATATGATACCGTAAGGGTATGAGCAAGGATTCGGGTAAGTCCGTTTCGATATGATTTGTTGTAGGATGCATGAAAATACGATCTATGTTATATTTACTATATGTTCACCTTAAAGCATGATGGCATGATTTGCATGAGCGTTGCATTGGTATGGGTGATATGAGTGGAAGGGGAAAGATGATATCCGTGACTTTGGGTCACCAGAGGTTTGCACCTCCAGTGGTTTGGTACCACAGATTATTTTGTGACTTTGGGTCACCAGAGGTTTGGCACCTCATAGCGACTCGTCCCAGTGGCTTAGCACCACAGTGGGTTGGCCCCACACTTGATATTATGGGATTGTCGCCAGTGATTTGGTATCACACGTGGGTTGGCCCCACACCTGGATTATTGATATTTTGTGACTTTGGGTCACCAGAGGTTTGGCACCTCATAGCGACTCGTCCCAGTGGCTTAGCACCACAGTGGGTTGGCCCCACACTTGATATTACGGGATTGTCGCTAGTGATTTGGTATCACAACGTGGGTTGGCCCCACAGATGGATTATTCGTGACTTTGGGTCACCAGTGGTTTGGCACCACCAGTGGTTTGGTACCACACGGGGTAGAAACGGAGTTATGGATGGTTAGGTTTGGGTGCATTATATGTATTGCTTGGTTATGATTTGTGTAAGTATGTTGCATTAACAGGAGAAGGAGTTATGCATCGAGTCTTGGTGACTCACCTTCTCCTTATCTTTTCAGTGATTCATAGATCGCGGATGAGGAGCCGGGTGGACTCGAGGTGGCCATGCATTGAATAACCGGGTTTTACATGGACTTGATTTGGGTACTTTATTTTCATTTAAGTTTGGTTTTCATTTTTATTTGGGTTTGTAATAAGGCCTTTTAAGTTATGTTTTTGGTTTAGTTATAAGGTTTGGATTTGTTTTAAACATGGTCAAACTAATTACTTGATGGATTTAATAATTTAAGCCCAATGTTTTCTAACTACAAACGACATGGTTTTCAAAACTTTACCATCGGGTAACATTTACTAATTGAAAATGACAACAACTCAAATGATTTCCAAAACTTGAGGTTTTCCCCACTCAACTCAACGATTTCTAAATAACTCAGAAAAGAACATCGGATTTTAAAATAACATAACCATTTTCTAAGCTTATGGAACAATGATTGAGTTTTAGGATCTAATCCCAGGATTTCAAAGCAAAGTATCGGTTTTAACTAATCATGCACCTAGATTCTACAAACATAAAACAACAAAGAGTTTTACTCAAAAATTTAATCGGTAACCTGTTTTCTTCAAAACGTTTTCCCCTATAACATGCCAGATTCGGTCGTGGTGTGTTGACCGGGTTTGGGGTGTTACAATTTTGGTATCAGAGCCAGGTTCAAAGGCTCGGCTGTGGGCCCAAGGCCCAAAATGTTTTAAAGTATGGTATTGTTGGAAAATACATGGGTTGAAACGCATGGCACCGAGTCTCCGGCACCAATCCGCCCCAGGTAAGTACCCCTAACTGATGTTTGCATTTGATTATGATGATATGCTATGAATGACTAGTGATGGTGGACTACCCTAGAGATCAAACTTATAGGATTCTATGAACTCAAAAAAAAAACAAAACTCTCTAATAAGAACTATTCATAAGATCGTGCTTTAATAATAAAGTGGAATAAAGATCGACGATAAAAAACCGAAATCGAGATAAGTCAAGACTTTAGTCATGAGCACTCGAGGTGGTCGTGGTCGTAATACGCGAGGACGTGGTCGGGTAGGATGACGTTTCGAACTAGTGGGGTCCGGTCGTGGGTCGAGAATGAGATATCTCGCACCACCACCGGTGTAGGTGGTGAGTTTCGTGGATCGACGGGGATGACGCAGATGTCGCATGCGATCTTCGCGAGTTCTTGAGAGGGTATTTGGAGTAGGTGGAGGCGCAGGAGCTCGGAAATCAGATTCGAGCGACTCCGGAGCCAATGGAGCCGAGGTTTTTGAGGTGTTTCGGTGTGGCTCCCGAAGACGGTGAGTATTGGTTAGAGGCGACGGAGCGAATCATGGACGATTTGGATCTGACTGCTGAGGAGAAACTGAAGGGGATAGTGTCGCTTCTCCGGGATGAGTCATACCAGTGGTGGCTCACGGTTCGGGATAGTGCTATAGCGGATGAGGAATATTTTAAGGCAGCGTATCAAAAGAAATATATTGGATCTAGCTACATTGATGCACAAATAAAGGCGTTTCGAGATCGGTTCAGGGAGTAAGTCCAGACGTAGTACGAGGCTGGAATTCTTAAGGTTGAGCCGGTATGCTAGGGGTATCGTGGCTCTGCGTAACATGAGCGGTGTGTCGTTTGAGGACGGTTTGAGAGATGAGCCGAGGTTACCGATTGCTCCACAACAGGAGCGTGAGTTTGCTGTTCCGGTGGAAAAGGATGTTTTGAGTGTGGCTCGTTGGACCATCGTGTGAGGGACTGTCCACGTAAGCAAGCCGTGATTCATCCCGAGGGTCGTGGTCGTGCTCGGTTCTGAGAAATGAGGACCGCCATCGCGAGAGGGTCGTGGTAAGCAGAGAGGAGGTAATGGTTCTAGTCGGGGCCGCGGAGCACCGGGCAGAGGTGCAGCAACACCGAGGCAAGACACTGGGTTGGTATATGCAATGAGGCGCCGAGAGAGAGCGGCGACGCACCGGACGCCATAACCGTGACGTTCTTGATCTTTGGATTACCATATAACGCTTTGATTGATGTGGGTTCGACGATTCAGTATGTTGCTAGTAGCATAGTAGAGACCATGAACCTAGATCGTGAGACTACTTCTAGGAGATGACAGTAATTAGCCCTCTAGGTCACTCTATAAAAGTAAATAAGTTGTATAGGGATGTACCCCTAGAATTCCAAGGGGTAGTGTTTGTAGCTGATCTGATGGAACTGTCGTTTGGGGAGTTCGATCGATTCTTGGGATGGATGGGTGGTGAAGTACCGTGCAAGTCTGGATTACGCGCTAAGCGCATGGTTTTGAAGACGGTGAGGTGAAGACGTGGTTATGATAGGTAATAGAAGAGATTATCTGTCCAACGTGGTATCTGCTTTGAAAGCTGAGAAGATGGTCAGGAAGGGCTGTGAAGCATTTATGGTTCATGTGTGTGCCTTGGAGACTAAGGAGTCTGCTGTGGAGAATGTCCGAATAGTAAAGGAATTTGCTGACGTATTTCCAGAGGAACTTCCGGGACTGCCTCCGGATCGTGAGGTTGAATTTGGCATAGACTTGCTACGAAAGCTGCGCGCGTGTCTATTGCCCCGTATAGGATGGCGCCAAGGAATTGGTGGAACTAAAGGCTCGATTCGTGGAGTTGTTGGACCGGGGTTTCATCCGCCAAGTGTTTCTCCTTGGGAGCACCGGTACTCTTTGTCAAGAAAAAGGACGGTGACGATGCGGATGTGTATAGACTACCGCCAATTGAATAAGCTGACGATCAAGAACAAGTATCCGTTGCCCGTGATAGATGACTTGTTTGATCAACTTAAGGGTGCATCGGTGTTCTCGAAGATCGATCTAAGGTCGAGGATACCACCAGCTAAAGGTGAAGTAGGTGATATTCACAAGACTGTGTTTCGACTTCGGTATGGGTACTACAAATTCCTGGTGATGCCGTTTGGGTTGACTAACGCACGGCAAAGATTCATGGACATGATGAATCGGGTGTTTCAAAGAAGATTTGGACCGCTTTGTCGTGGTGTTTATAGACGACATATTGGTGTATTCAAATCGGGGATGATCATGATGCGCATTTGCGAGTAGTGTTGCGACTCTAAAGGAAAAGCGATTATTTGCTAAATTTAGTAAGTGCGAAGTTCGGCTTAGAGAGGTGACTTTCTTGGGTCACGAGTATCGGTAGGGGATTAGAGTGGATCCTCGAAAGATTGAGGCGTTGTTGGATTGGAAGCCGCCTAAGTCGGTTGCGAGAGATTCAAGCTTTCTAGGTCTAGCAGGTATTATCGGAGGTTTGTAGAGGATTTTCTTTGATCGTAGCACCGATGACCAAGTTGTTGAGAAAAAGGGTTCCATTTGTGTGGTCCGAGAAACAAAGCAGGAAAGTTTTGACAAGTTGAAAAGGATTCGACCAAGCTCGCTTTGATTCAATAGGAGGCGGGAAGGAATTCACGGTATATTGCGATGCATCACATAATCGGCTTGGGATGTGTGCTTTGATGCAGAGACGGAAGGTAGTGGCTTATGCATCTCGGCGGCTAAGACCGCATAAGGTTAATTATCCGACGCACGACTTGGAACTAGCAAAGCAGTGGGTTTTGCCTTGAAGATTTGGAGGCATTACTTATATGGAGAAAGGTCGATAGTCTACACGGATCATAAGAGTCTCAAGTATCTTTTGACTCGAAGGATTTGAACTTGAGGCAGTAGCAGATGGATTGAGTTGTTGAAGGACTACGATTGTTCAATCGAGTATCATCCGAGCAAGGCTAACGTGGTGGCGTGACGCGTTGAGCCATAAGGTTGTACCGGACTTAAGAGCGATGTTTGCTCGTCTTAGCTTGTATGACGATGGGAGTCTTTTGGCGGAATTGCGAGTTAAGCCAAACCGGGTAGAGCAAATCAAGGAGAAACAATTAGTGGATGAGGGTTTGAATGCGCGGAGGTTGCAAGTTTCGAATGGTGGTTCGGAAGATTACAGTTTGTCCAGTTGATGGAGTAATTGTGTTTTCAAGGAAAAGCTTGTATGCAGAAGGATGTCGAGTTAAGGCAGAGGATTCTTCAGACGCACATATAGCCCATACGCTATGCATCCTAGAGGTAGTAAGATGTACGAGGATTTAAGAGAGCGATTTTGGTGGCGGTGTTTGAAACGGGAAGTACTTGAGTTTGTGGGAAAGTGTCGACGTGTCACAGGTCAAGGTCGAACATCGATTGCCGTCGAAGCTTGCTTGGCCGGTGAAGATTCCAAAGTGGAAGTGGGAGAGGATCACTATGGATTTTGTCGGTGGATTACCCTTACGCCTAGTAAGAAGGACTCACCGGGTAATTGTGGATCGTCGACTAAGTCACTCACTTCATACCGTAAGGGTTGATTACTCGCCTGAAGTTAGCTAAGCTGTATGTGTCGAGAGATAGTGAGGTTGCATGGTGTGCCGATGTCGATCATCTCGGATAGGGATCGATTTACGTCGAGGTTTTGGAAAGCGTTGCATCAGCTTTGGGTACGCGGTTGGATTTCGAAGACGGCATTTCATCCACAAACCGACTGGACGATCGAAAGGGTTATCTGAGATCTTAGAGGATATCTTTGAGGGGTTGTGTTTTGGACTTTAGAGGTAGCTGGGAAGAATTTCTACCATTAATGAGTTCGCATACAACAATAGTTACCAAGCAAGCATCAAGATGGCACCATACGAGGCGTTGTATGGTAGGAAGTGTCACACACCTACACGCCGGACTGAGTTGGGTGAGCATCGATGTTGGGACCAGAGTTGGTTGCGTAAACCGAGGATAAAGTTAAGTTGATTCAGCTCGATTGAAGGAAGCTTCTGACGAGCGAAGTCATATGCCGATCTCAAGCGGAGGGATATAGAGTTTGCCGTGAGTGACAAGGTCTTTCGAAGGTCTCACCGTGGAAGAAGGTATTGAGGTTCGGAAGGAAAGGCAAATTAAGTCCAAGGTTTATTGGGCCGTATGAGGTGCTTGAGAGACGAGTGGGACCCGTGAGCCTATCACTCGAGTTGCCAGCAGAGTGAGTCAGATTCACGATGTGTTCCATGTCTCCATGCTTAGGCGTTATCGTTCAGATCCATCGCATGTTGTAGCAGTGGAAGAAATAGAGGTGAGTCCAGATATGACCATGGAAGAGGAACCAAAGGCGATTCGGATCGAGATGTGAAAGTCTTGCGTAAGAAGTCCGTTCCACTGGTGAAAGTAGTATGGCAAAACCATGGCGTGGAAGAAGCTACATGGGAACCAGAGGATATGATGAGACAGCAATACCCTCAACTCTTTTGACCAGGTAATTTCGAGGCCGAAATTATTTTTAAGGGGGTAGAACTGTAATATCCTGAAATAGGGGTTAGTTGTGATTGAATTGTTTTGCATGAGTATGGACTGTGGTGTTGTTATTTGAGGTGTTTTAAGAGCTAGTTATAAGTCTAGAGTAGGCCCAGGTGACAGGAAAATTTTTGCTTTTAAGTTTTAAGAAAAGGGAGTTTGAAGGAGCTAGGGGTTAAGTGTAATTGTGGGGTATTGTAGCACAAGAATTGGCTTGGCAGAGTGGCAAGGAGGCGCCACTTAGGGCCCGAGAATGACGCCACAAGCAGGTGGGAGAACTCGAGTTCGGAGCAAACAGAAATCCCATTTTCTCGCTTTACATTTTGACGCCAAGGGGGAGGAGTTGTGCTCAGCACAAACTCTATCAGATAAGGATGGACCAAGTCAAAATATTTGAATTGGTGGCAAGGAGAAAATAAGGAGCTTGTGGAATTCAAATTCGTTTGAATTAGTGGCCAAGAGGAATTTGAGGAAGTGGCCAAATTTTGAACTCCTCCTTGGAGTGTGTTGGTTTGGGAAGTGAGTGAAGGGAGGGTGCCGAATTTTCTTAGGCACCTAATGGGGCATTTTCGACTATTTGAGGTTCTTGTGTGCTTAGCGTATCAAAAGCCGAAAACCATTCTTGAGCATTGCCGATTTTCCTAGTGCACATATTGAAGAAAAGCCGAAACTTCTTTCTTGTTTTTGCACCTAGCCGAATGTTCTCTTGGGTTCTTTAATTTTTATTTCATTTTACTTCTTTTTCTTCTTCTTGGTATTTGGCCGAATCCCCTACCCTCCCATCTCTCCCTTTTTCTTTTCCATTTTTGCTCAAAGCCGAAAGTATCCATCTTCTCCCTTTCACTTTTTATTTTCTTCCTTTCTCAAACTCTTGTGCCGAAATTCACTTTACCTTCCTTTGCCGAATTCCCTCTCCTACTTTCACTTCTCTTTTCCCTTCTCTTTCTCCACTCTAGCCGAACCCTATTTGTCTGCTTCTATCAACCTTAGCCGAAACTCCCTTCACCATTCAACTCTCTGTCGAAAAGTCTTTCTTTCTTTCTTACATTGCTTTGGCCGAATATCAACAAGGGTGGATCTCTTTTGGGTCTTTTCTCTAATCGGTTTTGAAGGGATCTCCGGGGTTGTGAAGCAGTCGATCCAAGCCCTCTATTCTCTAACAATCGAGTTTGGTAAGTCAAGTGGTAAGGGTATCTATGTTAGTTCATCATTCTATAAGTTGTTGAAAAGCCGAAGGCTATTGAGACTAAGGTTTGTTGTTGTTGCCGAATGTAGGGGAGGATCGGTCTCGCATACTTGTGTGTGATTTGTTTCGTAAGGCAGAAGGTAAGGGTGGTGTTGTTTGTGCGTTATCTCACCCTTCGGGATTTGTTGGTGTGGCCGAATGGCCTTGTTAATAGTCTTGTGATTTGGCCGAATGTAGGGCAAGGAGATCTAGTGCAGTAGATCGGGTTCGAGGATTCAGTGGTAGCGTTAGTAAGCAGTGTGTAACTTACACACTTTATAACCTAGTAATATGTTAATAACCTGAATGTGTTAAAAGTCGAAATTGTGTAGATCTTGATATGATACCGTAGTGGGTATGAGCAAGGATTCGGGTAAGTCCGTTTCGATATGATTTGTTGTAGGATGCATGAAAATACGATCTATGTTATATTTACTATATGTTCACCTTAAAGCATGATGGCATGATTTGCATGAGCCTTGCATTGGTATGGGTGATATGAGTGGAGGGGGAAAGATGATATCCGTGACTTTGGGTCACCAGAGGTTTGGCACCTCCAGTGGTTTGGTACCACGGATTATTTTGTGACTTTGGGTCACCAGAGGTTTGGCACCTCATAGCGACTCGTCCCAGTGGCTTAGCACCACAGTGGGTTGGCCCCACACTTGATATTATGGGATTGTCGCCAGTGATTTGGTATCACACGTGGGTTGGCCCCACACCTGGATTATTGATATTTTATGACTTTGGGTCACCAGAGGTTTGGCACCTCATAGCGACTCGTCCCAGTGGCTTAGCACCACAGTGGGTTGGCCCCACACTTGATATTACGGGATTATCGCCAGTGATTTGGTATCACAACGTGGGTTGGCCCCACAGATGGATTATTCGTGACTTTAGGTCACCAGTGGTTTGGCACCACATTATTATTGGATATCGTGACTTTGGGTCACCAGTGGTTTGGCACCACCAGTGGTTTGGTACCACACGGGGTAGAAACGGAGTTATGGATGGTTAGGTTTGGGTGCATTATATGTATTGCTTTTTTATGATTTGTGTAAGTATGTTGCATTAATCGGGAGAAGGAGTTATGCACTGAGTCTTGGTGACTCACCTTCTCCCTTATCTTTTCAGGTGATTCATAGATCGCGGATGAGGAGCCGGGTGGACTCGAGGTGGCCATGCATTGAATAACTTCGGGTTTTAAATGGACTTGATTTGGGTACTTTATTTTCATTTAAGTTTGGTTTTCATTTTTATTTGGGTTTGTAATAAGGCCTTTTAAGTTATGTTTTTGGTTTAGTTATAAGGTTTGGATTTGTTTTAAACATGGTCAAACTAATTACTTGATAGATTTAATAATTTAAGCCCAATGTTTTCTAACTACAAACGACATGGTTTTCAAAACTTTACCATCGGGTAACATTTACTAATTGAAAATGACAACAACTCAAATGATTTCCAAAACTTGAGGTTTTCCCTACTCAACTCAACGATTTCTAAATAACTCAGAAAAGAACATCGGATTTTAAAATAACATAACCATTTTCTAAGCTTATGGAACAATGATTGAGTTTTAGGATCTAATCCCAGGATTTCAAAGCAAAGTATCGGTTTTAACTAATCATGCACATGGATTCTACAAACATAAAACAACAAAGAGTTTTACTCAAAATTTTAATCAGTAACCTGTTTTCTTCAAAACGTTTTCCCCTGTAACATGTCAGATTCGGTCGTGGTGTGTTGACCGGGTTTGGGGTGTTACAACACACGCCCGTGTGTCTATCCGTGTGGGCACTTAGAGGCTATCTACCAAGCCTTTTACCACTTTCATTTGCATACATTCATATATCATCACATAAATTCACATAGCTTCATTATAACTCTTGAACTAAAGACATTTAATCATAAGAGAATTAAAGTCTTCATCCCATACACTAGGGAGACTATATCCAATACAATTTCAAACAACTCAAGCCATCATCTATGGCTATACACAACCAAACTATAAATTCTCTTAGGCCAACACAATTTGGCTACATCAGTTAGAACTTAATCAACTTTAAAAGAATCCCTATAGATGCCATGACTCATAAAAACTTGAAACATTGTACCAGGAGTCTACTCGATGGTGTGAAAACATCTCCGGCGGCCTCCAACCCGAGCTAGTTAAAAACCTATAAGAAATGGGAAAAAGAAAAGGAGTAAGCAAAAATGCTTAGTAAGTTCATCTGTATACAACTGAAAAATACTGATATTCATTGAATATCCATGACTGCAAGGTATTATAATGAGTTTTTCTCATAAACCCATGGTTACTTACTCAATCACTCTTGAAGCTTACTCATTCTATCTCTTACCACATTCTTACCATGCCACAAGCCAATTGCTCATTTAATTAGCATACATTCCTGCACTGATCACCATATGATCATATAAAACAACACATCAAGCATTTTCGATAAGCCACTCATACTACTAATCTCTCGGTGGTTTCGCACTTAGCCCACCATTGAATCTCTAATAGGGTGGTACCGCACACAGCCCACCAATCATTTATACTTATGGTGATTTGGCACTTAGCTCACCAATCATTTATAAGCGATGGTATCGCATTACGACCCATCGACACTAATTAATCAGTGGTAACGCATTACAGCCCACCAATAATAATGTAATTGATGGTAACGCACACAGTCCACCACTACCATCAATGAGGTGATATCGCTCATAGCTCACTGTTATTTTACATTCATGGATAGTAATCCACATGTATATCTCTATTTCAAATGTTCATCCGAGAACATCCTCACACACTTCTATTCTTACTTAACTTTCTACGATACTCATTCGCATTCACACAATGCATTAATAAATCTATCTCATGCAACTAAGGTGTATTGATTGCACATAACCCACTAGAGGTTCATCATATACTGAATTCATCTCAAGTTGTTAAATAACACTCTTGAGTCTCATACACATAGTGTCACACTGACATCATACCCCATTAGGGTCTTACTTACATTAACATATCGATGCCATGTCTCCGACATGGTCTTATACAAATTCTTACACCGAGGCCATATTCCAATATGGTCTTACACGAGACTTCAACTGTCATCATATCATGCTATATACATTTCCCATTACTCTTAAATTCAATTCTCTTGACATCTCATCAAAGATATCTCATACATTCATAGAGTAAATATACATTCCATACAACATTTGAATACTAAATTAACTCATACGTAATTGCAACATTCGCACATGAACTTACCTTGATGTTGAAAGGGCCGAAAGGGACTTTTTTCCCACATCTCTCTTTTCACCCGTTCTAGGTTCGAAACTCATTTTCTTTGATCTAGAATAATGGAATTTACTGATTTAATCACTTATAAATCATAATACACCATAATCTACACTTTAGGCAAAAATGACCATTTTGCCCCTATACTTAGGCAAAATTACGATTTTACCCCTAGGCTCGTAAATAAATTTTCATCACATTTTCTTGTTAAACAAGCCTAGCTGAACATTTAATCCTCTTACAACTATCCACAATTCCATCTATATCATGCCTTAATGAACAAATTACAACTTTTGCATTTTAGTCACAATTAGGTGTTTTCATGACAACACCTTTCACCAAAGTTGTTTCTCATCATCCTATCATTCAATTTCTTCCATAAAAACTCATCAAACAACATGAACTCTAACATGGTAAGTCCCTAGACTTTCAACCATATTGCAAACTAGTCCTCTCAATAGCTAGCTTAAGCTTTGAGGACTCTAAAAATACAAAAATCATCAAGAATAATCATCAAAATGACTTACTTGAAGAGGAGATGAGCTGCTGGAATTTTGAGCTTCAAAAACCCCATTCTTTTTTGTATTTTCGGTGGAAGAAAAGAAATAAAAAAGATGATAGCTTTTTGCTTATTTCACCTTATTTTATTTCTTTTAATCACCTAACATGACCACATTTAATGCTCTTGTCCCCTTAGCTTTCCTTGACCGGCCAAACTAATTCCCATGGCCTAATTGCACATTTGGGACCTCCAATTTATAATCCATAGCTATCTGGCACCTTTAGCAAATAATATAGAACTTTCGCACTTACTGTAATTTAGTCTTTTTTCACAATTTAGCTCAAATTCGCTAAAATTAAGGCACCAAAATTTTCATGCATCCTTATAAACATGTTATAACACATAACATAACATGAAAATAATTTTCTCTCACCTCGAATTAGTGATTCCGAGATCACTGTTCCGACTAGCCCCTAAATCGGGCTATTACATTAACAATATAAAATGACAAGGCAACCAATTTCGATTTAAAAATAATATTTATTTAAAAACATTGCATATCCAATATCTGGGCAATCTTATCGACTAAAACTTAACTAAACAATTAAGATTTACATGACAAGTACAAAAAAATCATTTGTATCGTCGAGCAGAATGTGTGCCACAACGGGGTGGTCGCCGATTATGAGACGAATTTCTTCTTTGTTCAAGCTATGGTTTCGGCTGCTCCTCTTCTTCGTATTCATCATCACCTCCACCCTTAGGTACATTCTGTGGTTCCGATCCCCCATCTTCTTCGCCTTCATCCGTGGTTGATTGTGGTGTGCTACTCAGTTGCCATCATGTCTCGTTCATTCTACGAACATGTGGTTGTGAATATGATCCACATTGGTAGAACAATGATCACGAGGGTGTTTGTGACACCATCGACATATAAGTATATTGTGTCCCATACACCGATGGTAGAAAATACGAACTTTTCATCGGTGCCGCAAACATAGTTGGAGTAGGAATTGTCGATGGCATCGGTGGGTAATATGGTGGGGACGAAGGTGGTGGTGCAAAAAAATACCTAGAGACGGCGTAGAAACAGAGAAATGTGGTGCAAGATGTGGTGTTTGTGTAAAAAGGACAGGGTTAGTGAAAGCACCAAAATAAGTTGAGCCATACTGACGGGTGGTGCAGCCATCAATGCCTCTTCTTATGTTGGTTTTGATGATGGACCCGCCTCGGCAGCTGCTCCAAACCTTAGATTCCTAGGTGCTCGTCGTGGCCTCCTCGTATGACATTGCCTACCCTTCGCCAACTTCAATAGTAGATATGGCTTGCCATGATGTCTAAACCATGACATGTACATCGGATCGCATGCTAATTCCCAAGCGATAATGAGTTCCCCAATTAGGTATAAAACCATATCTATGGTTCCAAATGTTGATTTATTGCGTGTGGATTGTAACCCAAATTTCATCGGTTCTCCCATGCAAGTCGATATTATATAGATCTTCGATGTCTTAGGGTGTTGGCGGAATCATTTGCCTAAACCCGAATTGCCGCATAACTTGGTCAAATTTGTGCATCTCCATCGTAGTGTACACTACCAATGGCACATTCACATGCCAAATGTTGGGATTCACCAAGAATTCGAACATGATGCATGCTTGAGTTCTCAAATTAGAGTATGGTGTCCATTCAAACTATAGTACAATAATAATTTCAATTATATATTTACTATTAATTTGTAAATCAACTACATTAATATTATATAATTGAAAATTTAAAAATACATACATCCGCTTCCGATTGTTGATCTAAGAGTAGTTGTATATCTTCAAGCTCTTTCGGTAGTCTCACGTAACTTGGCCCATGGTTCCACCTATTCAAATAATATGTTAATACAAAATTATAAAATTTTTATTATGGATGGTATATTATTAAATGAATTTTACCTTGTTACAAGTGAGAATGTATAATGGTAGTCAACTCAACGACATAAAAAAGGCAACTAATACCACGCTCATGATTGCAGTAGTAGCATGCAACCACCGTTTTTAATTTTGTGTGGTTGTGTCACCTGACACATCTCCTGGTACAACGTTGCCAACATGGCTGACCCCCAATTGAGTCGGCCCGCTTCTTTAAAGCCCATGAGTTTTAGCATCCGCCTTAAATGGACAAGATTTCACGATTTATCGGGCATTAGGAGACCCCTGATGATCCTAAGGATGTACGCCCAAGTGTGTTGTTCTCTTTCAACTTCACTCGATTTTGTATTGAACCCAACAAAATTTCTTTTCAACCAATTCATATCTATCCGACCTCTAAAAATCGTGTCTAGAACCCTCCCTAAAAGTTTCTCGCATACGTCTCTCCAATCGGTAGTGACAACTAACCTAGTCACTACCGGCCCACCCAACGATAACCCGAGTTGTAACTACACATCCTCGAGTGTGATAATACACTTGCCGCATGGAAGATGGAATTTGTGTGTCTCGGGTCTCCATCTTTCCACCAACATGCTTACGAGTGTGGGGTCCAATTTATGCCTTCTACCCATATGAGCCATGTGCAAAAAGCCCGCATCTCTCAAGTATGGTTCGATTAAAGACGATGGATGAGCGAATAGATTGCGAATGTACGTCTCCAAAATTCGATCTTCTAGCTTATAAAAAAATGCAAAATCTTAAATTTCAATATAACAACAAAATAATTAAATTAGATTAGATTAAAAATAAAAAAAAATTCTTACAATTTGCAATTGAATGGCCGAAATGTGCTTGCCATCCAAACGAATAAGAGAATTTGCCATTAATAATTTCAATAAATACAAATGAAAAACATAATACAAAATTAATTAAAAAAACCTTAATACAATTTTAATAAAAAAAATGACAAAGAATTGAATGAGAATTAAGAGAGAATTGAGAGAGGATTGAGAATGAATTGAGAGAGAGTTGAGACTGAATTGAAAATGTGGGAAATTTGGGGTTTAAATAGGGAAAATAAGTTACCGTGAGGGGGAGCTGTTGGAATTCGATCGTTGCGATTAGCCATTAGGGAAAACGCATCCAATTGGATGCGCTTTGATGACTGAACAGGAAAACGCGTCCAACTGGAAGTGTTTTCCTGCCAAATTCGCTAAAAATGCGTCCCTTATCTCTTCAAAATCAGTCTAATCCAATACTTTTTCCAAAAATTGGCATTTTTGGTAATTCACCCTATGTGATGAGTGTAGTTAAAAAGAATTTTTTTCGAATTTCGAGTTCGAATCGAGATTAATTTTCAAATTCGAATAATTCGAATAATTCGAATAAACCTAATACCAAACTATAATATTTTACATTTTTACGCTAAAACCTTTTACTTTTCATTCAATACTTTTACTTCCTCCACTTTGCCCCAAAACTTTTACTTCCCTCCCATCCCACCCCCCATCTACTCCAAGCCCATTTTTCCTCCAATTTTTTTTTGAATATTTTTTCCCATTTACTTTCCCCTAAAATTTTACTCATTTAACCTTCAAAACTTTTTATTTTCTCCCAAACCTTTTTATTTTTCCCTAAACTTTTACTTTTCATCTTTTACCCTCAAATAAAAAATCATAAAAAAAATCTCTAAACCTAAATAACAATAATTTTATTTATATATATTATTTATATTATTAAATTGAATTTCACATTTTATACTATTTATATTATTGAGTTGTTTAATCGTATTAAATTTTTATAAATTTCTGTTAAAATTAAATTATTAATGATACCATAAAATATTCAAGTTAAAATTTTAAGTTGGTATCAATTTCACATTTTTTCTTTAAGAGAATTTTTATTAAAAAATTATATTTTTTATATTTAATATATTTTTTTTTAATTTTAAAATAGATACTGATAAAAATAATTAAAATAATTAAAATAACTAAGCAAATAAAGAAGATGAAAATTAATTAGAGGCACAAATTTGATAACCGTGGATTTTACGGTGGATTCGATGGATCAAACACTCACAGCTAGCGATGTTGTTTTCTCTTTCCCAAGCGACACGAGACGAGTTATTTTTCCATTCTTTGAGTTCTTTTCTAAAAGCCATCGAGAAATCTAAAGACAAAAACAAAGAAGGAAGAAGAACAAAGGAAAAAGGGCTTGGCTCGGCTGCCATTCTCATTCTTCTTGCTCTCCATTTCAAAGCTGTTGTATGTTCTTTTTGGGTAAGCTATCTTTCTAAATTCCCTTTTTTACTTCTAAGAAATTGATGTAAGTGATTTAAAAATTAAAAATTAAAAATAAAATTGAAATTTGTGCTTTATTTCACCTGCAGCGTTTGGGATCCACTGCAGCACAGTTTATTTGTATCTTAGAAATTTGAATTGTTCCATCAATCTACTTAAATATCTTTTGCTATATTTTCTAGGTGTTTCATTTACTATATATTTGTATCCTACAAAATTCCCTTTTCCCTCCTATATAAATGAGGATGTAACCCTTAAAGAATACATCCATATTAAGAACGGGTTGTTTCACTTGAGTGTAAATTTAGTGTTATAATGTCAATTTGGAATAGTAAGCTGACTTATCTTGTGTTCCTGAAAACTACTGGTTTGAAGTTTGATGTCTTATTCTTATGGTGGGATGTGAATCCAGGATGTCGATTCGGAGTGTCTATACTTCGAATCTGTGAAGACATTATATATATAAATGCTGTACGTGTGTATTATATTTGATTTCTTTCAAATACTATCTGGATGCGTGTAGTATTTTAGGTTGCTATATCATCTATTTTGCATCTTTTAGGTGATTTTTCTGTTTTGTTTTGGTGTTATATTTGCAGTCTCTTGTTAAAACCATTTTGCTAACCTAATAAAACTCCTTTGCTAACCTAAGAATCAATATCGGAACAAGGGATAAATTGGATGGAATTAAAGACTATAGTTGATTAAATTATAAACTTAATTCTTTAAGCTTTGATATTTCATACTAGATTTCATGCTAATCCATTTTACGATGCTGTTATGTTGGACACATTTTGCTGAAATATCTAATGTTAGATGTTTTATCTTGTGAAGTTTAAGGAGCTAAGCTTATATTATTTCTATTCTTTTTATAATGTTATGTCTTCTAGCTTTTATCACTACAGCAATATGATTCAATATGTAGATCCTTATCTAAGCCTTTTCCAAAACCCTGCAATGAAGCACAGGTTACTTTGCTAGTTATTCATGATACAAGTACACATGTATATTTACAAATATTTTTGTACTGAACCAGAAAACCAGAAATGATATGCCCAAACCACTGTTACTGATGCATATAATGCTTTTTAAGAAAGCCAAAACATTTTTTGTTGGGGTACTAACAACCTTGATAAGAAGTCTTGAAACGTAATTTTTTTTCTGATTCTTTTAATCATATAAATTGCTAATTTTTGTTTCCTAATAGCACATCATCAGCAATAGGCAGTCAGTCATGGAGTCAAGCAGAGCGAGTGAGAAAAAAAAGCTGAAACGTAAAGAGGTAAAATTATAACTTAGGGGATTTTATTTCTGTTTCTTCATTAGCAAAGTAGGACCATTATAAAAATGATGGTTTTTTTTTTTTTTTTTCAATTGGCTATCATAGAATAGATACTAGAGAAAAAGAAAGCAGCAGACCAACTCCTCAAAGCCGCTTCTGCCCAAATTGACCATCTTACTTCTTTCCCTTCCTTTTGCTATTTCAACAAAAATGGTAATTCTTGATCACCCGTTTTCCCATCTATTTTCAGGTAAATGAAATTACTTATGTTTATAAAAGAGTTGACAATGTTGATTAAATCACTACTAGGCCTTTGTTTACGCTTGGAATCGGGGCGTGGAGATAAGCTCTCCAATTGTACGAAACAACACATTCAGAAACTCCTGAAGGTAACAAATTTATCCTGAATGTAATAATTTTAAATTGCAAATTCTCAATTCGATTTTTTCTGTTTTAATTGAAAGCTTTGATAGGCGAATATGATGGAGCCATATGGATCAGAGTGGGCAGTAGAAGAGAAGGTGAAGCGGAGGGAAATGGTTGCTCCAGAAGCGCGCTATATATTCGTATATTGGAATGCCAATGAGATGATGGACAATGCATTCACTCCCTTGCTTGGTTTCCTACATTTCCGTTTCACTCTGGAAGAAGAGATACCCGTTCTTTATTTATACGAATTGCAACTGGATAGCTTAGTCCAAGGGAAAGGACTTGGGAAATTCTTGATGCAGTTAGTTGAGCTAATTGCTCAGGAGGTTTCTATACTTCTTTTCTTTCTAATGTCCTTGAATTTATTGTTTGTACCATTTTCATTGTGTTTAGTAGAATTTAGGATTATGTTTGCAATTGAATGCTGCTTTATACTCTATCAAGCTAAATTTGAAGTTCTAAGATGTGATTCTTTGCTTTGCTTTTCTTTTCATCTTTCTCTTAGAATCAGATGGGTGCTGTGGTGTTAACTGTTCAAAAATCAAACTCATTAGCCATGAAGTTCTATATAAGCAAGCTAAGGTAAGTTCTTCACTGTTTAAGGTTGTTGTTTACTTAGAGATGTCCCTCCTTGTGTAATTTAGTCTTAGTGGTTTTGCACTTGTGTATTATTTGCTGCAAGGATAAAATATGAGCAGCAAATACAGTCACACAAAAGGCGAAGAACAAATGAGCGATTAGGACAACTCAGTGAAACCGAAAGAAAGAACTAAATTGAGCACAATCAAGCTAAAAGAACAAAACAGTTCGATAAATCTTTGCTAAGGTTCTGGTTTCAATAAGCAATCCACGCCAAGCCTTATAATAAATCTAAGCAGTGCTGCATCTAGTATCTCCTTTGATGCCCTAGAATCAGGTTGTCACTTACATTGCCTTGCTTGGCTACAGTCTGTGATAATCCTGTTGCAGAAAATGACAAATCTAGACGACCAATTTATGTAAATGTTCCAAAAAGAGAGGTTTCTTTACCTTCCTATTTGGACCTGATGCATTTTTGAGCATGGACTATGGAGATGCATCGAAGAACAAAAGTTTAGGACCTAATGAAAGATTGACCATCTATTTTGGATTGAATATCTATTTATATACTTTAAGAATTAAGATGTATACAGCAAGCTACTTTTTGAGCGTATGTCTATGCGTGCAAATGGGAGAATGCTTTAGTTTTAGTTTTGGTGTTGCATTATTCTTGTACTTTATATGGTTGCAAACAATGAAATATATCAATTTTGTGCAGATATGTGGTATCAAGTATTTCACCATCCAGAGTTGATCCGTTGGTAGGACTTTGATTACATATGCATTATAATATGTTATACATGACTACATTATTGAGTAATTTTTAACCATTTTGCGCAGGTGGGAGTTGAAAAGAACTATGAAATTCTTTGCAAAACATTTGATCATGAAGCTAAAGCTATATTGGAGGTATATTCAGTTCAGTATAGGTACTATTATCATGTCATTTTCATCCTCAAAAACTTATTCACATGCATTTTGTAATGTTCAAATGTAAAATCCGCACATTTTCTCTAAGACTTGATATCAAGAACTGAACCCCAACTATTTGATTTACAATATTTTTTTTATCTATCATACCATTACCAAGCATGGCAAAAGATGTAGATGTCATGTCAGAGTTGCTTCCAGTACCATTTTACAACACTAAAAAGTGTTGGATTACATTGTTTATGCAGGACTGCTAGGAGGGTAGGGTTTATGGCTGCTTTTTCAGACTTAAAATTTGAAGACTAACAGGGAACATTGAATGGGAGGAAGATTGTCAAAATCACAAGCAATGATGAATACCGGGTACCCAACTCTTTTATTTCTGCAGCTATGCCCATATTTTCATTGAGACAGAGCACTTGTTTATTGAGGAACTGATTTACAGTGCATAAAGTAAATTGTTTTGTTTATGAATTTAAAACTAAAATTTAAGGGGAATGATTTAGTGGGAGAGTAATCTAGATTGGATTATAGGAGTGAGGTTGCAATTTGATGAGTGAGTTGAACTTAAATTATGTCTTATACTTGTTAATTTCTAGTGAATTACTCTCTGAAAAAAGTTCCACAAACGGGGGAAGTTTCTGAATTGCATAACTTAGCATTGGTGTCCATTTCTATTTTATAATTGTTAGTAAGTTCGATGATTCACAACAAAACAAAAATTTGGATGGCAAAATCAACAAATTCACAATAATGATGAAATTTAGTCTTTAAATATGTGATTTGCACTAAATCTTATTAGAAATTTACACTAAATCTTTACTTAATCCGAATAGAAAAGCTTTCCATGCAATAATTCTTAATTTATACCATTTAAAAATGTGATTTAATTATATCAAAAAAAAAATAAAAAATGCAATCAGTTCACAGCTTAGCAAATTTTTTATAGGTTAAATTTTGCTATTAGTTCTTGTACTTTACGAAAGTTATGAATTTAGTTATTATACTTAATTTGGTCATTTTTGGTCTTATATTTTTAAAATTTTTAAAATTTTAATCATTAACAAACGGTAATTGTTTAATTCATTAAGTTCTATTATTTCCAAAATTTGATTGGGCAATTTAGTCATTGTACTTTAATTTGGTCATTTTTGATCTCATATTTTTAAAATTTTTAAAATTCTAATCATTAGCGAAAGGTAATTGTTTAATTCATTAAATTCTATTATTTCCAAAATTTGATTGGGCAATTTAGTCATTGTACTTTAATTTGGTCATTTTTGGTCTCATATTTTTAAAATTTTTAAAATTTTAATCATTAGCGAAAGGTAATTGTTTAATTCATTAAGTTCTATTATTTTCAAAATTTGATTGGGCAAACATACTATTTTATGTCTAATGCCACGCTAGCTTGTTATTTTTACATTTTATTTATTAAAAATTTAATAAATAGATTAATAATTGACATTTGTGTCAAAATTAAAATTTTTAAATTCGAAAAATATAGGGACTTAGAATGATCTAATTGGAGAACAAGGACTAAATCTACAACTGTATGCATTGTACATGACTAGTAGTTGAATTTAACCAAACATATTTGACTGCTACTGTTTGGGTCATGATTAAAATTTTAAAATTCAAAAAGTGAAGGAATTAAAATGGACCAATTCAAAAAGTATATTAAAAATGACCGAATTGAAGCATTAGGATTAGGGATGATAATGGAGCGGGGCGAGAGCAAATATTGCTAAATCCACCACTATTTCACAGTTGGCACGCTTTGCTTCACCACTCGTCTCGCTCCTCTATGGATGTATTATTTTGAAAATCACTATCATCTCAATTGATGCTAGATACATCCATTCTCACCTCATTTCATTCTTCATTCCATTTCAATTTAATTTTTGCTACTTATTTTTAATACTTTCTATCTTTTTAAAGTAAAGTAAATATTTAAGCATAATTTTCAAAAAATATTTAAACATAAAATATATGAATTTTATTTCACAGTTGGCACGCTTTGCTTCACCACTCGTCTCGCTCCTCTATGGATGTATTATTTTGAAAATCACTATCATCTCAATTGATGCTAGATACATCCATTCTCACCTCATTTCGTTCTTCACTCCATTTCAATTTAATTTTTTCTACTTATTTTTAATACTTTCTATCTTTTTAAAGTAAAGTAAATATTTAAGCATAATTTTCAAAAAAATATTTAAACATAAAATATATGAATTTTTTTCTATATTATATATTATGTTATTACATTTTTACCTTCTTAATAGTTTATATGTAAGAATAAAATGGTAATTTTATATAGTGGAACGGGTTGGGATAAGGCAAGTAATTACCATGATTGTTTTATACCTACTATTCAAAAGAAAAAATCCATCTTATCGTACCTCTCATCCACTTTTCAAAAGAAAAAATCTGCTCAATTCAGAGCAGTTCAGTTTAGAATCCATCGAATGATTTGAATTTTCTATTCCTAATAGAGATTAAATCTACAACTTTTGTAAAGTATAAAAACTAATAGCAATATTTAACTTTTTCTAACACAAAATTCAAGAGTGCGTTTTTTAAATTGATTTTATATATTTATCAACTTCTCTAAATATCTTGTAAAAGAAACTCTAAATATTGTTTTTTAGATGAAGTTATGGTTTAAAATAAATTGTTTTTATTTATAATAAAATCTATTGTGAAAAAAAGTGAAGAATATACAAATAATTGCAGAAAAAGATAGCCTTCCTAAGAGTTAACTTGCACTGCTTGGGACCAAGCGAGGGAACGAAGGTCTTAAATTGCAAGGAAAAGAAAATTCTCAAAGACTTTTGTGCTTATGGACTAATAGTAGAAGCAAAAAACGTGTTTATTTTTTGAAAAATAAAAATAAACATCTGCTTCATTAATTTAAAAAAATTGTTCTCTTATTTAAAGCAATTTGAGATGTAGCGCTAGAGAAAATAATTTTGATAATGAAACTTAATATTATAATAATAAATAAGACATGAATTTTTGAATTTATTGATTACTTTTCTTTTTCAATAATCTCATTATAGGTTTTGATCATATCTATTCTTTTTGACATTATCCCTAGAATTACCCATAACCCCTTCTCAACTAATAAATAGGAGGATAATGCGCTTCAGTGTACTCGAACCCACATCCTTCTGCATTGATAACAATGTCATACCAGTCGAGCTAAGACTCAATCTACGTTTATTGACTACTTTTAAATAAAATAAAAGTTATTAATAACTCTTAAAATATAAACATATAAATGTATATTTACATCTTGATACATATATTTAAGTAACGTAATTGATTTGCCACATTTGTTGTGACAAATTAAGGTCTTTCCGGCACTTAACGAGCTTGTTTTCGAGTGTTTTTATATGTTTTTATATTGTTTTCGAATTTTATTATCTCAAGTATAATTTATGCAAAATAAGCGTTTTTACACAATTTTGAATAATATCATAACCTAATGGGCCACTATGAGTCTAGGGATGATTTAACGGCTTCATTTAGTATATAGGACACTAATTTTGTAACACCCCAAACCCGGCCAAGAAGCATTTTGAAAACGTTGCGGAAACATAGATAAAATACAATTATTTTTGAGAGGTTGTTTGATAAATCGATAATCGAACTAGTAATCTTTTAAAACAGTGACTTTTGAAAATATCGTTGAATATTTGTAGGAAAATTCAAGTTAAATTATTTATACAAGTTTGTTTAAAAATCCATTTGTTGATCAATTTTGGAAAACCATTATATAAGTTTTTAGAAAAATCCCCATTTTTAAACAATTTAAGCAAAATAATAAATATATCAACCATAAAGCAAATAATAAAATACTCCAGAGGCCTTATTACAACATAAAAACCCAAAATAGTAAATGAACGGAAATAGAAAACTAAATTTCAAAATGAAACACCATTTCTGAAGTATGGCCTCCACAGAGTCATCCATGGGCCCAAGTCCTCATTACGGAGCATTACCTACAGAGATTAAAAAGAAAGGGGGGTGAGTTACAAGAACTCAGTGCGAAATCCCCTTATCGTCATCCACTGGGCCTGAACCCATATAACAAAATTCTTGGGCCGAAGCCCATATAGCAATCATCTTGGGCCTAAGCCCTTTTACAAAACAATCTTAGAATGAAGCAAATGTATGAATGTAATGCAATCCCAAACCAACCTAATAATCCATCCGCTACACACCACCCGTACCATCCAACACACCTGTGGGGATCTTTTGTCCACCCACCCCGCCATCACACCAATCATAGGCATTTAGCCATTTATATCAAATTCGAATTGTGGACAAGCCACCAGAATAACAGAATATACGTGGCTTAGCCACCATACAAAATGTGACAATCAAATTGGCTCATTAAGCCATATGTCAAATTGGCCCATTAAACAATATATCAGATCGGCCCACAAAACAATATATATCAAATCGGCCCATTAACAATACATCAGATCGGCCCATTAGGGGCATTTTCGTAATTCGGCCCATAAGGGCATTTCGGTAAATCGGTCCATAAGGACATTTCGGTAATTCGGTAATCTTACCCACTAAGGATAATTTGGTAATCTCGCAACTCAGGGGTTTTTCGGTAATTTACCCTCTAACGGTATTATGGTAATTTCACAACCCAGACTTAACTACTAATTTGGGGCATAAAAATTGAAACTGTCCATCTGTGTCATACTGACTAAACTGACCATAACTCGGATTAGAAAACTCGAAATTTAGATCCGTAAATTTTCCTTGAAACTAGACTCATATATCTTCTTATGATAATTTTTCCAGAATTTTTTACTTAACCATTTAGTACAGTTTATTCCTTAAAGTTTCCCTTGTTTCACTGTCCAACGATTCTGACCTCTCTTATCTTAATTTCAAATATCTTACTGTACGGTTTTCATATGCTGCTCCCACTTGTTTCTATTAAAAATAGGTTCAATAATGAATCCATACATATTAATTATAACTCTTAATTTACTTTTTAAAATTTTATACGATTTTTCCAAGACAGAACAGGGAACCACGAAGTCCATCAGACCAGTCTCACTAAAATTAAGATATCTCAGAATATAAAATTCCTTTTCCTTCTCCGTTTCTTCCATATCAAAATAGACACAGTAAGCTTTAATTCGATATCTTATTCACTTTCTAAATCTCTTTCTCCTATTTTTCATGATTTTTCGAAATCACGTCACTGCTGCTGACCAAAACTGTTTCATTACAAAAATATGGTTACCACTATGAACCTACGCACGCCCGAGTGATCACGGAAGCCGGTTTCCGGTTTCCTTTGGTATTACGACCAAATCACAGAACATTTCATGCAAACAATCAGAGAGATGTGAGAACACACATCATTTCAAACATGTATTCGGAAGGGTACGGGATTACACACCTTATTTTGATTTCCTAAAGAACCACTCTCCGTTGATCCTAGAACAATACCAACCAAAAGTTAGCCTCGGATTTCCAAAAGATTCATACTCAACGCATTGCTTACACTTGAATCACTTACCACTATATCCGAAGAATTTGCAAATAGAATATATCGAGTGATTTCATCCCTAAAACATAATCGATTAGTCGAAACTTCAATCCGATTTGCAACATAGCCAAATGGAGATATAACGAAAAATCTGAAAATGAACCCCTTACCTTAATGATGATAGATCCGACTTCAATCGTTTGACTCAAGACTAGAGAGGGATCAACAAGAATGTCCTTTACGACTACACACTAGAACACTACGAAAGGAAAGATGATCACGCTTAGAGAGAATAGAAGAAATGATGTTTTCGGTTAAGAAAACCATCCCAAGACAAGGGCACAAAATTCGGCATGGAGAAAAGAAAAATACAATGATAGAATAAAGTCTCTTATCGATCTGATTAAGAAGAGTTTTTTCCCACACGATGGTGAACGAAATGATGAAGGAATAGGATGATAATGGGTTCGGCTATCAAAGGAAAAGAAGCAAAGATGCCTTGAGGGTTTCGGTCAAAACAAGAGAAAAAGATGCTCTTTTTTGGCTTTGGAGTTTTTCAAAGAGGGAAAAATTGGAGAAAGCAAAAGACACCAAAATGCTGAGGAGAAAACAACCTCTTCAAGGACCAAAAATTTGCAAATTCCTATAGAAAATTCGGCTATCACAAACCCCCCTCCAAAACCATTATCATCTTTTCCAAAAGATGAACATTAACCAATTAAAATCTTTCCAAAACACCTTCCACACTATATGCCAACATGTTCCCTTATCCTTCCTTTTCTTTCATTTCTTTCCCTCTTTTCCCTTATCTTCCTCCTTACCATATTCCTTAGCCTCCCTTCTAAAATTAAAAAGTCTTCCATACCATATTAAAGCCTTGGCCGACACTTACCTTATTAGTACAAAAATTTAATCCAAAATATTTGCACTTGGTGGGATTTGAACCTCTTCCCTTAAAGTCCTTCATGTGGCATCATATCCTCTTTACCAATTGCTCATTTATGCAAGCAAATTACTCTCTTATTTCCATAAGCGTTGATGCCACTTACTATCTCTCCTTAAAGTGCTTAAACACAAAATTTTTCCTATAACTTAACTTGAACCCGGAACTTCCTAAAAACCTCGTAACTCTCCAAAATCACCTTCCTAATAAGTCTAACTTAAAATAATGTCGTTCTCAAATTCCCATGAATTTTAAAACGCTTCTACGCTCAAGGTCCAATGGGCCCAATAGGTCCAATTCTACTAGGCCCAATTTTGGGATGTTACAATTTTCGAACTTAAAAGACGAAGGACGACTACAACATCGCGACACTGAGGAGTGGTGTCGCAACACCGGACTTCGAAGCCAAATTATTCCCAATCAAAAGGCAGTGTCAAGGCACCGGTCTTGTGGTGTCGTGATACCGAGCGACGATTAGAAATTTTAATTATGAGTATTTTAGTCCAGAAAATGAAATGTAATCAGATTTTTGGGCTGTTAATCAGCCCCAATTAGATTAGAACATAAACTTTATAAATAGGCCTGTTTAGCCTCATTTTAAGGGGCTTGGCCAAGTGAACCACTTAGTTAGTTTTATGTTTTTATTTTTATAATAGCCCGTTTTTAGTGAAATCAGAATAGTTGTTTTGAGACCACAAATCCTATATGTATATATTCATTTTATTATTATTTTAATATTTATGGGACTATATTAGGGTTGTGTTAAAATTTCGTCGAGAAATTTTGATGTTTCCATGCTTAATTAAGTCAAAAGGACTAAATCGTAAAAAGTGAAAAAGTAGAGTTCTAGTTGCTAAAGGTAACTAATGGCTATAGGACCTTAATATAAGAGTACTTAGGTGGTAATTATACCATTTTTGTGTTAATGGACATTTATGAGTTTGGTTTTATGGAAATTATTAAAGTTTTTAAAGGGTATAATGGTAAATAGGTAATTAAGGTTAAAATTAATAAAAAATCCATTTTATTTCATTCATCTTCTTCCTCCACTGAAATTGAAGAATAAAAAACAAATTTTGGGCTTTTAAGCATTCGATTAAATATCTAGCTTGTATGTAAGTGATTTTTTGTCTCGTTTTTAATGATTTTTATGTTTTCGGGATCGTTGTAGCTTAATCTTGCTAGCCCAGGGATTAATTTGCAAAATTGTTAATGGGTTAGGGTTTTGCCATGAATGTATTCATGTGATTTTTTATGTTTGATGGAAGAAAATGAATATTTGTTGATAAATAAATAACTTTTGTAAAGTGATTTTTGTTGAAAATGTCAATTAGGGATTTATTTGTAAAATGTGTAAAATACATGGTGAAATTGTAAAACAATGATTTTTATGAGTTGCTATGGGATTATATTGAATTCGGCTAGCATAGTAAGTGGATGAAATTGCATGAATTTCAATTTATAGGCTTAAGGACTAATTTGTAAAGAAATCAAAATAATAGGGGCAAAAGCATAATTTTTGCAAATGTATGAATTTTGGATTGAATTGAATAGAATGAATATTAAACAGATTGAATTTATCTATTTAGAGCAAGTTAGAGCTCATACGGATTTAGATCGGGGTAACGATAAAGCTTCGGATTACTCGACTCTATTTCTACGCCTTTATCATCGAGGTAAGTTCGTATATTGTGTAATGTTTTAATGCTATCTTTTGAGCTATATATAAATTCTTAATTGTTATGTAATTAATTAATGTAATCCAACGATGTTACGACGACTATCGAGTCCGATTTGAACCTTAGAAATTCGTAGGATACAAATGACATGTCATTAGGGTTTTCATGTTTTGGGTGCTGGTTTTTGAATGTCCTACCGATGGCTGAGGTCCTGCATTTGTTGCGAATACTCCACAGCTCGTGTGAGCAGCATCGTGTAGCTTACATTTCGACTCATAGCTCGTGTGAGCAGACCCATTTCACAGCTCGTGTGAGCAACGCTGTAAAGGAAAGGAAAATGTTACGACTATATGTTTAGCACACTTCGTGTGAGCTTTCCCGTGTATCCGATGATATTCTAAACGGTTCAACAGGCATGAATTTGAAAGGAAATGGTAAGTGTTCAATATGAACCAAGATATGTATTTATGAAAAAGATTGAAATGGTGAGTTACATGGAAAATATGTTATGTTATGGAAGATGATAAATCAAATTGAATTATGTTCAAGTGTAATGGTTATCTATGTTAAATTCATATGAATTATGTTCAAGTATGCTAACATGTGTTGTTGTTGGTGCTTAGGCTTGTGCCAAGCTATTGGTTGGATTATACCATGTTAAATTTTAATGTTATGTAATGAAATGGTAAGTTATGTTTTATGTTATACGAACTTACTAAGCATTATATGCTTATATAGTTTTCTTTCCTATATTTTTATAGATAATTGAAAGCTACCTCAGTTTGGAAGCTCGTCGAAAACCTATCACACTATCTCAAGGATATATCGGTAGATTTTGATGTTTTGGTCATGGTTATAATGACATGTATAGGTGGACTTGTATTAATGATTTGGTTGTTATGTTTGGCATGTATATATGTGGTATTATGGTTGGTGAACTTTTGGTATGTTTGATTGTGACTTGGTACATGGTCAATTGTGCTATGGCTTGGTATGGAAGTAGGTAGTTGTGTGTGGTTGATTCATGCATAAATATGTTTATGTTTAGGTTGATTTGATGGTTTGTGATTGAGGTGCCTTTTGGCATATTGGTTGTTTGGATAAATGACCTATTGAATTGGTTTTATTATGCATGTTTTAAGTATGTTTTAAGGTTTGATTGTATGTGCAAATGGCTTGTAGGTGTGTTCTTGAGTTGGGTGAAAGAAAGGGCTTGAATTTGGCCTATTTCTTGTCCACACGGCTTAAAACACGGGCGTGTGTCTCAGCCCTGTGTGACATACGACCATGCGACACTTTCGTGTGTCCCCTGTAGGTTTTAAAGGGTTGCAAGTCAGGCAGTTACATGGCCCAGCACACGGCCTGACAAATGGGCGTGTGAGGCCATTTTGAGAGTTACACGGCGTGGCACATGGGTATGTGGCTTGGCCGTGTGACCCAAGTCAGTCAGAGAGTTACACGGGCACGGACACGGGCTGGGACACGGCCCTGTGTCCCTATTTCGAATGTTCACACATCCTGAGACATGGGCGTGTGTCTCAACCGTGTGAGTCACACGGCTTGGCTACACGACCGTGTGACCCTTGGAGTGTGAAATTTTCTATCTTTTTCCATAAAGTTCTAAATTTTTCCAATTTAGTCTTGAATCATTTCTAAAGTGTTTTTAAGGCCTTGAGGGCTCGAATTAGGGACGACATGCATGTGTTTGAGTGAATTATGTTATGATTTATGAAATGTTTGGAATTGAATGTTTAAAGTTAAAATTTTATGATAATGTTTCGTAACCTTATTTCAGTGATGGATACGGGTTAGGGGTGTTCTATTTTGTGGTATCAGAGCTACGGTTTAGTCGATTCTCAGACTAAACATAGCGTGTACCAGTCTAGAAATACATGTCATTATATAACCTGTGATAGTGTGATAACTCCTAACCTGTTTTGAACTATGCTTTCATATAAAATTGTCATTCAACCGGGCTGACTCCAATGAAGTAGAGAGTAATACACAAGCATCTGTCCACGAGGCAGCATCGAGTGGCACTAGGCCCATATCTGAGGGCTGAGGAGGAGAGGCTAAAGAAGCCTTCTTCCAAATGATGAACGAATGGTTTACCGAGTTCGTACGAACGAACCCGATGGCTCAACGACCTCCACCCCCACTTGTTCCCCAACTTGTCCCCGTAGTTCCTTAGGGTTTGGAACCAACACGAGCAAGCAAGCCTCTGATTGATAAGATACGTAAGTATGGGGCTGAAGAGTTGAGAGGTGTAGCTGAAAATGATCCAGAGAGAGCCGAGTTCTGGTTAGAAAAGACTATCAGGGTTTTTGACAAATTATCTTGTACGCCGGCTGAATGTATGGAACACTCTAGTTTCTGTTGTGCCAAGAGATCAGATTGATTGAGAGTTTTTCCAGGCAGAGTTTCGAAAGAAGTACGTGAGTCAAAGGTTTCTTGATAAGAAACATAAAGAATTTCTTGAGCTGAAATAGGGATGGATGTTTGTATCTAAGTATGGGAGGAAATTTGTACAACTTAGCAAATATGCTCGAGAATGCATACCAACAAAAGCCGTAATGTGCACTCGATTTGAAGACAGACTAAATGAAGTTATAAAGTTACTTGTCGGGATTCTTGAACTAAAAGAATTTATGGTTTTAGTTGATAAAGCACACAAGGCTGAAGAGATTAGTAAAGAAAAAAGAAAAGCCGATTTTGAAGCTTGTGATTCGGGAAAATGACATTTGGGAAAGTCATATTCATCACCTTCGGAATCAAAAGAGTATCATAGTCGTACTTCAGCTTCGATAGGTTATTCTGGAAAGGATCTTGGTCAACAACATTCGAGTTTGAAACCTCAGGCTACGTCTGTAGCAAGTGTGGGTAGTGTCAAGGGAAACCGGCTTGAATGCTAGGAATGTAATAGACGACACTTCGGTGAGTGGAGATTGAAAGACGAGTCTTGTTTCAGATGTGGTTTGTTTGAGCATTATCTCAGAGATTGCCTGGAGAGGTCAGAGAAAGGAAAGGCTCAGATTGTTCGACTGAGCAACACTACTGCGAGAGGTAGACCACCTCGAAATCCTGGAAATGCGGTCAATAGCCGTAGTGGAACAAAAGACTCAACTATGAGGTTTGAGGCACGAGCACCAGTTAGAGCTTATGCGATCCATGCACGAGAGGAAGCTTCAGCGCCAGATGTTATCACCGGTACATTTTCTATCTTTGATACTGATGTTACTACTTTGATTGATCCAGGATCAACATATTCGTATGTATGCACAAATTTAGTGTTAAGTAAGAAATTGACTGTTGAGTCCACTGAATTTGTGGTTAAAGTAATGAACCCCCTAGGTTAGTACGTGTTAGTTGATAAGGTTTTGTAAAAACTATCCTTTGATGATTTGAGGTTGTAACTTTCTGGCCGATTTGATGCTATTACCGTTTGATGAGTTTGACGTAATTTTGGGTATGGATTGGTTTAATCTGCATGATGCCGTTGTGAACTGTAGACAAAAGCTTATTGTGTTAAAATGTTAGAACGGTGAAAAGCTTCAGATTGAATCAGATAAAGTGGATAGTATGTGTAATGTTATTTCAGCTACGTCAGCACAGAGATGTGTTAGAAAAGGCTATGATGCGTATCTGTTTAATATTTGATTCTAGAGTTTCTGAGTTGAAGCTAGAATCAGTTCCAGTGGTATGTGAGTATCTAGATGTGTTTCCAGAAGAGTTACCTGGGTTACCGCCGATCCGAGAGGTCAAGTTTGCTATTGAGTTAGTGCCGAAAACATCTCCGATATCGATAGCTCCTTACAGAATGGCACATATAGAGTTGAAAGAATTGAAAGCGTAGTTGCAAGAGTTGTCAGATAGGGGTTTTACTCTGTAACACCCTTAACCCGTATCTGTCACCGGAATAGGGTTACAGAGCATTACTAAAATTTACATATTAATTACAATTAAATTGTATCATTTACTATTCATATCCAAAATCAATCATATTGTCCCTTGTATGGGCCCTCGAGACCCAATATACATGTTAGAATCAGGTCAGGACTAAACCGGAAACTCAGAGAATTTTTTGCGAAATTGCAAAATTTTTCTTAGGTACAGGGGACACACGCCCGTGTCTCAGGCAGTGTGGGCAATCGATGTGAGGCACACGGCCGTGTCCTAACCCGTGTCCTTAACCGTGTAACTCTTTGACTTGGATCACACGGCCAGCCACATGCCCATGTGCTAGGCCGTGTGGACAATTTAATTTTCAAAAATTAAGTGCAGGTTTTACACAGCCAAAACACACGCCCATGTGTTGGGCCCTGTGTCTCACACGGCTGAAACACACACCCGTATCTCTGCCTGTGTGACCAATTTCTATCATTCTGTTTCTCAATTTTTAAGATGCAGGGGACACACGGCCAAACCACATGCCCGTGCACATGGCTGTGTGTCATACACGGTTGAGACACACGCCCGTGTGTCTACCTGTGTGGACAAAAATAGGCCATTTCCATGGCCACTTTTCTCACCCAAATTGTCTTCAACCTACATCAGTACTTGCATATATATATACCAATCCATTCAAGACATTAAAACCAAACCAACATTAACATTATGCATAATATATCATCACATGTATTTATGTACTTAAACTTACCTTTTGTAAAACATATATGTTTACCATAATTCAATCTAACCATACCAAGCACACATATATTAATCATTATATAACCTCATATATATATACACTAAACATACCATTACTAGCCATTCCAATGGCTAGATTACAAACAACCATTTACATGCCAACATTGGCCAAGTTAGCCTATACATGCCATTATACCAAAATAAGTTTGCTATTTATACCAAAATGAGCTGAAGGATAGTGTGATGATGCTTCGACCGATTTCCAACCTTTACGAGCTTTTGAGCACTATAAAACAGAGGAAAGAAAATTGAGTAAGCATTTCAAATGCTTAGTAAGTTCGTATAATAGGAAATTAACTTACCAATTATGTTCATTTAAAACAAGCACTCATAGTACATCCAAATCAAAGAAATCAATAACCTAATCACACATAAATCCTCATCAAGCATGTTAGTTATATAGTTCATATAAATACTAATAAATATGGATGAGCTCATCAATGTCCATTTCCACATACATGTATTTATCATTTCGAATCTTGAAGGAACATGTGTATACCATACTTTTGCATGTCAAATATTCTCATGGTATTTCATTTTAGATTTATATTATCCTTTACCAGGACGTTACCTGTTGAATCATTTGAAAACTCGATGAATACTTGGGCAATACACTCAAGGTTTACAATATGATAAATCCATCAACTCATATTCAGGAGTGCTTATAAAGCACATAAATGAGAAATTTATCCGGGCTAAAACAAGAAGCTCAATAGAGCAATATTTAGGAAGCTCGTATGAGCCTATAACGGGTAGCTCCGAAGAGCCAATAATCAGGGAGCTCCAGATAGCCATATATCGGGAAGTTCAAGCGAGCCATATCGGGAAGCTCACATAGAGCCAATTAACATGAAGCTCACGAAGAGCTGTAATCGAGAAGCTCATAAGAGATAAGGTGTGTCCACAACACATGTAGGATCACAACCTATCGGGACGCTCCGAAGAGTTATAACGGGAAGCTCACAAAAACCATATATCGGGAAGCTCATGAGAGCTAATAGCAGGACGTTATTTTGAGCTATGGTGTGTCTACAACATATGCAAGACCACAACTAATATAGGGGCCCAGTATCCAATCGAATTTCATGTATTCAAACGAGATTTAATAATTACTGGTCATTATCAGAATTATGAATTTATTTCCTAAACATACCAAATTTAGAATTAAACATTCACATATACAACATTTCACTCAAACATGTAAATATACACAATTTAGTTACATGAACTTACCTTGATACTTGTTTGTTTCGAGAATCTACTAATCCGACACTTTGTTTTCCTCGATCCAATTCAGTACTAGGTCTTTCCGAATCTATATAAATGAATTTAACATCAATCTAATCCATTTCATACTCAATTTAATTCAATTCACATCCTAGGAAAATTACCAATTTACCCCTATACTTTCAATAAATGATGATTTCATCCCTAAGCTCGAAAAATAAAATTCATGCAATTTAATCCTTATTCCAAGCCTAACCGATTTTTACATATAACATTTACAGTCCATGTGTCTCACAAAAATTATAAATTTTCCATGAATTTTACATCTTTTCAATTTAGTCCCTAAATCACAATTTCATGAAAATTCACTTTACAAAAGTTGTTTATCTATCAACAACCTTTCAATTTCTACCATAAATTTCAAAATTTTAGCATATACATCCATGGCAAAATTTTAATACCTTTATAACTTTGCAAATTGATCCCCAAAATAGATAGATTAGGTTGTTACGATCTTGGAAATGTAAAAATTACTAAAAACGGGACATGATTACTTACCCAATTAAGCTTGCTTGAAGTTCTTTCTCTTAGCTAGGGTTTCCATAAAAGTAATTTGGGGAGGATGATGAAATAAGCTGATATTAGGCTATTATCATCTTTATTTATTTCAAATTCCAATTTAGTCCTTTTCTTTTTTCTAATTTTCCATGGATGAATCATCATAAATATCTACTAACTTCTCTTAATGGTCTAATTTACCATATAAGGACCTCAAGTTTTAATTTCCATAGCTATTTGATACTTATAGCTACTAGAACTCAACTTTTGCATTTTATGCAATTTGGTCCTTTCCATAATTAAACATGTAATCGGTAAAATTTTCTTAGCAAAATTTTCATATAACATTCCTATCATAATGCAGACTATGCAATAATATTAAAATAAATT
Source organism: Gossypium sturtianum (assembly GCA_025698515.1). Classification (NCBI taxonomy): domain Eukaryota; kingdom Viridiplantae; phylum Streptophyta; class Magnoliopsida; order Malvales; family Malvaceae; genus Gossypium; species Gossypium sturtianum. The sequence goes on from CM046953.1 coordinate 73,580,348, forward strand.
TTCTTTCTGACTCAGATATGTGGTCCCGAAACCACTGTTCCGATTTCACTGAAAACGGGCTGTTACATGCTCAACCTAGTTTTTCTCCTTGAGGTGCACCTATTCTGTTTGTTAAGAAAAAAAAAGGCGGATCAATACGATTATGCATCAATTATCGAAAACTGAATAAAGTTACGATCAAGAACAAGTATCCATTGCCGTGTATTGACGATCTATTTGATCAGTTGAAAGGAGCAACAGTGTTTTCAAAGATTGATCTTCGTTCGGGTTATTATCAGTTGCAAGTTAAAGACTCAGATGTGCCAAAAACCGCGTTCAAGACCAGGTACGGACATTATGAATTTCTTGTGATGCCGTTTGGATTGACTAATGCACTTGCAATATTTATGGATTTAATGAACAAAATTTTCAGATCGTATTTAGACAGATTCGTCGTGGTATTCATTGATGATATCCTGATTTATTCACGAGATGAGATAGATCATGCCGAACATTTGAGAATTGTTTTGCAAACTTTGCGTGAAAAGCAATTATTCACTAAGTTTAGAAAATGTGAATTCTGGCTTCGGGAAGTCGGATTTCTAGGGCATGTTGTATCAGCCAAGGGCATCAGAGTTAATCCGAGCAAAATTTTAGCTGTTGCTGATTGGAAGCCTCCGAGAAATGTATCTGAGGTTAGAAGTTTCCTGGGTTTAGCAGGATATTATAGAAGACTTGTTAAGGGATTCTCGATGATTGCTACACAATTGATGAGATTATTACAGAAAGATGTTAAGTTCAAGTGGTCTGAGAAACGTCAGCAAAGCTTCAATAATTGAAAGCATTGTTAACCAAGGCACCGGTGTTAGTTCAGCCTGGGTCGAGTAAAGAATTTGTGATTTATAGTGATGCATCGTTAAATGGATTGGGCTGTGTTTTAATGCTAGAGGGAAAAGTGGTAGCGTATGCTTCTAGACAGTTAAAGTTGCACGAAAAGAATTATCGGACGCATGATTTAGAGCTCGTAGCAATTGTTTTTTTTTTTTTGAATTTGAGACAGCGTAGATGGCTCGAGCTATTAAAAGACTATGAGTTTTTCATTGATTATCATCCAGGAAAAGCTAATGTAGTTGCTGATGCTTTGAGTAGAAAGTCTCTGTTTACTTTGCGAGCGTAGAATACGCGATTGACGTTGTCTGGTGATGGTTCGATCTTAGCTGAGTTGAAAACTAGACCGATGTTTTTGCAGCAGATTTGCGAATCTCAAAAATGTGATGATGTGTTGGTAGCTAAATGGAAACGGATTGAATCAACTCATGATTCAGATTTTTAGATTGGCTCCGATGATAGTTTGTACTTCAAAGGAAGAATTTGCGTTCCAAGAAATTCAGATCTTGTTCAGAAGATTTTAAAGGAAGCTCATAATAATAGCTTATCTGTTCATCTTGGTAGCAATAAGATGTAAAATGATTTGAAACAAATGTACTGGTGGCCAGGTACAAAACGAGAGATTTCTGAGTTTGTATCGAGATGTTTAGTGTGTTAGCAAGTTAAAGCTGAACATTAGATACCTTCTAGTTTTTTACAGCCAGTGATGATTCCGTAGTGGAAAAGGGAGCGCGTCACAATGGATTTTGTATCGGGATTGCCTTTTTCCGCGCATTTTATTCCAGTGCATACAGATTATTCTCTTGAGAGACTAGTCAAGTTATGTAACACCCTTCACCCATATTCAATGCCGGAATAGGGTTACGAGGTATTACCGATCAATTCACAACACATATAGAATTCATTTATGCAACAATAAGAATTCATTCTCATAAATCATTCAACACAATCACATTGTCCCTTATAAGGGCCTACGAGGCCTTAAACATGCTTTAGAAATGGTTCGGGACTAAACCGATATCATACGAAAATTCTGGAAACTTAGAATTTTTTCATGTAAACAAGGGTCACACGCCCGTGTGAACAGGCTGTGTGCCTCACACGGTTAGTAGACACGCTCGTGTCTCAGACCGTGTGAAAACAGGGCATACATACTGACTTGGGTCACACTACTGACCACACGCCCATGTGTCTAGCCCGTGTACCCTTCGAAGTGGCCACACACGCCCGTGTGCCAGGCCGTGTGCTAGGCCATGCCAAAACTGTAGGGTATACTGACTTATGCAACACGGCCAAGTTACACGCCTGTGTGCTAGACCGTGTGCCAATTAGGGGGTGTACTGACTTGTACCATACGGCCAGTCACACGCCCGTGTGTGAGACCGTGTGGAGCATACGGACTTCAATTTAATTTCAACATCAGGGGACACACGACCGTGTAACATGACCGTGTGTCACACACGGCTGAGACACACGCCTGTGTCTCTGCCCGTGTGGACAAAAATTGGCTATTTACCAAGCCATTTTGCCACCACATTTGGTACACACCTTCACCTACACATATGGCACAAAAAAAAGCAAAATAGGCAATCCAAACAACCAAATCAACAATAATTCCTACCGTTTCATATAAACATTTCTTAGCCTAAATCTCAATCGTAAACACCATCTATTCTTTAACCATTTCCAAGTATCATTAAACACATTATAAAATGGCACTAACATATCTAATCAACATATACTAAACTTACATCATTTTGCTCCCAATTCACAAGCATAACACCAATTCCACAAATCTCATAATATAAACCATAAGCACACTTATATTTACAACCAAACTAAGAAAATTAAGCCAAATCTTATGGCTATAAATACAAACAAAACATAACCATTCACAAGTCATCTTAAATGGCAATATTCACCTTCAAAACATAAACAAAATGAACATAATCCTATACATGCCATATGACCAAACCAAGAGCTCAAAAGTACCAAAGTGATGGTCGGATAGTGTGACGTAATCTCCGACGATCCCCGAATCCGAGCTAGCTTTGAAATCACTATAAGACATGGAAAAATAAACAAAGTAAGCTTTATAGCTTAGTAAGCTCGTATGATATAAACTTAACTAATCACACATACATATTCATCAATCTAAACATATTATCATGAAATTCAAGATTACTAACACACCTTTCACATGCTTATTCATAAGGTTATATACAAACTTTGCAACTTCTTCGATTTTATGCTCATAATATACATATACATACCTGTACTAATCCATAACAAGTTCATACTTACACGGAATGTCGTTGAATACTCGATATCTCGCACACTAAGTGCTATACTCGATGTCTCGCACACTAAGTGCTATACTCGATGTCTCGCACACTAAGTGCTATACATAGCCGAAGCTATCTCAAATCGCACACTAAGTGCCATATTTAGCCGAAGCTATGTCGAATCGCACACTAAGTGCCACAAATAGCCGATTTGTCGTTGAACATAAATGTAGTCCCGTATATACAATTTATGCATTATCAAAGCATTAAAAGCATAATTATAACAATGCTTATTGCATACGAACTTACCTCGGATTCTAAAATAGTGAATCGAGTCGATTAGTCGATAACTTTATCTTTTCCCCGATCCAAGTCCGTATTCCGCTTTTCTTGATCTAATTATATTCAAAATTAACTTATTCAATCATATATTCATTCAATTTAATCCAAAATACACTTTAAAACACATTTACACTTTTGCCCCATAATTTTCACATTTTCACAATTTAGTCCTTATTTCACAAAATCAAAAATTAATGAAATTCAAGACTAACCCATGCTAGCCGAATTACCATAGTTCCCCTAGCAGCCAATAATTTTCATTTATTTCACATTTTAACCACAAAGTTTCCACATTTCACAATTTAATCCCTAATTTGCAATTTCACTAAAAATCACTTAACAAAACTTGTATAACTATCAATAAGAATTCATAATCTATCACCAACCATCAAAATACTCATGTATTCATCAATGGAAACATCTAAAATCTTTAATAGTTTTGCAAAATAGTCCTTGGGCTAGCTAGACCTAGTTGCAACGATCTCAAAAACATAAAAATCATTAAAAACGAAACAAAAATCATACCTAATTGAGTAAGAATAGTATAGCCGAATGAAACCCTAAAAATTTTGGCCTTTCTTCTCTTCAATTCACGACAATGAAGAAGATGGACACCAAGTTTTATTTTGTTTTATTTATTTTAGGTTTGTTATACTAATTACTATTTTAACCTTAATGATAATTCATTAATATCATCCAAATGATGTCCATCTATGTCCACTTATATTTCAAATGGTCTATTTACAACATAAGGACCTCCACTTTAATATTCCATAGCTATTTAATACCTTTAACTAATAGAACAACACTTTAGCACTTTATGCGATTTAGTCCTTTTTATCAAATTGACCAACCAAACGATAAAATTTCTTAACGAAATTTTCACACCATCATTCAATCATGCTGTAAACATTAAAATAATAATAAAATAAATATTTTGACCTTGAATTTGTGGTCCTGGAACCACTATTCAGATTTGACCAAAAAAGGGCTATTACAACTCTCCCCCTTAGGGATTTTCGTCCCCGAAAATCTTACCAGTGAATAAGTTTGGGTACTGTTTTCGTATAGCTTCCTCAAATTCCCACGTAGCTTCTTCAACCCCGTGTCGATGCCATAATACTTTTACTAATGTGATTCTCTTATTTCACAGCTCTTTGATCTCACGAGCTAAAATTCGAATCGGTTCTTTAGCATATGACATATCAGACTGAATTTCAACCTCGGTTGGGGAAATGACATGTGAAGGGTCGAATCGGTATCATCGAAGCATCGACACATGAAAAACATTATGTATTTTATCTAACTCAGACGGTAAATATAGTCGATATGCCACTGGCCCAACTCGCTCAGTAATCTCATACGGTCCGATGAATCGCAGACTTAATTTCCCTTTCCGACTAAGCCGTAATATCTTTTTCCACGACGACACTTTCAAAAACACTTTATCCCCGATCTGGAACTCAATATCTTTCTATTTCAAGTCTGCGTACGATTTCTGTCGATCCGAAGTTTCTTTTAAACTATCGCGAATTACTTTCACTTTTTCTTCAGTCTCTCTGATCAGATCAACCCCGTGAATCTTGTTCTCGCTAAGCTCAGTCCAGTACAATGGTGTTCGACATTTAAGACCATATAGAGCTTCGTACGGTGCCATCTTAATACTCGATTGGAAACTATTATTGTAAGCAAATTCAATCAGCGGTAGATATTTCTCCCAGCTACCTTCAAACTCAAGAATGCAACAACGCAACACATCCTCAAGTATCTGAATAACTCGCTCAGATTGACCATCCGTTTGCGGATAAAACGCAGTGTTAAAATGCGACTTTGAACCCAAAGCTTCTTGCAATTTTTTCCAAAATCGCGAAGTAAATCTTAGATCTCTATCCGAAACAATAGATAGGGGAATACCATGTAATCTCACAATTTCGAATATATACAACTCAGATAATTTATCAAGCGAGAAATCAGACGCACTCGAATAAAATGTGATTTGATTTCAATAATCATCAACAACGACCCAGATCGTATCTTTCTTTTTCGAAGATAAGGGCAAACCCGATACAAAATCCATTTTTAGTCTATCCCACTTCCACTCAGGAATCACAATAGGCTATAATAAACTTGACGGCACTTGATGCTCAGCTTTAACTTGCTGACAAATCAAACATTTCGAAACAAATTCTAAGATATCACGTTTCATGCCGTGCCACCAATAAAGTTGTTTCAAATTGTTATACATTTTCGTACTTCCCGAATGTACTGATAAACAATTACTGTGTGCTTCGTTTAGAATCTTCCGAATGAGCTCAGAATTTCTTGGTACACATATTCTATCACGAAACATCAAACAGTCATTAGGTGCTATTCGAAACTCTGAATCAGAAGTTGACTCACACTGAGCTCGTTTTGGTTGCAAGTCATTATCAAATTTTTGAGCCTCACAAATCTGCTGTAGAAATAATAGTCTCGCTTTCAACTCGGCTACTATCAAACCGTCGTCAGAAAAAGCTAATTGTGTGTTCAAAGCACGTAAAGCAAATAAGGACTTTCGGCTCAAAGCATCAACAACTAAGTTAGCTTCCCCGGATGATAGTCAATCACTAATTCATAGTCTTTTAGCAATTCTAACCATCTTCGTTGTCACAAATTCAAATCTTTCTGAGTCATCAGATATTTCAAACTTTTGTGGTCGGTATAAATATGGCATTTCTCACCAAACAAGTAATGACGCCAAATTTTCAATGCGAACACTATCACGACTAACTCTAGATTGTGCGTCGGATAATTCTTTTCATGCGGCTTCAACTGCCTCGAGGCATAAGCTACAACTTTTCCTTCCTGCATCAAAACACAACCCAAGCCATTTAATGATGCATCACTAAAAACTACAAATTCTTTACCCGACTCAGGCTGAACTAACACTGGTGCCTCTGTCAATAATACTTTCAACTGCTCGAAACTCTGCTGACATTTTTCTGACCACTCAAATTTTACATCTTTTTGAAGCAATCGTGTCATCGGAGTCGTAATCATCGAGAAACCTTTCACAAATCGTCTATAATAGTTGGCTATTCTAAAAAAACTACAGACTTCAGATACATTTCTCGAAGGTTTCCAATCTATAATCGCAGAAACTTTGCTCGGGTCAACTCGAATACCCTCGGCTGAAACTATATGTCCCAAAAAACCAACCTCTCGTAGCCAAAACTCACATTTGCTGAACTTTGCAAACAACTGTTTATCTCTCAAAGTTTGTAACACGATTCTCAAATGCTCGACATGCTCAGATTAATCACGAGAGTAAATCAAAATGTCATCAATAAATACAACTACGAATCGGTCTAAGTACGGCCTGAAAATCAGTTCATCAAGTCCATAAAAACAGCAGGTGCATTTATTAGTCCAAAAGGCATAACAAGAAATTCGTAGTGTCCGTACCTAGTTCTAAATGCAGTCTTTGGCACATCTGAGTCTTTAACTCGCAACTAGTAATAACCCGATCTCAAATCAATTTTCGAAAACACTGTTGCCCTTTTAACTGATCAAATAAATCATCTATTCATGGCAAAGGATATTTATTCTTGATCGTCACTTTGTTGAGTGGTCGATAGTCTATACACATTCTCATCATGCCATCTTTCTTTTTCACAAATAACACCGATGCACCCTAGGGAGAGAAACTCGGTCTAGCAAAGCCTCTATCTGTCAATTCTTGTAACTGAGCTTTCAATTCTTTTAACTCTGTCGTAGCCATCCTGTACGGAGCTATCGATATCGGCATTGTTCCCGGTACTAATTCAATACCAAATTCAACCTCTCTGATAGGTGGTAAACCCGGTAACTCTTTGGGAAATACATCTCGGATACTGTACACACAATCGATAATTGATTCAATCTTTGTTTCTGTCACTTTTGTATCAAGTACATAAGTAAGATAAGCTTCACACCCCTTTCTCACAAATCTCTGAGCTAACATAGCCGAGTTCACAACTGGCAAACCATTCAGATCATCTGATTCAATTCTAATAGTCTCATTATCCTGACATTTTAGTTCAATTGTCTTTCGTCTACAATTCACTATAGCATCATGCATCGTTAGCCAATCCATACGTAATCACATCAAATTCATCGAATGGCAATAACATCGATTAGTCGTAAAACGTAAAACCCGATACATTAACGGACAATTCTTGCAGACTTTGTCAACCAAAACACATTTGCCTAAGGGGTTCGATACTCTAATCGCAAATTTAGTAGACTCTATAGGCAAAGTCTTACTAGATACTAAATTCATACATATATAAGAATGAGTTGGTCCTGGATCTATCAATGTAATCACATTAGTATCATAGAGAGTGAAAGTACCGGTGATAACATCTGGAGATGACGCTTCTTCGCGAGCGCGAATAGCGTAGGCTCTAGCAGGTACTCTGGCCTCAGATCTCACTATAGAATCTCTCGTTATACCATGATTACCACTTGCATTTCCTACATTTCTTGGTGGCCTCCCACGAGTAGCTGTATTACTCGATCTTACATTCTGAGATTGATCTTTTTCATTTAGTTCGGGATAATCTCGGATAAAATGATCTCGCGAACCGTAACTGTAACAAGCTTTATTATTATTTTTCACCCATCACTCTCCAAAATGCCGTCTTCCACACTGTTGACACTCGGGTTTAACATCTTTCACATTGCAAACACTTGATACCGATGTAATTTGAGCTTTAGTGCTGGTATATTGCTTTCCACGATCCCGATTAGTATATCCCACTGAAGCTGTCGATCGGTTTAAATAGTCTCTGGAGTTCTTCGATGAGGACTGATAAGGTTTACACATTGATCTCTTCCTCGAGTCTCTTGCCTCTGAATCAGCCTTTCTCTTTTCCCGGCTAAAGTCTTCGGCTTTGGAAGCCCGTTGAACTAACACAACAAATTCTTTTAAATATAAAGTCCCAACCAAAAGTTTAATATCTTCGTTCAGCCCATCAAAAAACCTCTTGCACATTATTTCTTCAGTAGACACATACTCTCGAGCGTACTTGCTTAATCGTACGAATTCTCTTTCATACTCGGTTTCAGTCATGCGGCCTTTTTTTAATTCTAAAAACTCTTTATGCTTTTGATCCAGAAACCTTTGACTGATGTATTTCTTTCGAAATTCAGTCTGAAAAAATTCCCAGGTAACTCTCTCCCTCGGCACCACCAATACTAATGTATTCCACCACTGATACGCGGTATCTCTCAAAATAGATATAGCACACTTTAAACATTTAGCTGGCGTGCAAGAAAGCTCGTCAAACACTCTAATCGTATTTTCAAGCCAAAACTTAGCTCTCTCAGGGTCATCATCAACATTATCTCTGAACTCTTTAGCCCCATGTTTATGGATCTTGTCAACTTGAGGCTTATTCAATCTTAAAAGCCCGGCTCCTTGAGAAGCTACAGGTACAGGTTGGGGATTAGGAGGGGTGGAGGTTGTTGAGCAGCCGGGTTCGTACGAATATATTCAGTGAACCACTCGTTCATCATTTGGAAGAAGGCTTCTTTAGCCTCTCCTCCCTGGCTACCCGTCATAGGTCTATAATCAGATGGCGCTATCCCTTGCGCGGGAGTAGTCGCATTACTCTCAACCTCATCAGCTATAGCTCGATTGGGATCCATTACTATATGAAAACACAGTTTAAAACGTCAGGAGTCATCACACTATCACAGTTTATATATGGCAAGTATAGCTAGACTCTCACACACACTACGTTAGTCCTAGAATCGACTAAATAGTAGCTCTAATACCAATAAATGTAACACCCCTCACCCGTATTCAATGCCAAAATAGGGTTACAAGGTATTATCAGTCAATTCACAACACATATAGCATACATTTATGCAACAATAAGCATTCATTCTCATAAATCATTCAACACAATCACATTGTCTCTTATAAGGGCCTACGAGGACTTAAACATGCTTTAGAAGTGGTTCAGGACTAAACTGATATCATATAAAAATTCTGGAAACTTTGAAATTTTTTAAGTAAACAAGGGTCACGCGCCCGTGTGAATAGGCCGTGTGCCTCACACGGCTAGTAGACACGCCCATGTCTCAGGCCGTGTGAAAATAGGGTATACATACTGACTTGGGTCACACGACTGACCACACGCCCGTTTGTCTAGCCTGTGTACCCTTTGAAGTGGCCACACACGCCCGTTTGCCAGGCCGTGTGCTAGGCCATGCCAAAACTGTAAGGTATACTGAATTATACAACACGACCAAGCCACACGCTCGTGTGCTAGACCGTGTACCAATTAGGGGGTATACTGACTTGTACCACACGGCCAGTCACACAACTGTGTGTGAGACCGTGTGGAGCATACTGACTTTAATTTAATTTCAACACCAGGGGACACACGACCGTGTAACATGACCGTGTGTCACACACGGCTGAGACACACGCTCGTGTCTCTTCCCGTGTGGACAAAAATTGGCTATTTACCAAGCCATTTTGCCACCCCATTTGGTACACACCTTCACCTACACATATGGCACAAAAACAAAGCAAAATAGGCAATCCAAACAACCAAATCAACCATAATTCCTACCATTTCATCTAAACATTTCTTGGCCTAAATCTCAATCATAAACACCATCTATTCTTTAACCATTTCCAAGTATCATTAAACACATTATAAAATGGCACTAACATATATAATCAACATATACTAAACTTACCTCATTTTGCTCCCAACTCACAAGCATAACACCAATTCCACAAATCTCATAATATAAACCATAAGCACACTTATATTTACAACCAAACTAAGAAAATTAAGCCAAATCTTATGGCTATAAATACAAACAAAACATAACCATTCACAAGTCATCTTAAATGGTAATATTCACTTTCAAAACATAACCAAAATGACCATAATCCTATACATGCCATATGACCAAACCAAGAGCTCAAAAGTACCAAAGTGATGGTTAGATAGTGTGACGTAATCTCCGACAATCCCTGAATCCGAGCTAGCTTTGAAATCACTATAAGAAATGGAAAAATGAACAAAGTAAGCTTTATAGCTTAGTAAGCTCGTATGATATAAACTTAACTAATCACACATACACATTCATCAATCTAAACATATTATCATGAAAGTCAAGATTACTAGCAAACCTTTCACATGCTTATTCATAAGCTTATATACAAACTTTGTAACTTCTTCGATTTTATGCTCATAATATACATATACATACCTGTACTAATCCATAACTGTATTAATCCATAACAAGTTCATACTTACACGGAATGCCGTTGAATACTCGATATCTCGCACACTAAGTGCTATACTCGATGTCTCGCACACTAAGTGCTATACTCGATGTCTCGCACACGAAGTGCTATACATAGCCGAAGCTATCTCAAATCGCACACTAAGTGCCATATTTAGCTGAAGCTATGTCAAATCGCACACTAAGTGCCACAAATAGCCGATTTGTCATTGAACAAAAATGTAGTCCCGTATATACAATTTATGCAATATTAAAGCATTAAAAGAAAAATTATAACAATGCTTATTGCATACGAACTTACCTCGGATGCTAAAATAGTGAATCGAGTCGATTAGTCGATAACTTTATCTTTTCCCCGATCCAAGTCCGTATTCCACTTTCCTTGATCTAATTATATTCAAAATTAACTTATTCAATCATCTATTCATTCAATTTAATCCAAAATACACTTTAAAACACATTTACACTTTTGCCCTACAATTTTCACATTTTTTACAATTTAGTCCTTATTTCACAAAATCACAAATTAATGAAATTCAAGACTAACCCATGCTAGCCGAATTACCATAGTGCCCCTAGTAGCCCATAATTTTCATTTATTTCACATTTTAACCACAAAGTTTCCACATTGCACAGTTTAATCCCTAATTTACAATTTCACTAAAAATCACTTAACAAAACTTGTATAACTATCAATAAGCATTCATAATCTATCACCAACCATCAAAATACTCATGTATTCATCAATGGCAACATCTAAAATCTTTAACAGTTTTGCAAAATAGTCCTTGGGCTAGCTAGACCTAGTTGTAACGATCTCAAAAATATAGAAATCATTAAAAACGAAACAAAAATCATACCTAATTGAGTAAGAATAGTATAGCCGAATGAAACCCTAAAAATTTTGGCCTTTCTTCTCTTCAATTCACGGCAATGAAGAAGATGGACACCAAATTTTATTTTGTTTTATTTATTTTAGGTTTATTATACTAATTACTATTTTAACCTTAATGATAATTCATTAATATCATCCAAATGATGTCCATCTATGTCCGCTTATATTTAAAATGGTCTATTTACAACATAAGGACCTCCACTTTAATATTCCATAGCTATTTAATACCTTTAACTAATAGAACAACACTTTACGTGATTTAGTCCTTTTTATCAAATTGACCAATCAAACGATAAAATTTCTAAACAAAATTTTTGAACCATCATTCAATCATGCTGTAAACATTAAAATAATAATAAAATAAATATTTTGACCTCGAATTTGTGGTCCCAAAACCACTGTTCCGATTTGACCAAAAACGGGCTGTTACAAGTTATATGTTGTTGAGATTGTCAGATTGCACGGGTTGGTAGTTTCTATCATTTTCGATAGAGATCCGCAGTTTATGTCACGATTCTGGAGCAAGTTGCATGAGGCTCTAGGTACTCGTTTGCATTTTAGTACCGCATTTCATCATCAGATCAATGGTCAATCTAAGCGAGTGATTTAGATACTCAAAGACATGCTTCGATGTTGTGTTTTAAAGTTCGAAGGCAATTGGGAGAAATTTCTACCGTTAGCTGAATTCGCGTACAAAAATAGTTATCAATCGAGTATAAAGATGGCACCGTACGAAGCTTTATATGGTCAAAAGTGTCGAACTCCATTGTATTGGACTGAGCTCATTGAGAAAAAATTTCATGGGGTTGATTTGATACGAGAAATCGAACAAAAGGTTAAATTTATTCGAGACAATTTTTAAGCAACTTCAGATCGACAAAAAAATTACGCAGATTTGAAATGAAAAGATATTAAATTTCAAATTGGCGATAAAGTGTTCTTGAAAGTCTCACCCTAGAAGAAAGTTCTATGGTTTGGTCATAAAGGAAAGCTTAGTCCACGTTTTATCCGGCCGTATGAGATCACTGAAAGAATCGGGCCAATAACTTACTGATTAGCTCTGCTGTCAGAGTTAGAAAAGATCCATAATGTGTTTCATGTATTTATGTTACGATTGTACAGATCAGACCCTTCACATTTTATCTCACCTTTTGATGTCGAGATTCAGCCTGATATGGAGTACAACGAAGAATCGATCAAAATTTTAGCTCGAGAGGTTAAGGAAATGAGAAATAAAAGCATAGCTTTAGTCAAAGTCATTTGGCAACGACACGGTATAGAGGAGGCCACCAAAGAACCAGAAGAAGCTATGGAAGCGCAATACTCGAACCTCTTTTCTGGTAAGATTTTTGGGGACGAAAATTCCTTTAGGGGGAGAGTTGTAACAACCCGTTTTTAGTGAAATCAGAACAATGTTTTTGGGACCACAAATACGATATGAAAATATTTATTTTATTATTATTTTACCATTTATGGGACTATATTAGGGTCGTGTTAAAATTTTGTCAAGAAATTTTGACGTTTGCATGCTTAATTAAGTTAAAAGGACTAAATCGTAAAATGTGCAAAAGTAGAGTTCTAGTAGCTAAAGGTAACTAATGGCTATAGAACCTTAATATAAGAGTACTTAGGTGGTAATTATACCATTTTTGTGTTAGTGGACATTTATGAGTTTGGTTTTATGGAAATTATTAAAGTTTTTAAAGGGTATAAAGGTAAATACGTAATTAAGGTTAAAATTAATATAACAAAATCCATTTTATTTCATTCATCTTCTTCCTCCACCAAAATTGAAAAATAAAGAACACATTTAGGGATTTTAAGCATTCGGTTCAATCTCTAGCTTACATGTAAGTGAATTTTTTGTCCCATTTTTAATGATTTTTATACTTTTGGGATCGTTGTAGCTTAATCTAGCTAGCCAAGGGACTAATTTACAGAATTGTTAAATGTTTAGGGCTTTTCCATGAATGTATTCATGTGATTTTTGATTTTTGATAGAAGAAAATCAATCTTTGTTGATAAATAAACAACTTTTGTAAAGTGTTTTTTGTTGAAAATGTCAATTAGGGATTTATTTGTAAAATGTGTAAAATCATGGTGAAATTGTAAAATAATGATTTGTATGAGTTGCTATGGGATTATATTGAATTCGGCTAGCATAGTAAGTGGATGAAATTGCATGAATTTAAATTTATAGGCTTAAGGACTAATTTGTAAAGAAATCAAAATAATAGGGGCAAAAGTGTAACTTCTGCAAATGTATGAATTTTGGACTGAATTGAATAGAATGAATATTAAATAGATTGAATTTATCTATTTAGAGCAAGTTAGAGCTCGTACGGATTTAGACCGGGGTAAAGATAAAGCTTCGGATTAGTCGACTCCGTTTCTACGCCTTTATTGTCGAGGTAAGTCCGTATAATCGTGTAATGTTTTAAAGCTATCTTTTGAGCTATATGTAAATTGTTGATTGTTATGTAATTAATTAATGTAATCCAACGATGTTATGATGACTATTGAGCCCTGTTTGAACCTTAGAAATTCGTAGGATACAAATGGCATGTCATTAGGGTTTTCATGTTTTGGGTGCTGGTCTTGAATTTCCTACCGATGGCTGAGGTTCTGCATTTGTTGCAGATACTCCACAGCTCGTGTGAGTAGCATCGTGTAGCTTACATTCCGACCCACAACTTGTGTGAGCAGGCCCATTTCATAACTCGTGTGAGCAACAATGTAAAGGAAAGGAAAAGGTGACGACTATATGTTTAGCACACTTCGTGTGAGCTTTCCCACGTATCCAATGATATTCTAAATGGTTCAACGGGCATGAATTGGAAAGGAAATGGTAAGTGTTCAATATGAACCAAGATATGTATTTATGAAAAAGATTGAAATGGTAAGATACATGGAAAAATACGTTATGTTATGGAAGATGATAAATCAAATTGAATTATGTTCAAGTGTAATGGTTATCTATGTTAATTTCATATGAATTATGTTCAAGTCTGCTAACATGTGTAGTTGTTAGTGCTTAGGCTTGTGCCAAGCTATTGGTTGGATTATACCATGTTAAATTTTAACGTTATGTAATGAAATGGTAAGTTATGGTTTATGTCATACAAACTTACTAACCATTATATGCTTATGTAGTTTTCTTTCCTATGTTTTTATAGATAATCGGAAGCTCGTTCAGTTTGGAAGCTCATCGGAGACCTATCACACTATCCCACGGATATATCGGTAGATTTTGATGTTTTGGCCATGGTTATAATGGCATGTATAGGTGGACTTGTATTAATGATCTATTTGTTATGTTTGGCATGTATATATGTGGTATTATGGTTGGTGAACTTTTGGTATGTTTGATTGTGACTTGGTACATGGTCAATTGTGCTATGGCTTGGTATGGAAGTAGGTAGTTGTGTGTGGTTGATTCATGCATAAATATGTTTATGTTTAGGTTGATTTGATGATTTGTGATTGAGGTGCCTTTTGGCATATTGGTTGTTTGGATAAATGACCTATTGAATTGGTTTTATTATGCATGTTTTAGGTATGTTTTAAGGTTTGATTGTATGTGCAAATGGCTTGTAGGTGTGTTCTGGAGTTGGGTGAAAGAAAGGGCTTGAATTTGGCCTATTTCTTGTCCACACGGCTTAAGACATCAAGGCGTGTCTCTCGTGTGTGTGACATACGACCATGTGACACTGTCGCGTGTCCCCTGTAGGTTTTAAAGGGTTACAAGTCAGGCAGTTACATGGCCCAGCACACGGCCTGACAAACGGGCGTGTGAGGCCATTTTGAGAGTTACACGGCGTGGCACATGGGTATGTGGCTTGGCCGTGTGACCCAAGTCAGTCAGAGAGTTACACGGGCACGGACACGGGCTGGGACACGGCCCTGTGTCCCTATTTCGAATGTTCACACATCCTGAGACATGGGCGTGTGTCTCAGCCGTGTGAGTCACACGGCTTGGCTACACGGCCGTGTGACCCTTGGAGTGTGAAATTTTCTATCTTTTTCCATAAAGTTCTAAAATTTTCCAATTTAGTCCCGAATCATTTCTAAAGTGTTTTTAAGGCCTTGAGGGCTCGAATTAGGGACGACATGCATGTGTTTGAGTGAATTATGTTATGATTTATGAAATGTTTGGAATTGAATGTTTAAAGTTAAAATTTTACGGTAATGCTCCGTAACCTTAATTCGGTGATGGATACGGGTTAGGGGTGTTCCATTTTGTGGTATCAGAGCTACGGTTTAGTCGATTCTCGGACTGAACATAGCGTGTACCAGTCTAGAAATACATGTCATTATATAACATGTGATAGTGTGATAACTCCTAACCTGTTTTGAACTATGCTTTCATATAAAATTGTCATTCAACCGAGCTGACTCCAATGAAGTAGAGAGTAATACACAAGCATCTGTCCACGAGGCAGCATCGAGTGGCACTAGGCCCATATCTGAGGTAATATAATTTTAGATTAGTATTATTTAGCGTGGTTAGTGTAGAAAATTAATTTAAGTTTAATTCAACCTCCCTTGGGTGCGATCCTTGGAGTGCTTTTTGGAGTGTTTCATTGTAACATTCTTTACTATATAACAATTTGACTTGTATACTTGCGGACACCACTTTTTAATCATATATTTATTTTCTACTGTATTTCCAATCTAGACGTTTGCACATTTGGTGGCGGTCAAGTTGTTGGCGCCGTTGCCGATGAGGTTTCGACATGAAACTAAAAATTTTATTTTCTGCATTTTAATATGATAAATAGGAATATTTAGAATTATAGATACAATTTTTATTTTAAGTTATTTCTATTTTATTTTATTTTTCAGTTATTAAGTTTATTTCAACTTCTTTTTGATTTTAGTGTATGACTCGAAGCAGAACAATCCCAATCGAGCCAAATCCTGAACCAGGGAGAATTTTTAGGCGAGCCCGTCAACAAATGCAAAATAATCCACCCATGGTAGCTGACTTACCTCGTGAAAATCCTTTGTTTGAAGAACCACCAGATCCACCAGCACAGTTCTGAAGCGAGCCACCGATGGCTTGACAAGAGTGAACCTTGCGCGAATATGCGCTGCTCATCTTAGATGCAATACAATATAGTATCGAGAGGTCGACAATCAATGCCAATAAATTTGAAATTAAGACGGCCACCATCCAAATTATACAAAATAATTTGCAATTTCAAGGCAATATGATGGAAGATCTAAATCAACATTTAAAGCGATTCTTGCAAATTTGCGACACATTTAAGTACAACGGGGTTACTGATGTTTCAATTCATCTTCGGTTATTCCCCTTTTCACTTTGTGATAATGCGTATGAATGGTTGAATTCGTAAGAGCTTGGTTCTATCATGACATGGGACAAACTAGAGGGAAAATTTTTACATAAGTTTTTTCCCCATTAGTCGAACCATCCAATTGAGGTGCGACATTGCCAATTTCAAATAATTTGAAGGAGAAAACTTGTACGAAGTGTGGGAATGTTTTAAATCATTGCTAAGGAAGTGCCCGCATCATGAAATGCAAGAATGGTTGCAATTGCAAATTTTCTACAATGGATTAGATGGTAGTTTGAGAGTCGAATTAGATGGCGCGTTTGGCGGGGCCTTTATGAACAATACATATGAGCGAGGCTGTCAATTGATAGAGGACATGGCTATGAACTCGTATATGTGGCCCAACGAGCACTCCTCATATAGTCTGAAGTCGTCAATAGCTAAAGCAGTCAAGGAGGACGACAAGTATCAACAGATTTTGGAAAAAACTACATCGTCTCGAGACCACTATTAAGCCATCTATGAATGGTGTGGCTCGAAGCTACTCACCATACTTTGAAACCCAAATGGTGGAAGTAAATTATTTGGGAAATATGGGTGGAAATCCTTATTCAAACACTCGCAACCCCGATTAGAAGGATCATCCGAATCTAAAGTGGGAAAGCAATCAAGGTAGCGGAAACCCAGCTCCAAGTCGACAAAAACCTCCATATCAATCCTCACATATGCAAAGGTGTCAAAAGAGATCCATAGGTAACGACCATGTTGGTTTTGGTCAATGACTAGATCAGATTGAAAGTGAGATGCAACTTATGAGGTCTGGCATTCAACACGTAAAGACCAAATGCGCACAAACCCGTATCGATGTTGTCGAATTAAAAGAAGATATGCTCAATATTGTGAGTGTGTTGAATGAGATGTAGAGACAAATGGGTATAGGTATTCCTAGTAATACCGAAAATAATCCCCGGAGGGACAGAAAAGAACATGTAAATGCAATCGCATTCCGTTTGGGTAAGACTTTAATAAACTTGGAAAAGCCCACTAGTAAGGAGGAGAATGAGGTCAAGACAGAAGACCAAAACCTTGATGAGCCTGAAATGGAAGCCCACACAGAGGAAAGCTCTAAACCGGTAGCTGAGTCAAAAAATACCCCACGCTAAGAATTAGTGCAAAATAATTTACCATTTCCATTGAGGTTTAAGGACAAGCAACGAAGGGATGATGTGGAATTTTTAAGTTTCCTAAATCTTTTTAAATCCATTAATGTCAATTTGCCACTGTTAGAGTTGATTGAGAAGATTCCAAAATATGCCAAATATTTGAAAGAGATAATGTCTAAGAATAAAAAGCTAAAGAAAGGTTAGCAAATCAAAACCGATGCCTCTTGTAGTGCCATAATTGCCCGAAAAATACCCTTAAAGTTAAAAGATCCAGAAGTTTTACAATTCTCGTAGAGATAGGGAACAAGCATTTTAGTAAGGCCTTTTGCGGCTTAGGGGCCAATATTCATTTGATACCCCTATCAACATATTTAAAACTCAGATTGGGGGAGCTAAAAAATACGATGGTTACATTGCAGCTAGCTGATCGGTCTCTCATACACTTGAATTGTCAGATTTTTTTATTTTGGATTTTAATTAGGTCAGAATTTTTAATTAGAATAGGATTTTAAGGCCATAGGCAGCTAGAGGGAGCCCAATAGGGATATATTTTCCATTAGGATAAAAAGGGAAGGACCAACATGCCCTAAAACACGAGAATGAGGAAAATAAAGATTCGATGTCGCGACATGGAATTTCGGAACACCTAAGTCCTCCTAACAACAATCGACACCCTCCCTTCCGTCTCTACTTTTTTTTTGAGAGTCACTCCTCCTTCAATCGCGCCATTGTTGTTACTTTACTACTATATTCTATCAGAAGCAACCTCTCCATAACCAGCTCTGGTGAAACGTTCTTAATATTTTGTTTTATTTTTTTATTTCATCGTATTGGTATTTTTTTTAGATTTTATTGTCATATATATTGCATTTAAATGGCCCCGTAGAAAGCGCGTTGCACCATGCAATCAGGAGAATCGGTGGAATTTGACTCCACCTAATTTTGGAGCCAAGAAGTCGAAAAGAACTTCTTGGAACTCCAAGGTAAAACCTTTATTCAAGAAATTCTAAGGACTTGAACGAGTTTTATGCTTCCTTAAGGCGAGGGAAAATAACAAGGTCCCAAATGTCAATTACTGACATATTACTGTTCGGGGAAAAGAGGTCTCCATTACTCCCCGTGACATTTGTACCTTTTATGATGCTCCGTACTATGTCTCAGACGCTCTCGATGAGTTAGATATTGATTATTTCTGAGACATAGATATGGATGAAATTGTTAATTATTTAACCAAGGGGAAAGCCATTTGGAAACACCAATCGAGCACCAATATCCCACTATCGTTCAATCAGGAAATAATGTTCCCGGTTGCCAAAATATGAATGCAATTTATCTGCACGTGAATCTCACCGACCCTAAACATGTCCAACATTAATGCATTTCGAGCTATTCTACTTTATTGTATTTTGCAGCGTCGACATGTATGCATTAGGAAGTGTATTTACAAGTCAATGATTACCTACATTAGTAAAAAAAAGGTCGAGATATTCTTCTCGCACCTAGTGAATGCCTTGTGCAAAAAAGCAAAGGTTTTGATGTCCACAATGGAGCAATTCGTTAAGCCGATGAGCCTTCTCAAAAATTCCATCTACACTCCATACGTTGAGCTCCAACGAAAGCACATCCATGATTTAAATGTATGCCGGAAGCAAAAGATGGATGTTCTGCCATCATTAAAGTGGAAAACCAAAGAGAAAAACCAAGAAAGTCAAGGGTCGAGTGGGATGACCAACATGGAATGGGTCATTCGGTGGATGCAACCAATGACACTGTTGGGCATGGATTACGCCCAAAGGTTCAGTTTCCCAGTGCCTGAGCTACCACCAAACCGATACTCGCCCATGCAATTTTCTGGGCGAGCCGACGATGAGGAAGGTGAGGAAGAGGAAGAAGACAAAACTAAGGAAGAAATAGAAGAGCTAGCCCAAGACTATGGCTTTGATGATGCGTTCCAACCGATACAACCATTCATTGGAGGAGTCAAGATTCGCACTCTAAGCTGTAATAGTCCAACGAACTCTACGAGTGTAAGGGTTGCCACACCAGACATGGGTCAAGGGAATGACCCTATGATCGAGAAGAGTCGGCCAGAATCCAAATCTGATTAAAACTTGGACTTATTTTAGATTTTAGTTTTAATTTTGGGACTTGTAATTTTGTTTTGGGAGGATTTTTATTTTGTTTTGGGACTTTATTTATTTTTGTATTAGTTTTTCTATTATTTAATTTCTTTGTAGGAAACTCATACAATATGAGGCACTAACATTTGTGTCACATCCCAAGTTTGGTGGATTCAAAATCAAGGTGTATAGTTGTGAAGTTATCTGTTTGGAGTAGTGTAATCTGTCAATTAACAGTCTTCGGGCGTGTTAGAGTCTGGCGTAGTATATTCACTGTAGAAATGATTAAGGATTCTGCAGGTTATTCTACTGTTTAAGAAAAGGATATGAATAGTAAAGAATAAGCTTGGTGAGGTTACGTTCAAAAGTATGGTACGCCCAATTACCTGAGCACTATGCTGAATGAGTTCTGTAAAGTGATCTTGTTAGGAGCCAACTAGATTGACTGGTCAAATATCAAATATATAAGATTCTCATGTATGTTCCTCTCAGAATTCTATAGGCCATTATGAATGAAAAACTCTGGATTCAAGTGACACTTGTGTAGTTCCACTAAAGAAAACTAAGGGTATATATATAGTGAGAAGAGTTCGTGAGAAGGTTTTCTTGCTTCAAATTTCTATTTTTTGTTCTTCTTCTTAATTTTGTATGTTCTCTTCTTCTTTATTAAGCTGGAGTTAAGATTTTTGAGTTAACCAATGGACGATTCATGTAACACCCTAACCTGACCCGATTCACCGAGTCCAGATCTTGGATGTTACTAAACAATACAAAACATTTAACGAAAGCATATTACATTTTCTTATTTAACTTTAAACCTATTATTAGAAATTCCAAAAGAAAACCTTAAAATTTGGAAAGTTACAGTAGAATATGTGATAAATAACTCATTACATCAAATTTGATACAAATATTTACAAGTTAGAAACTATTTCAAGACAGACTCAACGACATGTTCAAGACTGCGCCGCTTATCCACTGTATGCATAACAGCCCACTCTGCCTAAAAATTGGCGTACTTTTAGCGTTGTCCCTCTAGGCGAAGTCCCTTCCCAATTCCTAAAAAGAAACAACAAATCTTGTAAGTACAAGAGTACTTAGTGAGCTCATTAACCATACATTGATGGAGGCTGTGCAATCTTGTAGAAGTTGCTATGAGAGAACTATTACTCTGAGTCATTAACTTCAGCTGACACCATACGACCTTATCACTCTTGTATACACCGATTATCCTACCCTTGTTATACTTAATCTTTCATATCTAATTAACTAGAGAATACTGCACATCATTTCATAATTCTCTTGTTCCATAATACTTTCTTAACAGAATATACCCTTAGAAACCACTTCCAAAAATCTATACCTTAAACCCATACTCTTCTCTCAAACAATTGCTCACTGACATTATCTTGGGTGGATACATACATATGGCGGACACTTACACAAAATTTCCTATTATTGGTTCACAGTCAGACATACCCTGATTCTAGTTTTGTACACATATTCATAGTGATAATTCACTGCATATAACATCCAGATGAACTCCGTATCATGCTTTATCAGAATTTCATAATTCAAAATAACATCAACTCATATTCAAAATAATTTAGAAGAAGATGTGATACCCCATTACTTTTTATACTTACAGATCATCATAGCAGATACCTATCTTGACAAACCGATACACATCTATTTTTCACGGAAAACCCTTAAGATTTTATTCAACTCTTATTCTAAAGTATATCAATGCCTTATATTGGTTATAGTCTTTATAGAACTACTATAACTTACTCATATCTTACTATGGTGACAATAATTCAGATTCATAGCTTACCAGATATTCCTGACAGTTCACACCATATAGGCTTAGTAGAATACACTAAAAGCAATAAGATAGAACACTCCATTAAGGCGATCCATTTAAAATTTTCCACAAATGCATCCCTTTCAGAGTTCGCCACAAAGGCTATTCTTTTCATTGTTCACCACAAAATTTATTCTTTACTGTTGTGTTTACGATATGGATTTGCTAAACTCACATTATGTGAGGTTTTCCCATCATCGTCCTAGGACACACAAAGAATCCCATTGGGTAATCACCATTCCTCAGTTCTTTTCAGAAGATGACATGGCCATGCTGTTTTCCTTCAGAATTCATATTAGAATTTGTGTTTCCAGTCTTGATGGACTCTATTAGACACCACTGTGGTGAACAAACACTGACTCTCTTGATAGACTCTTCATGCATTGACACAATCTAAGTTCAACATTTTACTTCACTAATATACACCCAAACAGAACACACATCTCATAACATACATTTTAGACATATACATACTCAGTAATACTTCAATGTTTCAATACGCATACACTAATCATCACATACTATACTCTTCATGACTTCAGATCCATAGTTCAATAAATTTTATATAGATGACTTAAAATATAACAGTATACATGTAGGAGTCAGTATAGAACTCACCTGACACCCGCATACAGCAGCTTGAACTCCAGATTCAAACTTTCATCTTGAAACCACAGCAACCATTGCTTACAAAACAGAGGAACAACATTACTACTCTTATACATGCAAGTTGCTTATCATTTCAATCGCTATCAATCCCATGTAGAAACCTTATACTTACAGTCTCACTGTTCAATTACCATATGCGAATTTTCTAATTTAGAACTTAACATGTAGAGTTGAAATACTTACCCTGATGCGAAGTAACTACTAATCATAAAAGAACCTTAGCCTCTAGATCACCGAGGTAGGATGCATTCCGATTTAAGGAAGGTTTCAGTAGATACCACTTAGGGAAGAGAAAGAAGAAGAAAGAAGAACCCATTTCAGAACACATTCTAACATATAAATATGACTCATCTTACTTAGTGGAATTTAACTGACGTGAACCTCGCTACGTGATGAAATAACGAGTCACGATTTTAATTTACCCGATCGTTCTTGACAGGATGTAATTCTCGAAATAGAATAAAATGATATAATTCTCGAATACGAAACAATCCCAAAAAGGAACCTACATTTTATAACAATGAGAGCCAATTTTTATAAAGATGTTAAGACTCAAAAAGTTTGGAAAAACAAGAAGAATAACCGTGACCCACTATCTATAAGGGAAATAGGAACTATTCGGTATAAGGCCAATCGCCACACTCACAGACTCGGAAAGGAAAAATGGGAGAGATAGGAATGAAAGGTTTTTGAACGCCACAAGAACAAATCTTGATAAGTTCAATTTAGTTATTAAAGAACAAAGATATATCTCTCAAATATATAATAAAAATGTTCATTAGCCTATTACAGCAAAAATGACCGAATATATATAGGCCTTAAGACATGAATGGTCATTTAAACCATTAATAGGGTTACATGTATTAAAGGGGACATTAAACTTAAATTCATGTTTCCTCAAATATTCAAAGTATGTATGACCAGCCATGTTCATTCTCCTTTTCGTCCATGTACCTTGGTATTGATTGTGGTGTTTGCACTTAATGCGTTGGAGAAGAATGCATGCATGCTTAATGGTTAAGTTTTTCTTCAAAGGTCACATACTTCTCCCATGGTGGACGGTGGTCTTTATTGTGTATGAAAGAGTTCAAGAAGCATCTTTCAGAATGCTTTCAAGGGTCTCGTTCATCTCCCATTTGGATGATGGCAATTGAAGAGGTAATGTTTGGTCGAATAGTCACCTTCATGTTAAATGAACAACTCCCTTTTATGTGTGAACACCATTGA
The DNA here is from genome assembly GCA_025698515.1 of Gossypium sturtianum. NCBI lineage: Eukaryota > Viridiplantae > Streptophyta > Magnoliopsida > Malvales > Malvaceae > Gossypium > Gossypium sturtianum. Next base: position 73,604,373 of record CM046953.1, read on the forward strand.
TTCCCTTTGGCATAATCGAATAGTCCCTTTGTAATTCATAAAAGGTGGCCGACCTTTGGTACTCCTAAGACAGATTAGGACACCTTAAACACACTAATTAATATGTAATAAAATTGGACACAATAATGAAACCATAACTAAAACATATTTTAAGACATATTAAAACTATGTAATAACAAGACATAAATTAAATAGTAAAATAATTATTAAATAAATTTTATATTAAATGTTGTGGAATTTAAATAAGCTAAAATGGACGGTTGGGCCTTAAAAGCCCAAATGAAAAACATTGCATCGGTTTGGGACTTTATCAGAGGCCCAATATTGATTAGACTTGTCATGTTCGACCCAAATTTGCTAGATTAAGCCCACAAGTGCATCCTTAAACTTTGTACCTCTAGCCTACGTCATAGGCCCAAGAGGAAGTTTAAATGGATCATTCCTTGAGAGCTCATCATCTTACAACCCAAAGGTTGTGGACAAGGGCAACATGATGTTCAGTCCAATTGGTGAACCCGAGATCACATAATTAACAAGTGTCATACGTATTAGAACATGCCTTCTTATTGGCCTACAATTTCCGAGAAAAGTATAAATAAGCTCCCTTCATCAAACTTATCAAGCTGAACTATACAATTGGTTTCTAACAAGATTACTTAATTTAACAGCCCGATTTTGGGGCTAGTCGGAATAGTGGTTTCGGAACCACTAACCCAGGGTTGAAGAAACTTATTTTTAATATCATTTTATGTGTTATGGCATAATTATAAGGATGCATGGAAATTTTGGTGCTTAAATTTTAGCAATTTTATGCTTAATTGTGAAAAAAGGACTAAATCGCATAAAGTGCAAAAGTTCTATTTTACAAGTTAGAGGTGTCTAATAGCCATAGAATATTAAATTGGAGGTCCTTAAAGTGCAATTAGGCCAATGAGAGGGTGTTGGCCGGCCATAGGGACAAGGGAGACAAGAGCATTAATTTTGGTCAAAAAATTTGGTGAAATTAGGTGACTAAAAATGAATAAAACAAGATAAAATAAAGAAAAGGTTATCATCCTTTTCACTTCTCTTCTTCTTCCACCAATTTTTACACACAAAGAAGGGTCTTGGGAGCTTGAAATTTCAGCAACTTATTCTCCTTGCTAGTAAGTGTTCTTGATGGTTATTTTTGATAATTTTTGTACTTTTGGAACCCCTAAAGCTTAAGCTAGCTAGAGAGGGGACTATTTTGTAAAATGGTTAAAAGTTTAGGGATTTTCCATGAGAGTGTTTATGTTGTTGTTGAGTTTTTATGGAAGAAAATGAATGTTAGTGGTTAAGGAATAACTTTTGTGAAAAGTGTTACCATGGAAACACCTAAATGTGACTTATTTGTAAAGGTTGTAATTGAGTAATAAATGCATGAAATGATGGGTTTTATGAATTGTTATAAGAGAAATAAATGTTCAGCTAGGTTTATTTAATGAGAAAATGTGATGAAAAATGATTTACGAGCCTAGGGGCAAAATCGTAATTTTGTCAAAGTATAAGGGCAAAATGGTCATTTTTGCCTAAGTAGAAATTTTGATGTATCATGAGTTATATAGTGATTGAATGAGTAAATTTTATTATTATAGATCAAGAAGAGCGCGGAAACAACCTTGACTGAGGAAAAGGCAAGGTTACGGACTAAACCGTCGATTAATACATTTTGCACCGTGGTAAGTTTACGTGTAAACGATACATCCTTAATACTTATGTTGTTATCTATTGATACATTGTATGAATGAGATCGATTATTAGTGAGATTGATTGAAATTGATTGATAATGAGTAATTTCTCCCATGAACCTCGGAATAGAAATGTAAGTGCGGAAAAGTATCCGTAACTATTATTTGGTGGGTTGTGTGCGATACCACCGTAATTATTATTATTGTTGGTGGGCTGTGTGCGATACCACCTTATTATTTATTCACGATGGGCTGTGTGCGATACCATCGTTTATATTATCATTTGGTGGGATATGTCATACCACCGTTGTAACACCCCTTACCCATATTCAACGCCGGAACCGGGCACGAGGCGTTACCGTGTTAAAATCCTCAAGGTCGCCACTTAAGCACAACATGACCACTCTCTTCGGCCATCACAACAACCTCAATCCCGACTTACGAGGCCTCTCTCAAACACACGAGGGCTCTCGAGACCATATCGAAAACTCTTACGATCTTAAAATTTTTCCATCTATACAGTGCTCACACGCCCGTGTAAGATTTGGCACGCCCGTGGATGTCGCACATGCCCATGGTCACTACCCGTGCATGAAAACTCAAGCATTCTGCCAATGCCCCACGGTTAGGGCACACGCCCGTGCTCTCCACCCGTGGTGCACACTGACTACCTTAACACGGCCTAGAGTCTAGACACACGCCCGTGTAGCTAGCCCGTGGCCAACACTGATTAACACACACGTTCTAGGCACACGCCCGTGTGACTAGTCTGTCGTCTATTCTGATTTAAAATACTAACATGCAAGAGACACACGGCCAAGTCAAACGCCCATGGGCTGACCGTGTGTCACACATGGCCTAGACACACGCCCGTGTGTCTACCCACATGGACAAGAACAAAGCTATTTGCCAAGTTCTTTTCACCCTTCTAGCATACACAACATGCACTCATTCAACACATCCACAATCAACTCAAAATCTTACAATCTCACATAGATAACTACATCTTTTCATATAATAAAGTGCCAACAACTATGGAATTATACAAAATAGATTATCCTTCTAAAGGCCAACACATCATAGCCATATACAACAAAATTCACTAACTTGTCTAGCCCCTATACATGCCATATACAAAACATTGAGTCTAATGTACCAGAGTGTGCTGATAGTGTGGGTGATCTTCCAATTGATCCTCGTATCTCGATTCAACACTTTTGCTCTATAAGACAAAGGAAAAGAAAGGGAGTAAGCTTCGAGCTTAATAAGTTTACACATAAACAATTAAGCACCATAGTATAAGCTAAACAACAATTAGCATTATACTAACATATAATGTACAACAATGCTTACTCTTTCTATCCCTTACCACATTTCCAACACATCATGAGTCACTTACTCATAACCATTGACATGCACCCCTGCATTCAATATCACATTTACACAATATACAACACATCATTATTTCTCAATAATACATCCACACAGCTATGCTACTCACTATCACATCCACAAGGCAAATCTCTCGGTGGTTCCGCACTAAGCCCACCACAATCAATTAATAAGGTAGTATCGCACTTAGCCTACCAACAAGGTATTCATAGTGGTTTCGCACATAGCCCACTAGATAATATACCTAACGATAGCATCGCACATAGCCAGCTCATCGTCAATATGCATTAGGATGGTATCGCACTTAGCCCACCATTTAGCATTATTACAACACATTCACAAATCTACTTACTTAATCATTCATTTCACTTGAACCACATAGGTTCTCAATCATTCTCAACCATGCTATACACTAGCTAGCATTAACAAATTGTAAGTATGAATGCATTGTTTATGCATAGACTTACCTCGATACTCAAAATTATAGAAACGTGTAATTTAGTCCACCACTTTGCTCTTGCCTCAGTTTCGATCCGGGCTTTGTCTTTCTTGATCTATAATGATAATTCAACTCATCAATATACACATTGACCGAATTGACCCACATCTCATACTTTGGCAAAATTACCCTTTTGCCCCTAAACTTTCTTCTATTTACGCTATTTCCCCAAGGCTCGTAAAGTGATTTTTATTCAACTTTTTAGCCTTTCATGCTTAGCCGAATCACTTACTCAACTAAAGCAATCATCAATTCTCACTACATCACACATGTATGACCAACTCAAGATTTTTTTACGAACTAGTCCCTACATGCATTTTCTATGGAAACTCATTTAGCAAAAGATGTTTCTACTACATCAAGCTTTCATAATCTTCCATAAAACATCAAAATACATGCATTTCATACATGGCCACATATTTGAACATCCATCATAGCTCATCAAATAGCTAAAAATAGCTTACTCATGCAACAAAAACTTCAAAAATACAAAGAATATCAAAAATGAGGCTAGATGCACTTACTAGCAAGCTTGAAATTTTTGAAGAACCCTAACAATGGCTCTCAAATTTTTGACCTTGGAGAAGAAGATGAATGAATTTTGTCATATTTTCTCCTATTTTAATCACTTAATAGTTAAATAACCAAAATGCCCTTTTTGATAAACTTTTTATTTTAACTCATCCATGCCCAAATTTGTCCAAAAATTAGAAATTGGGAAAATTGCTATTTAAGGACCTCTAATTAATATTATAAAGCTATTTCACACAAATAGCTTCTAGAATCTCATATTTTGCAACTTTTGCAATTTAGTCCTTTTGGACAATTCAACCGCAATTTCACAAAATTGCTTCATGAAACTTTCACACTAGCATGCATACATAGCATAAACCTCAAAAACTCATTCATATACCTCGAATTTGTGGTCTCGCACCACTATTCTGACTAGGCCCTAAATCGGGATGTTACAACTGTAATTATTATTGTTGGTGGGTTGTGTGCGATACCACCTTATTATTGATTAATGGTGGGTTGTGTGCGAAACCATCGGGTACATAGTATTATTCTGAAGGGTTCATCGAGAAACTTGTCTAAGTAAATGTCTCATGTGGCTTTGTGGTGATGAGTGCAGGGTATATGTGCAAGTAAATGTGAGCAATAAATATGTTTTATGGTTGGAATGTGGTAAGAGATGAGATGAGTAAGCATGATTATGGAAATGTAAATTGTTCTTACATAATATATAATGGTTGTGGTTGCTTTGCATATGGTATGATGCTTATTGTTTACATGTAGACTTACTAAGATTAAAGCTTACTCCCTTTCTTTTCCCTTATTTTATAGTGTCAAAGAGCCAGCTCGGGATACGAAGATAATCAGAAGATCACCCACACTATCAGCACATCTCGATATAGTTAGACTTAGCATTTTGAGTATGGCATGTATAGGGACTAGACTTAGTGAAATGTCTTTTTGTTTTGGCCAAGTGTGTTGGCTCTTTTAAAGATGAACTCTTTTGTATATAGCCAGAGTTGATGGCTCATTATTATTAATATATGAGAAGATGAGGTCATTCATAAATGTGTATGATGCATGATTGGGTTGCGTGGTTAATGATTGAATGTGATTTATGTTGTATGAGTTAGGGTGATAAAAAGAGCTTGGCAAATAGCCTTGTTCTTGTCCACACGTAGTAGGCACACGGCGTGTGTCTAGGCGTGTGTGTGACACACTGGCCACTTTATTGGCGTGGGGATAGGCCGTGTGTCCCCGCATGTTAGTGATACAAGTCAAGTCGACCACGGGCGGACACACGCGTGCGTGTGACAGCCGTGTGATGCAAGTCGTTGTCGACCATGAGTGGAGCACACGGGCGTGTCGAGGCCGTGTGAGGGACACGGGCCAAGGACACGGGCGTGTGTCTGGCCTTATGAAAACCCCTATAGGTTCGAATTGAGAAATAAATCCACACGGGTGTGGAACATGGGCGTGTCCCTTCCTCCACATGGGCGTGTGGACTGTTTAGAGAAAATTTTCTAAGGTCTTCCAGAGAGCTTCAAAAGAGCTCGATTTGATCCTGAACCATTCCTAGACCATGAATTAAGCCTCGTAGGCTTTTATAGGAGGTGTTTGTAAGAGTTTTAAATTGGGAAAGAAAGGTCAAGTTTCCAAATTGCATGATTGATTGCTTGTAAGCTTAGTAATGCCTCATACCCTGTTTCGGCGTTGAATACGGGTAAGGGGTGTTACACTTAAAGTCTAACTAGCACAGTATTCCATACAAACTGGGTGTACTATACCTTTGGCGAATACTCATCCCATATTTCAGTTTTATTCCATAACATGAACGTCTCCTTCATATAGAAGAATATCATGAAATCAAAATTTTACCAACTCAAGTGGCGGTTACTATACACCCACACGTATACGCCAAAATGGTCATTTGGGTAGATAACACCACGCCAAGTAGACTGTCTACTTCTATACGCTCAAAACTTTAGATCCGCCAGAATTGGGGTGTTACAACTCTCCTTCCCTTAACAAAAATTTCATCCTCGAAATTTCTAATCGAGAAAAATTCCAAGTATATTTGACAACTAACTGGTCACTCTAGGCATGTACCTGGGTTAGGCGAATTCAGGATATTGCGACTACCCGTGCAAATTTAAACATTACACGCTTTCCCAATTTGGCAGATGTCCTTATTATATAGGAGAACCTGAATAGTTTCCTTGAAATAAACTTGCACAAGTTTGCTTGAATAAAAAAAAAGACTCAAACACCTCATCAACACTTTTGCAAAATAATTTAAATCCCTAACTTTGTTTCTGCTCGATCCTTCTATCTTCATCGTCATCAATCTCAATTTTCTTAAGCTAATCTTATTATTCTCTTTATTTCCTTTTTTTCTTCTTTATTTTCAACTAATATTGTAATAGCTATTCAACTCAGTATGGAATTCCACCAAATGCAAGAGCAATTAGTACGTGTCCGTCGAGTATTAGTATTTGCGAATAACCATTCTGAGAAAAATGTAATGTATAAGATTGAAAAGGAAATTCGTAGGAAGGGGTTCTATATAGGTAATCTGCTCAGAAATATCTTGGGTTGTAAGAAGGATTCTGATTTATACTGATTGGTAAGATCTGGATTCAATCAAAATGTGAAGTTTAAGTGATACATTAAGTAGGGAAATCAGCGTGTAGATTTATAACCAATATTGTGAAAGTATTCGCCCAATGACAGAGTGGTGTTTCAAATTATTACGATGAGGAATTCAATTCGAAAGATTTCACGGTAAATTGTATTAAAACTCACTAAGTATATGTAAACTTATATGTGTTGTGTTCATATTTTAGGTGTGGTTGTATAATTAAATTCGCCAAAGGAGAGCAAGCCCGGATTGTGCCAGAGAAGTGGCGAGTAGGGATACTATGAATACAAAAAATATCTTAGGAGTATGGCATATAGCTCTCTACTCCATAAGAGTCTGTTATTAATAAGTTGTCGTGTTGTAATGTGTTAAATCACCTTTAAGTGTCTATTGTACATTTGGATATTATTCTTTATATATTATGTAATTAAATAAAATAAAAAATAATATGTTGAAAAAGAATTATTCATAACTTTGTTAAAGTTTATGTCAAGTGTTTGTATGTGATAATATCTGATTTCTGGATCTGGTTATTCAGGTAGGGTAGAGGGTGTTATAATTTGGAGCAAAACCAACAAAAGGGGGACCACCTGACCATATTAGAGGAACTTCAATGCTCAAACTAGGTAGTTTCTTCTCTTATCTATTGGATGCAGATTAGGGGCAATGTGCCAAATAAAGTGTGTAGGGGGGTAACATAGAAATTTTTCAAACTCTTTAAATTTTTTATGTTTTTGTTAATTTTTTTCGTTAATTTTTTTATGTGTGCTTGTTGTGTGCGAGCTTGTAGCAATACAAGTGATTAGTTAGGAGCATGTGAATAGGATTTTGTGTTTAAACTATAAATTTAACTCAATAACAATTGATTTTAGGTTGTTTAATATTAAACTGATTAGTTCATTCTATTATACTGTGAATAGGTGATAGTGTGTTAGGTACACCAAATGACAAATAGGTACATAAAAAGCATATGTGTTTGTTTGAATTATAGGCTATTTGAGTGTTAATATTTAGATAATTGTAATCCATGAATCGAGACACTTAGGGATGACCTAAGGCATTGTTTGGTAAACAATTCTGAGCCAAAAAGTCGACCCTAATTCAAAATCCTTAGTACTTTAAATTTTTAGCCTAAATCCTTAATTCATGGTGAATCGCAATAGAAACCATGAGCCTTATTACATAATCTCTTGATCCGATTTTATTGGTCCCTGCATGAACTTAGATGTTAGGCCATCGATATTGAGAGTTAGGTAGATACGATATGGTGGCTTCCAAAATAAAAGAAAACTAGGAGTGAACCTAAGGGATAATATAGTATAGTGAGCATAAGAGTCTTGCAAACTAGTGCACAAGTAGAAAAAATAGAAAAATTATCAAAAGTAAAAAGTTTGAAAAGGCTTAAATAGCTAAGTAAGAAGTTCTAGAGAAAATAGAAAAGCAAAGTGAGTGAAAAAGAAAAAAAAAAGAAAGAACGAAAAGAAAAATACTCATTCTTGCAAAAAAGTCTCGCTAAGACGATTGTATTCACTAATATTGTACTATACCTTAGGAATCAGAGAGAAAAGGTAGGTGAGAGAATGAGATATAAGGTGGTGAGCTATAGGGTCTAATCGGGGAAGTATCGAGGTTAATATGTGCCAAAATAATTTCGTGCTTAAACAATTTTGTTATGCTTGTTCTTGAATTCCGAACCAACCTAAGCGGCAGAACGTTACAAGCTGAAAAGACCTATGCGACCTAGGTGATACTATTCGTGGATGAAAATTAAATGAAAATTTGACATTTCTAACAACTTGTATTCACCGAGCATAAATATAAATTTTGTGTACCTGTTTTGATGGGTCAATGTACTTGGCATTCTTGAATCTATTTACTTTGTAACTTTGTAAACTGATGTGTATGATATTGAAGATCGAGAGTCAATTGTAACACCCTATTCTTGGCCCGATCGTCGAGCCCAAATATTAGGATGTCACACCACCGTCACACATCATAAGCATTACAAATGGCCTCATTATGAAGTAGACATCTTTCAATTTAGATTTTAAATAATTACAAGTCACACATATTCTAGTCATCATTAAAACATGCTCAACATTCATCAAACGAACATAAAATGAGAATTAAACAAGCTTTTATACCACCAAAAAAAATTCAGAATTATTCACGTAGGTATTGATACAGAATCAAAGGTATTGATATTTATTTCAAATGGTATCAATATTGCTTGGAAAATAGATACCAAAACAACATACTGTTTCTCGCTTAAAATCAAAACTAAGAATTTATCGATACTTTTCATAAAGTATTGATTATTCTACCCCGAGTATCAATACTCATGATATGGTATCGATACCAAATTACGTTATCAACTTCCTGCACTTTTGAAAATCAAGGAGGTATCAGTACAAAATACTCGATTATCAGTACCTCTGCAGAAAACAACAAAACATAACACCAAAATAGGGCATTTAACAACACCATACCTATACCAATAAAACATGCATCTATGACTTCAAATTTCGATCATCAAAAGTATCAGACTTTGCAGTTCCATGCATGTAACAACCCGATTTAGGGGCTAGTCGGAACAGTGATCTCGAAATCACTAATTCGAGGTTAGAGAAAATTATTTTCATGTTATGTTATGTGTTATAACATGTTTATAAGGATGCATGAAAATTTTGGTGCCTTAAATTTAGCGATTTCTAGCTTAATTGCGAAAAAGGACTAAATCGCATAAAGTGCGAAAGTTCTATTTTATTTGCTAAAGGTGCCAAGTAGCTATGGATTATAAATTGGAGGTCCCAAATGTGCAATTTGGCCTTGTTAAGTGAGTTGGCCGGTCAAGGATAGCTAAGGGGACAAGAGCATTAAATGTGGTCATGTTAGGTGACTAAAAAGAAATAAAATAAGATGAAATAAGCAAAAAGCTATCATATTTTTATTTCTTCTCTTCTTCCACCGAAAATAGAAGCCATGGGAGGGGTTTGAAAGCTTAAAATTTCAGCAAGCAATTCTCCTCACTAGTAAGTGATTTTAATGATCTTTCTTGATAAAAATTGTACTTTTGGAGTCCCCAAAGCTTAAGCTTTCTAAGGAGGGGACTAGTTTACAATATGGTTGAAAGTCTAGGGACTTACCATGATATAATTTATGTTGTTTGATGAGTTTTTATGGAAGAAAATGAATGATAGGATGATGAGAAACAACTTTTGTGAAAGGTGTTGTCATGAAAACACCTAATTGGGACTAAAATGCAAAAGTTGTAATTTATTCATTAAGGCTTGAAATAGAAGGAATTGTGGATAGTTGTAAGAGGATTAAATGTTCAGCTAGACTTGTTTAACAAGAAAATGTGATGAAAATTTATTTACGAGCCTAGGGGCAAAATAGTAATTTTGCCCAAGTATAGGGGCAAAATAGTCAATTTTGCCTAAAGTGTAGATTATGGTGTATTATGATTTATAAGTGATTAAACCAGTAAATTCCATTGTTCTAGATCAAAGAAATCGAGTTTCAGACCTAGAACGGGTGAAAAAGAAAAGTGGGCAAAAAGTTCGTTTCGGCCCTTTCGACATCGAGGTAAGTTCATGTGCAATTGTTGCAACTATGTACGAGTTAATTTAATATTCCAATGTTGTATGGAAAGTAGATTTACACTATGAATGTATGAAATATCTTTGATAAGATGTCAAGAGAGTTGAATTTAAGAGTAATGGAAAATGTATATAGAATGATATGATGATGTTTAAAGTTTCGAGTAAGACCATATTGGAATATGGCCTCGGTGTAAGAGTTTGTATAAGACCATGTTAAGGACATGGTATCGATATGTTAATATGTGTAAGACCCTATTGAGGTATGATGTCAATGAGAACTATGTGTATAAGACTCAAGAGAGTTAGTTAACAATTTGAATGTAGGTGGTTGTACCACGATAAGTACAAGTAAGTGTTAGAACTGAATTGAGATGAATTGATTATATAATGAACCCCTAGTGGGATATGTGTTATTAATGCACCTTAGTTGCATGAGATAGATTTATTGATGTACTGTGTGAATGCGAATGAGTATCGTAGAAAGTTAAGTAAGAATAGAAGTATGTGAGGATGTTCTCTGATGAACATTTGAAATAGAGATATACTTGTGGATTACTATCCACGAATGTAAAATAACGGTGAGCTATGTGCGATATCACCTTATTGATGGTAGTGATGGGTTGTGTGCGATACCATCAATTATATTAATATCGGTGGGCTATGTGCGTTACCACCTGATCAATTAGTAATCGATTGGGTGTGTGTGATACCATCGCTTATATATGATTGGAGGGCTGAGTGCGATACCACCCTATTAGAGATTCAATGGTGGGCTAAGTGCGAAACCACCGAGAGATTAGTAGTATGAGTAGCTTATTTAAAATGCTTGGTGTGTTGTTTTATGTGATTACATGACAATCAGTGCAGGAATGTGTGCTATTTAACACGAGCAGTTGGCTAGTGGTGTGGTATGTATGTGGTAAGAGACATATTGAGTAAGCTTCCAGAGTGGTTAAATTACCATGAGTTAAGGAGAAAAATTCAGCATAATACCTTGTGGTTATGTACATCCAATGAATGTCGGTATTTGTCAGTTTATGTAGATGAACTTACTAAGCATTATTGCTTACTCCTTTCCTTTTTCCATCTCTTATAGGTTATTTTAACTAGCTCGGGTTGGAGGCCGCCAGAGATGTTTTCACACTATCGAGTAGACTCCTGGTATGGTGTTTCAAGTTCTATCGGGTCATGGCATGTATAGGGATTCTTTTAAAGTTGATGAAGTCTAATTGTTGTAGCCAAATTGTGTTGGCCTAAGAGAATTTATAGTATGGTTGTGTATAGCCAATGATGATGGCTTAAGTTGTTTGTAAATGTTGTGGGAATAATTCTCCCAGGTGTATGGGAGGAAAACTTTACTTCCATGAACCAAATGTGTTAATTCATGTGTTCTAGTTGATGATTTGAGATTTTATTGAATTGGTATATGAATGTATGCAAATGAGAGTAGAAAAAGGCTTGGTAGATAGCTTCTAAGTGCCCACACGGATAGACACACGGGCGTGTATCTAGGCCGCATGCATTCTCGCACCTTTGTTCCATAAGTCAGGATAGGCCACGGGTTAATCCCACGGCCGTATGTTGAGGTCGTGCATGAAACACAATTAGGAAACGGGCGTGTGCCCTAGGCCGTGTAAGCAAGTCTGGATATCAAGGTACAGCACACGGTCTAAGTCCACGGGCGTGTTCAGACCGTGTGTAATTAGTCAGTGTCGACCACGGGTGGAAGACACGGGCATGTCTAAGAGTACACGGGCGTGTCCTAAGTCCACAGGCGTGTGGACCCTGTTTCGAGTAAAAGTTTCCCGTTGAGTTCCGAAAGTTTCCGAACATGAGTTCAAAGCCTCGTAGGCCCATGAGATGTATAAGTTGATTAAGGAAGAGAAGTTTTTAATTCGTAACGAAAATTTTTAGTCCGTAAGTACATGTTTAAGAAAGTTCAAGCATAGTAATGTCTCGTATCCAGTCTTAGCCTCGAACTCGGGTATAGGGTGTTACATTTAGTGGTATCAGAGCATGGTTTAGTCGGTTCTCGGACTAACCTAGCACGAGTAAGAGTCTAGCTATACATGCCATATGTGGACCGTGATAGTGTGATGTCTCCCGACTCTAATGAAATTGTTTTATTAAGACAGAGATGATTACCAATCAAGCTAATTTCAGTAAGTTTGTATGATTTCTAAGTCTATGATTTCTATTATCGAATTGCTTAGTATAATGTACATTATTTCGACGGAATGCTTAATGCTATGTTAAACAAAGAAATCAATGAGATTAAGTATGAGTAAGTCCCGATTGAAGATGAATTTCCCAGGATACTCGATCCACCATATGAGATAAGAAAGTCTGTATAAGACCAAGCAAAGGCATGGCATCGGCAATCAAGCGGAGTTATCATGTAAGTCCAAGGCAAGCTTGGCATTGAACAGAGTTATCATGTAAGCCCAAGGCAAGCTTGGCATTGAACAGAGTTATCATGTAAGTCCAAGGCAAGCTTGGCATTGAACAGTTGTCATGTAAGTCCAAGACAAGTCTTGGCATTGAAAAGCTATCAAGAGAAAGAAATTTCATGTAAGTCTAAGCCAAGGCTCGACATTGACTAGTTCACGAGTAAAGACTTCGTATAAGTCTATGTCAAGACATGGCCTCGAAACCAAGATGAGAAATTCCATGTAAGACCGTATCTAGGATATGGCTTTGGCATCAAGTTACGTGGGATGAGATTTAGTATCCTCGGTTATTCGCAGAAATTTATCGGGCAAAATGAGTAAAGTTAAAATGAGATGACAAGAAAGCTAAGTAAGAAAAGCTATTATCAAGTTGAAATTTGAGTATTATTTATGTTATGAATGATGAATTAGAGATCATGATTATCGTATTAAAGTATGATGATCAATGTGATCAAGTGATACAAGTACCTTGTTCATCTTACAAACATGAGACTAGTAAGTACCATGATGTATGTGAGAAGCAGTAAGAGTAAGTAAGCATTTGAGATTTGTGATGCCATTGTTTATGATAAATATGTCCACATGGTTAAATCTCACGTGTGACTTGTTAAAGTAGAGAAGTTATAATGTTTCATCTTATGACCCTGTTACAAAGTCACACATATTATAGTGTGAGAGTTAAAACTGAAAAGTTTGACTAAGTAGAATGCAGGAGATGAGTACGGTCGTTCAATTATAAAATGATGAATAAGACCATGGTTGGACCATGGCGGTATATGTGATCCCATATAAGACCATGTCTGGGGCATGGCATTGATATCGACACATGATTCCGTGTAAGACCATATTTGGGATATGGCATCGGCATCAATATGAGTTTCCATGTAAGACCGTATCTGGGATATGGCATTGGTGTTGATATGAGATTTCGTGTAAGACCATAGCGAGGCTATGGCATCGTGACGACATGTAAAGCAATAGTTGGACTATGGTAATCAAGTAAACGACGTACTCAAAACCCGTAAGACATTCTTTAGATTAATAAGAAATAGTAAGAGGAATTAGAGTTAAATGTTGAGTACTCAAGTAGACCTTAATGTGAAACTTGAGTAAGTGAAGTCACAGTTCGAAAGTATAAGTGATAGAAACAATTGTAGTGTGATAAATATGAAAACTCACTTGAGGCGAGTTGTGTGACTATGATGATATTTCATTGACAATGAGTAGTAAATCATATGTATGTAGTCACGAGAGTTAGGCTAAGGGACTTTGCAACCTCACTCCCTTGCCACTGTTGAATTATGATGAGATGTTATGAGAGTTAAGTTGAGTAAGTTTACATCGGATTAATGCAATAATTATGCTAGCATGATTAAGAATGCCTTGTATCACATCGAGCATAATACTCTACTAAATAGAGTAACTGTTGTTGAACATGAGGTTGAAGTCCTAGAGGACTAAAATGATGGGGCTATCATCGAGATATGAGATAGACAAGGTCCCGTATAAGACCATGACCGGGACATGGTCACGGCACCGAGTTGAGATTTCGTATAAGACCATATCCAGAATATGGCATCGATACCTGACGAGGAAGTCCATATAAGACCTTATCCGAGATACGGCATTGGCGTTTAGAGGTGACTCCATATAAGGCCCTCTCGGGAATGTGGCATTGGTCTTGTACCTACATGAATGACGATGAATATGCGTCTTTGATTATCCCTACTGATTAATGGGACAGGTAGATGAGTTAGAAGTAGAAATGAGATTAGTACTAAAGTCATATGAAGGAGTGAATGCCGATATTCGTGATTGAATCACGAAGAAACGAGTACGACGTGTGGCACGGTATGTGCTAAATAAATGGCAAGTTTGAGTAAGTTGGCTCAAAGCCTGTAGTTGTGCATGGTTAGTTGATGCCATGGATGGAATATAATAATCTCCTTGAGTATTATGTATAAGTATCCGTTGCCTTCGTAGTGATGTAGTTGTTCTTTTCATAAACCGTGATTGTATGAGAATGGTAGCTGATGGTAAGAATAAGACAAACGGTTGTCGATGTAGTTATTTGAAATCGACATTCCTTTATCTCCTAGTAATCCCATTTGGATACTTTGAGGAGGAAGTTAGTGATGATTCTAGTATAAGAAGTGAAATCACAAGTTTCACGTTGTATGATGAGTTTTCGAGTAAGTTGAATAGAGTTAATGAATTCGATCGAGATGTCCCTACTATCATGAGATATGATGTTAGTAAAGGTTTTAGATTAGCACAGTAAGAGAAACTCAGATGAGAATGTGCTAGAAATATGTTCTCAGTGTGGAGAAAAGAGTAGATTAATATGTTGAGATATGATTCAAGTTCTGTGTATATTCACGCATGAATCAATAAAGAGAATAAAATCATGTGTGTACGTGAGTAGAGAGCTATTAATTGAAAGTTCTAATACTGAGTTTAGTCTGAATCGAAAAAAAGAGTTGATAGGTTGGTGATCCAGAGACAATCACTTTTATGTCTGTATTGTGAGTTAAATGTTAGGAAATGATTCATGGACAAACCGATATGTGCCTTTTGAATTTTGATGAGTTAGAGAATCTTATGCTGCAGAGGATTTTGAAAATGAAATAGTTAAAACGACTTGAACTATTACAATGGCGAATATAGTTATTCTAATACTTATCAGATAGTAGACATAATACAAGTGTCTAAATAAAGATCCATGTTAAGCAATGCGAGTTAGTTACTCGGTTGATCTTAGTTGGATAAGTTTTCAGTTGCTGATGCTTTCTCGAGATAAAATTTGAAATGATGTGGAATCCAGAACTTATATAGAAGTTTTGGTATGAGATTTAGTAATTGCATATCTATTAAAGCAAGAATAAGGAAATACAGTTATGTGCATAAACGTTTTGACAATAGAGTACATTTCGCAGTATGATTGAGATTATGGTCAGAAGTAGTTGACCACTAAAAGCTGAGTCTTCAAAGCGTACAAGTCAAGACTACTACAGTCGGTGAATGCTTTAATGAGAAAGTGAGATAAAACCTTATGGATTTCAAAATTGGTTTGACAAAATTCCCAAAGAGGGGGAATGTCATTCGAATTGTAGTGAATCAACCAGTAAAGATCCGAACGATCATTTAGACATGTACAGAGTTCCAAATTAGTGGATTTCTAGATATAGTATATGCCCTAGAGGAAGAATAACCTAGGTCTCAAGTTACAATTCTACCTTATGTATCACAGCTTAAGAATTATTGGCAAGAGAAACTTGAGGATAAGAGGATTTACGATTTTGAAAGGTAGATGGAAACATTTTAAGAATCTTGATAGTAACTCCACCTGATAAGATTTTCGGGGACGGAAATCCCTAAGGGGGGAGAATTGTAACAGCCCGATTTAGGGGCTAGTCGGAACAGTGATCTCGAAATCACTAATTCGAGGTTAGAGAAAATTATTTTCATGTTATGTTATGTGTTATAACATGTTTATAAGGATGCATGAAAATTTTGGTGCCTTAATTTTAGCGATTTCTAGCTTAATTGCGAAAAAGGACTAAATCGCTTAAAGTGTGAAAGTTCTATTTTATTTGCTAAAGGTGCCAAGTAGCTATGGATTATAAATTGGAGGTCCCAAATGTGCAATTTGGCCTTGTTAAGTGAGTTGGCCGGTCAAGGATAGCTAAGGGGACAAGAGCATTAAATGTGGTCATGTTAGGTGACTAAAAAGAAATAAAATAAGATGAAATAAGCAAAAAGCTATCATCTTTTTATTTCTTCTCTTCTTCCACCGAAAATAGCAGCCATGGGAGGGGTTTGAAAGCTTAAAATTTCAGCAAGCAATTCCCCTCACTAGTAAGTGATTTTAATGATCTTTCTTGATAAAAATTATACTTTTGGAGTCCCCAAAGCTTAAGCTTTCTAAGGAGGGGACTAGTTTACAATATGGTTGAAAGTCTAGGGACTTACCATGATAGAATTTATGTTGTTTGATGAGTTTTTATGGAAGAAAATGAATGATAGGATGATGAGAAACAACTTTTGTGAAAGGTGTTGCCATGAAAACACCTAATTGGGACTAAAATGCAAAAGTTATAATTTGTTCATTAACGCTTGAAATAGATGGAATTGTGGATAGTTGTAAGAGGATTAAATGTTCATATAGACTTGTTTAACAAGAAAATGTGATGAAAATTTATTTACGAGCCTAGGGGCAAAATAGTAATTTTGCCCAAGTATAGGGGCAAAATAGTCATTTTTGCCTAAAGTGTAGATTATGGTGTATTATGATTTATAAGTGATTAAATCAGTAAATTCCATTGTTCTACATCAAAGAAATTGAGTTTCGGACCTAGAACGGGTGAAAAAGAAAAGTGGGCAAAAAGTCCCTTTCGGCCCTTTCGACATCGAGGTAAGTTCATGTGCGATTGTTGCAACTATGTACGAGTTAATTTAATATTCCAATGTTGTATGGAAAGTAGATTTACACTATGAATGTATGAAATATCTTTGATGAGATGTCAAGAGAATTGAATTTAAGAGTAATGGAAAATGTATATAGAATGATATGATGATGTTTAAAGTTTCGAGTAAGACCATATTGGAATATGGCCTCGATGTAAGAGTTCATATAAGACCATGTCAATGACATTGTATCGATATGTTAATATGTGTAAGACCCTATTGAGGTATGATGTCAATGAGAACTATGTGTATGAGACTCAAGAGAGTTAGTTAACAATTTGAATGTAGGTGGTTGTACCACGAGAAGTACAAGTAAGTGTTAGAACTGAATTGAGATGAATTGATTATATAATGAACCCCTAGTGGGATATGTGTTATTAATGCACCTTAGTTGCATGAGATAGATTTATTGATGTACTGTGTGAATGCGAATGAGTATCGTAGAAAGTTAAGTAAGAATAGAAGTATGTGAGGATGTTCTCTGATGAACATTTGAAATAGAGATATACTTATGGATTACTATCCATGAATGTAAAATAACGGTGAGCTATGTGTGATATCACCTTATTGATGGTAGTGATGGACTGTGTGCGATACCATCAATTATATTAATATCGGTGGGCTATGTGCGTTACCACCTGATCAATTAGTAATCGATTGGGTGTGTGTGATACCATCGCTTATATATGATTGGAGGGCTGAGTGCGATACCACCCTATTAGAGATTCAATGGTGGGCTAAGTGCGAAACCACCGAGAGATTAGTAGTATGAGTAGCTTATTTAAAATGCTTGGTGTGTTGTTTTATGTGATTACATGACAATCAGTCCAGGAATGTGTGCTATTTAACACGAGCAGTTGGCTAGTGGCGTGGTATGTATGTGGTAAGAGATAGATTGAGTAAGCTTCCAGAGTGGTTAAATTACCATGAGTTAAGGAGAGAAATTCAGCATAATACCTTGTGGTTATGTGCATCCAATGAATGTCGGTATTTGTCAGTTTATGTAGATGAACTTACTAAGCATTATTGCTTACTCCTTTCCTTTTTCCATCTCTTATAGGTTATTTTAACTAGCTCGGGTTGGAGGCCGCCAGAGATGTTTTCACACTATCGAGTAGACTCCTGGTATGGTGTTTCAAGTTCTATCGGGTCATGGCATGTATAGGGATTCTTTTAAAGTTGATGAAGTCTAATTGTTGTAGCCAAATTGTGTTGGCCTAAGAGAATTTATAGTATGGTTGTGTATAGCCATTGATGATGGCTTAAGTTGTTTGTAAATGTTGTGGGAATAATTCTCCCAAGTGTATGGGAGGAAAACTTTACTTCCATGAACCAAATGTGTTAATTCATGTGTTCTAATTGATGATTTGAGATTTTATTGAATTGGTATATGAATGTATGCAAATGAGAGTAGAAAAAGGCTTGGTAGATAGCCTCTAAGTGCCCACACGGATAGACACACGGGCGTGTGTCTAGGTCGTGCGTACCCTGCACCTTTGTTCCATAAGTTAGGATAGGCCACGGGTTAATCCCACGGCCGTATGTTGAGGTCGTGCATGAAACATAGTTAGGAAACGGGCGTGTGCCCCAGGCCGTGTAAGCAAGTCAGTATATCAAGGTACAGCACACGGTCTAAGTCCACGGGCGTGTTCAGACCGTGTGTAATTAGTCAGTGTCGACCACGGGTGGAAGACACGGGCATGTCTAAGAGTACACGGGCGTGTCCTAAGTCCACGGGCGTGTGGACCCTGTTTCGAGTAAAATTTTCCCGTTGAGTTCCGAAAGTTTCCTAACATGAGTTCAAAGCCTCGTAGGCCCATGAGATGTATAAGTTGATTAAGGAAGAGAAGTTTTTAATTCGGAACGAAAATTTTTAGTCCGTAAGTACATGTTTAAGAAAGTTCAAGCATATTAATGTCTCGTATCCGATCTTAGCCTCGGACTCGGGTATGGGTTGTTACAATGCAACATCAATAAGTTGAGCTAACAACCCAATGAACTATTATCAAACATCCATAATTTCTACGAATAATAATACTGAGCAAACATCTAAAACATCATGGTAATAAACAACCAACAATTCTACCACATTGTCTTTTTCCCATAGTTCAAAGAATAATAATATCATCACCTACACAAAAACTAAAGCCTAACTTGGATCACTTCCTTTGTATCCCCACACCGCTCACACCGCAAACGCTAAATATCTGCAATGGTTAAAGAGAGTGGGTGAGCTTAAACAAGCTCACTGAATGTAAGAATAACCACAAAGTACACACAACAGCAAATGTTAAAAAAGAGCATACTACAACAAGTTCAGAACTATATTCTAACCATGCCACAATAACATATTCACGCTTCATTACCATAAAACTAGCATATACTCTCACGTACAATTACACTCAACTTATATGCAAATATTTCATTTTACAATAATTTATCAAGGCTAAACATTCTATACATTCTTTAATAACTCACAAGTCTAGCTTATATATTCACATGCATTCACAAGTTAAATGAAAACACCCAAACCACAGTTACATACGCAATTTACTATGAGAACATACTAACATTTTCATGAAACTTAAATAAACTCATTTAGCATATTATTTACATGTTTATGCATCCATCTCACATCGTATTATCATAAAAAATAATATCACATTTAAAACGGTAATTTGGCACTTGAGGCTATGACACATAAAAGTGGGCTCTATCACCACACATCAGATACACGGATCTCTAACACACCAATTTACTCATAGAGTCGAAAATATCCCAAAAAGTAAAGCATAAAGCTATCACATAACAACTTGTACACAATGCATGCTTATCGGATTCACATTTAATTGCACTTTAAGTGCCGCAATAATGCTCATTGAGCTATCACATATCTGACCACACATGTGTGCATTAAAATCAGTACATCATATATCACATACAAGTATTCTCACGTATTACCTGTCATAATAATATCACATTCCACAATTCAACACATATATACTTACCGAAATTCCGCTCGCTTTCACTACATATTTGCATTAGGAGTATATCACTATGTCTGTCATTTGGCATGTATATATGCCCAGAACACAACACAATTCACAGTAGTCCTCACACATGTCTCATATCATAATATCGTATCACAATAATCAATCCACAATTATTCACATAATCACATAATTTGCCAAAATAAAGCAAGGGAAATAGAAAGCTTACACTCAGAAATTAGTATAGGGGTATAGGCTATTCCTAAGCTTCCATTTAACACTATGAATCGTTTCTAGAAGTAGTGATTCGAACACTCACCGATCACGCTTTCGCCTAATTGCCGAAAGGTTAAACTAGTTTTTTCTTACCTTTCGCCTTGCTCGTAGAAGGCTCCAATGGTTCTGATGCTTCACACATAATAACCACATAGTATAGACAATCATCAATCAACCAAAGACTCGCTTCAAACAATCAAAATACAAGCCTAAGCTAAATTCTCTTGTAATTGAAACCTTCGACATAGCAAACTTGAATTTCAATTATCTCGGTCTATAATTAATCTTTTTGCCTAAAATTGATTTTGTTCATCTAATTATTCATGTACGACTGATTCTCAACATTTAAACTACTCAAAACTACCCAATTCATGGTATCAAAATTTTTAACATGTTTATGGAAAATTTCACGAAAATTCATTAAATTGTTGGAAATCTTTAACGAAACTTTAAAGTAAGTTTAGAAACCTTCTAATCATGTCAAAAATAATTGAAGAACACTTTGAAACCACATTTTTACCCAAAATCCTAAAATCCACGATTAATGACCAAATTTTCAGCTTTTATTTAAAACATGCGATTTAACGGCTAAAAACTCAATTTAAAGGATCAAATAACATCAAAAACTAATAAGGAATCGAATTGTTACATTAGTTGACGAAAAACCAAACGTTTGATTGAAAACTCAAAAATTCAAAAATGGAGAAATCCATGGTGTTCTTGGATGTTTTTCTTGAAATACTATAAAGATTTATGGCTTGGGGAATGATCGAAATCTAAGGAATTAAGTTTGGGAATCAAAATTGAATAAGAGGAGCTTTGGAATGCAATGGACAACAAAACAAAAATATGGAGAAGATACTAACGTGGGTTTTATAAAGATGAAGGGGGAAAATAGGGTGAAAATTAAAATTTGGTTTAATTGCCTTTTAAAAACTCATAATTTAGACCCTTTTAAAAATCAGTCCTTATTTCAAAATTGAAAGTCTTTTAAACATTATTTTCTAAAATTTTTTTAATTTCCAAAATGCCATAGACAAAAATATTTTTGAATACCATGCTAAAGAAATTACCGAGCTCATTAAAGCTAAAATCCCCATTTAGCCCTCGAATCTTCTATGCCCAATTTTGGGGTGTGACAATTTTCTTCTCTAAAAAGAATTTCATCCTCGAAATTCCATGCTAACATGTCACTTGCTTTATCACAAAATATGCTATTTCTACTTTTAAACTAACCATCACACTTTCGCTACGCACTCTAATTCCTATTCTCCTTAACTTCCTACTGCTTTTCCTTAGAGATTCTATTCACTACCATAGACTATTCTATGGTAACTTTGCTAATAGATTCCTCTATTCACTACGACAATTTTTTCTAAAGAACTCGTAACTAATGTTCCTAATTTAATAGTCTTTATCGGGATTCTCTACCTATTAGTTAAGTCACTCAAAATTTACGAAGGCATAGAAACTAGATCTACACCACGCTTCCACTGCGCTACTCTAATGAATCTCTCGAAGCAACCACCGTAGTGCTCTGCTGCTTGGTTTGGCTCGAATGAAACCCTCAACAAGCACTCCTACCGGAATTTTTGACTTACTAGCTAACACACTCAGAACATACGAATACATTCGCACTCACATTAAAACATCTACGAGGCATATCATCTAATCCAACATACACAAACAAAACCAAAGGTGTGAGTGGCAGGGGAAATGATCCAAATTACATACCTGTAAGAAAACTTTAGGATTAAGGCAATGTGTTAACGTTCCTACCCCACATGCAATTCAATTAGAGATATTTTCAATTAATTTAAGCCATCCGAGTAACTTAAAAATTTGGGTTGTGAAACCCTAATCAGTGCATCAATTACTTAGGTCCGAGTGTTAAATAACCTAAGCTCTAATTCCACCAAATGTTACATCCTATACCTAGCTTGGTCGCCGAGCCCGAATATCAGGATGTCACACCACCGTCACACATCATAAGCATTACAAATGGTCTCGTTATTAAGCAGACATCTTCCAATTTAGATTTTGAATAATTACAAGTCACACATATCCCAGTCATCATTAAAACATGCTCAACATTCATCAAACAAACTTAAAACTAGAATTAGACACGCTTTTATACCAAAAAAGAAATTCAGAATTATTCACCTAGGTATCGATACTGAATCAAAGGTATCCATATTTATTTCAAATGGTATCGATACTTCTTGGAAAACCGATACCAAAACAACATTCTATTTCTCGCTTAAAATCAAATGTCAGAATTTATCGATACCTTTCATAAAGCATCGATTATTCAAACTCGAGTATCGATACTCATGGTACAGTATCGATACCAAATTACGTTATCAACTTCCTGCACTTTTGAAAATCAAGGAGGTATCAGTACAAAATACCCGATTATCAATACCTCTGCACAAAACAACAAAACATAACACCAAAATAGGGCATTTAACAACACCATACCTATACCAATAAAACATGCATCTATGACTTCAAATTTCGATCATCAAAAGTATCAGACTTTGCAGTTCCATGCAACATCAATAAGTTGAGCTAACAACCCAATGGACTATTATCAAACATCCATAATTTCTACGAATAATAATACTGAGCAAACATCTAAAACATCATGGCAATAAACAACCAACAATTCTACCACATTGTCTTATTCCCACAGTTCAAAGAATAATAATATCATCACCTACACAAAAACTAAAGCCTAACTTGGATCACTTCCTTTGTATCCCCACACTGCTCACACCGTAAACGCTAAATATCTGCAATGGTTAAAGAGAGTGGGTGAGCTTAAACAAGCTCACTGAATGTAAGAATAACTACAAAGTACACACAACAGCAAAGGTTAAAAAAGAGCATACTACAACAAGTTCAGAACCATATTCTAACCATGCCACAATAACATATTTACGCTTCATTACCATAAAACTAACATATACTCTCACGTACAATTACACTCAACTTATATGCAAATATTTCATTTTACAATAATTTATCAAGGTTAAACATTCTATACATTCTTTAATAACTCACAAGTCTAGCTTATATATTCACATGCATTCACAAGTTAAATGAAAACACCCAAACCACAGTTACATATGCAATTTACTATGAGAACATACTAACATTTTCATGAAACTTAAATAAACTCATTTAGCATATTATTTACATGTTTATGCATCCATCTCACATCGTATTATCATAAAAAATAATATCACATTTAAACGGTAATTTGGCACTTGAGGCTATGACACATAAAAGTGGGCTCTATCACCACACATCAGATACACGGATCTCTAACACACCAATTTACTCATAGAGTCGAACATATCCCAAAAAGTAAAGCATAAAGCTAACACTCTCCAACACACCAAACATGTGTCATTGAATGGAGGTTAGCTTACATTCCCTTATCTCTCCAGCCTATCCCAAGGCCTAAATGCCCAAAAACACAATACATATAGGTGAGTACTCACAATCCTATGGCATGCCAACTATATCCAATGGTTTCAAGAGATCACAAGGCCAAAATATCCCCAATTACACATTTTTAATTATTAATTTAATACACATCATCTCTGTTCATATTCATCAATTTACATCACAACTTGTACACAATGCATGCTTATCAGATTCACATTTAATTACACTTTAAGTGCCACAATAATGCTCATTGAGTCATCACATATCCGACCACACATGTGTGCATTAAAATCAGTACATCATATATCACATACAAGTATTCTCACATATTACCTGTCATAATAATATCACATTCCACAATTCAACACATATATACTTACCGAAATTTTGCTCGCTTTTGCTACATATTTGCATTAGTAGTATATCATTATCACTGTCATTTGGCATGTATATCATGCCCACAACACAACAAAAATCACCATAGTCATCACACATGTCTCATATCACAATATCGTATCACAATAATCAATTCACAATTATTCACATAATCACATAATTTGCCAAAATAAAGCAAGGGAAATAGAAAGCATACACTTGGAATTTAGGATAAGGGTTTAGGCTATTCCTAAGCTCCCATTTAACACTATGAATTGTTTCTATAAGTAGTGATTCCAAACACTCAACGTTCACGCTGTTGCCTAATTGTCGAAAGGTTAAACTAGCTTTTCCTTGTCTTTCGACATGTTTATGATAATTTTCATCGAAAATTATTTAAAAAGTTATAAATCTTCAATGAGACTTTAAAGTAAGTTTAGAAACCTTCTACTCATGTCAAAAATAATTGAAGAACACTTTGAAGCCACGTTTTTACCCAAAATCCTGAAATCCACGATTAATGACCAATTTTTTGTCTTTTATTTAAAATATGCGATTTAACGGCTAAAAACTCAATTTAAAGGATCAAATAACATCAAAAACTAATAAGGAATCAAATATTTAAATTAGTTGATGAAAAACCAAATATTTGATCGAAAACCCGACAAACCTAAAAATTCAACAATAGAGAAATCCATGGTGTTCTTAGATGTTTTTCTTGAAAAAATATGGAGATTTATGGCTTGGGGAATGATCGAAATCTAAGGAATTATGTTTGGGAATCAAAATTGAATAAGAGGAGCTTTGGAATGCAATGGACAACAAAACAAAAATATGGAGAATAGACAAATGTGGGTTTTATAAAGATCAAGGGAGAAAATAGGGTGAAAATTAAAATTTGGTTTAATTACCTTTTAAAAACTCATAATTTATACCCTTTTACAAATCAATCCTTATTTCAAAATTGAATGTGTTTTGAGCATTATTTTCAAAATTTATTTTAATTTCTAAAATTCTATAGACAAAAACATTTCCGAATACCATGCTAACGAAATTCCCGAGCTCACTAGAGCTAAAATCCCCATTTAACCCTTGAAACTTCTAGGCCCAATTTTGGGGTGTGAAATCAATTGTATATTATGTAAGAGTTATTTATTCAAATTGTTCTGTCTACATAGCTCCGAACTAATCTCGTGTATGTGGCATGCTTAAGCACTGTTTAGTTATTTTATTTATTTGTTTTTGTGTGTGTTTTATTTTGTTGCTTGAGGACAAGCAACAACTTAAGTGTGGAGAGTTTGATTTGCCACAATTCGTTGTGGCAGATTAAGGTCTTTTCGGCACTTAACGATATTTTTTTATGTGTTTTTATATGCTATTATTTTATGTTTTGTTTTTATTATCTCAAGTATAATTTATGCAAAATAAATATTTTTACTCAATTTTGAGTAATGTCATGACCTAATAGGCCACTATAGGCCTAAGGATGATTTAAAAACTTCATTTAGTATGTAGGACATTGTTTTCGGGCTTGAAGACGAAAGATGACTGCAGCGTCACGACACAAAGGAGTGGTGTCGGAACATTGAACTTCGAAGCCACATTATTCCCATTCGAAAGGCAGTGTTGCAACACCGGGCGATAATTAGAAATTTTAATTATGGGTATTTTAGTCCACACAATGAAATGTAATAAGATTTTTTGGCTACTAATCAACCCTAATTAGGTCAGAACATAAACTCTATAAATATGGCTATGGCTAAGTGAGCCACTTAGTTTTAAGTTTTTATTTAAATTTTTATTTTCTTTCAATTTAGTCCTGTAAACAATTTTTGTTCTTGTTTAACTTGGATTCAGTTTTGATCCAAGCTTTCAATTTAATAATTTTGATTTATTTCTTTTTGGTTTCCAATCACAATCGAAATTATCTTTTCAAATTTTAAAGGAAATCCAACATTCATGCACAAATCGACATCGAGACGAATTTAATTTCTTATTCCCTTATTTTATTTAATTTACTGTTTTGTATGTTAAATATGAGTTTAGAGATTATTGCACCTAAATCCATGAGTGGCTAATTTCCTTAGTGAGATTAACGAACAAATGTGTGACTAATTAATGGTTGAATTAGAGTTTAAATCTGAGTTAGTTGGTTTACATTATGTGCAATTGTAACCTAGGAAGTGACGACCCTAAAAAGTAATTTAGGATAAACGAGATTGAGAGATAAGTTTACCGAGTAAACCATAATCTATCCTGATCGAGAAAGTGAAGTCGAGAGCTAATCTTCTGTTTGCTTAACTTGATTTAATTTCAATAAAACCCGAGTTCTGAATTTAATTAGGAACCCTGAAGTAAGTTAATATTCTATTTGCTTAACTTGATTTAATTTTGATTGTTATTTGGTTGTTGTTAATTTTAGTCAATTTATGTTATTTAAATTCGTTAACTTTAAATTGGTTTTTTGTAATATAGTTTTAGATTAGTACTATTTAGCCCTGTTAGTGTAGAAAATTAATTTAAGTTTAATTCAACCTCCCTTGGGTATAGTCCTCAGAATGATTCCTGGAGTGTTTTGTTGTAACCTTCTTTATTATATTACAATTTGACCCATATACTTGCAGACACCGCTATTTAATCATATATTTATTTTCTGCAGTATTTCCAGTCCAGACGTTTTCATGTCTGATGACGGTCAGTAACTTTCTTTCAAAATAAATAATAATAATAATAATGTAAAGCATGATATGTGGTGTAGGGGTTGCTCACCTCATCCCTTAATTATAAGGTTAGGGGTTGGATCCCCACCTATGGGAAGGGAACACATTTCATGTTCAACTGTTTACCCCTTTAGAGAGTACTCGTAACGAGGAGATTAATCACTACTACTGATGGCGTACACCCTAGTTTGAACCAAAAATAATAATGAAATTTACAACTTCCATAGTTCAAATAGTTATATATATTACAAGGTTCTTAAAATTTAATTGTGTTCAAATAACAGAAAATTGACATGTGGCAAAGAAAGAAAGTGAGCTTTTGTAGAGGGGAAAGTCGCAACATAAACCCTTCCTTCTTTATTATTATTATATAATTTGTAATGGTGTTTTGTAAGGTTTTTTTTCATGATATAATTTCAATTTTATTATATTCAATAATTCAACTTACAAATTTTATGAAAATTTTAAATATTTAATTATTACATACGATTAGCCTGGATAAATAAAACTAGTATTATATATCACAAGGTTCTTAAATTTTTAATGTGTTCACACTATAAAAATTTGATACATGGCATGGAAAGAAAGTAAGCATTTATGGAGGGAAAATTGCAACATAAGCCCTCCGTCTTTTTTATATAATTTTTAATGGTATTCTACAAGCTATATTCGCATAATAACTCCTTTCAATTTGCTTATATTCAATAATTCAACTTACAATTTTACATAATAAGTCATTGTAAAATTTAAAATCGTTAAAAAAAAAACCTTTTACCTTAATTACTATTTTTACAAATTAAATACACTATTAAAATTGAAATAGATATTTAAAAATATAAACAATGTTCTAATAAATTATTTTGTGGTCACAATATTTAAATTTAATTAACAATCTACATTCACTAATTAATAATTAAAATTAAGTTAAAAACTATATATAAGAATAGAATTTTACGCAATTTACTATTATAATATTTTAATTTTAAAAATAATTTTCAAAATATTATTTATTTAAATTTAATCTAATATCAATTATCAAGATTTTATTGAACTTATACATTATTATATTTTAATTTCGTAACCATATTATTAATGAAACCTTACAAATTTTATGAAATATTTTAAGAAATAATTAAACATAATTTAACTAATACATACAATCAACCTTTTGATTGTACGGGTAAATAAAATTAGTTAATTATATATTATAATGTCTT
This sequence comes from Gossypium sturtianum, assembly GCA_025698515.1. Classification (NCBI taxonomy): domain Eukaryota; kingdom Viridiplantae; phylum Streptophyta; class Magnoliopsida; order Malvales; family Malvaceae; genus Gossypium; species Gossypium sturtianum. Next base: position 73,632,683 of record CM046953.1, read on the forward strand.
AGATTCCTAACTAATGTAGACAACTTAATTTTTTGCCACGTGGATGCCTAAAATTTAGGTATAGGATTTATTTATTCTTATCATTAAAGAAGTTAAATTTTAATGAAAGAGATTTTTAAAATTTTTCTTTAAAAAAATTTAAGTGCTTTAGATTTCAAAAAAAAAAAAAAAAAGGAATTAAGTGATTTATATAATTTAATAAAATTTTGATATTTAATTTTATTTTGGTTTTCCAGTATGCTTATTTTTATTAAGTTTTTTTTTATTATATATTTTTCATTTAAGTTCTTTTAAACTTTTACAGTTGAATGTTATTAATATTATTGTATTTAGATTTTAATTTTTTATTGGATATATAACATTATATACTTAAAAATATTACAATATTAATTTTGTTCAATTTATTCAAAAAAAATTATTCAATTAAATGAAAACTAATTGAATTAAAAATACTTTTGAATAAAAAATTAATATATTTTTTTGTTAGATTGTGCTATGTATTATCTTTAATTAATAAAAGTTTCTCAAATTTTGATGTGGTTATTATTGTTTTGAGACGAAATCATCATACACATATAGCAGAGACCATTATTATGATATTATGTTAATACCATATAATGAACAAAACAAAAAATATATAAATTATCTTTGCCCTTAAACAATATGTTTCTCAACTGTAACAAAATAAATTGTATTTGAAAATGTCAATTTTGACTGTTTTTAAATATAAAAGTAGATATAGTTTATTAAACTAAATAGGTAATTTAATCATTCTTTCCTTTCTTCCAGTATAATTAATACTATAAATATTAGATAGTTAGGGATTTACAATTTAGATCATGTTAATATGTAGCAAATATCGTATATACCTGTGGATATGAGCCCTTATGATTGTATTAGATATATGTTATTTTTAAGATTAAAAATTATTTTCAAAATTAAAATTAAAAATGTTAAAAATATTTTAATCTTTATTTTTTAAAATTAAAATTTTTTAAATTTTTTTTAAAATTTACCTATATCATATATATATACACACACTAAGATTCTGAATCATTAATTTTATACATATAAACAAATTATAACAATTTTATCTTTCAAATTTTCTTTCTCATAATTAAAGTGTTGGATCGCCAGTACCCCCCTTGGCGCAGCGGAAAAATTATTCCGAAGATCATCAACCACGGGTCCATGTACGAGGAATGAATCGAGTTGAAATAGGGTTGAAAGTATACCTTTTCTGTAACGACCCTATAGTTAGGGGTGTCGGAAAGTACATTCCCGAGACTCCGTTCTCGTAAATCAGACTCGTAAATATTTATTAAGAATATTTACGAAGTTAGTTGTATAGTTAATTAAGTTTCGATTAAGTGAAATTGCATGAATTAAGAGTTATTATAGTATAAGGACTAAATTGCGTATAGTATAAAAGTTGAATTATAGATTGAAATAAATTAAAAGGGCTAAAGTAGCAATTATGCCACTTAATTAATGTTGGTAAATAGGTGGCCGACCATGGGCTTAGCTAAACGCATGAAAATATATATTTTTTATATATGTTAACTTTAATGTATATATACATTACAATAATGATAATTAAAATGAAAGAAATAATAAAAGAAAAGAAAGTGGAGACATCCAAATAAATTGAAGAAAAAAAAAGAAAGAAGAAAAAGGAGAGAAACGCACGGCCATAAGTGGTTTCTATGTTTCAACTTCAATTAATTAATCAATTTAGTCCCTTTTTTATAATTTTTATATTTTTAGAATTCTGATACCTAGGGCTATCCGACCTATGTTGTAATTTTAACATTGATTAAGATTTTAAATATTGTAAATGTTGTATAGTTTTAGTATTAGGGATTAAATTGATATTTTTTTAAGTTTGAAAAGGATAAGAATTAAATTGTAGAACAAATTGTAAATTTTGAGCAAACGGACTAAATTGTGAAAAATTTAAAATTAATGGGTCAAATTAGAAAAGAGGAAGCTAAATATGGTCTAGAGTGAAATTAGTATTAAAATATGAAGTTAAATGTGATGATTAAAATTAGTCTCGATTTAGGGACTAAATTGAAGAATAAGCAAAATATAGTGTGAAAATTGTAATGTGATTTAATTGTTTTATTCCGTAGCTAACGTCGTACCAGAATCCTCGAGTAAAAAGGGGAAGGATAAAATCAACGTCGAATAGCTCAGAAATCACGGTTTGTGTTTCTATAATCCGAATTAAATAGTAGATTATTCCATATATAATTGTTTGCACATGGTAAGCAATGAAGGTGAGTACCTTGGTACTTGGGAATTGAATTAAATTCATAATTGAAATGAAATGGATTTATTTTGTATATTATAAAATATATGATTATGAATGTAAGTGTATTGAGAAAAATGTGATGATTATCAAATTGAATATATGCTTATATGTAATGATATATATATTCATGAAACTGAGACATTGGTTGTATTGAAAAGTGAAATGAATCCCTATTAACTGTATCGGGTTGAGTCGGATATAGTTGGCATGCCATAGGATAGGAAGAGTTTAGAGATTACTTCGACCTTGAGTCGATGAGGCACTGGGTGCCAATTTGCTTCGGTTTAACCAATAAGACACTGGCTGTCAATTTATATAGCGCTGGGCGCAGATATTACTTTGGATTTATCTGATGAGGCACTGGGTGCCAAACTGGTGTATTGGTTGAATCTGTGTATCCGTCCAAGTCCGTGTCGTGTTAATAGGGGAAAGTAAATAATAAATTATGAGATGAGAAAATATTGAAATGGCAAATATGGGAAATGATTATGAGATGAGAAATGAAATATGAAATGATGAATCGAGATGTGAAACTTGAATGAATTCAAGTATCGATCAAAGATATGAATCATGCCATTGCATGAGACGATGTATTCAAATGTTAAATGAAATGCCATTGATATAAATACTTATATATTTGAACATATGAAAATCTTAGTAGATGTGAATAAGGAATGAGCAAAAATTATACTATTAAACTGAAACACATGAACATAGCTTACTTGTTGCATTTTGCATTTTAAATATTTATATCAAGTTTATGTTATTCGGATTATAGAAATATCACCGAGTTTTACTTAGCGTAGGGTTTTGTTTTCCGTGTGCAAGTTAGGTGTTGTTCGAATTATTGCCTACTCAGCATCAAATCACAAATCCCGAGCTCAAGTGTGGTGATATTTCATTTTGTAATGGCATGTACCTAGGGATTCTTTTGTTTATATTGTTTATAAGATGTTGTTAACTTAGTTGCTAGTGAAATGACGGTTAAATGTGTATATGGTTGAGGTTGAGACTATGTTGGTATGCTAGCCTAGTTTATATTTTCGTATATGATAGTTTAAAGTTGGTGGCTTAGCATAATGCTTAGTATGTGCTTAGCTTCATATTTGGTAACTTTAGAAGTTTGGAAGTTAGTTCAAATATGGCAAGTGTGATATGAATGAAAGACTTGAATGTTTGATGTGTTGTTGATGTATTTGAACATATAAAATGTGGTACCAATGAGGGTACATTGGTTAGGTATATTAGGTGATGAATTTGGTGTATTTTGGACATGTTTAATCGTGTTTTGAATAGGTTAAACGATTATCAATTGAGTTGTTTAGTGTCCAAGTAAATAGGAAATGGTAAACTTGTGATTTAAGGCACATTTTTAAGTCCACACGGCCAAACACACGTGCGTTTAACTTGGCCGTGTGAGACACATGGCTAGCACACGGGCGTGCGAGGCCATTTCGAAAGGGTACACGGTTTGGCACACAGGCTTGTGGCTTGGCCGTGTGACTCAAGTTACTGAGTTACACGGGCACAGGCACAGGCTGGGACACGGCCGTGTGTCCCTACTTCGAATGCCCACACAGCCGTGTGACCCCTGCAGATAAAATTTCTGTAATTTTTTCCTAAACTTCCAGAATCGTATCAAATTAGTCCCTGCCTATTTTTAAACTACTTTTAAGGTCTCGTAGACTCGTAATAAGGGCTGTAAGAGTAACTTTTACTTTGAATTGGGATGGATTAGCAAACCTAAATTAAGTGCATTCCATTAACACCATCGAATATAAAAAAAAATTGTAGACGGAGTATGGACTAATACTCTGATGCTAATAATTGGAATAGTCTTGTATGTATTCAAATTTTGATATTTTCGAAGAGATAAATAGTGATAAGAGTGTAGACAATGGAAGACTAAGTTTAGCAATGTATAAATAGTGATACGAGTGTAGATAGTGGAAGACCAAGTTTAACATTGCATGGCATGAATCATTATTCGATTGTATAATATTCTAGCATGAAAGTATCAGATTGTCGTGACCTACCCCTGCATATTATAATGTTATTAGTTAGTTTGTATGTTGATTATGATTGAATTAATTATTTGATTAGTTAGTAATGCTCGTGACCCTAATCCGACGACGGAGAGGGGTTAGAAGAGTTACAATTAGTGGTATCAGAGCTTGTAAGTTTAGTCGATTCTCAGACTAAATCGAGCTCAGAATTGAGTCTAGAGGTACATGCCATAATTGAGTCAATTAAGTCGGGATTTGGATGCTGATGATAATTGTTTTTGTTTTATAGTTAAAATATGGAAAATGAATCAGATAATGAAGTGGAACAAGAGTTCCACTCTAGTGATGAGCATAGTGATGATTGTGAGGCAACAAAGTTAGTAACTTCGAATGTTAACCCAACCGGTGCTCAACAACCTAATGTTAAGCGAGATGATAATGATGGAGCAGGTGATTCACATTTACTTAGAGTTATCGCTGATGCACTTCAGCGGGTTGCGGGAACTACGTCTGCTACAGTGCCTGCACCTACCGTTCGACGAGCTCCGATAAAAGAACTGTGAAGATATGGTGCCACTGAGATTTTAGGGTTTAAAGGAGTTGATCCTTCCGCAGCTGAAATTTGGATTGAATCAATTAAGCGCATCTTGCAACAACTTAAACGCAACCCGCGTGAGAGCGTAATATGTGTTGTTTCTCTACTGCAAGGAGAAGCATATATCTGGTGGCAGTTAGTGTCACATCACATATCCACAGATCAGGCTGATTGGGAATTCTTCCAAAAGGAATTCCAAAAGAAATATGTTGGTGAACTTTATATTGATGATAGAAGACAAGAATTTTTTTATGCTGAAACAAGGTGGAATGTCTGTGGTTGATTATGAACGAGAGTTTTCGCAACTTAGTAGGTACGTCGTTGAGTTTGTGCCGACTAAACTTGATAGTTGCAAGCGATTTCTGCATGGTTTACGCGATGAGTTACTGGTACAGTTAGTATCACATAGAATTACTGAGTTTGCAGATTTAGTTGAACGAGCAAAGATGGTAGAACAAGCCTTGAGACTTGATAAAAAGGCTGAGGTTACTCGCACTTATGGAAAGCGTCATGGAGCTACTAGTTCAAATCCACAACCGAATAGATCAAAAGAATTTCATGGTAGCTGGAGGTCAAATTTTAAGTCAAATAGAGCTGATATAAACCATGATCGACAACCGACTGTGTCCACGGGTAGTGTACGAGGTCCAATTAAGGATACTAATATTTCAATTTGTGAGCACTGCGGGAAAAAGCACCATGGTGAATGCTGGAAGTTAACTCGAGGTTGTTTTCGTTGTGGGTCCACAAACATTTTGCTAGGGAGTGTCCGAAGAATGAGAATGCTACACCTATTACTTCTCAGAGATCTGTGCCTGCTCCTAGAGGTCGCGGGTCAAGTCGAGGTGGTTCATTTTCGAGAGGTGGTGCTAGAAAGGGAAATGACGCTGTTATTCATAAGTCGAAAGCCAGAGCGCCAACCCGAGCTTATGTTGTAGGACACGTGAGGATGGCGATGCTAATGACGTTGTGACAGGTATCTTTTTATTACATTCAGAACCTGTTTATGCTTTGATAGATTCGGGATCTTCGCATTCGTACGTTAATACTGAATTGGTTAAGTTGGGAAGTTTAAAATCTGAGATGTTTAGAGTATCAATAGTGATGTCTAGTCTGTTGGGACAATCTGTGTTAGTGGATCAGGTGTGTAGGAGATGCTCGTTAGTGATACAGAATATAACATTCCTTGTTGATTTGTTGATAATGCCGTTTGGAGATTTTGATATGATTTTGGGTATGGATTGGCTTACGGAGCACGGGGTAATTCTGGATTGCTGAAAAAAAGTAGTTTGTTGTTCGGAGTGAAAGCGGTGGTATGATTGAAGTGAATGGTGTTTGAACGAGTGGTTCAACTCGTATCATTTTAGTAACTCGAGCTGATAAACTTCTCAATCAAGGCTGTAAAACTTTTCTAGCCTATGTTATCAATTCAAATTCTGGTGATAGTTAATGCAGTAAAATTCGAACTATTTGCGAATTCCTTGATGTGTTTCCGGAAGAATTATCGGGATTACCACCAGATCAGGCGGTTGAGTTCGCAATTGAAGTGTTTCCTGGTATGGCTTCGGTGTCAATGTTCCCCTATCGTATGGCACCCACTGAGTTGAAAGAATTAAAAGTACAATTGCAAGACTTACTGGATCGCGGCTTTATACGCCCTAGTATATCGCCTTGGGGAGCTCTAGTGCTTTTCGTCAAAAAGAAAGATCCCTCGATGCGAATTTGTATTGACTATCAGTAATTGAATAAGTTGACGATTAAGAATGATACCCCCTACCTCGTATTGATGACTTATTCGATCAATTAAAAGGAGCTTCTGTCTTTTCAAAGATCGATTTGAGATCGGGTTACTATCAGTTGAAAGTGAAAATAGTGATGTACATAAGACCGCGTTTCGTACACGTTATGGCCATTATGAATTCTTAGTGATGTCTTTTGGGTTGACAAACGCTCTGGCGGCATTCATGGATCTCATGAACCATATTTTTCAACCGTATTTGGATCAATTTCTGGTAGTTTTCATTGATGACATCTTGATCTATTCGAAATCTAAATTCGAGCATGAACAACACCTCAGAATTGTTTTGCAAGTGTTACGAGAGAAACAGTTATATGGAAAGATTAGTAAGTGTGAGTTATGGTTATCAGAGGTTGTATTTTTGGGTCATGTTATCTCGACAGATGGAATTGGAGTTGATTCGAAAAAGATTGAGGCAATTGTTCAGTGGAAAGCACCGAGGAATGTGTCAGAGGTTCGTAGTTTACTTGGACTGGCTGGTTATTATCGAAGATTTGTAAATGGATTTTTGAAGATAGCTTTGGCGATGACAAAGTTGTTACATAAGAATGTTCAATTCGTCTGGGACGTTTAATGTCAAGAAAGTTTTGAGAAATTAAAGTAGATGTTAATTGAAGCGCCAGTTTTGACTTTACCAGAATCAGGAAAAGATTTTGTGGTCTATAGTGATGTTTCCTTTAGCGGTCTTGGTTGTGTTTCGATGCAAGACTAGAAAATGATCGCTTATGCATCTCGTCAATTAAAAACATTAATGCAATTATCCGACGCACGATTTAGAGCTAGCTATTGTGGTTTTTGCTCTAAAGATTTGGATACACTTCCTGTACAGCGAAAAGTGTCACATCTATACTAATCATAAGAGTCTCAAATACCTCGTATCTCAAAAGGAGTTGAATTTGAGACAGCGTCGTTGGGTCAAGCTTCTAAAAGATTACGATTGTGTTATTGATTACCATCCTAGTAAAGCTAATGTCGTAGCTGATGCATTGAGTAGAAAAGCAACATTTGATTTGCGAGAAATGTTTGCTCAACTCAGTATCAATGATGATGGAAGCTTATTGGCTAAACTAAAGATCAAACCAGTGATGTTCGATCGGATCAAGTCAGCATAGTTAGATGATGATAAGTTGGCAAAGAAAAGAGAAATGGTTCAGAATGGCATATTAGAAAATTTCAGCATTGATAATTGTGGTTGCTTGAGATTTCATAACTGAATCTGCATTCCGGATGTTTCTGAATTAAAAGAGTTGATACTTCGTGAAGCTCATGATAGTCATTTTGCTTTGCATCCTGGAGGAACAAAAATGTATTGCGATCTGCGAGAATCTTATTGATGGCCAAGAATGAAAAGAGACGTGGTCGAGTATGTGGCTAAATGTTTAACTTGTCAGCAAGTTAAGGCAGAACATCAGGTTCCCACAGGATTACTTCAACCTATTTCTATTCCTGAGTGGAAATGGGAACACATCACGATGGATTTTGTAACGGGATTACCATTATCTCCAAGCAAGAAAAATGTTGTTTGGGTGATTGTTGATCGACTTATGAAATCGGCTCATTTTATTACTGTTAGGACTGATTGGTCACTTCAAAAGCTTGCTGAAGTTTATATTTAAGAAATCTTGAGATTGCACGGTTTCCCTATGTCGATAATCTCGGATCGAGATCCGCGGTTCACTTCAAGATTTTGGAAACAGTTACACGAATCTCTTGGTATGCGACTTAATTTTAGCACAACTTTTCACCCACAGACAGACGGACAATCTTAACGTGTTATTCAAATTTTGGAAGATATGCTTCGCACTTGTGTAATCGATTTTGAATTAGGTTAGGAACGTTATCTACCTTTGGCTGAATTCATATACAATAATAGTTTCCAATCGAGTATTCAAATCGCTCCGTACAAAGCCTTATACGGTCGTAGGTGCCGAACACCTGTTTGCTAGATGGAAGTAGGTGAAAGAAGAATGATCAGGCCGAAACTAATTCAAGAAACGGAAGACATTGTGAAGAAAATTCGAGACAGATTGAAGATATCTTTCGATAGACAGAAGTCGTATACAGATTTGAAACGTCGAGATATTAAATATTCTGTTGGTGATAAAGTATTTCTTAAAGTTTCGCCTTGGAAGAAAATTTTGAGATTTGGTTGAAAAGGGAAACTGAGTCCTCGTTTTATCGGACCGTATGAGATCACAAAAAGAGGAGGTCCAGTTGCATATCGTTTAGCTTTGCCTACGGAATTATAGAAAATGCATGACGTTTTTCACGTTTCAATGCTTAGAAGATATCGACTGGATCCGTCTCACGTTATTTCCACAGAAGAAATTAAGATTCAACCTGATTTGTCGTATAAAGAAGAACCAGTTGAGATTTTGGCTCGCGAGGTGAAAGAGTTGTGTGATAAACGAGTTCCGTTAGTGAAAGTGCTATGGCGTAGTCATAGTGTCGAGGAAGCAACTTGGGAACCGGAAGAGACGATGAGATCACAATACCCCCATCTCTTTTCAGGTAAATTTTTGGGACAAAATTTTATTAGAGGGGGAGAATTGTAACCACCCTATAGTCAGGGGAGTCGGAAAGTGCATTCTTGGAACTCCATTCTCGTAAATCGGACTCATACATACTTTTAGTTGTGTAGTTAATTAAGTTTCGATTAAGTGAATTTGTATAAATTAAGAGTTATTATAGTATAAGGACTAAATCGTGTATAGTATAAAAGTTGAATTATAGATTGAAATAAATTAAAAGGGCTAAAGTAGCAATTATGCCACTTAATTAATGTTGGTAAATAGGTGGCCGGACATGGGCTTAGCTAAATGCATGAAAATATATATAACTTTTATATATGTTAACTTCCATTTATATATATTATAATAATGATAATTAAAATGAAAGAAATAATAAAAGAAAAGAAAGTGGAGACATGCAAATAAATTGAAGAAAAAAAGAAAGAAAAAGAAAGAAGAAAAAGGAGAGAAACGCACGGCCATAAGGGGTTTCTAGGTTTCAACTTTAATTAGTTAGTCAATTTAGTATGTTTTCTTGTAATTTTTATATTTTTGGAATCCCGGTACCTAAGGCTACTCGACCCATGTTGTAATTTTAACATTGATTAAGATTTTAAATATTGTAAATGTTGTATAGTTTTAGTATTAGGGATTAAATTAATATATTTTTAAGTTAGAAATGGATAATGATTAAATTGTAGAACAAATTGTAAATTTTGAGCAATAGGGACTAAATTGTGAAAAATTAGAAATTAAGGGGTCGAATTGGAAAAGAGGAAGCTAAATGTGGTCTAGAGTGAAATTAGTATTAAATATGAAGTTAAATGTGATGATTAAAATTAGTCTCGGTTTAGGGACTAAATTGAAGAATAAGCAAAATATAGTGTGAAAATTGTAATGTGTAATATTAATATGATTTAATTGTTTTATTCTGTAGCTAACGTCGTACCGGAATCCTCAAGTAAGAAGGTGAAGGATAAAATTGACGTCGAATAGCTCAGAAATCAGGGTTTGTATTTCTATAATCCGAATTAAATAGTAGATTATTGCATATATAATTGTTTGCATATGGTAAGCAATGAATGTGAGTACTTTGGTACTTGGAAATTGAATTAAATTCATAAATGAAATGAAATGGATTGATTTTGTATATTATAAAATATATTGATTATGAATGTATGTGTATTGAGAAAAATGTGATGAATATCAAATTGAATATATGCTTATATGTAATGATATATATTCATGAAACTGAGACATTTGTTGTATTGAAAAGTGAAATGAATCCCTATTAACTGTATCGGGCTAAGTCGGATATAGATGTCATGCTATAGGATAGGAAGAGTTCAAGGATTACTTCGACCTTAAGTCGATGAGGCACTGGGTGCCAATTTGCTTCGGTTGAACCAATGAGACACTAGGTGTCAATTTATATAGCGCTGGGTGCAGTTACTACTTCAGATTTATCCGATGATGCACTGGGTTCCAAACTGGTGTGTTGGTTGGATCCATGTATCTGTTCGAGTCTGTTTCGTGTTAATAGGGGAAAGTAAAATAATAAATTATGAGATGAGAAAATATTGAAATGGAAAATATGGAAAATGATTATGAGATGATGAATCGAGATGTGAAACTTGAATGAATTCAAGTATTGATCAAAGTTATGAATCATGCCATTGCATGAGATGATGTATTCAAATGTTAAATCAAATTCCATTGATATATATACTTATATATTTGAACATGTGAAAATCTTAGTAGATGTGAATAAGGAATGAGCAAAAATTATACTATTGAATTGAAACACATGAACATAGCTTACTTGTTGCATTTTGCATTTTAAATATTTATATCAAGTTTATGTTATTCGGATTATAGAAATACCACTGAGTTTTACTCAGCGTGCGGTTTTGTTTTCCGTGCGCAGGCTAGGTACTTTTCGAATTATTGCCGACTTAGCATCAAATCACAAATCCTAAGCTCAAGTGTGATGATATTTCATTTTGTAATGGCATGTACCTATGGAGTCTTTTGTTTATATCGTTTATAAGATGTTGTTAACTTAGTTGCTAGTTAAATTATGGTTAAATGTGTATATGGTTGAGGTTGAGACTATGTTGGTATGCTAGCCTAGTTTATATATTGGTATATGATAGTTTAAAGTTGGTAGCTTAGCATAATGCTTGGTATGTGCTTAGCTTCATATTTGGTAACTTTATAAGTTTGGAAGTTAGTTCAAATATGGCAAGTGTGATATGAATGAAAGACTTGAATGTTTGATGTGTTGTTGATGTATTTGAACATATAAAATGTGGTACCAATGAGGGTACATTGGTTAGGTATATTAGGTGATGAATTTGGTGTATTTTGGACATGTTTAATCGTGTTTTGAATAGGTTAAACGATTATCAATTGAGTTGTTTAGTGTCCAAGTAAATAGGAAATGGTAAACTTGTGATTTAAGGCACATTTTTAGGTCCACACGGCCAAACACACGTGCGTTTGACTTGGCAACACGGCCCTATTTCGAATGCCCACACGGCTAGACACACGGGCGTGTAACTTGGCCGTGTGATTCACACGGCCTGGCCATACGACCGTGTGACCCCTACAGTTAAAATTTTTGTAATTATTTCCTAAACTTCAAGAATTGTATTAAATTAGTCCCTGCCTATTTTTAATCTAATTTTCGGGTCCAGTAGACTCGTAATAAGGGCTGTAAGAGTAACTTTTACTTTGAATTGTGGTGGATTAGCAAACCTAAATTAAGTGCATTCCACTAACATCATCGAAGATAAAAAAAATGAAAGATAATTGTAAACGGAGTATGGACTAATACTCTGATGCTAATAATTGGAATAGTCTTGTATGTATCCGAATTTTGATATTTTAGAAGAGATAAATAGTGATAAGAGTGTAGACAATGGAAGACTAAGTTTAGCAATGTATAAATAGTGATAAGAGTGTAGACAGTGGAAGACCAAGTTTAACATTGCATAGCATGAATCATTATTCGATTGTATAATATTCTAGCATGAAAGTATCAGATTCTCGTGACCTACCCCTACATATTATAATTTTATTAGTTAGTTTATATGTTGATTATGATTGAATTAATTTTTTGATTAGTTAGCAATGCTCGTGACCCTAATCTGACGACGGAGAAGGGTTACGGGTGTTACATTTTTAAACTAAAAAAATGGCGTGTAACATTGTTGGTTGAAATACTTTGCGCGATGTCATTCCAAGCTGCAACAAAAGTGTCTCAACCTCTACGTAGTCCACCTAGTCAACCACGAACAGAAAAACACTTTGAACAATTTTAGAGAGAATTCAAAGATGGCTACTAGACCTTTTGAGTTATGTGTTTGTATTTTTTTCATAACCCTAGCACATCAGAGATTAACATTCCTTTTATTTTTCTTTGATATCACATATTTGGAAAAAAAAGGGATTATTCCTTTAATTTTTAGAGAAACAAATGGAAAGTCAAAATAAAATATTTATTCTTTCCTAAAGAATATCAATTTCCATGTCCTTTAATATTTTGATCGAAATAATTATTATAACTATTTATATCAATAATTACGGTAAAATGTATTCAATTAATATTTTGTATGGATCAAATACATATATTAATTTTATCTATGTTCTCTATATCTATACAACAAGCTTGTACATATAATGTGTTCAATATTTTTAACTATGAAATTAAATTAATTCAATACCATACTAAATGTATTTGGATTCTGATCGCTTTAATGATAGGGTGTGACCCTGTAAGCTCTCGTAACATTACTAGTAATACTAGAATGTTTCTAATATTACAAGCAATGGGTGGCATCTAGCAATGCATCATTGATACCCAAGTTACAAGAAGTCGTGATTCAACATAACCGTTCTGTGATAATCTTTTTCATGTATTATATCCTTTTATCCTTAATATCTAGATTGGACACAAGTTATGGAATAGTCACACTTGTATAGCCCAATCTCATATTTCTTAATATTTCGAGTAGACTACAATAAACAAATAAGTGTGATATCTCATATCAACTTATTCGAGCATGACCATGTATTTCTAGTCTCACTCCATCAAGAGGCCTAAGATATTGCTCCCATTATGTAAGAGGGACAAATCCTATCTTAATTAACCATATCCCTCTACATAGATTGTGACATACCCAATATCAGTCTTTATAGTATAACTTGTTATGGTAGACGTTTGACTATGTCAAAATATACAACTCACTATGTTGGGACAATGATGATCTCAAGTTTGAGGATCATATTCATAGTTATCACTATGAGTAATGTTGTGACTATTACATGATAATCCAAGAACCATGCTAATAGCGGGTCAGTCCAGTATGCTGTTCTCTAACACTTACTCATGTATCGATTTTGACATCCTTATGTCAATGAAAACATTTTTTCGTCAATCAACTACACATTAGTCTCAATGCATTATCATTGTCCAAACCTATAATAATACTTGACTAAGAACCTTTTAAGAATAATCATATTATTCTCAAAACTTTATTAAACCAATTTATTTTTGCACATAAAAAAAGAAACCTAAATAACAATTGCAATGCCTTATATTAACAAACAGGGTAAAACAAATATGTGATTACAATCATCTCATGATTGGTATTTGGGAATACTCTAACAATCTCCCACTAGCACTAAGACCAATCAATCATATATCTAATACCAAGTGACTTAGTGTGATGATCATGCTTCTGCTGTGTCAAAGGCTTCGTCGGTGGATCAGTAATGTTGTTATCTATTGGTACTTTGCATATTTCCACATCTCCTCAATCAATGATTTCTCGAATGAGATGAAAGCACCTAAGTATATGTTTGGATTGCTGGTGAGATTTGGGTTCCTTTGCCTGTGCAATAGCTCCGTTGTTGTCACAACAAAGTTCTATAGCATCTGTATGCTAGGCACAACCCTTAGTTCATATATGAACTTCTTGATCCAAACAACATCTTTTACAGCCTCACTAGCTACAATGTACTCGGCCTCAGTTGTAGAATCATCTACTATATCTTGCTTTGAACTTTTCCAGCTCACAGTGCCAACATTAAGGAAAAACACAAAACCTGATTGCGATCATGAATCATCCTTATCGGTTTGGAAGCTAGCATCAGTGTAACCTTTTACACTCAGTTCTTTCTCACCTCCATATATAAGGAATGTATCCTTAGTCCTTTTCAAGTACTTAAGGATATTTTAAACTGCGACCCAATGACTTTCATCGGGATCAACTTGGTACCGACTCGTCATACTTAAAGCATATGATACATCTAGGCGAGTACATAGCATGGCATACATGATATATCCGATAACCGAACCATATGGAATCTTATTCATACGTTCTCTCTTTTGTGAAGTTGAAGGATACATTTCCTTCGAGAGTGAAATACCATGTCTCATAGGTAGGAATCCTCTCTTAGATTCTTCCATGCTAAACTTTTTCAGTATTTTATCCATGTATTTACTTTGGCTTAGACCTAGGAGTCATCTTGATCTATATCTATAGATTTTGACTCCTAATATATATGTAGCCTCGCCCAAGTCCTTCATAGAAAAACAACTTCCTAACCAAGTCTTAACAGACTGTAGGGTAGGTATGTCATTTCCTATGATAAGTATGTCATCTACATACATTACCAAGAATAGAATAGTACTCCTACTAATTTTCTTTTAAACACAAGGCTCATCTTAATTTTTGATAAAACCAAACTCTTTGATCGCATCATTAAAATGAAGATTCCAATTTCAAGAAACTTGCTTCAATCCATAAATGGATCTTTGTAGCTTGCATATTTTACTAGCATCTTTTGAATTGACAAAACCTTCAGGTTGTGTCATTTACACATCCTCTTCCAGTTTCCCATTAAGGAAAGTTGTTTTTATGTCCATCTACCAGATTTCATAATCATGAAATGCAACTATTGCAAGTAAGATCTGGATTGATTTAAACATAACAACAAGAGAAAAGTTTTTGTCATAGTCTACACCACCAACTTGTCAAAAACATTTAGCGACTAATTGCGCTTTGTATGGTTGTACATTACCCATGTCAATTTTCGTTCTGAAAACCCACTTGCACCCTATGAGTTTAACCCCTTCAGGTGGGTCAACCAAGATCCATACTTGGTTTTCTAACATGGAATCCATCTCAAACCTCATGGCCTCAAGCCATTTCTTAGAATCTAGGCTCGCCACCACTTCTTGATAATTTCTACGCTCATCTTGATCCATAATTAGAATATCACCATGTGTTGTAATCCATATCTCTCAGGTACATGGCGTTCTCTTAAAGACCTTCGTGGTAGTTGTGTTTCCAAAAGAGTTTATTGTTCCAAAAGAAATTGTGGAATCTGTTGTTGTTCAATCTCTAGTTCAATGATCTTTGTGGAATCTATTGTTATTAAATCTCTAGTTTAGTGATATGTTGTTGTTCTCAAATTTCTCCAAGTTCAAGTCTTCTACCACTTGCTTTTCTAGAGACAAACTGTCTTTCAAGGAAGACTCTTTTCCGAGCACCAAACACTTTGTTCTCGACAGGATTGAAGACATAATATCCTTTAGTTTCCTTAGGATATCCCACAAAAATGCACTTTTGAGATTTGGGTTCAAGCTTAGTTGACGTCTGACGTTTACCATAAGCTTCACAAACCCAAATCTTAATGAAAGACATACTAGGATGCTTCCCAGTCCACATCTCATATAGTGTCTTTTGAATTGATTTAGATGGAACACGATTTAGTATGAAAGCAGATGTTTCAAGTGCATGTCCCCAAAAGGAAGTAGGAAGATCAACATGATTCATCATTGATCGAACCATGTCTAATATTGTTCAATTTTTCCTTACAGAAACTCCATTCCATTGTAGAGTACTAGGAGGTGTAAGTTGTGAGACAATCCCACATTCCTTCAAAAACTCATCAAACTCTAAGCTTAAGTATTCTCCTCCTCAATCTGATTGAAGTGCCTTAAAACTTTTACCTAGTTGGTTTTGTACTTCATTTTTAAATTCCTTGAACTTTTCAAGGGCTCCAGATTTATGGCACATAAGATAAATATACCTATATCTACTGAAGTCATCAATGAAAGTAATAAAGTATTAAAAACCTCTTCTAGCTTGTGTGTTCATTAGTCCACATATATCACTATGTATTAAGTCCAATAAATTACTAGCCTGCTCACTTTTACTACTAAAAGGAGTTTTAGTCATTTTACCCAACAAGCAAGACTCACATATATCAAATTGTTTGAAAACAAAAGAATCCAAAATCTCATCTTTATGGAGCTTTGATATACGCTTCTCACTTATATGGCCCAATCGACAATGCAAAAGATAAGTTTGATTAGAGTCATTTATTTTTGATCTTTTAGTATTTATGTTATAAATGGGTCTATCTTGATATAAAATGTAGAGGTCATTTACTAATTGTGCCGAACCATAGAAAACATTATCGAGATAAAATGAACAGTAGTTATTCTTAATAATTATCTCAAAACCATTTTTGTTTAAACAAGAAACTGAAATAATGTTTCTAGTCAAACTTGACACAAAATAATAATCCTCCAAAAGTAATCAAGTCCACTAGGAAATGATAAAATCTATGTTCATACAGCTAATGCAACAACTCTTGCTCCATTTCCAACTCGCAAGTCCACATCTCATTTAGCCAAAATCCTACTCCTTTGCAGTTTCTATACAGAGGTGCAAATATGAGAACCCCAACCAGTATCTAATACTCAAGAAGTAGATGTTGATAAATTAATATCAATAACATAAATACCTGAAATGGACGCTCCACTTTCCTTTGCCTTCTTGACCACTTCAAGATAGGCAGGGCAATTCCTCTTCTAGTGTCCGTTCTTACCACAATGGAAACATTTTTCTTCCTTAACAATTTCTCCTTTAGGTTTCAATGCAGCCTTTTCTTTATTTGCCATTGTCCTTAGGCTTTACCTTATCATTAAGCTTTCCTTTGCCTTGTCCTTGTAGACCATCATAATGGTCTTAGGTTCAACCTTCTTCATGTTACTTTCAGCCGTTCGCAACATGTTAAGTAACTATGGCAAAGTCTTATTAATTTATTTCATGTTGAAATTAAGGAGAAATTGGCTAAAACTATCCAACAACGATTGCAAAATGACATCGGTGGCCAGCCCACACCTAGAGGGAATCCTAGTTTTTCAAGGCTTTCAATATAGCCTATCATCTTGAGATCATGAGTTCCCACAAGAGTTCCCTCTACCATTTTGCATCAAAATAGAACTTTTGAGGTCTCATACCTCTCTTGATGTGCTTTCCCTTCATATAATTCCTTGAGGTGCTAGATCATATCATAGACAACCATATCCTCATGTTGCTTTTGAAGCTCAGGAGTCATGATGGCAAGCATTAGATATCCTATATCTAACATGTCATCAAGATACTTATTATAAGCATCCTTGTCAGTTCTAGAGGTATTAGCTGTTGGTTTATTAGGAATGGGTTCTTCAATGACATATAATTTTCATTCTTGTTTGAGTACAATCCTCAAGTTATGGAACCAGTCAAGGAAGTTCAAGCCATTCAACTTGTCCTTCTCAAGGACAAATTGCAATGATGAAGAGTTTGTGTTGTTTGCCATAGTAAATCTATAATAATAAAACATGTTCATGAGTAAATTTACCAAGTTTATTATTAACATTTAAAAGCACTTTGTTAAAAGATGCCCCCACTATTTTATTCAAAATTTAATAACCTTCAGATATTAATTTCAGAAAAATATTTTCTCTAAAGTTTTGTAGTGGGTAATGATCCATATTTCACCTTCTTTTAAGTCAGCTTTGGCTTTACTCTCAAGATTATGGTTATTTAAGTAAGCAACACTAGCAAATTACATCCTATGTAACTCATTAGTTGGTGAACAACCCTTGTCCCAATCATCTCATGATCATCCAAATATCTTGCCTTTAGTTTTCTAATCTTATTAGAGTAACTTAGTTAAGTTATTAACCAATATTATAATCGATGAATATCACTTGCTTATTCTTCGCATTTGACCAAGATAGATACAAGTACTTCGCTTTAGCAGAACCCACTTTGTAACACCCCAAACCCGGTCTATGCGTTAAGACTAGATTTGACATGTCACACAAAATGAATATACATCTAGTCTTTTAAAGAAATCGAAATAAAACATTTTGACATGGAGTTATTTAAAACTAAGGTTGATTACTAAATCTAATAATTTGAGTCGTATAATTTGAAACTTAGGAAAATTGGATTTAATATTTTGAGAAAATTTAAAGATGTTCGAAAGTAATTTGAAAACAAAGATTTCAAATATTGTTACAGAAAAAAAATTCCGAGTTAAAAATATGTATAAGAATAAAATCCTTTTCGTACGTTTATTTAAGAAAAACGTTTATTTTTATTTTTTTTTAAAAAAAGAAATCCTACTTAAGTATTTTAAGCGTATTATAAAATCCATCCACAAGTAAAACATCCATAAAAATATAACTAGAGGCCTTATTACAACTTAGCTTAAATAGCAAAAATTTTAAAAAAGTACTTAAAAATAAATCCGAAATGTAAATAACCCATTATTCGTAGTATGGCCTCCACTGAGTCGTCCCCGGCCCAAGCCTCCATCATTGATCATTACCTGAGAAGGGTAAGGAAAACGGGGGTGAGTTACTTAGAACTCAGTGTGTAAACCACTTACCATCGTCCATGGGCCAAAATCCAATTTAGCATTTATTGGGCCAAAGCCCAATACAAATATAACATAATAACATGTATTAAAATGAATGTAATATGCAATTCCCAAACCAAACCTAATTTCCATCCGCTACACACCACCACCAGTTCAACCAAAGCACACTTGTGGGGAGCTTTAGTCACCCACCCCGCCAACACACCAAAATAGGCATTAAGCCATTTATCAATTTGTGGACAAGCCACCAAATTTACAGAGTTTTCATGGCATTTGCCATTTTTCATATTTGTGGTAGAGCCACCAGAATTTTGTAGCAAAGCTACCAGAACTTCTCTTCGTCAATATCCCAACCCATGCAAATCATGTATATATTATGCATATTCATTTACAACAATCCATTCATATAATTATTACGAACAATATGACCCATTATAAAAATTTCCACAATCTGGCCCATATCACTCTTTTTGGCCCATATACCAAATATCACATTTGGCCCATATATCAATTATCACATTTGGCCCATATATCGAATCTCACATTTGGCCCATAAATCAAATATCACATTTGGCCCATAAATCAAATATCACATTTGGCCCATATATCAAATATCACATTTGGCCCATATATCAAATATCACATTTGGCCCATTAAGGGTAATCTCGTAATGTTTAAAGTCTTAATACCGATTTCATAGTCTTTACCATTTTAGTAATAATTATGCCATATTACCCAATATCACTAACATGCGATTTAATCAAACGATTAACACGATATAATTATCTAACCCATGGAATACAATGTGAGATTACACACCTGCTTACGGTGAGCACTACACTTTCTTGATCGTCAACACCTAGAATATTTTTAACGCTCGATTAGATCATTCACACTAATAATAATTTATTCTAAGATAAACGGTCTAGGATTTTTACCCTCGGAATCGTGAATAACTACTATTTACCGGTTCTCCCCGGTTGACGGTTCACAACCCGTTGGAAAATCCCGAATAGCTAATGGCTCAGAACTGCGAACAACCTCGAATAGTTGATTCTCATCGGATGAGGGTCCACAACCCGATGGAAAATCCCGGATTGCCGAAACAGCCCTTCGTTTGAATCTAGAAGGGATCGCGAATCCGCTCCTTTTCCTATCACTATTCACCACTCCTTTTGATTCAATCTTGTTTGCCTCCATTGACAAATGAATATTAGTCCAAACTAATACTTCGTAATTAAAGCGATTGGTTTTAATGAGTGACGTCGGCTTACCACAAAATCCTTTCGTTCAAATGATGAGAATCGAGTGATAGAGTCGCTAAGATAAAAATCGGTTAATCGCCCTATCTTCAATAATAAGTACTATGAAATCCTAGAAAGTAATCCTTACCTTAGGTTTTTGAACTGAATCCTAATGATAACACGATGACTTTGGACACTCCAAGTTTCGGCCTTCCACTAAGTTTCAATTGATCAAAGTGTGAGTAGAAGAAAAACGGTTGAGAAGGAATTATGTGTGAAGTAAAAGGTTCGGCTATAGTGAAAAATTGGAGAGGATGATGCTTAATGATATTCGGCCATGGTGATTATTAAAGAGGGAATGATGTTAAGAGTTTTTACAAGAAACAAAAGAAGAAGAAAATAAGGTGTTTAGATTTTGATTCTTTTCAAGAATGGAAGATGAATAAAGAAAAGGTTTTGAGACTAGTGTGCATTCGGCAAAGAAGAAAAGAGAAGAAAAGAATAATGGCCCTTCAAGGTTCTGTGGTTTCGGTACAAAGAGGAAATGGTTTGAAGAGAATGAACAAATAAGACCGAAATGGTCAAAAATTAAATGACCAAAAGAAAGCAAAGGTTTACCTATTGTTCATGATACATTCGGCTAGGGAGAGAAAATTAGAGAGAAAAACTTTGAAGAGAAACACCAAAATGCCAAAATGCCAAAGTGACCAACTAGCACCTAATCCTTACCAAAAGCCATAAAAAATTCGGCCACCCCCTAGCCCTTAAAACCGTCCAAGTGCATGGCCACAAGGTCAAAGTTTGGCCACCCCAAACTTTCCATAACATTTTCCTTATTATAAGCCTTGTGTTCCCCCTTCATGCCTTTTCCATTTGATTCCCTTCCTTAAAAATAAAACTTGCCTTTTCTCTTAGCCACCTTACCATAAAAATAAAAGTCCAACTTACCATATGTACTAGGCTTGGCCGACACTATGATGAAGGAAAACAAAAAAATAACATTCTCATATGTACATCAAGGGATTCGAACTCCTTCCCTCAAGGAACACATATGGCGCCATCTCCTCTTTACTACTAGCTCACTTATGCTAACTTTTACAACTTAATTACCTTAAGCTTTAAGGTCACTTGTTCCATTTCATTAAAGTACTAATTACCGAAATTTATTCCAAATCCAAATAAATCCCGAGCCTTCTCGAGACTATCAAAACACACATATTGGATAGTTTAACTAGCTGAGCACCAAAATAATGCAACATATAAAAATTCAAAATTTTTTAGGATGTTACAATTCTACCCCCTTAAAGAAAATTCCGTCCTCAAAATTTACCTGGTTAAAAGAGGTGAGGATATTGCTGCCGAATGGTGACCTCAGGCTCCCACGTAGCTTCCTCCACTCCGTGATTACGCCATAGAACCTTAACCAACGGTACTGACTTCTTCCTTAGCACCTTAACATCTCGATCTAAAATTTTCACTGGTTCTTCCTCGAACGACAAGTCAGGCCTTAATTCAACTTCCTCTACCGGTACTATGTGAGACGGATCCGAACGATAATGCCTCAACATAGAGACATGGAAAACACTATGTATCTGACTCAACTCCGGAGGTAATTCAAGCTGATAAGCCACTGGTCCTACACCCTTCAACACACGGTACGGTCCAATGAACCTAGGGCTCAACTTGCCCTTCCTTCAAAATCTAAAGATCTTCTTCCAAGGTGAGACCTTTAGAAAGACCTGATCTCCTACTGCAAACTCAATACCCTTACGCTTCAGATCCGCATACGACTTTTGTCTATCCGAAGCTTCCTTTAATCGTGCTCGAATCACCCTTACTTTTTCTTCTGTCTCTGATATCAATTCAGGACCCAATAACTGCCGTTTCCCCAATTCAGTCCAACAAGTAGGGGTACGACACCTACGACCATATAATGCTTCATAAGGTGCCATTTGGATACTGGACTGATAACTATTGTTATACGCAAACTCCGCCAATAGTAGAAAATCCTCCCAACTACCCCTGAAGTCAATCACACAACCCCTTAACATGTCTTCCAAAATCTGAATTACTCTTTCCGACTGACCATCAGACTAGGGATGAAAAGCCGTGCTGAAGTTTAACTTTGTTCCCAGAGCCTCATGTAAAGCTTTCCAAAACCGTGATGTAAACCTAGGGTCCCTGTCCGATATAATAGATACTGGTACCCCATGCAACCTCACGATCTCCGATACATACAACCTAGCCAACTTCTGCAGTGAGTAATCCGTACGAACTGGTAGAAAATGGGCAGTCTTCGTCAATCGATCCACTATTACCCAGATGGAATCTTTCTTAGTAGGTGTTAAGGGTAACCCACTAACAAAGTCCATCGATATCCGTTCCTATTTCCATAATGGAATCTTTACCGGTTGCAACAATCCCAACGGTAATTAATGTTTCGCCTTCACTTGTTGACAAGTCAAGCACTTACCCACAAAATCAGTAACCTGCCGCTTCAACCTTGGCCACCAATACTGTTCGCGGAGGTCTCGATACATCTTATTTCCTCCGGGGTGCATAGCATAGGGGCTACTATGCGCCTCTCGCAGAGTCATTAGTCTTAAATCCGAATCCTTGGGCATACAAATTCTTTCGCGAAAACACAGTACTCCATCCTTATTCAATCCAAAATCCCCTATTACACCACTTTCAACTTGCTGAAATAAGGGACCCAACTTTTCGTCTGATAACTGTTTCTCCTTGATCTGCTCTAACCACATAGGCTTCACCTGAAGTTCCGCTAGCAAACTGCCATCTTCATATAAACTAAGATGAGCAAACATTGCTCTCAACTCCGATATCACCTTACGACTCAACGCGTCTGCCACCTCGTTAGCCTTTACAGGATGATACTCGATTGAGAAGTCATAATCCTTCAACAGCTCTATCCATCTCCGTTGTCTTAAGTTCAACTCCCTTTGGGTAAGGAGGTACTTAAGACTCTTATGGTCCGTATAAATGATCGACATCTCACCGTAGAGATAGTGCCTCCAAATCTTTAAAGCAAAAACCACCGCAGCCAACTCCAAATCGTGGGTAGGATAGTTAACTTCGTGCGGCCTTAACTGACGAGATGCATAAGCCACAACTTTTCCACCTTGCATCAACACACATCCCAAGCCCGTGTGTGACGCATCGCAGTAAACAATAAACTCTTTTCCAAATACCTCAGGTTGAATTAGTCTGCGCGCTCAGTCAAAATCTTCTTCAATTTCTCAAAACTTTCTTGTTGTTTATCTGCCCACACAAACGGTACTCCCTTTCGCAACAATTTAGTTAGGGGTGCAGCAATCAATGAAAACCCCTCAACAAAACGTCTATAATAACCAGCCAATCCTAGGAAACTCTAAATTTCAGCTACTGACTTCGGTGGTTTCCAATCCAACACAGCCTCTACCTTCCGAGGATCAACTCTGATTCCTTCAGCCGACACAACATGTCCCAAGAAAGTCACTTCTTTTCACCAAAATTCACACTTACTCGAATTTGGCATAAAGTTACTTTTTCGCAATATTTGCAATACTATGCGCAGATGTGAGTCATGCTCTTCTTCATTCCTCGAGTATACTAAGATATCATCTATGAACACCACCACGAACCGGTCTAAGTAGGGTTGAAAGACTCGGTTCATCATGTCCATAAATGTAGCTGGTGCATTGGTCAATCCAAACGACATCACCAAAAACTCATAATGTCCATAACGTGTTCGGAATGCCGTCTTATGAATATCTGCCTCCTTAACCTTGAGTTGATGATAACCCGATCTCAAATCTATCTTGGAGAAAACTGAAGCTCCTCTCAACTGATCAAACAGGTCATCGATTCTCGACAATGGATACCTATTCTTGATCATCAATTTATTCAACTGCCTATAATCAATGTACATACGCATCGACCCATCTTTCTTCTTGACGAACAAGACCGGTGCTCCCCACGGAGACACACTCGGTCAAATAAATCACTGATCCAACAATTCTTGAATTTGAGCTTTAAGCTCTGCTAACTCCTTCGGCGCCATCCTATAAGGAGCAATGGACACCGGAGCCGTTCCGGGCAAAAGCTCATTGCCAAACTCTACTTCCCGGTCTGGAGGTAAACCCAGAAGTTCCTCGGGAAAGACATCTGGAAATTTTTTCACCGTTCTAACACTTTCCACCGATAAATCCTTGGCATCCAAAGCACTAATTAAGGCTAGGAATGCTCCACACCCTTTTCGCACCAACTTTTCTGCCTTTAAAGCAGATACCACATTTGCTAAATAGTTTCTCCGTTCGCCCATCATCACCACTTCCTTATCTTCCAAAGTCCTTACCGACATCCGCTTTGCAGTACAATCCAAGTGCGCACAGTGTTCACCAACCAGTCCATGCCCAAAATAAGGTCGAACTCTCCGAAAGGTAGTTCCATCAAATCCGCCAAAAATATTTCTCTTTGAATTTCTAGGGGCACGTCTCTAAACAATTTATCCACTATCACTGCATGTCTAAAGGACTAATTACCGTCATCTTTCTATCAAGTAATCTCAGATCTAATGTTCAGGTTTCCAGATATAGTGCTAGCAACATACGAATGGGTATATTCGATATCTATCAAAGCAGTAACAGGTACATCAAAGATGAAGAATGTACCAGTTATCACATCAGGTGCATCACCATCCTCACGGCGTCGACCGCATAAACTAACCCCGTCGCCTCGCCTCGCGTTACCCCCGAGGCCATTACCTCTCCCGGTGCACCTTGACCTCGCCCCGCGCCATTACCACCACGACCTGGCCCACGGCCTCTCGGTGGCTGTTGAGCGCCTCTAGCTGGCTGTGTATCAGGGTTACGAGCTTTTTGAGTCGGAGCAGTCCGTCGAGGACAATTCTTAAGCTGATGGCCCTTAGAACCACATTTGAAACACCCACCAGTTCTTTTTCAGCACTCACCAGGGTGTCGTCTTCCACAGTCAGCACATGGTTGAATCTGATGAGTAGCCGCAGGTGCTCTAGCTTGAGCTGGCTCATCATTCCTGGGCCTCTTCTGAAACCTTTTAACGGAACCCGAATACTTAAAGTCCCTCTTGCCTCTGCCTCTTTCTCGGTTCTGACATTCTGAGTTCTTAGCCTCTTCAGCTATTTTGGCTTTCTCCACTAGTGTGGCAAAAGTCCTTTCTTGTTGCGGGGCTATCAGTACCCGCAACTCATCATTCAGTCCATCCTCAAAACGTACACAGTGCTCATGGTCAGTTGGCACTATAGTCTGAGCATAACGACTCAAACGTAGAAATTCGGCCTCGTAAGCTGCCACCATCTTATTTCTTTGAACCAGATTCAGGAATTCCTTCCTCCGGGCATCAACATAACTTTCCCCGACATACTTTCCTTGGAATGCAGTTTTGAAGAAATCCCAAGTAACTCGTTCGGCCTGAGTGCCTTCTCGAACAGTAAGCCACCATTGATACCCCTCGTCCCTCAACAAGGACACAACTCCTCTTAGTTTCGCTCAAGAAGACACCTGCATCGTCCATAATCCGCTCCACGACCTCGAGCCAATATTCCAGTGACATTTGGGGCTACTCCGAGAGATACCCTAAAAGTCTTAGCACCATTTGATCTCGAGCCGCTCCGATATTGAACCACGAGCCATCGCCCCGATCTAGCCCAGCGACCCTTTCCAAAACTCAGAACATTGCTTGGGGATGAACAATGTCTTCCTCATACTGGTCGTGGGATCCATTATCCGACACGGTGACGCCGGTGCGTCCATTTCCGGCATATGTCTCGATGCCTCAGACACAACTCTAGCACATCGGCCTCTACCACGGTCACGTCTACCACGTCCACGTCCTCTAGCGCTCATTTTGACTAATTCGGTTTAATATGATTACAAGTTTTATGAATCAGTATACTATTTCAGTGTTTATTAACAATATTTATGAGATATAAGAGATAGAGTTATTTTCGTAAACGCATCCTATAGTATCAATCTCTATAGCTTCAACACCTAAAACTAGATGTTCTAGAGTGTTCCTATAGTCATATCACAATAATAAGAATTATTCAATTCACTTACTTGACTTAGTGCCGGATACTCGTGGTGCCATACTACCTTTAAAAACATAAGTTCTATAATTCAAAACAGTTTTGAACCATAAATGTTTTTGAACCCAAACCATAGCCGAGTTTTGAACCGGGCTCTGATACCATAAAATGTAACACCCCAAACCTAGTCTATGCGTTAAGACCAGATTTGACATGTCACACAAAATGGATATACATCTAGTCTTTTAAAGAAATCGAAATAAACCATTTTGACATGGAGTTATTTAAAACTAAGGTTGATTACTAAATCTAATAATTTGAGTCGTATAATTTGAAACTTAGGAAAATTGGATTTAATATTTTGAGAAACTTTAAAGATGTTCGAAAGTAATTTGAAAACAAAGATTTCAAATAATGTTACAGAAAAAAAAATTTGAGTTAAAAATATATATAAGAATAAAATCTTTTTCATACGTTTATTTAAGAAAAACGTTTATTTTTATTTTTTTTTAAAAAAGA
This sequence comes from Gossypium sturtianum, assembly GCA_025698515.1. NCBI lineage: Eukaryota > Viridiplantae > Streptophyta > Magnoliopsida > Malvales > Malvaceae > Gossypium > Gossypium sturtianum. The sequence continues at coordinate 73,659,471 of CM046953.1, forward strand.
AATCCTACTTAAGTATTTTAAGCGTATTATAAAATCCATCCACAAGTAAAACATCTATAAAAATATAACCAGAGGCCTTATTACAACTTAGCTTAAATAGCAAAAATTAATAAAAAGTACTTAAAAAGAAATCTGAAATGTAAATAACCCATTATTCGTAGTATGGCCTCCACTGAGTCGTCCCCGGCCCAAGCCTCCATCATTGATCATTACCTGAGAAGGGTAAGGAAAACGGGGGTGAGTTACTTAGAACTCAGTGTGTAAACCACTTACCATCGTCCATGGGCCAAAATCCAATTTAGCATTTATTGGGCCAAACCCCAATACAAATATAACATAATAACATGTATTAAAATGAATGTAATATGCAATTCCCAAACCAAACCTAATTTCCATCCGCTACACACCACCCGTACAACCAAAGACACTTGTGGGGAGCTTTAGTCACCCACCCCGCTAACACACCAAAATAGGCATTAAGCCATTTATCAATTTGTGGACAAGCCACCAGATTTACAGAGTTTTCATGGCATTTGCCATTTTTCAGATTTGTGGTAGAGCCACCAGAATTTTGTAGCAAAGCTACAAGAACTTCTCTTCGTCAATATCCCAACCCATTCAAATCATGTATATATTATGCATATTCATTTACAACAATCCATTCATATAATTATTACGAACAATATGGCCCATTATAAAAATTTCCACAATCTGGCCCATATCACTCTTTTTGGCCCATATACCAAATATCACATTTGGCCCATATATCAATTATCACATTTGGCCCATATATTGAATCTCACATTTGGCCTATAAATCAAATATCACATTTGGCCCATAAATCAAATATCACATTTGGCCCATATATCAAATATCACATTTGGCCCATATATCAAATATCACATTTGGCCCATTAAGGGTAATCTCGTAATTTTTACAGTCTTAATACCGATTTCATAGTCTTTACCATTTTAGTAATAATTATGCCATATTACCCAATATCACTAACATGCGATTTAATCAAACGATTAACACGATATAATTATCTAACCCATGGAATACGGTGTGAGATTACACACCTGCTTACGGTGAGCACTACACTTTCTTGATCGTCAACACCTAGAATATTTTTAACGCTCGATTAGATCATTCACACTAATAATAATTTATTCTAAGATAAACGGTCTAGGATTTTTAAACTCGGAATCGTGAATAACTACTATTTGCCGGTTCTCCCCGGTTGACGGTTCACAACCCGTTGGAAAATCCCGAATAGCTAATGGCTCAGAACTGCGAACAACCTCGAATAGTTGATTCTCATCGGATGGGGGTCCACAACCCGGTGGAAAATCTCGGATTGCCGAAACAGCCCTTCGTTTGAATCTAGAAGGGATCGCGAATCCGCTCCTTTTCCTATCACTATTCACCACTCCTTTTGATTCAATCTTGTTTGCCTCCATTGACAAATGAATATTAGTCCAAACTAATACTTCGTAATTAAAGCGATTGGTCTTAATGAGTGACGCGTCTACTTACCACAAAATCCTTTCGTTCAAATGATGAGAATCGAGTGATAGAGTCCTAAGATAAAAATCGGTTAATCGCCCTATCTTCAATAATAAGTACTATGAAATCCTAGAAAGTAATCCTTACCTTAGGTTTTGAACTGAATCCTAATGATAACACGATGACTTTGGACACTCCAAGTTTCGACCTTCCACTAAGTTTCAATTGATCAAAGTGTGAGTAGAAGAAAAAGCGGTTGAGAAGGAATTATGTGTGAAGTAAAAGGTTGGCCAGTAGTGAAAAATTGGAGAGGATGATGCTTAATGATATTCGGCCATGGTGATTATTAAAGAGGGAATGATGTTAAGAGTTTTTACAAGAAACAAAAGAAGAAGAAAATAAGGTGTTTAGATTTCGATTCTTTTCAAGAATGGAAGATGAATAAAGAAAAGGTTTTGAGACTAGTGTGCATTCGGCAAAGAAGAAAAGAGAAGAAAAGAATAATGGCCCTTCAAGGTTCTGTGGTTTCGGTAAAGAGGAAATGGTTTGAAGAGAATGAACAAATAAGACCGAAATGGTCAAAAATTAAATGACCAAAAGAAAGCAAAGGTTTACCTATTGTTCATGATACATTCGGCTAGGGAGAGAAAATTAGAGAGAAAAACTTTGAAGAGAAACACCAAAATGCGAAAATGCCAAAGTGACCAACTAGCACCTAATCCTTACCAAAAGCCATAAAAAATTCGGCCACCCCCTAGCCCTTAAAACCGTCCAAGTGCATGGCCATAAGGTCAAAGTTTGGCCACCCCAAACTTTCCATAACATTTTCCTTATTATAAGCCTTGTGTTCCCCCTTCATGCCTTTTCCATTTGATTCCCTTCCTTAAAAATAAAACTTGCCTTTTCTCTTAGCCACCTTACCATAAAAATAAAAGTCCAACTTACCATATGTACTAGGCTTGGCCGACACTATGAGGAAGGAAAACAAAAAAATGACATTCTCATATGTACATCAAAGGATTCGAACTCCTTCCCTCAAGGAACACATATGGCGCCATCTCCTCTTTACTACTAGCTCACTTATGCTAACTTTTACAACTTAATTACCTTAAGCTTTAAGGTCACTTGTTCCATTTCATTAAAGTACTAATTACCGAAATTTATTCCAAATCCAAATAAATCCGGAGCCTTCTCGAGACTATCAAAACACACATATTGGATAGTTTAACTAGCTGAGCACCAAAATAATGCAACATATAAAAATTCAAAAAAATTTTTAGGATGTTACAATTCTACCCCCTTAAAGAAAATTCCGTCCTCAAAATTTACCTGGTTAAAAGAGGTGAGGATATTCTGCTTAGAATGGTGACCTCGAGGGCTCCCACGTAGCTTCCTCCACTCCGTGATTACGCCATAGAACCTTAACCAACGGAGATCGACTTCTTCCTTAGCACCTTAACATCTCGATCTAAAATTTTCTTTGGTTCTTCCTCGAACGACAAGTCAGGCCTTAATTCAACTTCCTCTACCGGTACTATGTGATACGGATCTGAACGATAACGCCTCAACATAGAGACATGGAAAACACTATGTATCTGACTCAACTCCGGAGGTAATTCAAGCTGATAAGCCACTGGTCCTACACCCTTCAACACACGGTACGGTCCAATGAACCTAGGGCTCAACTTGCCCTTCCTTCAAAATCTAAAGATCTTCTTCCAAGGTGAGACCTTTAGAAAGACCTGATCTCCTACTGCAAACTCAAAACCCTTACGCTTCAGATCTGCATACGACTTTTGTCTACCCGAAGCTTCCTTTAACCGTGCTCGAATCACCCTTACTTTTTCTTCTATCTCTGATATCAATTCAGGACCCAATAACTGCCGTTTCCCCAATTCAGTCCAACAAGTAGGGGTACGACACCTACGACCATATAATGCTTCATAAGGTGCCATTTGGATACTGGACTGATAACTATTGTTATACGCAAACTCCGCCAATAGTAGAAAATCCTCCCAACTACCCCTGAAGTCAATCACACAACCCCTTAACATGTCTTCCAAAATCTGAATTACTCTTTCCGACTGACCATCGACTAGGGATGAAAAGCCGTCTTTGAAGTTTAACTTTGTTCCCAGAGCCTCATGTAAAGCTTTCCAAAACCGTGATGTAAACCTAGGTCCCTGTCCGATATAATAGATCTTTGGTACCCCATGCAACCTCACGATCTCCGATACATACAACCTAGCCAACTTCGCAGCGCGTAATCCGCATTTAACCGGTAGAAAATGGGCGATCTTAAATCAATCGATCCACTATTACCCGGATGGAATCTTTCTTAGTAGGTGTTAAGGGTAACCCACTAACAAAGTCCATCGATATCCGTTCCTATTTCCATAATGGAATCTTTACCGGTTGCAACAATCCCGACGGTAATTGATGTTCCGCCTTCACTTGTTGATAAGTCAAGCACTTACCCACAAAATCAGTAACCTGCCGCTTCAACCTTGGCCACCAATACTGTTCACGGAGGTCTCGATACATATTATTTCCTCCGGGGTGCATAGCATAGGGGCTACTATGCGCCTCTCGCAGAGTCATTAGTCTCAAATCCGAATCCTTGGGCATACAAATTCTTCCGCGAAAACACAGTACTCCATCCTTATTCAATCCAAAATCCCCTATTACACCACTTTCAACTTGCTGAAATAAGGGACCCAACTTTTCGTCTGATAACTGTTTCTCCTTGATCTGCTCTAACCACATAGGCTTCACGAAGTTCCGCTTAGCAAACCGCCATCTTCATATAAACTAAGATGAGCAAACATTGCTCTCAACTCCGATATCACCTTACGACTCAATGCGTCTGCCACCACGTTAGCCTTTCCAGGATGATACTCGATTGAGAAGTCATAATCCTTCAACAGCTCTATCCATCTCCGTTGTCTTAAGTTCAACTCCTTTTGGGTAAGGAGGTACTTAAGACTCTTATGGTCCGTATAAATGATCGACATCTCACCGTAGAGATAGTGCCTCCAAATCTTTAAAGCAAAAACCACCATGACCAACTCCAAATCGTGGGTAGGATAGTTAACTTCGTGCGGCCTTAACTGACGAGATGCATAAGCCACAACTTTTCCACCTTGCATCAACACACATCCCAAGCCCGCGTGTGACGATCGCGCGACAAACAATAAACTCTTTTTCCACAAATTTCGGCTTGAATTAGAAATCTTGGCGCTTCAGTCAAAATCTTCTTCAATTTCTCAAAACTTTCTTGTTGTTTATCTGCCCACACAAACGGTACTCCCTTTCGCAACAATTTAGTTAGGGGTGCAGCAATCAATGAAAACCCTCAACAAAACGTCTATAATAACCGCCAATCCTAGGAAACTCTAAATTTCAGCTCATCGACTTTGGTGGTTTCCAATCCAACATGACCTCTACCTTCCGAGGATCAACTCGATTCCTTCAAATTGACACAACATGTCCCAAGAAAGTCACTTCTTTCACCCAAAATTCACACTTATCGAATTTGGCATAAAGTTACTTTTCTCGCAATATTTGCAATACTATGCGCAGATGTGAGTCATGCTCTTCTTCATTCCTCGAGTATACTAAGATATCATCTATGAACACCACCACGAACCGGTCTAAGTAGGGTTGAAAGACTCGGTTCATCATGTCCATAAATGTAGCTGGTGCATTGGTCAATCCAAACGACATCACCAAAAACTCATAATGTCCATAACGTGTTCGGAATGCCGTCTTATGAATATCTGCCTCCTTAACCTTGAGTTGATGATAACCTGATCTCAAATCTATCTTGGAGAAAACTGAAGCTCCTCTCAGCTGATCAAACAGGTCATCGATTCTCGACAATGGATACCTATTCTTGATCATCAATTTATTCAACTGCCTATAATCATTGTACATACGCATCGACCCATCCTTCTTCTTGACGAACAAGACCGGTGCTCCCCACGGAGACACACTCGGTCAAATAAATCACTGATCCAACAATTCTTGAATTTGAGCTTTAAGCTCTTCTAACTCCTTCGGCGCCATCCTATAAGGAGCAATGGACACCGGAGCCGTTCCGGGCAAAAGCTCAATGCCAAACTACTTACTTGGCCCGAGGTAAACCCAGAAGTTCCTCGGGAAAGACATCTGGAAATTCTTTCACCGTTCTAACACTTTCCACCGATAAATCCTTGGCATCCAAAGCACTAATTGAGGCTAGGAATGCTCCACACCCTTTTCGCACCAACTTTTCTGCCTTTAAAGCAGATACCACATTTGCTAAATAGTTTCTCCGTTCGCCCATCATCACCACTTCCTTATCTTTCAAAGTCCTTACCGACATCCGCTTTGCAGCACAATCAAAGTGCGCACAGTGTTCACCAACCAGTCCATGCCCAAAATAAGGTCGAACTCTCCGAAAGGTAGTTCCATCAAATCCGCCAAAAATATTTCTCTTTGAATTTTTAGGGGCACGTCTCTAAACAATTTATCCACTATCACAGACTGTCCTAAAGGACTAATTACCGTCATCTTTCTATCAGTAATCTCAGATCTAATGTTCAGGTTTCCAGATATAGTGCTAGCAACATACGAATGGGTATATTCGATATCTATCAAAGCAGTAACAGGTACATCAAAGATGAAGAATGTACCAGTTATCACATCAGGTACATCACCATCCTCACGGCGTCTGACCGCATAAACTAACCCTGGCTGCCTCGCCTCCGCGTTACCCCTGAGGCCATTACCTCTCCCCGGTGCACCTTGACCTCGTCCTACGCCATTACCACCACGACCTGGCCCACGGCCTCTCGGTGGCTGTTGAGCGCCTCTAGCTGGCTGTGTATCAGGGTTACGAGCTTTTTGAGTCGGAGCAGTCCGTCGAGGACAATTCTTAAGCTGATGGCCCTTAGAACCACATTTGAAACACCCACCAGTTCTTTTTCAAAGACTCACGGTGGTGTCGTCTTCCATCAACAAGACATGGTTGAATCGATGGGTAGCCGCAGGTGCTCTAGCTTGAGCTGGCTCATCATTCCTGGGCCTCTTCTGAAACCTTTTAACGGAACCCGAATACTTAAAGTCCCTCTTGCCTCTGCCTCTTTCTCGGTTCTGACATTCTGAGTTCTTAGCCTCTTCAGCTATTTTGGCTTTCTCCACTAGTGTGGCAAAAGTCCTTTCTTGTTGCGAGGCTATCAGTACCCGCAACTCATCATTCAGTCCATCCTCAAAACGTACACAGCGCTCATGGTCAGTTGGCACTATAGTCTGAGCATAACGACTCAAACATAGAAATTCGGCCGCGTAAGCTGCCACCGTCTTATTTTCTTGAACGAGATTCAGGAATTCCTTCCTCCGGGCATCCACATAACTTGCCCCGACATACTTTCCTTGGAATGCAGTTTTGAAGAAATCCCAAGTAACTCGTCTACTACGAGTGCCTTCTCGAACGATGAAGCCACCATTGATACCCTCGTCCCTCAACAAGGACACAGCTCCTCTTAGTTTCTGCTCAGCAATACACTCTAGATCGTCCATAATCCGCTCCACAGCCTCGAGCCAATATTCCGTGACATTTGGGGCTACTCCAGAGATACCCCTAAAAGTCTTAGCACCATTTGATCTGTGCCGCTCCGATATTGAACCACGAGCCTCACGGCTCGATCTAGCCCAAAGCGACCCTTTCCAAAACTCGTAACATTGCTTGGGACAGAGCAATGTCTTCCCTCATACGGTCGTGGGATCCATTATCCGACACAGTGACGTGACGCCAAGCGTCCATTTCGGCATATGTCTCGATGCCTCAGACACAACTCTAGCACCTCGGCCTCTACCACGGCCACGTCTACCACGTCCACGTCCTCTAGCGCTCATTTTGACTAATTCGGTTTAATATGATTATAAGTTTTATGAATCAGTATACTATTTCAGTGTTTATTAACAATATTTATGAGATATAAGAGATAGAGTTGTTTTCGTAAACGCATCTTATAGTCTCAATCTCTATAGCTTCAACACCTAAAACTAGATGTTCTAGAGTGTTCAAATAGTCATATCACAATAATAAGAATTATTCAATTCACTTACTTGACTTGGTGCCGGATACTCGTGGTGCCATACTACCTTTAAAAACATAAGTTCTATAATTCAAAACAGTTTTAAACCATAAATGTTTTTGAACCCAAACCACAGCCGAGTTTTGAACCGGGCTCTGATACCATAAAATGTAACACCCCAAACCCGGTCTATGCGTTAAGACCAGATTTGACATGTCACACAAAATGGATATACATCTAGTCTTTTAAAGAAATCGAAATAAAACATTTTGACATGGAGTTATTTAAAACTAAGGTTGATTACTAAATCTAATAATTTGAGTCGTATAATTTGAAACTTAGGAAAATTGGATTTAATATTTTGAGAAACTTTAAAGATGTTTGAAAGTAATTTGAGAACAAAGATTTAAAATATTGTTACAGAAAAAAAATTTTGAGTTAAAAATATATATAAGAATAAAATCCTTTTCGTACGTTTATTTAAGAAAAAACGTTTATTTTTATTTTTTTTTAAAAAAAAGAAATCCTACTTAAGTATTTTAAGCGTATTATAAAATCCATCCACAAGTAAAACATCCATAAAAATATAACCAGAGGCCTTATTACAACATAGCTTAAATAGCAAAAATTAATAAAAAGTACTTAAAAAGAAATCCGAAATGTAAATAACCCATTATTCGTAGTATGGCCTCCATCGAGTCGCCCCCGCCTGACCTCCATCATTGATCATTACGAGAAGGGTAAGGAAAACGGGGTGAGTTACTTAGAACTCAAGCAGTGTAAACCACTTACCATCGTCCATGGGCCAAAATCCAATTTAGCATTTATTGGGCCAAAGCCCAATACAAATATAACATAATAACATGTATTAAAATGAATGTAATATGCAATTCCCAAACCAAACCTAATTTTCATCCGCTACACACCACCCGTACCAACCAGCACACCTGTGGGGAGCTTTAGTCACCCACCCCGCCAACACACCAAAATAGGCATTAAGCCATTTATCAATTTGTGGACAAGCCACCAGATTTACAGAGTTTTCATGGCATTTGCCATTTTTCAGATTTGTGGCAGAGCCACCAGAATTTTGTAGCAAAGCTACCAGAACTTCTCTTCGTCAATATCCCAACCCATGCAAATCATGTATATATTATGCATATTCATTTACAACAATCCATTCATATAATTATTACGAACAATATGGCCCATTATAAAAATTTCCACAATCTGGCCCATATCACTCTTTTTGGCCCATATACCAAATAACACATTTGTCCCATATATCAATTATCACATTTGGCCCATATATCGAATCTCACATCTGGCCCATAAATCAAATATCACATTTGGCCCATAAATCAAATATCACATTTGGCCCATAAATCAAATATCACATTTGGCCCATATATCAAATATCACATTTGGCCCATATATCAAATATCACATTTGGCCCATTAAGGGTAATCTCGTAATTTTTACAGTCTTAATACCGATTTCATAGTCTTTACCATTTTAGTAATAATTATGCCATATTACCCAATATCACTAATATGCGATTTAATCAAACGATTAACACGATATAATTATCTAACCCATGGAATGCGGTGTGAGATTACACACCTGCTTACGGTGAGCACTACACTTTCTTGATCGTCAACACCTGGAATATTTTTAACGCTCGATTAGATCATTCACACTAATAATAATTTATTCTAAGATAAACGGTCTAGGATTTTTACCCTCGGAATCACGAATAACTACTATTTGCCGGTTCTCCCCGGTTGACGGTTCACAACCCGTTGGAAAATCCCGAATAGCTAATGGCTCAGAATTGCGAACAACCTCGAATAGTTGATTCTCATCGGATGAGGGTCCACAACCCGGTGGAAAATCCCGGATTGCCGAAACAGCCCTTCGTTTGAATCTAAAGGGGATCGCGAATCCGCTCCTTTTCCGATCACTATTCACCACTCCTTTTGATTCAATCTTGTTTGCCTCCATTGACAAATGAATATTAGTCCAAACTAATACTTCGTAATTAAAGCGATTGGTCTTAATGAGTGACGTCGGCTTACCACAAAATCCTTTCGTTCAAATGATGAGAATCGAGTGATAGAGTGTCTAAGATAAAAATCGGTTAATCGCCCTATCTTCAATAATAAGTACTATGAAATCCTAGAAAGTAATCCTTACCTTAGGTTTTTGAACTGAATCCTAATGATAACACGATGACTTCGGACACTCCAAGTTTCGGCCTTCCACTAAGTTTCAATTGATCAAAGTGTGAGTAGAAGAAAAACGGTTGAGAAGGAATTATGTGTGAAGTAAAAGGTTCGGCTATAGTGAAAAATTGGAGAGGATGATGCTTAATGATATTCAGCCATGGTGATTATTAAAGAGGGAATGATGTTGAGAGTTTTTGTCAGAAACAAAAGAAGAAGAAAATAAGGTGTTTAGATTTCGATTCTTTTCAAGAATGGAAGATGAATAAAGAAAAGGTTTTGAGACTAGTGTGCATTCGGCAAAGAAGAAAAGAGAAGAAAAGAATAATGGCTCTTCAAGGTTCTGTGGTTTCGGCACAAAGAGGAAATGGTTTGAAGAGAATGAACAAATAAGACCGAAATGGTCAAAAATGAAATGACCAAAAGAAAGCAAAGGTTTACCTATTGTTCATGATACATTCGGCTAGGGAGAGAAAATTAGAGATAAAAACTTTAAAGAGAAACACCAAAATGCCAAAATGCTAAAGTGACCAACTAGCACCTAATCCTTACCAAAAGCCATCAAAAATTCGGCCACCCCCCTAGCCCTTAAAACCGTCCAAGTGCATGGCCACAAGGTCAAAGTTTGGCCACCCCAAAATTTCCATAACATTTTCCTTATTATAAGCCTTGTGTTCCCCCTTCATGCCTTTTCCATTTGATTCCCTTCCTTAAAAATAAAACTTGCCTTTTCTCTTAGCCACCTTACCATAAAAATAAAAGTCCAACTTACCATATGTACTAGGCTTGGCCGACACTATGAGGAAGGAAAACAAAAAAATGACATTCTCATATGTACATCAAGGGATTCGAACTCCTTCCCTCAAGGAACACATATGGCGCCATCTCCTGTTTACTACTAGCTCACTTATGCTAACTTTTACCACTTAATTACCTTAAGCTTTAAGGTCACTTGTTCCATTTCATTAAAGTACTAATTACCGAAATTTATTCCAAATCTAAATAAATCCCGAGCCTTCTCGAGACTATAAAAACACATACATTGGATAGTTTAACTAGCTGAGCACCAAAATAATGCAACATATAAAAATTCAAAATTTTTTTTAGGATGTTACAATTCTACCCCCTTAAAGAAAATTTTGTCCTTGAAATTTACCTGGTTAAAAGAGGTGAGGATATTGCTGCCAAATGTTGACCTCAGGCTCCCACGTAGCTTCCTCCACTCCGTGATTATGCCATAGAACCTTAACCAACGGTACTGACTTCTTCCTTAGCACCTTAACATCTCGATCTAAAATTTTCACTGGTTCTTCCTTGAACGACAAGTCAGGCCTTAATTCAACTTCCTCTACCGGTACTATGTGAGACGGATCCGAACGATAACGCCTCAACATAGAGACATGGAAAACACTATGTATCTGACTCAACTCCGAAGGTAATTCAAGCTGATAAGCCACTGGTCCCACACGCTTCAACACACGGTACGGTCCAATGAACCTAGGGCTCAACTTGCCCTTCCTTCCAAATCTGAAGATCTTCTTCCAAGGTGAGATCTTTAGAAAGACCTGATCTCCTACTGCAAACGCAATATCCTTACGCTTCAGATCCGCATACGACTTTTGTCTATCCGAAGCTTCCTTAACCGTGCTCGAATCACCCTTACTTTTCTTACGTCTCGATATCAATTCAAGACCCAATAACCGCTGCCGTTCCCCCAATTCAGTCCAACAAGTAGGGGTACGACACCTACGACCATATAATGCTTCATAAGGTGCCATTTGGATCTGGATCGATAACTATTGTTATACGCAAACTCGCCAACGGTAGAAAATCCTCCCAACTACCCACCAAGTCAATCACACAACCCCTTAACATGTCTTCCAAAATCTGAATTACTCTTTACGACCATCATCATCCGATCGGGATGAAAAGTCTTTGAAGTTTAACTTTGTTCCCAAAGCCTCATGTAAAGCTTTCCAAAACCGTGATGTAAACCTAGGGTCCCTGTCCGATATAATAGATACTGGTACCCCATGCAACCTCACGATCTCCGATACATACAACCTAGCCAACTTCGCAGTTGAGTAATCCGTGCGAACCCGGTAGAAAATAGGCGATCTTCGTCAATCGATCCACTATTACCCAGATGGAATCTTTCTTAGTAGGTGTTAAGGGTAACCCACTAACAAAGTCCATCGATATCCGTTCCTATTTCCATAATCGAATCTTTACCGGTTGCAACAATCCCGACGGTAATTGATGTTCCGCCTTCACTTGTTGACAAGTCAAGCACTTACCCACAAAATCAGTAACCTGCCGCTTCAACCTTGGCCACCAATACTGTTCACGGAGGTCTCGATACATCTTATTTCCTCCGGGGTGCATAGCATAGGGGCTACTATGCGCCTCTCGCAGAATCATTAGTCTCAAATTCGAATCCTTGGGCATACAAATTCTTTCGCGAAAACACAGTACTCCATCCTTATTCAATCCAAAATCCCCTATTACACCACTTTCAACTTGTTGAAATAAGGGACCCAACTTTTCGTCTGATAGCTATTTCTCCTTGATCTGCTCTAACCACATAGGCTTCACCTGAAGTTCCGCTAGCAAACTGCCATCTTCATATAAACTAAGATGAGCAAACATTACTCTTAACTCCGATATCACCTTACGACTCAACGCTTCTGCCACCACGTTAGCCTTTCCAGGATGATACTCGATTGAGAAGTCATAATCCTTCAACAGCTCTATCCATTTCCTTTGTCTTAAGTTCAACTCCTTTTGGGTAAGGAGGTACTTAAGACTCTTATGGTCCGTATAAATGATCGACATCTCACCGTAGAGATAGTGCCTCCAAATCTTTAAAGCAAAAACCACCGCAGCCAACTCCAAATCGTGGGTAGGATAGTTAACTTTGTGCGGCCTTAACTGACGAGATGCATAAGCCACCACTTTTCGACCTTGCATCAACACACATCCCAAGCCCGTGTGTGACGCATCGCAGTAAACAATAAACTCTTTTCCAGCCTCAGGTTGAATTAGTACTGGCGCTTCCGTCAAAATCTTCTTCAATTTCTCAAAACTTTCTTGTTGTTTATCTGCCCACACAAACGGTACTCCCTTTCGCAACAATTTAGTTAGGGGTGCAGCAATCAATGAAAACCCCTCAACAAAACGTCTATAATAACCAGCCAATCCTAGGAAACTCCGAATTTCAGCTACTGACTTCGGTGGTTTCCAATCCAACACAGCCTCTACCTTCCGAGGATCAACTCTGATTCCTTCAGCCGACACAACATGTCCTAAGAAAGTCACTTCTTTCAGCCAAAATTCACACTTACTGAATTTGACATAAAGTTACTTTTCTCGCAATATTTGCAATACTATGCGCAGATGTGAGTCATGCTCTTCTTCATTCCTCGAGTATACTAAGATATCATCTATGAACACCACCACGAACCGGTCTAAGTAGGGTTGAAAGACTCGGTTCATCATGTCCATAAATGTAGCTGGTGCATTGGTCAATCCAAACGACATCACCAAAAACTCATAATGTCCATAACGTGTTCGGAATGCCGTCTTATGAATATCTGCCTCATTAACCTTGAGTTGATGATAACCCGATCTCAAATCTATCTTGGAGAAAACTGAAGCTCCTCTCAACTGATCAAACAGGTCATCGATTCTCGACAATGGATACCTATTCTTGATCGTCAATTTATTCAACTGCCTATAATCAATATACATACGCATCGACCCATCCTTCTTCTTGACGAACAAGACCGGTGCTCCCCACGGAGACACACTCGGTCGAATAAATCCCCGATCCAATAATTCTTAAATTTGAGCTTTAAGCTCCGCTAACTCCTTCGGCGCCATCCTATAAGGAGCAATGGACACCGAAGCCGTTTCGGGCAAAAGCTCAATGCCAAACTCTACTTCCTGGTCTGGAGGTAAACCAGAAGTTTCTCGAGAAAGACATCTGGAAATTCTTTCACCGTTCTAACACTTTCCACCGATAAATCCTTGGCATCCAAAGCACTAATGAAGGCTAGGAATGCTCCACACCCTTTTCGCACCAACTTTTCTGCCTTTAAAGCAGATACCACATTTGCTAAATAGTTTCTCCGTTCGCCCATCATCACCACTTCCTTATCTTCCAAAGTCCTTACCGATATCCGCTTTGCAGCACAATCCAAGTGCGCACGGTGCTTCACCAACCAGTCCAGGCCCAAAATAAGGTCGAACTCTCCGAAAGGTAGTTCCATCAAATCCACCAAAAATATTTCTCTTTGAATTTCTAGGGGCACGTCTCTAAACAATTTATCCACTATCACAGACTGTCCTAAAGGACTAATTACCGTCATCTTTCTATCAGTAATCTCAGATCTAATGTTTAGGTTTCCAGATATAGTGCTAGCAACATACGAATGGGTAGATCCGATATCTATCAAAGCAGTAACAGGTACATCAAAGATGAAGAATGTACCAGTTATCACATCAGGTGCATCACCATCCTCACGGCGTCTAACCGCATAAACTAACCCTGGCTGCCTCGCCTCCGCATTACCCTTGAGGCCATTACCTCTCCCCGGTGCACCTTGACCTCGTCCTATGCCATTACCACCACAACCTGGCCCACGGCCTCTCGGTGGCTGTTGAGCACCTCTAGCTGGCTGTGTATCAGGGTTACGAGCTTCTTGAGTTGGAGCAGTCCGTCGAGGACAATTCTTAAGCTGATGGCCCTTAGAACCACATTTGAAACACCCACCGGTTCTTTTCCAGCACTCACCAAGGTGTCGTCTTCCACAGTCAGCACATGGTTGAATCTGATGGGTAGCCGCAGGTGCTCTAGCTTGAGCTGGCTCATCATTCCTGGGCCTCTTCTGAAACCTTTTAACGGAACCCAAATACTTAAAGTCCCTCTTGCCTCTGCCTCTTTTTCGGTTCTGACATTCTGAGTTCTTAGCCTCTTCAGCTATTTTGGCTTTCTCCACTAGCGTGGCAAAAGTCCTTTCTTATTGTGGGGCTATCAGTACCCGCAACTCATCATTCAGTCCATCCTCAAAACGTACACAGCGCTCATGGTCAGTTGGCACTATAGTCCGAGCATAACGACTCAAACGTAGAAATTCGACCTCGTAAGCTGCCACCGTCTTATTTCTTTGAACCAGATTCAGGAATTCCTTCCTCCGGGCATCCACATAACTTGCCCCGACATAATTTCCTTGGAATGCAGTTTTGAAGAAATCCCAAGTAACTCGTTCGGCCTGAGTGCCTTCTCGAACAGTAAGCCACCTCTGATACCCCTCGTCCCTCAACAAGGACACAGCTCCTCTTAGTTTCTGCTCGGCAGTACACTCCAGATCGTCCATAATCCGCTCCACAGCCTCGAGCCAATATTCTGCGACATTTGGGGCTACTCCAGAGATACCCCTAAAAGTCTCAGCACCATTTGATCTAAGCCGCTCCGATATTGAACCACGAGCCTCGGCCCGATCTAGCCCCAATGACCCTTTCCAAAACTCGTAACATTGCTTGGGACGAGCAATGTCTTCCTTCATCTGATCGTGGGATCCATTATCCGACACAGGTGACGCCGGTGCGTCCATTTCCGGCATATGTCCCGATGCCTCAGACACAACTCTAGCACCTCGGCCTCTACCACGGCCACGTCTACCACGTCCACGTCCTCTAGCGCTCATTTTGACTAATTCGATTTAATATGATTACAAGTTTTATGAATCAGTATACTATTTCAGTGTTTATTAACAATATTTATGAGATATAAGAGATAGAGTTGTTTTCGTAAACGCATCCTATAGTCTCAATCTCTATAGCTTCAACACCTAAAACTAGATATTCTAGAGTGTTCCTATAGTCATATCACAATAATAAGAATTATTCAATTCACTTACTTGACTTGGTGCCGGATACTCGTGGTGCCATACTACCTTTAAAAACATAAGTTCTATAATTCAAAACAGTTTTAAACCATAAATGTTTTTGAACCCAAACCACAGCCGAGTTTTGAACCGGGCTCTGATACCATAAAATGTAACACCCCAAACCCGGTCTATGCGTTAACACCAGATTTGACATGTCACACAAAATGGATATACATCTAGTCTTTTAAAGAAATCGAAATAAAACATTTTGACATGGAGTTATTTAAAACTAAGGTTGATTACTAAATCTAATAATTTGAGTCGTATAATTTGAAACTTAGGAAAATTGGATTTAATATTTTGAGAAACTTTAAAGATGTTCGAAAGTAATTTGAAAACAAAGATTTAAAATATTGTTACAGAAAAAAAATTTTGAGTTAAAAATATATATAAGAATAAAATCCTTTTCGTACGTTTATTTAAGAAAAACGTTTATTTTTATTTTTTTTTAAAAAAAGAAATCCTACTTAAGTATTTTAAGCGTATTATAAAATCCATCCACAAGTAAAACATCCATAAAAATATAACCAGAGGCCTTATTACAACTTAGCTTAAATAGCAAAAATTAATAAAAAGTACTTAAAAAGAAATCTGAAATGTAAATAACCCATTATTCGTAGTATGGCCTCCACTGAGTCGTCCCCGGCCCAAGCCTCCCTCATTGATCATTACCTGAGAAGGGTAAGGAAAACGGGGGTGAGTTACTTAAAACTCAGTGTGTAAACCACTTACCATCGTCCATGGGCCAAAATCCAATTTAGCATTTATTGGGCCAAAGCCCAATACAAATATAACATAATAACATGTATTAAAATGAATGTAATATGCAATTCCCAAACCAAACCTAATTTTCATCCGCTACACACCACCCGTACCAACCAAAGACACTGTGAGGAGCTTTAGTCACCCACCCCGCTAACACACCAAAATAGGCATTAAGCCATTTATCAATTTGTGGACAAGCCACCAGATTTCTGAGTTTTCATGGCATTTGCCATTTTTGATTTGTGGCGAGCCACGAATTTTGTAGCAAAGCTACGAACTTCTCTTCGTCAATATCCCAACCCATGCAAATCATGTATATATTATGCATATTCATTTACAACAATCCATTCATATAATTATTACGAACAATATGGCCCATTATAAAAATTTCCACAATCTGGCCCATATCACTCTTTTTGGCCCATATACCAAATAACACATTTGGCCCATATATCAATTATCACATCTGGCCCATATATCGAATCTCACATTTGGCCCATATATCAAATATCACATTTGGCCCATAAATCAAATATCACATTTGGCCCATATATCAAATATCACATTTGACCCATATATCAAATATCACATTTGGCCCATTAAGGGTAATCTCGTAATTTTTACAGTCTTAATACCGATATCATAGTCTTTACCATTTTAGTAATAATTATGCCATATTACCCAATATCACTAATATGCGATTTAATCAAACGATTAACACGATATAATTATCTAACCCATGGAATACGGTGTGAGATTACACACCTGCTTACGGTGAGCACTACACTTTCTTGATCGTCAACACCTAGAATATTTTTAACGCTCGGTTAGATCATTCACACTAATAATAATTTATTCTAAGATAAACGGTCTAGGATTTTTACCCTCGGAATCGCGAATAACTACTATTTATCGGTTCTCCCCGGTTGACGGTTCACAACCCGTTGGAAAATCCCGAATAGCTAATGGCTCAGAACTGCGAACAACCTCGAATAGTTGATTCTCACTGGATGAGGGTCCACAACCCGGTGGAAAATCCTGGATTGCCGAAACAGCCCTTCGTTTGAATCTAGAGGGGATCGCGAATCCGCTCCTTTTCCGATCACTATTCACCACTCCTTTTGATTCAATCTTGTTTGCCTCCATTGACAAATGAATATTAGTCCAAACTAATACTTCGTAATTAAAACGATTGGTCTTAATGAGTGAAATCGGCTTACCACAAAATCCTTTCGTTCAAATGATGAGAATCGAGTGATAGAGTCCCTAAGATAAAAATCGGTTAATCGCCCTATCTTCAATAATAAGTACTATGAAATCCTAGAAAGTAATCCTTACCTTAGGTTTTTGAACTGAATCCTAATGATAACACGATGACTTCAGACACTCCAAGTTTCGGCCTTCCACTAAGTTTCAATTGATCAAAGTGTGAGTAGAAGAAAAACGGTTGAGAAGGAATTATGTGTGAAGTAAAAGGTTCGGCTATAGTGAAAAATTGGAGAGGATGATGCTTAATGATATTCGGCCATGGTGATTATTAAAGAGGGAATGATGTTGAGAGTTTTTGCAAGAAACAAAAGAAGAAGAAAATAAGGTGTTTAGATTTCGGTTCTTTTCAAGAATGGAAGATGAATAAAGAAAATGTTTTGAGACTAGTGTGCATTCGGCAAAGAAGAAAAGAGAATAAAAGAATAATGGCCCTTCAAGGTTATGTAGTTTCGACACAAAGAGGAAATGGTTTGAAGAGAATGAACAAATAAGACCGAAATGGTCAAAAATGAAATGACCAAAAGAAAGCAAAGGTTTACCTATTGTTCATGATACATTCGGCTAGGGAGAGAAAATTAGAGAGAAAAACTTTGAAGAGAAACACCAAAATGCCAAAATGCCAAAGTGACCAACTAGCACCTTATCCTTACCAAAAGCCATCAAAAATTCGGCCACCCCCCTAGCCCCTAAAACCGTCCAAGTGCATGGCCACAAGGTCAAAGTTTGGCCACCCCAAACTTTCCATAACATTTTCCTGGTTATAAGCCTTGTGTTCCCCCTTCATGCCTTTTCCATTTGATTCCCTTCCTTAAAAATAAAACTTGCCTTTTCTCTTAGCCACCTTACCATAAAAATAAAAGTCCAACTTACCATATGTACTAGGCTTGGCCGACACTATGAGGAAGGAAAACAAAAAAATAACATTCTCATATGTACATCAAGGGATTCGAACTCCT
Source organism: Gossypium sturtianum (assembly GCA_025698515.1). Taxonomy (NCBI): domain Eukaryota; kingdom Viridiplantae; phylum Streptophyta; class Magnoliopsida; order Malvales; family Malvaceae; genus Gossypium; species Gossypium sturtianum. The sequence continues at coordinate 73,678,223 of CM046953.1, forward strand.
TCCCTCAAAGAATACATATGGCGCCATCTCCTCTTTACTACTAGCTCACTTATGCTAACTTTTACAACTTAATTACCTTAAGCTTTAAGGTCACTTTTTCCATTTCATTAAAGTACTAATTACCAAAATTTATTCCAAATCCAAATAAATCCCGAGCCTTCTCGAGACTATAAAAACACACACATTGGATAGTTTAACTAGCTGAGCACCAAAATAATGCAACATATAAAAATTCATTTTTTTTAGGATGTTACACACTTTGTATCGATCAAGGGTTTAATGAGGGTAAATATTGGAAGACAATCTTAACTTAATATTTTATTGAGGGTTTTTTTAATGATATTCATCTCACCATTAATGTTCAACTTTAATATTATACTATTTCATACATGTTAACAATATCATCCATTGCATCACAAACATGAATAATATAAAACAATAAATAAATGCAATAGTTATAGCCCATAAAAATAAGATGGTTCATCCCAAGCCAATGATAAAAACAAAGGAATCGTAAGGGTTTAAGTCTCAACACAAGCTTCTTTCTCTCATTTAGGTAGCCCATCCTTCATCTGCTCTAATCTATAGCAGCTTATAAAGTTTACAATTATAGAAACTCTTTTTACATACAAGGGAGTAGGATGAGAAGAAAAATACAAGGGAAAAATAAAAAGGCACGACACGCAGACCGTATTTATAAAATTACAACCTTTTTAAATTATAAATTAAATGGGCTATTGGGCTATAACCATGCATTTCAAACATCGTGCATATACACCATAGCATACAACATATAATATGTATTTATTTAATCGGTTGTTAATGTGAATTAAAAAATTTGTCCTAACCATTTAATGTCGCCTACGCAAAGAGGTCAGGGGTAAAAGCCCCTAGTGGGGGTCAAAGGGGCAGAGCTCCTTACGGCAGCACCGCTGGGCAGTCAGCGGCATACCCCAGAGAAAATCAAGAAACTGCACTCAGATCTCTTTTGGAAAAACATCACCGACAGTATATTTTTATTAGAAATAGAATATTTTTCAAAATTTTGATTCATGTGCTTTCTTACTAGAACAACTTCTGTTCCTTATTTTTGAATATTACCAGGAAGTTAACTATTAACTTTGAATAACGAAAACCCCATCGCCCCCAAGATAGATCTGTTAACACTTAACAAAATTATATTAGATCCAATAGGCATTAAAATCAATGATTAATACCTAATCAGTGACTAGGACGAACATATAATCACATAGGTTTATTAAATAGATTGCAAGTATCATATATACATAAAATGAATCGATTAAAATAAATCAGACAACATGTATCTCATACAATCGCATCAACCAATAAATCTAATCCCGAATCTATATAGTGCAAGTGGCTCTGATAACACTGTTGGATCATCGGTACGTCCCGTGGCGATGCGAAAAAATTATTCCAACGATCATCAACCATAGATCCATGTACGAGGAAAGAATCGGGTTGAAATAAGGTTGAAAATATACCTTTTTAAACTGAAAAACTGGCGTGTAACGTTGTTGGTTGAAATACTTTGCGAGATGTCAATCCAAGTCACAAAAAAGTGCCTCGGCCTCTAGGTAGTCCACCCAATCAACCACCAACAAGAAAACTCTTTGAACAATTTTAAAGAGAATTCAAAGATGGCTACTAGACCTTTTGAGTTGTGTGTTTGTATTTTTTTGTAACCCTAACACATTAGGGAATCATATTCCTTTTATTTTTCTTTGATATCACATATTAGGAAAAAAACATGATTATTCCCTTATTTTTTAGAGAAACAAATGGAAAGTCAAAATAAATTTTTTTATTCTTTCCTAAAGAATATCAATTTCCATGTCCTTTTATATTTTGACCAAAATTAATATAACTGTTTATATCAATAATTTCGGTAAAATATATTCAATTAATATTTTGTATGAAACAAATTCATATATTAATTTTATCTATGTTCTCTATATTTGTACAACAAGCTTGTATATATAATGTGTTCAATATTTAACTATCAAATTAAATTAATTCAATAATTAATTTAATTGATGTGACAACTAAATACAATATCAAATGTATTTGGATTATGTTCTCTTCAACTATAGGGTGTGACCCTGTAGGCTATTGTAACATTAGTAGTAATACTAGAATGTTTCTAATAATACAAGCAATGGCTGTGTAAAGATATTACCAAATTTATATATAGATTATATTGAGAAGCTAACACATACACTATAAAAATTTCTTCATAATTTCATTTGAAGAAATTCATAAAAAAACCTTATAGATTAAATGTATTTATATCTTATTTATACATATTAATATATATTAGTTATTATTTACTTATATATAATATATATAATAGATTATATTTATTATTTATTATTTTTAATATTATTTATATACGGTAAGTCATTTTTCATTGTGAATAAATTCTGAAGAGCTCATGAAAATAGTGAGAAAATTAACACTTATTTATAGTGTAAGTATAATGTAACACCCCAAACCCGGCCCAAACACCACGACCGGATATGGTATGTCACTAAGAAAATTTTGGAAGAACATGTCGTATTTTCAGAAAAATATTTTTTCTAAAGTTTATCTTCTTATTCGAGAGAAATTTAATAGTTGATAGTTTAAATAAAATATGCCTTTATAAATTAAAAACCCAAATTTAAATAGATACATTAGTTCAATAAGAATTTAAATAACTAAAAGTAATTAAAGCCCAAAGTAAAACAAAACATAAACTAGTGGCCCATGGCCTTATTACAACGAAATTTAAAATCCATTAATTAAAAATATAAAGTATTAACTTGAGACTTTTTACTAAATCCACATATTCTTCTGCATGGTCACCTTGCGTACCTCTCCGGCCCGGTCCGAAGCACTAGGTATCACCTGAAATGTTAATTAAAAGGGTGAGTCGCGCGACTCAGTGTGCAACCCTCATGCACCACTAGATTTTGGGCCTTAAGCCCGTTAAACAAAGTAAACAGTTTAATACTCATAATAGAAATTAATAACAAATAATATGCAAGGCCCAACCCGTTTGCCTAGGTTTCCATCCGCTACACGCCCCCGTACCAACCGTACACACCATTGGGGATTTCTACAATCGACCCACACCGCTACACACCATGATGGCAGTCATGCTGCTCATCCACATATGATGGTGAAGCCCTTATAACATATAATGGCGAAAGCCGTATAACATTTAATGGCGAAGCCCATTATATGATTCACGGCATTAGCCGCTACATCAGATCACGGTAAAACCGCTACACATATAACGTATAACTTCCTCCTTTCATCAACCCAACCCATGCAATCACATACAAGCATTTTACTTATAACATATAAACAGATTATTTACTTACCTGGTGAACCGCTTTTACCCTCCTTGGGCTTTCATCAATCAATCGAGATGTCGGCAATTATCAAAACATATAAATCTTATGATCATGCATTTTATGATTAGATCTAGATGGTGGGGAAGTATTACACACCTGTTATCGCGAAATCCAATATTCTTAGTCGATGTCCTTGCTATCCGGATCTATTATCCTCAATGTAAAGCCTTGCTCAAAAGCCGGAAAAACACACAAAGATTTAGCCCCTTCAACAATCGGCCAAGGTTAATAAATCCCAAATTACACGTTAAAACTAATAGATCCCTTACCTTGAAATCCCGAAAGTAACACGATTCTATAACTTAGAGATCTATGCGATTGACTCCACTAAAGTTCCTTGATTTCGGCACAAGTAGGCACCACAGAAGTAATTCGGCAATCACAGGAGATGAGATCTAGTGGATTTTGGCTTTTAGGAAAATCTGAAAAAGTATGAACAAGAGAAGGTTGATGTGTCTTTGGCTTTTAAAATACTTGAGTGAGGAGTTTCAGTTTACGACGGGAAAGAGAAGAAGAAAAGAAAACAAGGAAGAGACTTGAAGATTTGGCTAGGAAGAAAAAGAATGGAAAGAGTTTGGCTTTTGAATCAAAGTGAAGATGAGGGAATAGGCTTAGAGATTTCGGCTTTTGAAGAAATTGAAGAAAAGAAATTGTAGAGGGAAAGGCTAAGAATTTTGGCACAAAGAATGAAGAGGAAATTAGGGTTTAAATGCCAGAATCAATGAGATATCCCCCCTATTTATAGAAATTTCGGCACTTGCCTAACCTTGCAGATAAATCCTATCTTTTCTCCTTTATCTTAATCTACTAGCTCATCTAAAAGAGACTTAATTATCTCTAACTCCTCCCTCCTTTATCAGCATATTATCCACATATTTTAATCATTAAAATCCCTAAATTTTAGCCTTTATCTGCTTATTATCTACATAAAATAAATTCCTAAATAATAGCCTTTATCTGCTTATTATCCACATATTTTAAACATAGATACTACCTTTTAAACCCTATAATGCCTAAACAGATAATTTTAATCAAGGCCTCTACCTAAGCCTGAGCCCAATTTGGACCCCTAACACTTAAATTAACACATTAAACATATCCACCCATTAAACGCATAGGCCCAAAAATTCAGGATGTTACATATAAAATAAGAGAATGTTCTCTAATTAATGTGAGATTTATGACACTTACCCTTGTCTAAAGAAATAAAATATTTTTTTGAAATTTATTATTAATATAAAAATTTAACCACTTCATAAAATAAATCAAATTACATAAATGTGAAAGAAATTATAAATATTATTTATTTATAATGACCCACATCTTATATTTAAGAATAATTATATATACAAATAAGTCTTTTGAAAATACTAATGTATAAACACTTTTGGATCCATAAATAATTGAAATTCAAGTTATCTCCACGCAATTTTTAAAAAAATAGTTATTTCCCTACCATATGTAAAACAATAAAAAACAAATTCTCAGGATACATCCTGCATGTAACACCTCTAACCCGTCTTCGTTATTGGAAAAAGGTTACTGAGTGTTACGGCACACATTCAATCAAATCATATCACAAAACCATTCAAATGTTAATTTAAATATCAATGTTCAATCCAAACATTAAACAAAGCATATATATACACTTATATGCCTTAAATCAAGCTTACGAGACCTAAATAAATAGCTTGAAAATAATCTGGGACCAATTTGAATCAAAACAGAAAAGCATGGAAAATTTTAAAAATTTTAGAAACAGGGGTCACACGGCCGTGTGGTCCAAGAACATGGCTGTTGTAACATCCTGAAATTTGGAATTTTATGTTTTGCTTTATATCATGCGTTAGGCTAGTTAAGAATGTTAATTGTGTATGTTTAGGGGTCCTAAGAAGGTTTGGGGTTAAGTTGAGCCTTAGTAAATTTTTTGTGTTTAAGCACTTTAAGTAGAGAAGGTAAGTGGCATCATGACTTAAGGAAATAAGTGTGTATTTTGCTAGCATAAGATGAGCTAGTAGTAGAGTGGTGTGGCGTCACATGAAGAGGCTTAAGGGGTGGAGTTCGAATCCCACCTTTTGCAAAATTTTTGGATTATTTTTGTGCTCCTATTCCAAAGTGTCGGCCATGGTTCTAAATATGGTAAGTGATACTTTTTATTGATGGAAAGATGACTAAGGAATATGGTAAGGAGGAAGACAAGGGAAAAAGAAGGAAAGAAATCAAAGAAAGGGATAAGGGAGGGGGACATGTTGGCCGAATATTAGGAGTTGCCTAAGGAAAGAGTTTTGGTCAACACTCATCTTTTTGGTAAAGATGATACACGGTTTTGGTAGGGGGATTTTGGGAGCCAATTTGCTATAGCCTTTTTGCAAAATAGTGCATGAGAGGTAGTTTCTTTTTGAACATTTTTTTTTGTGTCTCTTTTCCAATTTTTTTTCCCTTGGCCGAAACACTCAAAATATTTTGGTTCTTTTTCCTTTGTTTTGCCGAATTACTCAAGACAATTTGGTCATCTTCTCATTGGTGATTAGCCGAAACCCCCTAACACTATTTTTTCCAGCTTTCTTTCTTTTTCTCACCATTTCTTCAACCTCTCTTTTCTTCTTCTTAGTTGACAACTTTGATTGGCCGAATCTTCCTTGCCCTTTTCTCTTCAATTGTCGAATCTTTAACATCTTCTCTCTTCTCCATTCTTGCGTGTTGGACATTTCTCCTTGGTTGAATCGGGTAAGGGTTTCATTTCTACTTCTTCCATTTTCTTTTCTTCCTAGCCGAATGTGTGTCCATCACTATTCAGTTGTTCTACTTTGTTTCTAAATCAAACATCACTCTCTCCTACACTCTCATATTGTGATCAATTCTTTTTTCGTAGTGTTATAGTGGGTGGCGAATACCACATCATTCTTTGATTCATCTCTAGTCATAAGTCCAATCGGTGGGAATCGGGTTTATCATCGATTAAGGTAAGGAGTCTCTTCATAGTCCATTCGATATCGCTACTCGGTTATTTTGTTAATCGGATTGAAAGTTTGACTAATCGATTATTATAGGGACTAGATCGTTCGTTCTTATCTACTCGTTGACCCTTCGGAAGAAGTGGTAAGCCGAAACCTTTTCCTTAGACAATTGTTTTCTATCATCGTAATATCGTTCTGACTAAGACTTTTCCAATGGAGGCAAGTGGTAGCGATTTGAAAAGAAAATCGATAGGAGAGCAAAAAGGGAGTGGATTTACAATTCCTACTCCTAAGTTCAAGCGTAGGGCGGTATCGGTGGTTCGGGATTTTCCACCGAGTTGTGGACCATCACCGGGTGAGAATAGGCAAATCGTGGTCGTTCACGATACTAAGGGTAAGCATTTCATTAGATCATCTGATTTAGATTAATAAAACCTTGTTTGTTGGTTAATCAAGTGTAATGGTGATTTAGGTGCCGACGATCAAGAAGGTTTAGTCCTTACCGTAATCAGGTGTGTAATCTCACACCGAAATCCGTAGATTCGAGATTTGATATTATGTTGGAAAAGTAGATCGTTATTATTTACATAGTTAAAAATCGTAATATGGCATAAATCGAGTAACTTGCTTAAATTAATATTATTTCTAAAGATCTGTCAAAATCGGTATTAAATTGCTAAATTACGAAAATGCCCCTATGGGCCGATTTACCAAAATGCCCCTAACGGCCGATTTACCAAAATGCCCCTATGGGCCGATTTGCTAGAATGCCTTAGTGGGCCGAAATATTAAAATGCTTTGTTGGGCTAGATCACCAAAATTTTTCAATAGAATAATGGTTGATATTTATAAGTGAATACTTTATGTTATCATGTATGTTGCATTTTTTTTTACATTTTGCATGGGATGGGAAAATTGTATGAAGAGTAGTGTAGCCTGGTGGCATTGCCACAAATTGTATATTATTATGCCTAAATTATGATTTCAGTGGTTTGACCACAAAAATAAAGTGCTATAGCAGTTTGACTGCAAATTTGGTGTGAGCGGCGGGGTGGGTTGACTTGATCCCCACAGGTGTGATTGGCTGGTCGGGGGTGTGATGGATGGATTGGGTTGGGTTGCATACATTTACTTCATTTAATTATTGTTATGTAAATGGGCTTAGGCCCAAGATTATGCTATATGGGTTCAGGCCCAGTGGATGACGGTAAGGGAATTATACATTGAGTTCGAGTAACTCACCCCATTCTCTTAATCCTTGCAGGTAATGATCAGTAATGAGGACTTGGGCCCATGGATGACTCGGTGGAGGCCATACTTTGGAAATGATATTTTCGAACCTTAGTAAATTTCTTTTCTACTTTATTTCGTTACTTTTACTATTTTTGGGTTTAAAGTTGTAATAAGGCCTGTGGGATTTTTATTTCGGTTTTTATGTTTGACGTATTTATTTTCCATGAATTGTTTTGAACGGGGATTTTCTAAAATCATAAACAACAGTTTTTCTTCAAATTTAACAACAAACGGATTTCATAATAAATATGTACAAATAATTTAACTTGTATTTTTCCTGCAAATTATCAATAATATTTTCAAAAGTCACGGTTTTAAAAGATCACTAGTTCGATTATCGATTCTTCAATCAACCTCTAGAAATTAGTAGTATTTTATTGATTAATTATAACCGAACTTGTTTTCTTAACTATAACCAAATAATGTCAACTTTAGTTCTTTATACATTTTCTTTATGTGACATACTAGATCCGGTCATATCGCATAGGCCAGGTTTGGGGTGTTACATATTATGGTATCAGAGCCCGATTGCAAAACTCGGCTGTGGTTTGGGTTCAAAAATGTTTTCTAAAACTGCTTGAAATTCGAGTTATAAATACATGTTTTAAAGGAAGTATGGCACCATGGGTATTCGGCACAAAGTCAGTAAGTTTTGTTTCCATTTTATGATTATTGTGGTATGACTGTAGTAAGAACACTTCACAAAATAGAGATACTCTAGAACTTTTAGCTTAGGAGCTGGAACTATAGAGATTGAGACTTTAGGATATGTTTTGCGAAAACAACTTTACTTCCTATATTCCATAAAACACATTTAATAAACATGAAGAAGCATATCTTGATTCATAAGACTCGTAATCGATTAAATCGATGTCGATAAACATGAGCGCTAAAGGGCGTGGGCGTGGTAGACGGGACGAGGTAGAGGCCGAGGTGCTAGAGTTGTATCTGAGGCATTGGGACATATGCTCGAAATGGGCCGCACCGTCACCGATGGATCAAGCCGGGTCACATGACCGAATGAGAGAAGACGACGCTCTGTCCCAAGCGATGTTGCGAGTTACGGAAAGGGTTCTTTGGGGAAAGAAGCGGGTCGGCGGCTCTCGTGGGTCGATATCGGAACGACTCGGATCGAATGGGGTAGAAGTATTTAAGGGTATTTTGGGTGTAGCCCCAAGCATAGCGGAGTACTGGCTTGAGGCGGTGGAGCGGATTATGGACGATCTGGATTGCACAGCTGAGCAAAAACTGAAAGGGGTTGTGTCATTGCTGAGAGACGAGGCGTATCAGTGGTGGCTCACTGTTCGGGGAAGGCACTCGGTGATTGTATTACAGGATTTCTTTAAGACAGCATTCTAGGGAAAATATGTCAGGGCTAGTTATGTGGATGCCAGAAGGAAGGAATTCCTGATTCTGGTACAAGGAGGTAGGTCTGTGGTAGCTTACGAGGCGAGTTTCTGCGTCTAAGTTGGTATGCCCGGGGTATAGTGCCGACTGATCATGAACGCTGTGTGCGTTTTGAGGATGGATTGCGTGATGAGTTGCGGGTACTGATAGCCCCACAGAAGGAGAGGAATTTTGCCACACTGGTGGAAAAAGCTAGGATTGCTGAAGAAGTAAAGCATTCGGAACGAAAAAATCGAGACAAGGATAGGGGCAGGAACAAGGGAGACTGGGTATTCGAGTCCCGCGGAGGATTTCGAGAAAAGGCCGGGAATGAGGAGCCGGCTCGAGTGAGAGTTCCGGCTACTACCAATCGATTCTGACCTTGCGTGGATTGTGGGAAACTTCACTCGGGTGAATCTTTGGAAGAAAGCGGTGGTTGCTTGAGATGTGGATCCAAGGACCATCGATTTAGGGATTGCCCTTGAAAGCTTTGATCAAACTCGAGCGATTCATAATGATTTGCTTTGATCGGTGGAGGCGCCTCAGCCCACCGAGAGGCCGTGGGCCAGGTCAAGGTGATAATGGTGTAGGACGAGGTCAAGGTGCAACGGGTAGAGGTATCGATAACAGGGGTAACACGGAGGCGAGACAGCCAGGGTTGGTCTATGCGGTCAGGCATCGAGAGGATGGCGATGCACCAGATGTCATAACCGGTACGTTCTTCATATCTGATGTACCTTTTACCGCTTTGATAGACATTGGATCCACTCATTTGTATGTTGCATGTGCTGTGTCTGGAACTTTGAATATTAGATCTTAGATTACTGCTAGAGAAACAACTGTGATTAGTCCTTTAGGACAGTCGGTGATAGTAAATAAGTTGTTTAGAGATGTGCCCTTAGAAGTTCAGGGGGAAGTATTTCTGGCGGATTTGATGGAACTGCCGTTCGGGGAGTTCGATCTTATATTGGGCATGGACTGGCTCGTTAAGCATCGTGCAAACTTGGACTGTGCTGCAAAGCAGATGGTACTAAGAACTTCAGAGGATAAGGAAGTAATGATGATAGGTGAAAGAAGAAATTATCTATCTAATGTGGTATCTGCTTTAAAGGCAGAAAGGTTGGTACGAAAGGGGTGTTACAATCGAAGGGGGTGTAGAGCGTTCATAGCCTTTATCAGTGCTTTGGATGCCAAAGAGTTGTCGGTTGAAAGTGTTAGAGTGTGAAAGAGTTTTCAGACGTCTTTCCCGAGGAGCTTCCAGGATTGCCTCCTGATCGGGAAGTGGAGTTTGGTATTGAGCCATTGTCAGGGACAGCTCCGGTGTCTATTGCTCCTTACCGAATGGCACCGAAGGAGCTTGTGGAACTTAAAGCTCAAATCCAGGAGTTGTTGGATCGTGGATTTATTCGACCAAGTGTGTCACCGTGGGGAGCGCCAGTTTTGTTCGTTAAGAAAAAGGATGGGTCGATGCGTATGCGCATCGATTATAGACAATTGAATAAGTTGACGATCAAGAACAAGTACCGATACGAGGATCGATGATGCATTCGATCAGTGCGAGGAGCTTGCTTTTTCTCGAAGATAGACTTGAGATCAGGGTATCACCAGCTTAAGGTCAAGGAGGCGGATATTCACAAGACTGCGTTTCGAACCCGATATGGGCATTACGAGTTCTTAGTAATGCCGTTTGGGTTGACAAATGCACCAGCTGCATTTATGGACATGATGAATCGAGTCTTCCAACCCTATCTAGGCCGATCTGTGGTTGTGTTCATAGATGACATTTTGGTGTACTCAAAGACTGAAGAAGAGCATGATTCGCATCTACGGGTAGTATTGTAGATATTAAGGGAGAAGCAACTGTATGCCAAATTCAGTAAGTGTGAATTTTGGCTGAGGGAAGTGACCTTTTTGGGGCATGTTGTGTCTGCCGAGGGAATTAGAGTTGATCCCCGAAAGGTCGAGGCTGTGTTGGACTGGAAGCCACCGAAGTCAGTGGCAGAAATCCAAAGTTTTCTAGGTTTGGCTGGGTATTACAGGTAGTTCGTTGAGGGGTTTTGGTTGATTGCTGCACCCCTAACTAAGTTGTTGCGTAAAGGAGTACCGTTTGTGTGGTCAGAGAAGCAGCAAGAGAGCTTTGAGAAATTGAAGAAGATTCTGACAGAGGCACCAGTATTGATTCAACCTGAGGCTAGTAAGGAGTTTATTGTTTATTGTGATGCGTCACACACGGGCTTGGGATGTATGTTGATGCAAGGGGGGAAAGTGGTAGCTTATGCATCTCGTCAATTAAGGACGCATGAGATTAACTATCTCACTCATCATTTGGAGTTAGCTGCAGTGGTGTTTGCTCTAAAGATATGGAGACACTATCTGTACGGGGAGAAGTTGATTATCTACACGGATCATAAAAGTCTGAAGTACCTCCTTACCCAGAAGGAGTTGAACTTAAGACAGCGGAGGTGGATAAAACTGTTGAAAGATTATGACTTCTCAATCGAGTACCATCCAGGTAAAGCTAACGTAATGGCAGATGCGTTGAGTCATAAGGTGATATCGGATTTGAGAGCGATGTTCGCTTATCTCAGCCTTTATGAAGATGGTAGTCTATTAGCCGAACTTCAAGTGAAGCCGGCATGGGTAAGCCAGATTAAGGAAAAGAAGTTGTTAGATGAAAGGTTGGGTTCTCGACTTCAGGAAATGGAAAGTGGTGAGATAGGGGATTTTGGATTAAATAGTGATGGAGTATTGTGTTTCCGTGGAAGAGTTTGTATGCCCAGGGATTCAGAATTGAGACAAATGATTCTGCGTGAGGCGCATAGTAGCCTATATGCTATGCACCCCAGAGGAAATAAGATGTACCGAGACCTCCGTGAGCAGTATTGGTGGCCAGGGTTGAAACGGGAGGTTACTGACTTCGTGAGTAAGTGCTTGACATGTTAGCAGGTGAAGGCGGAGCATCAACTGCCTTCAAGGTTGTTACAACCGGTGAAAATCCCACTATGGAAATGGGAAAGGATAACAATGGACTTTGTTAGTGGGTTACCCTTAACGTCTACTAAGAAAGATTCAGTATGGGTTATAGTGGATCGATTAACGAAGACTGCTCATTTCCTACCTGTTCGTACGGATTATTCATTGCAGAAGTTAGCCAAGTTGTATGTAGCAGAAGTCGTGAGGTTACATGGGGTACCAGTGTCTATTATATTGGACAGGGATCCTAGGTTTACATCACGATTCTGGAAGGCTTTACATGAAGCTTTGGGTACAAGACTAAATTTCAAAGACGGCATTTCATCCGCATGATGATGGTCGATCGGAGAGAGTAATCAGATTCTAGAAGACATGTTAAGAGGCTGTGTGATCGACTTCAGGAGTAGTTGGGAAGATTTTCTACCGTTGGCAGAGTTTGCATACAACAATAGCTATCAATCCAGCATCCAGATGGCACCCTACGAGGCGCTGTATGGACATAGGTGTCGTACTCCTACTTGTTGGACTGAGTTGGGGGAGCGACAGTTATTGGGTCCTGAGTTGGTCTCGGAGACGGAAGAAAAAGTTAAGGTAATTCAGGCTCGGTTAAAAGAAGCTTAAGATAGACAAAAATCGTACGCGGATCTGAAGCGTAAGGATATAGAGTTCTCTGAGGGAGATCAGGTCTTTTTAAAGGTTTCACCTTGGAAAAAGATCTTAAGATTTGGGCGGAAAGGTAAGTTGAGCCCTAGGTTTATCGGACCTTACCGTGTATTGAAGCGTGTTGGGCCAGTGGCTTATCAGCTTGAGTTACCTCAGGAATTAAGTCAGATACATAGCGTATTCCATGTCTCGATGTTAAGGCGTTATCGTTCGGATTCGTCTCATATTGTACCAGTGGAGGAAATTGAGATAAGACTTGACTTGTCCTTTCAAGAAGAGCCAGTGCAGATTTTAGATCGGGATATTAAGGTGCTGAGAAGGAAGTCGGTTCCGTTAGTTAAAGTATTATGGCGTAATCACGGATCAGAGAAAGCTACATGGGAGCCAGAGGACACGATCCGGCAACAATATCCTCATCTCTTCTAATCAGGTAAATTTCGAGGCCGAAATTTCTTTAAGGGGGTAGAATTGTAACATCCTGAAATTCAAAATTTTATGTTTTGCTTTATATCATGCGTTAGGCTAGTTAAGAATGTTAATTGTGTATGTTTAGGGGTCCTAAGAAGGTTTGGGGTTAAGTTGGGCCTTAGTAAAATTTTTGCATTTAAGCACTTTAAGTAGAGAAGGTAAGTGGCATCATGACTTAAGGAAATAAGTGTGTATTTTGCTAGCATAAGATGAGCTAGTAGTAGAGTGGTGTGGCGTCACACGAAGAGGCTTAAGGGGTAGAGTTCGAATCCCACCTTTTGCAAAATTTTTGGATTATTTTTGTGCTCCTATTCCAAAGTGTCGGCCATGGTTCTAAATATGGTAAGGGAGACTTTTTATTGATGGAAAGATGACTAAGGAATATGGTAAGGAGGAAGACAAGGGAAAAAGAAGGAAAGAAATCAAAGAAAGGGATAAGGGAGGGGGACATGTTGGCCGAATATTAGGAGTTGCCTAAGGAAATAGTTTTGGTCAACACTCATCTTTTTGGTAAAGATGATACACGGTTTTGGTAGGGGGGATTTTGGGAGCCAATTTGCTATAGCCTTTTTGCAAAATTGTGCATGAGAGGTAGTTTCTCTTTGAACATTTTTTTTTGGTGTCTCTTTTCCAAATTTTTTTCCCTTGGCCGAAACACTCAAATTATTTTGGTTATTTTTCCTTTTTTTTGCCGAATTACTCAAGACAATTTGGTCATCTTCTTCTTGGTGATTAGCCGAAACCCCCTAACACTATTTTTTCCATCTTTCTTTCTTTTTCTCACCATTTCTTCAACCTCTCTTTTCTTCTTCTTAGTTGACAACTTTGATTGGCCGAATCTTCCTTGCCCATTTCTCTTCAATAGCCGAATCTTTAACATCTTATCTCTTCTCCATTCTTGCATGTTGGACATTTCTCCTTGGTTGAATCGGGTAAGGGTTTCATTTCTACTTCTTCCATTTTCTTTTCTTCCTAGCCGAATGTGTGTCCATCACTATTCGATTGTTCTACTTTGTTTCTAAATCGAAACATCACTCTCTCCTACACTCTCATATTGTGATCAATTCTTTTTCGTAGTGTTATAGTGGGTGGCCGAATACCACATCATTACCGATTCATCTCTAGTCATAAGTCCAATCGGTGGGAATCGGGTTCATCATCGATTAAGGTAAGGAGTCTCTTCATAGTCCATTCGATATCGCTACTCGGTTATTGTGTTAATCGGATTGCAAGTTTGACTAATCGATTATTATAGGGACTAGAACATTCGTTCTTATCTACTCGTTGACCCTTCGGAAGTAGTGGTAAGCCGAAACCTTTTCCTTAGACAATTATTTTCTATCATCGTAATATCGTTCTGACTAAGACTTTTCCAATGGAGGAAAGTGGTAGCGATTTGAAAAGAAAATCGATAGGAGAGCAAAAAGGGAGTGGATTTGCAATTCCTACTCCTAAGTTCAAGCGTAGGGCGGTATCGGCGGTTCGAGATTTTCCACCGGGTTGTGGACCATCATCCGATGAGAATAGGCAAATCGTGGTCGTTCACGATACTAAGGGTAAAGCGTTTCATTAGATAAATCGATTTAGATTAATAAAACCTCATTTGTTGGTTAATCGAGTGTAATGGTGATTTAGGTCTTTGGCGATCAAGAAGGTTTAGTCCTTACCATAATCGGTGTGTAATCTCACACAGAAATCATATAGATTCGAGATTCGATATTATGTTGGAAAAGTAGATCGTTATTATTTCTGAGTTAAAAATCGTAATATGGCATAAATCGAGTAACTTGCTTAAATTAATATTATTTCTAAAGATCTGTCAAAATCGGTATTAAATTGCTAAATTACGAAAATGCCCTATGGGCTGATTTACCAAAATGCCCCTAACGGCCGATTTACCAAAATGCCCCTATGGGCCGATTTGCTAGAATGCCTTAGTGGGCCGAATTATTAAAATGCTTTATTGGGCTGGATCACCAAAATTTTTCAATAGAATAATGGTTGATATTTATATGTGAATACTTTCTGTTATTATGCATGTTGCATTTTTTTTTACATTTTGCATGGGATGGGAAAATTGTATGAAGAGTAGTGTAGCCTGGTGGCATTGCCACAAATTTTATATTATTGTGCCTAAATTATGATTTCAGTGGTTTGACCACAAAAATAAAGTGCTATAGCAGTTTGACTGCAAATTTGGTGTGTGGCGGGGTGGGTTGACTTGATCCCCACAGGTGTGATTGGTAGTGGGGTGTGATGGATGGATTGGGTTGGGTTGCATACATTTACTTCATTTAATTATTGTTATGTAAATGGGCTTAGGCCCAAGATTATGCTATACGGGTTTAGGCCCAGTGGATGACGGTAAGGGGATTATACACTGAGTTCCAGTAACTCACCCCATTCTCTTAATCCTTGCAGGTAATGATCAGTAATAAGGACTTGGGCCCATGGGCGACTCGGTGGAGGCCATTCTTTGGAAATAATATTTTCGAACCTTAGTAAATTTCTTTTCCGCTTTATTTCGTTACTTTTACTATTTTTGGGTTTAATGTTGTAATAAGGCTTCTGGGATTTTTATTTCGGTTTTTATGTTTGACATATTTATTTTCCATGAATTATTTTGAACGGGGATTTTCGAAAATCATAAACAACAGTTTTTCTTCAAATTTAAAAACAAACGGATTTCATAATAAATATGTACAAATAATTTAACTTGGATTTTTCCTGCAAATTATCAATAATATTTTCAAAAGTCACGGTTTTAAAAGATCACTAGTTCGATTATCGATTCTTCAATCAACCTCTAGAAATTAGTAGTATTTTATCGATTAATTATAACCGAACTTGTTTTCTTAACTATAACCAAATAATGTCAAATTTAGTTCTTTATACGTTTTCTTTATGTGACATACTAGATCCGGTCATATCGCATGGGTCGGGTTTGGGGTGTTACATCTGTGTAGCCAAACCGTGTACAATTTGAAATTTGGGTCACATGGCTTTATCATAGACCATGTACGTCTCCGTTGGCAAATCGAAATAGGGTCACACGACTGTGTCTTCAGACCATGTAACAACCTGTGACCATGTGTGGTAAACATGCATCAAAATTAAATAATCCACACGGCCGTGTGGTGTGACCGTGTGTGGTACACGGCTGTGTGACAACCCATGTGCACCTAAAATAGATTTTAAAACAAGGCCAAACTAAACCAATTCCTTAGGTACCAAGCCAAACCAAAAACAAGCATTCATATACCACCAAAACACATTCAAACAAGCTTAAAACATACCAAATCATACACCTTAAGTTCCTAACCAATATGCCCTCAGTGCACCACATTTTATACACCAACCAATTCATATTCAAAGTTCACAAGTACTTACTTTAAACACATACAAAACTTACAATTCATCCATTCCCTTCATATTTAATTGTACCATAACCTATTCATCCACAAGTAACATAAACAAAATGACCAAAACATATTCATATGGGCCTTTACAAGTCAAAAGCAAAAGACATATACATACAAGTGAGCCAAAAATCAAGATTGAACTACATCATCATGTATAAGTTGTATCACAAGTAATAAGTATCCAAAAGTTATATGGATAGTGTGATCTTCTGTAACACCCCTTACCCGTAATCGACACCTAATCCGGGTACGTGGCATTACCGAACTTAACTTGCTTAAACATACAACATTGGGCCATAAAATTTCGTTTCAACTTAGGACTTTTCATTCCTACTCATAATGTCCCTATTATGGGCCTACGAGACCCAAAACTTACACCCGGAATGATTTGGGACTAAACCGAAAGCCTTGAAACACATAGAAAAATTTGACTTAAAATAGGGCCACACGCCCGTGTGAAGGATGGGACACGCCCGTGTGGCATATCACATGCCTGTGATCCACACCCGTGTGGATTTATTTCTCAATTCGAACCTACAGGGGTTTTCACACGGCCAGACACACGCCCGTGTCCCTGGCCCGTGTCCCTCACATGGACTCCACACGCCCGTGTCTTAGCCCGTGTGCAAAAACCATGGCATTCTGTTTATGATGTCATCACCTCACTAAGGTCACACGGCCAAGGCACACGCCCATGTCCATGGCCGTGCCTTCCACATGGCCGTGTCTCTACCCGTGTGTTTACTACTGAGCATACTGACTTGAAAACCTAGCATGCAAGGGGACACACGGCCAATCAACACGCCCATGGGACTGACCGTGTGTCACATACAACCTAGACACACGCCCGTGTGTCTACCCGTGTGGACAATTATATGGCTATTTACCAAGCCATTTGCCACCCTACAAAGCAACCATACTTAAACCAATTCAATTCAACACATATTATGACCATTTGACACCTCTAAGAACTCATAATCAAGACATCCACACAAGCATACACTTCATGAAATTCATCATCATTGAATATGTGAACATGTCAAGTATAGGCCAACTTCCCATGACCATTTACAAAATGAATTGAACATCATTAATAGCCAACACTTTGGCTAACAAATATGACATAACAAAATGACCAAGTCCTATACATGCCATACTCAAAATGAATCTAACTTGGCTATACCACAAAGTAGTCGATAGTGTGATTTTCGAACTCCGACGTTCCACGAATTCTCGAACTAACTTGGCAATGCTACAAGGAAAAGGGAAATGAGAGGGGTAAGCATAAAGCTTAGTAAGTTTGCATGAAATAAATAGCAACATAAAGCTCATAATTTCATCCATCCATTGCATTGAATAAAATACAAGTCTTAAGCTCATTTTCATAACTTACTCATGCTTACTCTTACCAATTACATATCATGCCACATATCGTAAACCATTCTCGTGAATTACTCACATATACCTGTATCACTTCATCACTTAGTCTTAACGTTAATCTCATCTCTATCATAAGCTTAACTATTTACCCCATTAAATCACTTGGGATATTCAAGGATACATGATCATCCTCATTCGCATAATTATGATGCCAATGCCACATCCTAGATGTGGTCTTACGTGGGGTCACTTCTAGATGTCGATGCCATATCCCAGATATGGTCTTAAACGGGATCTCATATCGATTATCGATGCCATATCTCAGATATGGTCTTATACGTTTCTCATATACTATGCCAATACCATATCCCAGATATGGTCTTATACGGGATTTGAACTTGGTGCCGAGGCCATGTCCCGGACATGGTCTTATACGGGACCTTACCCATCTTAAGTCTTGATGAAATTGTTCTCTCATTTATTTAAGTCCAACCGGGACTTCAACATCACAATTCTCATCATTTTCTCATACAACACCATTATTCAAATTCATAGGCATATCATACATCCTCACAAATATCAAATATCTAAAGTCATACTAACATGGCATTGAACTTATTACACGCAAACTTACCTCGATTTCAAAATAGGCTAGATTGCCGATCTAGTCTGATACTTTGCCCTTTCCTCGGTCGAGGTTAGTTCTTCGCACTTCTTGGTCTATAATAACAATTTAACTCATTTAATCATCACATTAATCAACACATTTTAATAATCATACTTTGGCAAAATTACCATTTTTCCCTTAAGCTTTCACAAAATGACCATTTTACCCCTAGGCTCGGAAATCAATTCTAATCAAATTTCTTTCTTTAACAAGCCTAGGTGAACATTTATTACTCTTATGACAGCCCTCAATACTCATTATTTCACACATTTATCACATAATTTACAACCTTTACAAAAAGGTCCTTTTAGGTGTTTTCATGGTAACACCTTTCACAAAAGTTGTTTATCTAACAACTAGGACTCATTTTCTTTCATAAAAATGCAGAAAACAACATAAATGCTCACATGGCACAACCCTAAAATTTCAACCTTTTTGCAAAATAGTCCTCTCTTTAGCTAGCTTAAGCTTTAGGGGTTCCAAAAGTACAAAAAAATATCAAAGAATGGCCATTAAAACACTTACTTGCAATGAGAAAAGCTTGCTGAAATTTTTGAGCTCTCAACCCCTATTTTTCTGCTAATTTTCGGTGGAGAAGATGGAGAGAAAAGATGATATTTTTCTTTTCTTTATTTTATTAATACAAATCAATTTAATCCACCTAATTCCAACAACTTTGACCAATTTTGACATTGTTTGTCCCCTATGGCCGGCCACCCTATTTCTAAGGGTATAATTGCCCATTAAAGGTCTCCAATTAATATTCTATGGCTTTTAGACACCTTTAGCTTATAAAATGGAACTTTTGCACTTTATGCGATTTAGTCCTTTTTCGCGATTTAGCAAGCAATCGCTAAAATTAAAGCACCAAAATTTTCATGCACCTATATAATCATGCTTTAACTCATAAAATAATACTAAAATAAATTTTATCCGACCTCGGATTAGTAGTCCCGAAACCACTATTCCGACTATCCCCTAAATCGGGTTGTTACATCTTCAAATTGATATGATAGCCCAATTCCAGAAAACGTTATCTACAAAGAAACAGGAAAATGACATGAGTAAGCTTTAATAGAGCTTAGTAAATTCAACGGTTGAATCAATAAAACTTACCATATAAACATAGCAATCATACATTAACAAGATTAATAAACAATAATCCTATCAACCACAATCATTCAACAGGTGAGTTTATATGAATATATATATACGAGTCACATAATCTATTCTATCATATGCGATCATTCGATACCAAGCCAAGATAATATCGAAAAATCATGCTAACATTTATATAATTCAATAGAAAGTCATTTGACCATTAGAAATTCGCCCGATGAATGATATAACAGATACAAATACGCAATTATCCAATTGAGAACACGTCTGGGCACTAAGTGCCTAGCCCGTAGGCTAACACTCTGGAAACACACTTGGGCACCAAGTTCCATGCCTATAGGCCTTACATCTGCCCCCAGTAACACGCCAGAATCACTATAAGTATAACACGATAGTCCGCAGCAAATGCGAGACTTCGGTATATTCAGTGGATAATAACAAGTCAGGAACCATCATCTCATCACAAGTAAATCTTGTATAGTGCACAATATAACCTATTGGCATGCCAGTTGTATCTTATCATATATTCATCTGGGCTCGATACACGTAACTTTATAACAGTTTACATTTCAATCCATTTTCTCAACATTTAAACCGTAACATTTTAGTTTCAAACCAATGTCAACAAATTACAGAATTTTAATAATAACATTACTAAAATACACAAAATGATACTGTATGAACTTACTAGGGCTAAACTATAGAGAAAGCAAAATTCAGGGACTAATCATCAACTTTCCTTTTTTCCCTAATTATCTACTTGTTCTTGATCTATAAAATAGTTTATTTCAATTTATTAGCTTCAACTTCATATAATTTTAAATTTAATATATAATTCTTCCTCTTTACAATTTTCACAATTGCCCTAAACTTTTACGTTTCATTGAATTTGATCCTTAAGACCAAAACAATTTTATTTCCACAATGGATCCCTATACCCATGTGTTGAATTCATTAACACCCAAAAACAATCCATACAAGCTAAAATTTTCCAAGAAAACCCTATCTAATTTCACTTATTTTCAGTTTAATCCCTAATCATGAAAACTAATCAAAATTAGTTTACAAACTAGTTCAAACTCAACATCTAGCTTTAAACCAAAACATTAACATCAAAAATACTTTAAGAACATCAATGGAAGGTTTTCAGAACTTTGACAGTTTTACAAATTAACCCATTTGTTAGCTAGATTAAGCTAAAACGATCTCAAAAACATAAAATTAATGAAAAACAAGTGAAAAATACATACCATGCATGTAAAATGAATCTTGGTCGAAATCTTGGTTTAAGCTTCCATGGGTTTCGATTTTTCAAGAAAAAAGATGAAGAAATGGCTTTGTTCGTCTTTTTTTTTTATGTTTTAATTTTATTTATTTATTTACAAGTTTACCCTTTATTATTTACTTAAAATTTCATTAAAAACAATGCCAAAATCGTCCATTATAAAATAATTTGGTATATTTACCATTTTAATCCATTAAATCATAATTCCTTAACCATTTAATATAATTAAACTAATAATGATTGACTTTTGCAGCTTTTACGATTTAGTCCTTTTTACTTAATTAACTATCCAAACATTGAAATTACTAGACCAAATTTAATACGACACTATAATGATCTCATAAAAATTAAATAAATAATATTTACGGACTCGCACGTCGAAATTGTAGCCCAGAGCCACTATTTTTGAGACCATTGGAAAACTGGCTGTTATAACTCTCCCTCTTTAAGAAATTTCGTCCTCGAAATTCTTACCAGAAAATAAGTTCGGATATTGCGATTTCATCAATTATTCAGTTTCCCAAGTAGCTTCCTCAATACCGTGACGATGCCACAAAAATTTTACTAACGATACTCGATTATTCCAGAGTTCTTTTACCCCGCGAGCTAAAATCTTTATCAGCTCTTCAGAATACGATAGATCAGGCTGCAATTCAATCTCACTGGGAGGGATCACATTTGAAGGATCTGATCTATACCGTCTTAGCATCAAAACATGGAAAATGTTATGAATCTTTTCAAGTTCAAGAGGGAGAGCCAATCTGTAAGCTATAGGACCGATTCTTTCAATAATCTCATACGAGCCAATAAACCTTAGACTCAAGTTTCCTTTTCTGCCAAAACGTAACACTTTTTTCCATGGTGAAACTTTTAAAAACACTCGATCGCCCACAGAAAATTTTATATCTTTTCTTTTCAAGTCTGCGTATAATTTCTGACAATCTGATGCGACTTTCAGGCAATCACGAATGATACATGATTTGTCTTCAGTCTCTCGAATCAAGTCGGTTTCAACTAACTTGGATTCACTCAACTCCCACCAGTATAACGATGTTCTACATTTTCTTCTGTACAAAGCTTCAAATGGTGCCATTTTAATATTGGACTAATAATTGTTATTATAAGCAAATTTAGCCAACGGTAAATATTTTTCCTAGCTACCCTCAAACTCGAGAATGCAACACTGTAACATGTGTTCCATAATCTGATTACCCGTTCTGAATGTGCTTCTATCTGCAAATGAAATGTCGTACTAAAGTTGAGTTTAGTACCCAGAGCCTTGTGAAGTTTACCCCAAAATCTAGAGGTGAATCTCGAGTCTTGATCAAAGATAATAGATATCGACACTCCATGTAATCTAATGATCTCAGACACATACAACTCGACTAAACTTTCGAGCAAATAATCGGTTCTGAACGGAATAAAATGAGTCGATTTCGTCAATTGGTCAACAATAACCCAGATCGAGTATTTCTTTCTTGTTGTCACATGCAACCCCGATATGATATCCATCATAACTCGCTCCCATTTCAAATCGGGAATCATAATAGGTTGTAATAACCCAGAA
The DNA here is from genome assembly GCA_025698515.1 of Gossypium sturtianum. NCBI lineage: Eukaryota > Viridiplantae > Streptophyta > Magnoliopsida > Malvales > Malvaceae > Gossypium > Gossypium sturtianum. The sequence goes on from CM046953.1 coordinate 73,700,825, forward strand.
GAAACCTGATGCTCGCTTTTACCTGTTGTCAAACCGCACATTTAGCCACAAATTCTGAAATTTCACATTTCATGCCCAGCCACCAATACATCTATTTCAAATCACCAAACATTTTAGTACTACCCGGATGAATAGAGTACGTACTATTGTGAGCCTCAGATAAAATGTCTCATTTTAAATATAGATTTTTCGGAACACACAATATGTTACAAAAATACAACATACCATCACTATCATCCTGAATTTCGTAGACTGGTCACTCTGAATCTGTTCTCGTTTAGCTAACAATTTCAGGTCATCATTTTGTAACTCCCGAATTTGCTTAAGAAAAAACGGTCTAGCTTTCAATTCCGCTAAAACAAAACCATCAACATTCAAGGTCAATTGAGCATTTAACACTCTCAAGGCAAACAATGATTTTTGACTTAATGCGTCCGCAGCCACATTAGATTTTCTCGGATGATAATAAGTAACTAGATCATAATCTTTCAATAATTCGAGCCACTGTCACTGCCTCAGGTTCAATTCTTTTTAAGTCATTAAATATTTTAGGCTTTTGTGATCAGTAAATACGTGGCATTTCTCACTGTACAAATAATGTCGCTAAATCTTCAGAGCGAAAACAATTGCGGCCAATTCTAGATCGTGAGTCAGGTAATTTCTCTCGTGTGGCTTTAACTGTCGAGAAGCGTATGCTATAACTTTTCTGGCTTGTATCAACAAACAACCTAATCCACTGAGCGACACATCACTGTAAACAACATATTCTTTCCCGGATTCTGACTGAGTCAGTACTGGAGCTTCCGTCAAAATAGATTTCAGCTGATAAAAACTCTGCTGGCACTTATTTGACCAAACAAACTCAACATTATTTTGTAACTACTTGGTCATCGGTAAAGCATTTATCGGTAACTTTTTTACCCTGAATCTCAAACCTCAGGTTTAGGGTTTGAGGTTCAGGATTCTGGGTAAAAAAATTACCAAAATTATTTATCAATGACACAGAAAAAATATCTAAAGTGTCATTAAATTAAGCAGGGGCGTTGTAACAGACCGATTTAGGGCCTAGTCGGAATAGTAGTGTGAGGCCACGAGTCCGAGGTGAATTCATGAGTTTTAAGGTTTATGCCATGTTTACATGCTAGTGTGAAAGTTTCATGAAGCAATTTCGTTAATTTGAAGTTATTTGGTCTAAAAAGGACTAAATTGCAAGAGTTGTAAAATATGAGTTTCTAGAAGCTTTTTGTATGAAATAGCTTTAGAATATTAATTATGAGTCCTTAACTAGCAACTTGCCCAAATTATAATTTTTGGACAAAAATGGACATGAGTTAGTAAAATAGAAATTTTTAAAGAGAAGGGCATTTTAGTCATTTACCATTTAAATGATTAAAATGGGAAAAAGATGATAAAAACTTCATTCATCTTCTTCCTCATTGCCAAAATTTTCCAAGAACCCATAGCTAGGGTTTGTTCATCTTTCAAGCTTGCTAGTAAGTTCATCTTAGCCCCGTTTTTAATATTCTTCGTGTTTTTAAAGTTCTCGTATTATGAATTAGCTATTTTTAGCTATAAAATAAGCTAAGATGCATGTTCAAAAATCTACCCAAGAATGACATGCTTGTAAAATGATATTTTATGGAAGTTTATGAGAGTTTGATGTTAGATAAACATCTTTTTCTAAGTGAATTTCATGAAAAATGCTATTAAGGACTAGTTTGTAAAAATTATGAAATTGGTCATACCTATTAGAAATAATAGGAATTGATGATTGCTATAGTAGAGAAAATGAATCAACTAAGCATGAAGTTTAAGAAAGTTGAATGAGATTTATTTTACGAGCCTTTGGGCAAAAGTACAAATATGAGAAAGTATAGGTGCAAAATAATAATTTTGCCAAAGTATGAGTTAAGAGTCAATTTAGTCAATGTGAGTATTAAATGATCTATTTATGATTATAGATCAAGAAAAACGAAGCCCGGATCGAAACCGAGGCAAGAACAAAGTCGAGGGCTAAATTGCATATCTACATACATTTTGTATATCTACATTCAACATCTTTTTCTAAGTGAATTTCATGAAAAATGCTAGTAAGGACTAGTTTGTAAAAATTATGAAATTGGTCATACCTATTAGAAATAATGGGAATTGATGATTGCTATAGTATAGAAAATGAATCAACTAAGCATGAAGTTTAAGAAAGTTGAATAAGATTCATTTTACGAGCCTTTGGGCAAAAGTACAAATATTAGAAAGTATAGCTGCAAAATAGTAATTTTGCCAAAGTATGAGTTAAGAGTCAATTTAGTCAATGTGAGTATTAAATGATCTATTTATGATTATAGATCAAGAAAAATGAAGCTCGGATCGAAACCGAGGCAAGAACAAAGTTGAGGGCTAAATTGCATATCTACATACATTTTGTATATCGAGGTAAGTTTGTATGATTTCTGTCATTAAATTGCTTAGTATAATGTACATTATTATCATGGAATGATTAATGTTTTGCTAAACAAAGAAATCAATGAGATTAAATACGAGCAAGTCCCGATTGAAGATGGAATTTCCCAGGATACTCGATCTACCCCATGAGATTAGAAAGTCCGTATAAGACCAAGCCAAGGCATGGCATCGGCAATCAAGCAAAGTTATCACGTAAGTCCAAGGCAAGCTTGGCATTGAACAAGATATCATGTAAGTCCAAGGCAAGCTTGGCATTGAACAAGTTATCATGTAAGTCCAAGGCAAGCTTGGCATTGAACAAGTTATCATGTAAGTCCAAGGCAAGCTTGGCATTGAACAAGATATCATGTATGTCCAAGGCAAGCTTGGCATTGAACAAGTTATCATGTAAGTCCAAGGCAAGCTTGGCATTGAATAAGTTATCATGTAAGTCCAAGGCAAGCTTTGTATTGAACAAGATATCATGTAAGTCCAAGGCAAGCTTGGCATTGAACAAGATATCATGTAAGTCCAAGGCAAGCTTGGCATTGAACAAGTTATCATGTAAGTCCAAGCCAAGGCATGGCATTGGTGAGAACGAGAAAGACTTCGTATAAGTCCATGTCAAGACATGGCCTCGAAACCAAGATGAGAGATTCCATGTAAGACCGTATTTAGGATATGGCTTTGGCATCGAGCATGTGAGATGAGATTCAGTATCCTCGATTATTTATAGAAATTCATCGGGCACACAAGTAAAGTTTAAATGATATAAAAAGAAAGTAAGTAAGCAAAGTTATCATCAAGTCGAGAATGAGTATTATACATGTTATGAATGATAAATTAGAGATTATGATTATTATGTTAAAGTATGCTGATCAATGTGATCAAGTGATACAGGTACCTTGTTTTACCTCACAAGTATGAGACTAGTAAGTATCATGAGATATGAGTAAGTAAGCTTTATAGCTGAAATTATGATGCCATTGTTTATCTCAAATGGGTTATATGAAGCAAGTATGTTGTTACGTGCATTATATGCAAACTTACTAAGCTAAATGCTTACGTCTTTTATTCTTTCTTTCCATGTAGTCCCGCCAAGCTAATCTCTTTGATCATCGTCATCGGAGCTCGGAGCATACTATCAATCGCTATTTTGGTATAGCCAAGTTGTTTATATTAAGTATGGCATGTATAGGAAGCATTTCATTTTGAGTTAAAATGTTGGCTATCAAGCCTAGTATTCTTTTGTATATGGCCAAAGAGATTGGCCTTGAATGATTAAGTATGTATGTTTTTATTTATCAATGAAGTATGCATTCTAGTTCATGATAGATGTAGTAGTTGAGTTGTTGAATTAAATATTGGTTTTGATACTTGATTTCAGGGTAGCCATTGGCTTGGTAAGTAGCCTCTAAGTGCCCACATGGTTAGACACACGGGCGTGTGTCTAGGCCGCATGTAACTGCACCTTAGTCTCATAAGTCGAGAATAGGCCACGGGCCAATCCCACGGCCGTGTGTTGAAGTGTGCATGACACACGGTTGGAACATGGGCGTGTGCCCCGGCCGTGTGAAATAAGTTAGTATATCAAGGTATAGTACACGGTCTAAGTCTACGGGCGTGTCAAGGCCGTTTGTAATTAGTCAGTGTCGACCACGGTCGGGAGACATGGGCGTGTAAAGGGGTGCACGGGCGTGTCCCAAACCACATGGGCGTGTGACCTTTGCTTTAAAGAAAAGTTTCTGATTAAGTTTCGAAAGTTTTTATATACGCGTATAAGGCCTCGTAGGCCCATGAAATGTATGATTAGATTGAGAAAGAGAATTTTTTAATTCAGAACAAAATTTTACAGCCCGTAAGAGCATGATTAAGAAAGTTAAAGCATAGTAATATCTCGTATCCAGTCTAAGCCTTGGACTCGGGTATGGGGTGTTACATTTAGTGGTATCAGAGCCAGGTTTAGTCGGTTCTAGGACTAATGTAGCACGAGCACGAGTCTAGCTATACATGCCATTCATAAGAATGTTTTTATAATGATAGTGTGACGACTCCTGACGATTTAAATTATGTTTATATATATAGTAAATGGATCCTGAAAAAGATATGGCGGATGACGTAGAAAGTATGTGCTCTCTTGAAGGGACGGCGGTGCCGAATGAGAATGAGAATAGACCCACTACGGTGAGTCAATAAGGAAGAGAAGAGGCTAGAGAAGCCTTCCTCCATATGATGAACACATGGTACACGGAGTTCGTTCGTACGAACCCGAATGCACAACCCCCTCCACCCCCACCTATTCCTCAACCTATCCCAGTAGCCCCTCAAGTAGTAGAGGTGGTAAGAGGAGAGAAGCCTCCGGTTGATAGAATCAGGAAACATGGGGCAGAAGAATTCCGGGCTAGAAAAGATGATGATCCGAAAAAGGCTGAGTTCTGGATAAAAAATACTATCAGGGTATTTAATGAGTTGTCGTGCACACCTGAGGAATGCATGAAGTGTGTAGTCTCTCTTCTAAGAGATTCTGCTTACCAATGGTGGAACACCCTTGTGTCGGTGGTACCGAGGGAAAGGATCACATGGGAATTTTTCCAAGAAGAATTCAAGAAAAAGTATATCAGTCAAAGGTTTGTGGACAAGAAAAGGAAGGAATTCCTAGAACTGAAGCAAGGCAAGATGTCAGTGACTGACTATGAACGTGAGTTTGTACGACTCAGTAAGTACGCTCGAGAATGCGTATCCACTGAGGCCATCATGAGTAAAAGATTTGAAGACGGGTTGAATGAGGACATCAAATCGTTTTGTTCTTTGTCCTAGAACTAAAGGAATTTGTTGTGCTAGGAGAGAGGGCTTGTAAAGCCGATGAATTAGTAAAAGAGAAAAGAAAGTCTGAAATGGATTCTCGTGACTCTAGGAAGAGACAGTGGAATAAGTCATTCCAATCTTCATCCAAGAAGTTAAGAGATTTCCCTACCCAATCTGCTACTTCCACTGGGTTTTCAAGGAAAGATAAGAGTAAGCAATATTTAGGGAATAAAGTACAGACTACTTCAGTTGCAAGTGTTGGGAATATTAGATTTGACAGACCCGAATGCCCACAATGTGGCAAACGTCATCTTAGAGAATGCCGAGCACATGAAAATGCATGCTTTAGATGTGGTTCCCAATACCACTATATAAAAGACTGTCCAGAGATGATGAAAGAAGAGAGAACTCAGAACCCGAGATCTAAGGGTATGGTCAGAGGTAGACCGCAGAGGAACCCCGGAAGAGGGGCAAGTGGTAGAGGTAACCCTAGAGAACAGGCTGCGAGACCCGAGGGTAGGGCGCCTGCGAGGACTTATACCATTCGTGCTCGTGAAGAGGCATCATCTCCTGATGTTATTACGGGTACCTTATTGCTTTAATAGATCCCGGATCCACACACTCTTACATTTGTATGAAACTAGTATCCAGTATGAAAATGCCTATAGATTCTACAGAATTTGCGATTAAAGTGTCTAATCCTTTAGGCAAGAGTGTGTTAGTGAATGAAGTATGTAGAGAATGTCCATTAATGATTAGAGGTCATTACTTTAAAGCAAATCTTATGTTGCTACCATTTGATGAGTTTGACATCATTCTTGGTATGGACTGGTTGACCACCCATAATGTAATAGTTAATTGTGGGAAGAAATATATCGAGATGAGATGTGAGAATGGGGATACTCTCCATATAAAATCAGATGAGCAAAGTAAATCACCGGCAGTGATTTCTCATATGACAGCACAGAGATATGTAAGAAAGGGGTACGAAGTATATTTGGCCCTTGTGATGAATGATAAAGAAACAGAGTTAAAGATTGAGTCGATCTTGATAGTATGTGAATACGTGGATGTTTTTTCGAAAAATTACCAGGACTACCACTTGTTAGAGAGGTTGAGTTCAGCATTGAGCTAGCTTCCGATACTGCACCAATATCTATTACTCCTTACAGAATGGCTCCAACGGAGTTGAAGGAGCTGAAGTCACAGTTGCAAGAGTTGACAGACAAAGGCTTTGCAAGATCAAGTTGTTCACCATGGGGTGCTCCGGTTTTATTTGTGAAAAAGAAAGATGGCACTATGAGATTGTGCATAGATTACCGTCAACTTAATAAAGTGACAGTAAAGAACAAGTACCCATTGCCAAGGATCGATGATTTGTTCGACCAATTGAAAGGAGCCACTGTGTTCTCCAAAATAGACTTGAGATCAGGGTACTACCAGCTGAGAGTAAAAGAATCAGGTATGTCTAAGACAGCCTTTCGAACAAGGTATGGGCATTACGAATTTTTAGTCATGCCCTTTGGTTTGACCAATGCTCCTGCGGTATTCATGGACTTAATGAACCGCATTTTTAGACCATACCTTGACAGGTTTGTAGTCGTTTTCATTGACGACATACTAATTTATTCGAGATGAGAATGAGCATCTTCGAGCACCTACTGGACGCTTTTCTGATTCTATGAGAAAATCAATTATATGCCAAGTTCAGTAAAAGTGAATTTTGTCTCAAGGAAGTAGGATTTCTGGGACATATTGTCTCGGGAGAAGGAGTTCGAGTAGACCCAAGTAAGATTTCGGCTATTATGGACTGGAAGCCACCAAAGAATATCTCTGAGATTAGAAGTTTTCTAGGCCTAGCCGGCTATTACAGATGATTCGTCAAGGGGTTTTCTATGATTGCAACCCCGATGACTAAATTGTTACAGAAAAATGTAAAGTTTGAGTGGACAGAACAATGCCAACAAAGTTTGAGAAGTTGAAAGCAATGTTGTGAAGCCCGATTTTAGTACAACTTTGAGACGGGGAAAGAATTTGTAATTTCAATGATGCATCCTTAAATGGATTAGGTGTGTACTTATGCAAGAAGGCAAAGTGATTGCTTATGCCTCCGCAGACAGTTGAAGCCTCATGTAGAAGAATTATCGACGCATGATTTATAGTTGGTCGCCATAGTCTTCGCATTGAAGATATGGAGACATCACCTATATGGTGAGAGATGTCGGATTTTCACTGATCACAAAAGTTTGAAGTACTTGATGACGCAGAAAGAGTTGAACTTAAGACAGCGGAGATGGTTAGAGTTGATAAAAGATTATGAGATGGTCATTGACTACCATCCTGGGAAGGCGAATGTGGTTGCCGAGCGCTTTGAGTAGAAAGTCCCTATTTTCATTAAGGGCATTGAATTCACGGATGACCTTATCCCGGCGATGGTTCTATTTTAAGTGAGTTGAGAGCTAGACCAATTTTCCTCCAAGAGATCATTGAAGCTCAAGAAGAAGATAGTGAATTGCAAGTCAAGAGAGCTCGGTCATGAGACGGATGTTGAATCGACTTACGGATTAGTCCCAATGGAATTCGGATGTTCAAAGATAGAGCTTGTGTACCGAGAAAAGAATAGCTTATTCGAGAAAATTTTGCATGAGGCCCATAATTGATGTTTTTTCTCTACATCGGGTAGTACCAAGATGTATAATGACTTGAAACAATGTGATTGGTGGCGAGAATGAAGAAAGATATTTTAATTTGTTTCCAAATGCTTGATTTGTCAGCAAGTAAAGGCTGAACACCAAGTACCTTCGGGTTTGCTTCAACCATTTTAGTTCCGGAGTGGAAATAAGACCGTATTACTATGGATTTTGTAACGGGTTTACCATTATCTCTGAGCAAGAAAGATGCTGTATGGGTTGTAGTTGATAGACTCACGAAGTCAGCCTATTTTATACCTGTTCGAGTAGATTACTCCCTCGACAAGTTGGCAAACTTGTATATTTTAGAAATAGTGAGACTTCATGGAGTTTCTTTGTCAATCATATCGGATAGAGATCCGAGATTCACATCCAGATTTTGGAAGAAGTTACAAGAGGCATTGGGTACAAAGTTGAACTTTAGTACCGCTTTTCATCCTCAAACGGACGGTCAGTCGGAGAGGTTAATTCAAGTACTCGAGGACATGCTCAAATGTTGCATTCTTGAATTCCGAGGTAGTTGGGAAATGTTTCTCCCATTTGTAGAGTTTGCCTACAATAATAGTTTTCAGTCGAGCTTAAAGATGGCGCCTTATGAGGCTTTATATGGGCGTAAGTGCCGAACGCCTTTATATTGGACTGAACTTAAAGAAAACCAAATTCACGGGGTTGATTTAGTTAGAAAAGCTGAAGAGAAAGTGAAAGTCATACGAGAATGTTTAAAAGATGCATCAGACAGACAGAAGTCCTATTCAGACTTAAAGAGAAAAGAGATAGAGTATCAAGTTGGAGATAAAGTTTTCTTGAAAGTGTCACCATGGAGAAAAGTTCTCAGATTTGGCCGGAAAGGCAAGTTGAGTCCACATTTTATTGGACCATATGAGATTACCGAGAAAGTTGGGCCTGTAGCCTACAGATTGGCTTTGCCATCAGAGTTAGAAAAGATACATGATGTATTTCACGTGTCAATGTTGAGACGCTACCGATCAGACCCTTCACATGTAATTCCCCAGTCAGAGATAGAGTTTCATCCCGACATGACTTATGGTGAAGAACCAGTTAAGATTTTGGCTCGGGAAGTCAAACAACTAAGGAATAAAAATATTGCCCTAGTGAAAGTATTGTGGCAAAGACATGGGATAGAGGAAGCTACGTGGGAACCAGAAGAAATCATGAGAAACCAGTATCCAAATCTGTTTGCTGGTAAGATTTCCGAGGACAAAAATCCTTAAGGGGGAGAATTGTAACAGCCCGATTTAGGGCCTAGTCGGAATAGTGGTGCGAGGCCACGAGTCCAAGGTGAATTCATGAGTTTTAAGGTTTATGCCATGTTTGCATGCTATTGTGAAAGTTTCATGAAGCAATTTCGTTAAATTGAAGTTGTTTGGTCCAAAAAGGACTAAATTGCAAGAGTTGTAAAATATGAGTTTCTAGAAGCTTTTTGTATGAAATAGCTTTAGAATATTAATTATGAGTCCTTAAATAGAAATTTGCCCAAATTATAATTTTTGGACAAAAATGGACATGAGTTAGTAAAATAGAAATTTTTAAAGAGAAGGGCATTTTAGTCATTTACCATTTAAATGATTAAAATGGGAAAAAGATGATAAAAATTTCATTCATCTTCTTCCTCATTGCCAAAATTTTCCAAGAACCCATAGCTAGGGTTTGTTCATCTTTCAAGCTTGCTAGTAAGTTCATCTTAGCCCCGTTTTTAATATTCTTCGTGTTTTTAAAGTTCTCGTATTATGAATTAGCTATTTTTAGCTATAAAATAAGCTAAGATGCATGTTCAAAAATCTACCCAAGAATGACATGCTTGTAAAATGATATTTTATGGAAGTTTATGAGAGTTTGATGTTAGATAAACATCTTTTTCCAAGTGAATTTCATGAAAAATGCTAGTAAGGACTAGTTTGTAAAAATTATGAAATTGGTCATACCTATTAGAAATAATGGGAATTAATGATTACTATAGTAGAGAAAATGAATCAGCTAAGCATGAAGTTTAAGAAATTTGAATGAGATTCATTTTACGAGCCTTTGGGCAAAAGTGCAAATATGAGAAAGTATAGGGGTAAAATAGTAATTTTGCCAAAGTATGAGTTAAGAGTCAATTTAGTCAATGAGGGTATTAAATGATCTATTTATGATTATAGATCAAGAAAAATGAAGCCCGGATCGAAACCGAGGCAAGAACAAAGTCAAGGGCTAAATTGCATATCTACATACATTTTGTATATCGAGGTAAGTTTATATGATTTCTAGGCTTTATGATTTCTATCATTAAATTGCTTAGTATAATGTACATTATTATCATGGAATGATTAATGTTTTGCTAAACAAAGAAATCAATGAGATTAAATACGAGCAAGTCCCGATTGAAGATGAAATTTCCCAGGATACTTGATCTACCACATGAGATTAGAAAGTCCGTATAAGACCAAGCCAAGGCATGGCATCGGCAATCAAGCAAAGTTATCATGTAAGCCCAAGGCAAGCTTGGCATTGAACAAGATATCATGTAAGTCCAAGGCAAGCTTGGCATTGAACAAGTTATCATGTAAGTCCAAGGCAAGCTTGGCATTGAACAAGTTATCATGTAAGTCCAAGGCAAGCTTGGCATTGAACAAGTTATCATGTAAGTCTAAGGCAAGCTTGGCATTGAACAAGATATCATGTAAGTCCAAGGCAAGCTTGGCATTGAACAAGTTATCATGTAAGTCCAAGGCAAGCTTGGCATTGAACAAGTTATCATGTAAGTCCAAGGCAAGCTTTGCATTGAACAAGATATCATGTAAGTCCAAGGCAAGCTTGGCATTGAACAAGATATCATGTAAGTCCAAGGCAAGCTTGGCATTGAACAAGTTATCATGTAAGTCCAAGCCAAGGCATGGCATTGGTGAGAACGAGAAAGACTTTGTATAAGTCCATGTCAAGACATGGCCTCGAAACCAAGATGAGAGATTCCATGTAAGACCGTATTTAGGATATGGCTTTGGCATCAAGCATGTGAGATGAGATTCAGTATCCTCGGTTATTTATAGAAATTCATCGGGCACACAAGTAAAGTTTAAAGAGATAACAAGAAAGTAAGTACGCAAAGTTATCATCAAGTCGAGAATGAGTATTATACATGTTATGAATGATAAATTAGAGATTATGATTATTATGTTAAAGTATGCTGATTAATGTGATCAAGTGATACAGGTACCTTGTTTACCTCACAAGTATGAGACTAGTAAGTATCATGAGATATGTAAGAATCAAATATGAGTAAGTAAGCTTTATAGCAGAAATTATGATACCATTGTTTATGTCCAATGGGTTATATGAAGCAAGTATGTTGTTACGTGCATTATATGCAAACTTACTAAGCTAAATGCTTACGTCTTTTATTCTTTCTTTCCATGTAGTCCCGCCAAGCTAATCTCGTGGATCATCGTCATCGGAGCTCAGAGCACACTATCAATCGCTATTTTGGTATAGCCAAGTTTTTTATATTAAGTATGGCATGTATAGGAAGCATTTCATTTTGAGTTAAAATGTTGGCTATCAAGCCTAGTATTCTTTTGTATATGGCCAAAGAGATTGGCCTTGAATGATTAAGTATGTATGTTTTTATTTATCAATGAAGTATGCATTCTAGTTCATGATAGATGTAGTAGTTGAGTTGTTGAATTAAATATTGGTTTTGATACTTGATTTCAGGGTGGCCATTGGCTTGGTAAATAGCCTCTAAGTGCCCACAGTTAGACACACGAAGCGTGTGTCTAGGCCGTCATGTAAACTGCACCTTAGTCTCATAAGTCGAGAATAGGCCACGGGCTAATCCCACGGTCGTGTGTTGAAGCTGTGCATGACACACGGTTGGAACATGGGCGTGTGCCCCGGCCGTGTGAAATAAGTCAGTATATCAAGGTATAGTACACGGTCTAAGTCCACTGGCTTGTCAAGGCTGTGTGTAATTAGTTAGTGTCGACCACGGTCGGGAGACATGGGTGTGTAAAGGGGTGCACGGGCGTGTCCCAAACCACATGGGTGTGTGACCTCTGCTTTAAAGAAAAGTTTCTGATTAAGTTTCGAAAGTTTTTATATACGCATATAAGGCCTCGTAGGCCCATGAAATGTATGATTAGACTGAGAAAGAGAAGTTTTTAATTCGGAACAAAATTTTACAGCCCGTAAGAGCATGATTAAGCAAGTTAAAGCATAGTAATATCTCGTATCCAGTCTAAGCCTTGGACTCGGGTATGGGGTGTTACAGGCGTAACTAGGGGGTTGGCAGGGGGCCCGACACCTTAAAAGGAAAAAAATTCCATTTAAGCCTTTTAAAATTTTTAAAATTTTTAAAATTTTAAATTACTGCAAGTAAAATTGCACTTTGGCCCCCTAAAATGATAAAATTTTGATTTAATCATTTAAAAATTATAAAGATATAGAATATTAAAATAGTGAAATTGCATTTCTACTATTGTAAAAATTACAATTTAATTTTACCCCCCTAAAATTTTTTTGCCTTCGCCCCTGAGGTTAAGCAAACAAAGATTTTACCAAAACCATCTCCTTCCATAGTAAAAATATAATGGAGATATTTATATTAAAAATTGGATTGCATTTTGTCTTTTCTATTTAAAAAGGGTAAATTAGCTCTTGTATATTAAATTGTAAAGTAAATTGATTATTCTGCTTAAAATTCCATCTATTTATATTATTAAAAACTGGTCCTTATATGTTAGCATGAAGTACATGTAGAATGCTACGTGTAATTATATGGTTATTTTGTTAGTCACACCAATTTTTAAAAATAGAATTGGATGAATTTTTTAACACAAAATATCAATTTGCTATCTGATCTAACATAGATTGATTAATTTACTCATTTTTAAAATAAAAAAGATAAAGATAAAAACAAAATAGAATCTATTTTATAACAAATGAAATTCCATACTAGTTTTACCTTTTTCACATTTCTATTCAAAATGTTGAAAGCAGGCCCATGCAAAAATGATTGAAATGAATCAGATTTTGCCTCGGCGTGGAAAGAATTGATTAATGTTTTCAGAGGCTAGGTTCTAGGGAAGTAATTGGAATTTCTACTCACAAAGAAAAGAAATTCGAATAAACTTTCTTTTTGAATGACAAATAATTATATCAAGTGGCAAGTGATGATCAAAGAATTGAAAAACTATATAGGCTCGTGAAATATTATCAGCCAATTATTCAGCATAAATCATGATTAAATTATTCAAGAATTTCAACATATCATGAAATAGGAACAAACAAAAAATTAAGGAAAAGAATTGCAAACAAACGAATCTATATCTATCATTACCAGTAATTTATTGGCAATAATACAATCTGTATAGTGAACTGCTCTCGTTTTCAGTTTACGTAAAAGTCGAATATTAATATATCATATCAGATAATAATGTCACATTTCAGAAATCGTAATGATTTCTCATTATTATAACTAAGAAAACTATATAATTGCAAAGATTCCAGTTATTTAAATTAAATCTATAAATATTAAAAATAAAAAAAATTGTATAGTTATGCTAAAAATTTTATATATAAAATGATAAGTTAAATAAAGGGTTTTTTTCTCTTTTATTTCAAAAACTAAACTATTAATATATATTTTTAATACAATTTTTATTATTATTCACTCCCAAACTCTTAGATAAAAAAATAATATATGCATAGGCTGACTCAAATTCATTTTTTTTTTTGTTGTTGTAATAATAACGGTACCAATTAAATTAAGATTTAATCAATTTTTTATTACTAATTAAAGTGATATTATTTGAAAGGAAAATATTTAGTATTGTTAGTAAAAGTTTTAGACTCCATAAGCAAAATTAGGGTGATGACAAATATTTTATGAGATATAATAAAATATTAAAAAAATAAATAAATAAAAGAAACAAGAGCACACAATAATTTTTTAAGTTGACTTGTGAACTTAAAAGTGTATTATTAGTGTACCAAATGCTAACATTTATTTAAATAATAACATTAATTCACAAATAATTTTTTATATAATATAGATTTAGACTACAAATTATTATTGTAGTACTATTTTTCAGGATGATAAATGTACTTATTATAACGATGCTGGGTTAGGATTGCACTCGTTGTTAGGATGTTGGAAAATTTTGAACAACGTTGCACGGCTTTTAGCTTAGTTGTGGATTTTGACTTGTAATTATATTGAGATTAAGTTACAATAAATGTATAAATCTTAATCGTAATTAAAGGATGTATAACTATTTATTGATAGAGATCAGGAGAAATTTTGGCACAAGGATTATGCTTTTCATGTTTATGCTAGAGATTTAGAGGAATATCTTGATGAAATTTTCTAGCTGATTTCAACAAATATATCGATAACAATCTTCCACGAAGCGTATAACTTGAGAGCATCCTTTTTCTTATATAAGGTTACAAAGGGTAGTTCATTCCATTAGGAAATATCATTTAGTAGGAACGAGTAGATAGAGGGCGAATAATCCAACCCAAACGTGAGCTCTTGCTCACAATCTAGACCAAAACGGTTAAGAAAGTCTGCCACCTTACTTCTCAATCGAGCTACATAATTAAAATCTAAAAAATCATACATAGCTGTACCCTCATTTAAGAATGGCTCAAAAGAAATAAAATGTAACCATTTTTGATTTACTGTATACTATTATATCGAAGTGAAAAATTTAAATTTATGATGGATTAAATCAATTTTAAATTATCGAGAAGCTTTTAAAAAGTAATTTTAGATAATTTAATTGTTACTAATCGAATAAAAATACGAGACTAAGAGAAAAAATAGGGAATATTTTAAACATTTACAGCCCATATGATACTAAATATTAGAGAAATCAAAGACTTGTAATGATGAAAAGATGATGGAGCTTACTATATTGATTTTTAAGTGCTAAATAGCCTTTTATCACATGTTGGAATTTACTAGTTTTGTTGATCATGTGACCAATATTTAAACATAAAAAATAAAGAATAAAAAGATGAGAATATTATCTTCTTTCCCTCGTACCAGCCGACCATTGAAGCTTCAAGAAACCTCTTCATTTTTCTTTTATTTCCTTCATCTTCCACCATTTTTCATCACTTTTTTTTGTAAAATCTTCATCATAAAACCTTGGTTACCCGTTTCATTTTGAGATTTAGTAACTTTAGTATAGTATTTTCGTTTATATATACTTATATTTTTCAAATAAATGAGTTTAATAAAATATCCATCAATTTCATTAATATCTATTGCAGAGGCGAATTTGGGGGCTGGCAGGGGCCCTGACCCCCCTAAAATTATAAAAATGAATATTTATTCTTTAGCCCCTTAATATTTGAAATCTTTGACCCCTTAAATTGTTGTTTGGCCCCCCTTTCCAACTTTGAACATTAAAAAAAAAAAATCTTTCTTTCTTCTTCTTCTTTTTTTTTTCCATGTCATATATTTTAACTTTTTAATTTTAAATATTTATATAACATATTACAACTTTATTTTTTTTTTTAGATGATAGTTGTTCATTTTTTAATATAACATTAAATGTAAATTTAGGTTAAAATTCAATTTGTTAACTAGTGAAAAAGAATCTCTTTCCTATTGCTATTAACAACTACTGTCATCAACGTTTGTCCTTCAAACGCGGCATTGAGTTCATCTTCTAAGTTTTTTTTTTCATTTTTTTTACAATTTTACTATTTTTTTATTGTGTTTTAAATTTTCTAGTTTAATTTTATTTTATAGTTATTAATTATTTTTATCTTTTAAGATATTGTAGTTATGAAGTCGAAAACAATTGATTCATTTTTTAAAAAGAAAAGTACAGAGACAACACAAACCTTCAGAAGCGTCACAAATTGAGGTACCACCTTCATCATTTGCTCCTTTAAACTCTGATGCTCGTCCTTCTAAAATTCCTAGAGTTGAAGATGAGGCACTTGATTTGTCTAACTTAGAATGTGAATTTGGGTTACGTAAGCAAATATGAGTATCCGATTAATATGCGTGATGAAATTCGAAGAGCTTATATTAAGGCTGGACTATATCAACCTATTCTTTCAGAATATCCTACTTCCAATTCAAAAAAGCATCCTCGTTATTTTCAACCATCATGGTTTAAACAATTTTCCTGGTTAGAATATTCACCTTCTAAAGATGCAGTATTTTGTTTGCCTTGTTTTCTTTTTAATAACAATCTAAGTAGTCGTTTTGGATCAACTACATTTACTCATAGTGGCTTTAGTAATTGGAAAAAGGTACACGATGGATGCAATTGTGCTTTTTTGACACATATGGGAAAAGATCCGAATTCACTTCATAACAATGCACAACGAGCTTATGTAGATTTAATGAATCAAGCTCAACATATTGAAGTATCACTTGATAGACAAACAACACAACAAACTGTAGCTAATCGTTTACATCTAAAAACTAGTATAGATGTTGTTCAATGGTTGTCATTTCAAGGGTGTGCTTTTAGAGGTCATGATGAAAGCTCGGGATCAAAAAATCGTGGGAATTTTTCTTGAATTGTTATCACTATTAGAATCATATGATGAGAAAGTTGAACATGTTTTGAAAAGTGCTCCACAAAATGCTAGTTATACTTCTTCAATAATACAAAAATAGATATTGTAAATTTATGCCAGTAGAGTTCATACTGTAATTCGTGAAGAAATTGGTGACAGAAAGTTCAGCATTATTGTGGATGAAGTGAGAGACGAGTCAAAAAAAAAAAAGAGCAAATGACAATTATTTTCATATTTGTTGATAAACAAGGACAAGTAAAAGAATAATTTTTTGATATAGTCCATGTGAAAGATACTGCATCATTGACTTTGAAGAATGTGATTTTTAATGTTCTCTTGCAACATAGTTTTGTCATACAAAATATTCAAGGTCAAGGCTATGATGGAGCAAGCAATATGCATGGGGAATTTAACGGCTTGCAAGCTTTGATTTTGAATGATTGTCAATATGGTTATTATGTTCACTGTTTTGCTCATTGTCTTCAGTTAGCATTGGTTGCAGCTACTAGAGAAGTGGTTGAAGTGCACCAATTCTTTAAAGACTTGTTTGATATTGTTAATATTGCTTCAGCTTCTTCTAAACGGCACGATGAATTACAAAAGGCCCAAGCAGCTGAAATAACTCGTTTGGTATCCATCAATGAGTTAACAACTGGAACAGGAATGAATCAGATTGGCACTTTACAATGTCCTGGTGAGACTCGATGGAGTTCCCATTTAAATTCAGCTACTAGTTTACTGAATATGTACAATTCTACTAGCACAGTTCTTGAAAATCTAAAAAATACCGCTTCTAACTATTCTCAGCAAGGAGATGCTCATAACGCATAAAATAGATTGAGATCTTTTGAGTTTATTTTTATTTTGCATATGATGAAAGAAGTTTTAGGGGTTACTGATAACCTTTTTCAAGCTTTGCAACGTCATTCTCAAGATATATTAAATGCCATGAGTTTAGTTTTGACAACGAAAGATTTAATTCAAAAGTTGAGAGATGATGGATGGAATGAATTTTTGAAAAATGTGATATCTTTTTTGTGAAACTTGGGAGTTGGATTTTCCAAATATGAATGCTCAATACATTGTCGGTCGTAGTCGCAACAAGAAGGAAGATGTTACAGTGGAGCATCATTATCGAGTGGATATATTTTTTGCTACAATAGATACTTAGTTGCAAGAATTGAAAGGCAGGTTTAACAAACATGTTGTCGAGCTTCTCATTCTTACTACAGCTTTAGATCCCAAGGATTTTTTCAAGTTATTTAATATTGATAAAATTTTCATTTTTTAAACAAGTTCTATCCAGAAGATTTTTCTCAACAAGAGAAAGAACGTATCCTATATGAGTTGAAGCATTATGAACTTGATGTATGTAAGCATCCTGATTTGAGAAAAATATAAACACTTTCTGAACTTTGTAGAAGCTTAGTTGAGAGTGGAAAGTCAGTCATGTACCCACTCATTGACAGATTGATTCGTCTTATATTGACTCTTCCAGTTTCAACAGCATCCTCAGAACGTATTTTTTTTTTTTTTTGCTATGAAGATTGTGAAGACTCGACTTCATAGCAAGATGGAAGATGATTTTTTTAAGAAGTTCTTCGGTTGTGTACATTGAGAAAGAAATTGCAGAAAATTTGATGTAAACAAAACAATTGATGATTTTAGTGAGGTCAAGGATCGAAGAGTGCAATTCAAATAAATTTTAAAATTTCTTTCTAGTTTATTTTTATTTATTAAATTATTTTTCTTTAATTATTTTTTTATTTTAAAATTTATTATTGTTCATTATCTCAGCCCCCTCTTTAAATTTCTTGGCTTCGCCCTTGATCTATTGTATATTGTCCTCAATGAGTTTTACACGCAAAGTAAAATGAAAACAAATATTGGTTCGGTGATTATCTAACATTTAACTAATACTAAGTGATATTACGTTGTCAGATCGTAATACGAAAAGATAACTTATATTAATAGATAATCTAAACATGTCATTAGTCTAATAAAAAATAATCAAATTGATTGATAGACTAATATGTTGTTTATCAAGTTCAATTGGGGAAATACATTAGCTTGGGTACTAGAGCGGATGACTCTTAGAAGATAGAGACATAGATGTGACTGACTGGATTAACAGTATATCAGACATGACCCAAATATAATAGATCCTAGATTCACTTATGGATTTATTCACTTGTGACATAATTTAAGTTTCTTCAAATTATTATTTGATTAATTATAATTAAATAATTGAAGTCTGAAGATGAAATTAAATTAATTAAGTCATTATGAATTTTTTGAATAAGGAAATTAATTTTTTTCTCATAGATTCTATAACAGTAAAGTTGTTATGATTTTAACAGAATTAGAATTGGCTTAAAACAATTATTTAATTGCAAAATTAATTTAGATAATTTAATTAATTTATTAAATAAATAATATTTTGGGCAATCGAAAATAAATATTAGGTTAGATACTGGGCAAAGAAACACATATAATTTGACCCAATATAAGAAAGACCCCATATGTCCTTATGTAATACAAGGGGCGGCAACCTTAGTAATTCTACAAGGTGTCGCGACCCCTCTCTCTACTCAACTTAGAGTAAAAATGTATTTTCTATTAAAATATTATTATTTTAATCAGAATTTACTTAAACAAAACTCTTATACTTATCTCTATAGAATATCAGTTAACCAAATTACACACGTCATTCGTTGTTATTCTGCCAGAAAGTAGTGGTCATTTATTTACAAAAGAATAAATTCTATTTTCTAGGAATATAAAAAAGTTACTTGTCTAGAGAGAGAATTTACTTTCCTACTGAAAGTAAATAAAATTTTTTGTTTCGTGACTTGGTTTGTGTTGCTCGAACCCACATTCGAGGAAATTCATGGTTCGAGGATAGAAAAGAAGGTCATTTGATTGAAAGTCAGGATCAAGTTTAGTTAGCCTTGCACAAAGCACATGTATATCACGATTTAGATTTATTACTATAAAAAACACAACGAGCTTGGTTTAAGAAAAAATTTTAAACTTCCACTGACCTAAAATAATTGGTTTCTAAACTAATTTTTCTAACATTTCACTCATCATCTCCATCACCTAAGAGTTAGGGTTTGAACCCAAGTGAGAGATTGAAGTTGTTAGGAGTGAGAAAAGTTTGTCTATGGTATGAGTTTATAGTTTTCATCTCATACATGCATAATCTCATGTTTATTGCAAGCTATTGAGTTATTGAGACATATTAATGGCCATTTAATAATTATGTGTTAATGGGTATTTATTTATTATGAAAGAATTTGAAGAGGAGCCAAAGAATTCAAGTAAGGGAAAGGATAAATTAGTGGATTCAGGTGAAACAAAGCTTCTACAATAACTTTGGAATATTTTGTGGTAAGATATATGAAAAAAAATCTATTAAAATGCTTATCTTAAAATTATGTTGATTTTAATTGACTTATTCTTATTGATTTTAATATGTTATTGTATATTATTGTTCAAATGTTTATAAAAATGTGATTTCAAACATGTTATTAAAACTTCAACTATGTTGAATGATGTTAAAATCGGATAATGGTATGAAATCTATTTTGTAAATGGTTTTTTTATTGAAGTCTCTTTATTAAAATGTAATGAAGCTTTGAAATTTAATCTTGTGGCGTAATTGTTAGATCTGGTGCCTTAAGTGCAGTATTTTCGTCTATTTACACTTCTATTTTTTGAAAAAAAAATGGTTTTAATAAAAATATACATTAATTACATCGACTCGCACCGTAACTGGATGGCGTGTTTGTATCGATTATAGGAAACTCAATGATGCCACCCAAAAGGATCACTTTCCCTTACCATTCATTGACCAAATGTTAGATAGGCTAGCGGGGAAAGAGTATTATTGTTTCCCTTACCACTCTCTCTCGATTCCCAAACCCGAATCTACTAACTTCCAATTTTTGGGATGTTATATTCATCTTGTCATACGAGATCAAAAATCATAAACCTCATCAACTGTGATAGACTCGCGGCTATACAAAATCGTGTCTCTAAAGGTTGAATAAGACGGGGGCAATGAACAAAGTAGAATCAACCGTAGATCTTCTTTATCATATTGAACCTCCATGGCCTTAAGGTCTGAGGGAATTTCTTTAAACATTGTTAAGTGGTCGTGCACAGATGCACCTTCCTCCAAACAATGAGCATAAAGACGTTGCTTTATATGCAGCTTGCTAGTTAGAGTTTTTGACATACATAGCTGCACCAGTTTTGCCATAATCCAGCGACGGTCTTCTCCTTCATCACATCCTGCAAAATTTCATTAGGCAAATGCAGATGTAATTGTGTTAACGCCTTTCGATCTTTACGCCTCTTCTCTTTCTTTTTCAATGTTGAAGGCATCTTATCTACCCCTATCAGGGCATCCTCTAAGTTCATCTACGCAAGAACTGACTGCATCTTTATCTGCCACAACACGAATCTGGTGTTGCGATCCAAAAGCAAAATTTCACACTTCAAAGATGCCATTACCGTGATCGAGATAAATAACCCGAAAAGCTCTGATACCAGTTTGTGAAAAATAGATCCTCGATAATGGCTAAGAATCGAAAAAAGAAGAAGAGCGCACAGAATTTTACGTGGAAACCCTTTCGTGAAAAAACCACGGGTAGATGAGAAGATAATTCACTATGTCGAATTCGAATAATACAATAGGAGAGATGACTACGTCTATTTATAAGTTTGTAAAACCATATTCTAATCAAAATCAAATAGAAGTAATATAGTAAGGTTAAAACACCTTATTCTAATCAACATCAAATAGATGAAGTAAACTTCTATACGGATGTCACTTGTATATCACCTATCTTGCGTAAAATGTAAAAGTAATATGCTATAAGCTAAGAGTGTCTATTTACTATGGTTTAATAAATCAAAGGTCCTTATGATGTTATTTAACCGTTGATAGTGGAATTTGACATAAATGGGCTTAATAACATGAAATTTGGTGACTTTTAATTAAGGATAAAATGGTAAATAGGTTATTAAGTTAATATTAATTAAAAACAAAAGAAAAAAATGTTCATAATCATCATCCACCACCGAAAATCACAAATGGAAGAAGCCATTGGAGGCCTTTAGGGTTCGACACTTTGAAGGATAAATTGATCAAGAACGAAAGAAATCAGAATTAGATCGGGAGAAGTCGAAAGTAGTCGAGTAGTCGATTTCATCTGTCAATATCCGAGGTAAGTTCATAAGTAAATAAATGTTGTTAAATACTATTGTATCTATTTTATTAGTGCCGAATTGAATTGTTATTATTGTGAATGAAAATGCTGAAATGAATTGAGCATGGGAGCAACAATTACAAAACTGAAATGATCGAGATACAACGTCCGAAAGCCCCGTACGAACCTTAGGAAATAGTTAGGATACATATGTCATGACATAGGATTCCGATATGTGTTTACGTGTAAGACCACGTCTGGGACGTTCTGGCACATTAGAATCCTATTTGATTCGTGTAAGACCCTGTCTGGGACAGTGGCATTGATATGTGATTACATGTAAGACCACGTATGGGACGTTAGCATTGTACGAGCCTTCTGACTATCCTTATTAATTCTGAATGGTTCAACGGGCATTATCGAGATGAGATCAGATGTGAATACGAACTAAAAGGTTCAAGTATGTGCTTTGTGGTATGTATAGGAAAACAAGTAAGTATATGTTTATGATGAATACTTGAATTGTACATGGTAAAAGATAAATTTATATGTGCTTATGTGTATATGTGAATTTGAACATATAAGTTATAATGCTATTGAAAATGTGATAATATTTGAGTTGCAAGCAAATTGAATATATAATTGGTTAATGTTTATGTGATTTTGGTTAGTTAATTTAAATGTAAATGTTTATTTGTTCATTATTTGCTTATGACTTACTAAGCTATGAAAGCTTACTTTGTGTGTGTGCTTGTTTGATTATTTTATAGATTATTAAAGCTACGAGAAGCTCGGGGATCGTTGAGGATCATCACCACACTATCGAACTACATTTTGGTATCTTTTGAGAATGTATATATTAAAGTATGGCATGTATAGTTTAGAGAATTTATGATATGGTTTGTGATGTATAAAAATAGCCATGTGATATGGCTACTTAATGGATGTGTTTATGAATGAGTTTTCTTTATGTTTATTGATGCTTAAGTTAGTACGTTATGATGTGCTCAAAATTGGCTAAATGAAATGGTACAAAATAGGTGAGTTCATGGTTGGTTTAGATAAAGTATTAGTAATATGTTTGAAAGAAATTTGATGTTTTGAATTGGTATATTTGAGTAGGAATTGTATATGCAAATGTATGATGTGATTAAGGGTCAAATTTTGCATGTTTTGATATGTTTTGAATGCTTTTGAAGTATGAATTTAAGATGGTTTAATGTTGTAGGTGAGACTTAAAGTGTGGGTGGCATATTGGCCTTGCGAATGGCCTATATTTGCCCACACGGTTGAGCACACGGGCGTGTGGCTCGACCGTGTCTCTTAAGTTTGCAAATTGAAATAAGTCAGACTCGCACACGGGCTGGACACATGGGCGTGTGACTGGCCGTGTGAAATAAGTCATTGTCGACCACGGGCTAAGCACACGGGCGTGTCTTCGGCCGTGTGGTCAAGTCAGTATGTATGCCCTATTTTGACACGGTTTGGACACACAGGTTTGTCTGAGGCTGTGTGAGGCACACGGCCTACCCACACGGGCGTGTGGCCTCTGTAACTTTGAAAAATGTTAAGTTTTCTAAAAAAATTTGTATGAGCCCGGTTTAGTCCCGACCCCTTCCTAATGCATGTTTAAGGTCCCGTAGACCTTTTAAAAGGGACCTTATGATTATGATTTGCTATGATATGTTGACATTATATCTTATGATTGTGAAATGATCGTAAAAGTTTTGATTCGTCCCGTAACGCCTCTTAACCCTATTCCGGCGACGGTTACGGGTTAAGGGTGTTACATTTTATTAGTATCAGAGCTACAGCTTAGTCGATTCTAGGACTAACGTAGCGCCTGTGAGTCTAGCTACACATGTCATATTTATAAACTGCGATAGTGTGATGATTCCTGACAATTGAAATGTGTTTCGTTTAGTAAATGGATCCCGATCGAGCCGTAGCTGATGATTTGGAAAGTAATGCGCCTGCTCCTGCTCCTGCTCAGGGGGCAACACCGGCTGATTCTAGGCCGATTTCGAGTAGTCATGAGAGTGAGGATAAGCAAGCCTTCTATCAAATGATTAACAAATGGTTTACACAATACATTCGTACAAATCCGACTATTCCACAACCTTCTCCCCTACCGATTCCTCCTCAAATACCCGTTATGCCAAAAGTTGTTGATCCAGTACGAATGAATAAGCCACCGGTTGATAGAATCAGGAAACACGGGGCCGAAGAATTCAGAGCCACTGTTGATGATTATGCTGAGCGAGCTGAATTTTGGCTTTATAATACGATCCGTGTGTTTGATGATCTATACTATACACTTGATGAGTGCATCAAATATGTTGTATCATTGCTTCGAGATTCCGCGTATCATTGGTGGAATACATTGATATATGTAGTTCCGAGATATGCCCGAGAGTGTGTTTCAACTGAAGCAATAATGTGTAAAATGTTTGAAGACGGGCTGAATAAAGACATCAAGTTGTTAGTCGGGATTATTGAAATAAAAGAGTTTGTTGTACTTGTTGAACGAGCTTGCAAAGCTGAAGAGCTCGGGAAAGAGAAAAGAAATGATGACTATGAAGCTAGAGATGCACGTAAGATATTCTTAAGTAAGTCTTTCCAATCGACATCAAAGAAATTTTGAGATGACTCTAACCGTTCAAAGGCTACTGCGGGTTATCCTAGACGGGATCGGGATAGACCAGTTGTGAGTTTGAGAGCTACTTCAGTAGAAATTGTTGGTAACGTCAGATCCAATCAATCGGAGTGTAAATATTGTGTTAAATGACATTTCGACAGTTGTAGATTGAATGATCGGGCCTGTTTTAAATGTGGATCATTAGATCATTTCATACGTGAATGCCCTGAGTTGGCTGAGCAAAACACAGTACAGAATGTCAGATCGAGTAATACGGCAGCATGAGGTAGACCACCTAGGAACACGGGTAATGTGAGTAGCAGTCAGAGAGGAACTAAAGACACAGCTGTTAGATCTAAAGCTCGCGCACCTGCCAGAGCTTATGCTATTCGTGCTCGCGAAGAAGCTTCGTCTCCAGATGTGATTACTGGTACTTTCACTCTTTATGATACTAGTGTTGTTGCATTGATTGATCGTGGTTCGACTCATTCTTATGTATGTGAGACCTTAGTATCCAGTAAGAGTTTGCCTGTGGAGTCTACTGAGTTTGTGATTAGAGTATCGAACCCCTTAGGCCGGTATGTTTTGGTTGATAAAGTATGTAAGAATTGTCCGTTGATGATTCGATATTCATGTTTCCCAGCTGACTTGATGTTGTTTCCATTTGATGAGTTTGATATAATTCTTGGGATGGATTGGTTAACCTTGCATGATGCTATTGTGAATTGCAAGCAGAAGATTATTGAGTTGCGATGTCAGAATGATGAGATTATTCGGATTGAGTCTAATGATCTGAATGGTTTACCGACAGTGAAATCTTCGATGTTAGCTCAGAAATATATGAGAAAGGGTTGTGAAGATTACTTTGCTTATGTGCTTGACTCTAAGGTGACAGAAAAGAAGATTGAATTAGTACCAGTTGTGTGTGAGTATCCAGATGTGTTTCCCAAAAAATTACCGGGTTTGCCACCGATCTGAAAGGTAGAGTTTGGTATTGAGTTAATGCCGGGGGCGGCTCCGATATCGATAGCTCCGTACAGAATGGCACCGACTGAATTGAAAGAATTGAAAGCTAAGTTGCAAGAATTGACGAATAGAGGCTTCGGACGAACGAGTTTTTCTCCCTGGGGTGCACCGGTTTTGTTTGTGAAAAAGAAAGACGGAACTATGAGAATGTGCATTGACTACAGACAACTTAACAAGGTGACTATCAAGAATAAATATCCTTTGCCATGGATTGACGACTTATTTGATCAGTTGAAAGGGGCTACAGTGTTTTCTAAGATAGATTTGAGATCGGGTTACTATCAGCTGCGAGTTAAAGACTCCGATGTGCCGAAAATTGCTTTTCGAACGAGGTACGGGCACTATGAATTTTTAGTTATGCCTTTCGGACTAACAAATGCTCCTGCTGTCTTTATGGACTTGATGAACAAAATTTTCAGACCGTATTTAGATCGATTTGTTGTTGTATTTATTGACGACTTTTTGATTTATTCGCGTGATGAATCCGAGGATGCTGAACATCTGAGATTAGTGTTACAGACTTTGCGTGATAAGCAGTTGTATGCAAAGTTCAGTAAATGTGAGTTATGGTTACGAGAAATCAGTTTTCTGGGACATATAATATTAGCATCGGGTATTCGGGTTGATCTGAACAAAATTTCAGCTATTTTGGATTGGAAGCCACCGAAAAATGTGTCCGAAGTCCACAGTTTTCTGGGACTAGTGGGTTACTATAGACGGTTTGTGAAAGGTTTCTCTATGATTGCAACCCCAATGACGCGTCTACTTCAGAAAGATGTTAAGTTCGAGTGGTCAGAAAAGTGCCAGAAAAGTTTCGATCAGTTGAAAGCTTTGTTGACCGAAGCCCCAGTGTTAGTTTAGCTAGAATCGGGTAAAGAATTCGTTATCTATAGTGATGCGTCTTTGAATGGTTTGGGTTTTGTTTTGATGCAGGAAGGAAAAGTCATAGCTTATGCCTCAAGACAGTTAAAGCCACACGAAAAGAACTATCCGACACATGATCTGGAATTGGCAGCCATTGTGTTTACATTAAAGATATGGCGCCACTATCTGTTTGGTGAAAAATGTCACGTTTATTCTGATCATAAAAGTTTAAAATATTTGATGACTCGGAAAGATCTGAATTTAAGACAGCAAAGATGGTTAGAGTTGTTAAAAGATTATGAGCTTGTGATTGACTACCATCCAGGAAAGGCTAATGTTGTTGCTGATGCTTTGAGACGAAAACCGTTATTTGCCCTTCGTGCGATGAATACTCAGTTAACCTTATCAGATGATGGTTTGCTAGTAGCTGAGTTGAAAGCGAAACCGTTATTTATTCAGCAAATTTGTGAGGCTCAGAAAGTTGATAATGAATTGATAGCAAAACGGGCTCAATGTGATGCGAATATTGATTCAGAGTTCCGAGTTGATACTGAAGGTTGCTTGAGATTCAGAGATCGAACATGTGTTCTGAGAAACTTAGAGTTGATTCAGATGATTTTAAATGAAGCTCATAGTAGTTGATTATCTGTTCATTCTGGTAGCACAAAAATGTACAATGATTTGAAACAGCTTTATTGGTGGCCTGGTATGAAACGAGATATCTCTAATTTTGTTTCGAGATGTTTGATTTGTCAGCAAGTCAAAGCCGAGCATCAGGTACCATCTGGGTTACTTCAGTCGATTATGATACCTAGGTGGAAATGGGACAGAGTCACGATGGATTTTGTACCGGGTTTGCCTTTGTCACCGAGTAAGAAAGATGCAATCTGGGTTATTGTTGATAGATTGACTAAATCGGCTCATTTTGTTCCGGTTCGCACGGATTATTCACTTGATAAACTTGTTGAGTTGTATATTTCTCAGATTGTGAGATTACATGGAGTGCCTATTTTTATTGTTTCAGATAGAGATTCGAGGTTCACATCACGGTTTTGGAAGAAACTGCAAGATACACTAGGTACGAAACTACACTTTAGCACTGCTTTCCATCCGCAGACAGATGGTCAGTTCGAATGAATCATTCAAATACTTGAGGATATGTCAAGATGTTGCATTCTTGAGTTTAAAGGTACATGGGAACGATACTTGCCACTGATTGAATTTTCGTATAATAATAGCTTTCAATCGATTATCAAAATGGCACCTTATGAGGCTTTGTACGGTCGTAAATGTCGAACACCATTGTATTGGACTGAGCTCTGTGAGAATAAGATATACGGGGTCGATTTGATCAGAGAGACTGAACAGAAAGTGAAAGTGATTCGTGATAGTTTAAAAGCCGCGTCAGATCGTCAGAAGTCTTATGCAGACTTGAAACATAAAGATATTGAGTTTCAGATCAGGGACAAAGTGTTTTTGAAAGTCTCACCGTAGAAGAAAATACTCTGATTCGATCATGAAGGCAAATTGAGTCTGAGATTTATTGGGCCGTATGAGATTATTGAGCGTATCGGGCCGGTTGCTTACAGACTGTTGTTACCACCTGAGTTAGAAAAGATTCATAATGTATTTCATGTTTCTATGCTTAGACGATATCGATCTGACCCATCACATGTAACTTCTCCGTCAGAGATTGAGATTAGATCCGATATGACATACGAAGAAGAACCGATTCAGGTTTTAGATCGTGAAGTGAAAGAATTGAGAAATAAGAAAATTTCTTTAGTAAAAGTCTTATGGCATCGACACGGGGTTGAAGAAGCGACGTGGGAGCCCGAAGATGCTATGAGAGAACGTTACCCAAACCTATTCGCCGGTAAGATTTTTGGGGACGAAAATCCCTAAGGGGGAGAATTGTAACAGTCTGGTTTAGACCCTAGTCAGAATAGTGGTTTTGGGACCACAAATACGAGTCAAAAAAATATTTTAATATTATTTTCTGTGTTTTTAGTATGTGAATTTACATGTGTGAAGTTTTCGTGATTTAATTTATCCATTTGTGTGTTTAATTTAATAAAAGGACTAAATCGCTAAAATGTAAAAGTAATATGCTATAAGCTAAGAGTGTCTATTTGCTATGGTTTAATAAATCAAAGGTCCTTATGATGTTATTTAACCATTGATAGTGGAATTTGACATAAATAGGCTTAATAACATGAAATTTTGTGACTTTTAATGAAGGATAAAATGGTAAATAGGTTATTAAGTTAATATTAATTAAAAACAAAAGAAAAAAATGTTCATAATCATCGTCCACCACCGAAAATCACAAATGGAAGAAGCCATTAGAGGCCTTTAGGGTTCGACGCTTTGAAGGATAAATTGATCAAGAACGAAAGAAATCGAAATTAGATCGAGGCAAGTCGAGTAGTCGATTTCATCCGTCAATATCCGAGGTAAGTTCATAAGTAAATAAATGTTAAATTCTATTGTATCTATTTTATTAGTGCCGAATTGAATTGTTATTATTGTGAATGAAAATGCTGAAATGAATTGCGCATGGGAGCAACAATTACGAACCTGAAATGATCGAGATACGATGTCCGAAAGCCCCGTACGAACCTTAGGAAATAGTTAGGATACATATGTCATGACATAGGATTCCGATATGCGTTTACGTGTAAGACCACGTCTGGGATGTTGGCATCGATTTGTGTTTACGTGTAAGACCATGTCTGGGACATTGGCATCGTATTTGATTCGTGTAAGACCCTGTCTGGGACAGTGGCATCGCTATGTGATTACATGTAAGACCACGTCTAGGACGTTGGCATTGTATGAGCCTTCCGACTATCCGAGTATCCTTATTAATTCCGAATGGTTCAACGGGCATTATTGAGATGAGATCAGATGTGAAAACGAACTAAAAGGTTCATGTATGTGCTTTGTGGTATGTATATGAAAACAAGGTAAGTATATGTTTATGATGAATACTTGAATTGTACATGGTAAAAGATAAATTTATATGTGCTTATGTGTATATGTGAATTTGAACATATAAGTTATAATGCTATTGAAAATGTG
The DNA here is from genome assembly GCA_025698515.1 of Gossypium sturtianum. Classification (NCBI taxonomy): domain Eukaryota; kingdom Viridiplantae; phylum Streptophyta; class Magnoliopsida; order Malvales; family Malvaceae; genus Gossypium; species Gossypium sturtianum. The sequence continues at coordinate 73,730,140 of CM046953.1, forward strand.
ATAATATTTGAGTTGCAAGCAAATTGAATATATAATTGGTTAATGTTTATGTGATTTTGGTTAGTTAATTTAAATGTAAATGTTTATTTGTTCATTATTTGCTTATGAATTACTAAGCTATGAAAGCTTACTTTGTGTGTGTGCTAGTTTGATTATTTTATAGATTATTAAAGCTACGAGAAGCTCGAGGATCGTCAAGGATCATCACCACACTATCGAACTACATTTTGGTATCTGTTGAGAATGTATATATTAAAGTATGGCATGTATAGTTTAGAGAATTTATGATATGGTTTGTGATGTATAAAAATAGCCATGTGATATGGCTACTTAATGGATGTGTTCATGAGTGAGTTTTGTTTATGCTTATTGATGCTTAAGTTAGTATGTTATGATGTGCTCAAAATTGACAAAATGAAATGGTACAAAATAGGTGAGTTCATGGTTGGTTTAGATAAAGTATTAGTAATATGTTTGAAAGGAAGTTGATGTTTTGAATTGGTATATTTGAGTAGGAATTGTATATGCAAATAAATGATGTGATTAAGGGTCAAATTTTGCATGTTTTGAAATGTTTTGAATGATTTTGAAGTATGAATTTAAGATGGTTTGATGTTGTAGGTGTGACTCAAAGTGTGGGTGGCAAATTGGCCTTGCGAATGGCCTATATTTGCCCACACGGTTGAGCACACGCAGCGCGTGTCTTCGACCGTGTCTCTTAATTTTGCAAATTGAAACAAGTCGACTCAGACGACGGTGGACACACGGGCGTGTGACTGGCCGTGTGAAATAAGTCAGTGTCGACCACGGGCTAAGCACACGGGCGTGTCTTCGGCCGTGTGGTCAAGTTAGTATGTATGCCCTGTTTTGACACGGTTTGGACACACGGGTGTGTCTGAGGCCGTGTGAGGCACACGGCCTACCCACACGGGCGTGTGGCCTCTGTAACTTTGAAAAATGTTAAGTTTTTGAGAAAAAATTATATGAGCCCGATTTAGTCCCGACCCCTTCCTAATGCATGTTTAAGGTCCCGTAGACCTTTTAAAAGGGACCTTATGATTATGATTTGCTATGATATGTTGACATTATATCTTATGATTGTGAAATGATCGTAAAAGTTCCGATTCGTCCCGTAACGCCTCTTAACCCTATTCCGACGACAGTTACGGGTTAGGGGTGTTACAATGTTTTACAATAAGTTGTGTGAATTTAAAAAAAAAAATTCACGACCGCGATACCTGCAGTGACCGTAATAGCATCCATTATGTCTGCAACTGCGATTAACGCAACGCGGCCGAAAACGCGGCCGCGACCGCAATTTAAATCCCTGGTTCATAGTTTTAAGCATGGCCCTTTGAGTATGAGATATAAATTGATTATTAATTATTTTTATGAGATTGTGTTTGAAAGTGGTATGAAACATGGATATTACGTGGCTTCATTCATGTTGGTATTTTATTCCTTTCGACATGAATTTGTGAGAGGATGGCTTGTTCCAAGTTACGTGGAAAGGGAATTTATATGTTATAATATTACTATAATATATAGATAGTTTTCAATATATTAGATATAGATATTTCAGTCTGGTAATTCTTGTTTTTTTTTTTTTTTTTTTTGAGTCAGCTTTTTATATATGAAAAGTAGTAATAGATAGAATTCTTATGAGTTGAGTATGCATAGATGGACGAATATTAAGTATGCATGATGATATGTATATAAGATGTATACTTGTATACTGTGATAGTGACATGTATGTATATGTGTATGTGTTAGTATGTATTATAGAATTATACTTCATGTATTTGATTGTTTAATTGACGGATATGTATATAAATGTATCTGTGCTATAAATTTTCGTGGATTTAAATATGTTATGATGTTAACTTATTTGTTTTTAACTTTATTTATGTGTACTTTATATAATAATGATAGCGTGCATTCATCAACTTTTTTACAACACTTCTATTTGGTTCTTATGTTTATAAAATAAAAGGAGTATTCCTGAATTACAATGAAAAGTAGGATCCTTAACCACAAAATACTGAAGGGATTGCACCGATTATCGTTAATTAGTGAATATTCTTTTTAAAATCAAATGATCAATTTTTTTTATTTTTAAATAATAAAATGTTTTTTTTTATCTTAGTAATTCAATCGAATGGTACAAAAAATAAATTTTTAGATATTCTATCAAATTGATTCACTTGAGTTTACTTTTATTTCTGACAAAGCATTGGATGGTAATTAAATATTGAGATGTGAATTCTTAATTTTCTAATTTTAGACGACAAATATTTAACAATGTATGATTTTGGGTGTGGTGATGGTGTTGAAATCTTCTTCCCATTTATCCAACTCCATTTTTTCTTCTAAAAGGTGATTTTATAGGTATCCCATTACGTTAAGTAAAAAGATGAGTGGCGACTCCTTATTTTTGAATTAAATTGTGTTTTCTTAAACCTAAAAATTCTCATTTTTTTTCGAGATATTATCAAGTTAATTTTTAATAACTGAAAATGAATTACGGCATTTCTTTTGTGAAATAAAAGTCCTAACAGCAATGCATTAAGCCAAGATCAAACATATCTAATTGCTTCATCATGGTCTCCTTAAACTTACCAAGCATTCCTTCATTATTCTAGATAAAAATTAGGTCATCAGCGTATAAAAATACAATAGTAATATTTTTTATTTTCAATATTTCTATAAAGAGTATGATCATAGGGACATTTCTTAAAATCGATCTTTACGAAATAAGCATCTATACAACTATATCAAGTTCTTGGTGCTTGTTTCAGCTCGTATAATGCCTTTTTCAACCTGTGCACTATATGCTCATATCCATCTTCCACATAAATAAGAGGTTGATTGACAAATACCTATTCATGTAAATATTTTTGTAGGAATACTGATTTTACGTCCATCTAAAAAATTGACTAGGAACTTTTTGTTGCCAAAGCCATCACTATTTTGATTGTATCAAGTTTGGCCATCGGGGCAAAATTTTCTTTGTAATCCACACCAAACTTTCTGCTTGTATCATTTTACCACCAAGCACATCTTATATTTGATCATATTTCCATTTTCTTTCAATATTATCTTGTAAATCAATTAAACCCTATTGTCTGCTGTCTTTTCGATAAATCAATCAACTCCTATGTATTGTTGGGTTCAATGGCAGTGATTTCACCAACCATAACCTTTTGCCATTTTGGCTCTTTCATAGCTTTATGAAATGAGATGGGATCACAATTTTCAAATTGATTAAATCTCAGCTACATCATATTCTTCCATCAGTGCAATTTCCTTTTATTTCACTATGACTAACGTTGAACATGTTGGGTCTAGTATATTTATTTTATATGTATATATTTTTCAAAAAAAATGGTTTAATAAAATACTCATTTTTTACATTAATTTTTATTGTATATTGTCTTCAACTGTTTTTACACATAAAATAACATAGAAATAAATATTGGTTCACTAGTTATCTAGTTTAACTAATACTGAGAGGTATTATGTGGTCGAATCGTAATATGGAAAGACAATCTATATTAGTAGATAATCTAAACATATCCTTAGTTTAATTAGAAATGAGCAAACTGGTTGAAAGACTATTTTATCTATCAAATCCAATTGGGGAGATACTTTGTCTTAAGTATCAGAGCGAATGACTCCCGGAAGATAAAAATATAGATGTGACTGACTAGAATGAAAATATATTGGATATGACTTAAGTAAAATAGATCCTAGATCCATTTATGGATTTATTCACTTGTAACGCTTATAGTGTGAGATACATTAATACTGAGTGGATGACTGATTATGTATGTGTGACTCATATACTTTGATGTAAGTAAAAGCATGAGTTCAAATAGATAAGGAATCGAAAGTTTATACGTTGGGTATACTACCTTTAGAATATGTAGCAATGTTGACAATAGTGGAATTCATAATCCAACTAAAGAGTAAATGATATCTTCTCATCAACATTACATGATAGATGAAAACTAAACGTGACAATTAACTTGATTACTATTTGATTGTAATTGACTTTTCATAAATGAAGATTTAATGGTTACCATTACATAAAATAGGATCATATTTGGAGAACGAATTTATCCCAAAAAGATTAAAGATATCCTATGAGGGTAACACACTTATGGCAAGGTCATTGGACGAGCACTTATTAAGGAATTTTCATAATTGTATGTAATTAGGGAGAGCTCAGTCACGATATTATATTGGAATAACTTTGTGACTAAATAAGTTTATAATTAATTAGCAAAAAAGTAGAATTTAATTATAAATTATTTAAGCCCTAATTATATATGTCCAATTGATCCCTCCGCTAACTCATTGAAACCATAAATGAATTACATAAAGAACCACGTGGATAGTAATGAATGGAAATGACTTGAGAATTAATTTAATATTTTACAAATTATTATTTAATTAATTATAATTAAATAAGTGAAGTTTGAAAATGAAATTAAATTTATTAGTCATTATGAATCGGTCGAATAAGAAAATTAAATATGTTTTCTCATAAATTCGTTTATGATAAAGTTATTATAACTTTATTAGAATTATTATTGGGTTAAGAAAATTATCTAATTGAGAAATTAATTTAGTTAAGTAAATTAATTAATTAATTGAATTAAAAATATTAATTTTGCGAAATAGAAAATAACTATTGGGTTGAATTAAATTATAAAGTGTTAGACCAAAAGTACAAGAAGCACATATAATTAGACCTAATACACAAGAGATCCAAATTCCCCTAATAAAGAAGAGAAGGGTGACAACCCTAGTAATATTTACTAGGGTGTGCCACCCACCCTTACTCTTAGTTAGAGTAGGAGTGTGATTTTTATTAAATAAATATTATTTATCAAGGGTTTGTTCAACAAGGATTCTTATATATCTCCTTATAAATAGGCAGCACTAATTGACATAAAACACACATTTCATAATTATTGAGTTATCGATATTCTACTAGAAAGTAGTGAGAATTTATTATCTAAGAATAAATTCTATTTTCTGGGAATTATGATATTTGTTGGTTTATATTTAGAGAACTTACTTTCCTACTAAAAGTAATAAATTCATTTCTTTTTTGTGATTTGGTTCGTGTTGCTCGAGCCCACACATGACGCAATTCGTGGAACAAAGATAGTGGAGAAGGTTGTTCGATTGAAAGCCAAGATCGACTTGAATCCGTCTCATACATCATAGATACTTTTCAATAAAAGTTTATTATAAATATCACAAACTAGCTTAGTTTTGAAAATTTTTAATCTTCCACGATAATTGTAAAACCGTTTTCTTAACTTGATTTTTCTAACAAACCATCTATTTGCTAAAATGAATCTTCAATTTGTGGACTACTGTCACACCCGATTCCTAATAAAGTCCGCAATTAAGAAAGATGGGGAGTTAATTAAAAGAATTTGTAGGTTCAACAAACTCTACTGAAAAATATGAAAATTTTAGTGCTGAAAGGTAAATAGTTGAGGTCTCAATCATGGTTTAGTTAATAAATTGGTTCCTTAGTGGAAAACAAAATGATTACCGATGAATGGTTTATTTGGGACTCGGAGATCGTGCGTAGAAAACTATATATATGCGAGAAGAGTTGTTCTGCAAGCAGAATACTTCTCATTTCTGTTTCATTTTCTTCCATTCTACGTCATCTTCATTAGTTGTTCTGAAGAAGGAAAATTTGAGGAAAGCTCTGTATAGGGCAGTGATTGTGAGGATTGAGTTTTGAAAGTAGAGAGTCCGGTGAACTGGTAAGCTTCTTCATCTCTCTGTATTCGTGAATTTGAGAAAAAAAGAGAAGTAATAATTTCTGAAATATTTGAAAAGCTTCTTCATGATAATGGATTCTAGGTTTTAAGATTTAAATACCTCCGGTTTAATCGGTATGTGGGTTGTCATGCTTAGCTTCCAGGACAAATGAGACATTGGCATTTGGAAAAGTTAAGCTGGCGAAGATGAAGGATAGGAGGTGAGTTTCTGTACTCCACTTTTAGGTGTTTACTGGTTGTGCTGCTCGAATTTTCTGCTTGTATGTTAGCTCTGAGTTCTGTTTGAATTCCATGGTTGTATAAGATTACGATGAATAAGTAAGTTATGCATGCATAAAGCTGTGTAAATATATGAATGTTTTCAAGTATGTTCTCTAGATGCAAGATATCGTTGTGTATTGATGTATTAACATATGGCGTACTATATGTTATAATTGTAAGTGTAATGTTATGTGTAAAAGTATGTATATAAAATGCGGAGTACAAAGGGAGTTACTTTAGCATGTTAGTTAAAGATAGGAAAATTTGTGTAATAGAGGAATGGACGGGTTTAAAGGGGACGTGAGGAGGTTTAGTGGGATAAATGATCTACAGGCTCTAGGGAGCGACACCATGGAAACGGTCTACAGGTTCTACAGAGCGACACCATGCAAATGGTTTACAGGCACTTCAAAGTGACACCTCAAAAGAGGTTCACTGACTCCTCGGAGTAAAAAGTCCATGGAAAACCATGGCATGATCCAGTGGAGGATAGGTACGCCTTATGGAAAAAATGAAGTTCGTCGGAGCAATAAATAGAAAAGCCCATGGGGGAATATATACGAAGACTTGAGGAAACGATCTACAGGTTCTATAGAGCGACACCATATAAATGGTTTACAGGCACTTCAAAGTGACACCTCAAAAGAGGTTCACTGACTCCACGGAGTAAAAAGTCCATGGAAAACCATGGCATGATCCAGTGGAGGATAGGTACGCCTTATGGCAAAAATGAAGTTCATCGGAGCAATGAATAGGAAAGCCTGTCGGGGAATATATGCGAAGACCATTATATGACTTGCGTGACGATAAGTTAGTTACAACGGTTATGGCATAAAGGAAAGCGAAAAAGCGTGGGAATAAGAGTTCTAGCCTGAAGGCATAATGAATATGTGGAAGCGCATTGTGCATGGATTTGTGTGGAAAAAAGGGACATTTCCTTCAAAGTATTTATGAATATGTATCTGCCATTTGGAGTCCACCAAAGGTAACAAATAAGCCAAAACTGGTTGTGAGAAAGCGAGATAATTCTTCATATTTTAAATTCTAGGCATTTATTGGTAAAGAAGTCGCCAGAAAAAGGAAGTCCGCCAAGAACTATCTTAGGTGAAGTGTCTGTCAGGGATTAAAAAAGGAAGAGGACGTCCATAGGGACTATCTAACGTCAAAAAGCTTTCCTTACATGATCTAACGAAGAAATAGTTCATTGGGGACTATTGATGGTGGGGAAGTCCATTAGGACTATCTGATTAAGGAATTATCGATTTTGACTATCTTGAAGGGGAAGAGTACAATGGGACTATATTACAGTTACAACTCTACAAGAAAAGCGTAGTGTTTAAATATCTGCCAAATCTTATAATCTGTGGCCTCATACAAGGATGTAGGTAAACAAGTTTTCCTCCAGAAGGGAATATGCACAAGCTAAGTTATAAGAAGGTAAATGTCGAGCTAATAAAGTAAGTCGATATTGAGTTCCATGTGGGATGAAGGGATAAGGGTAAGAATCTGACATGGTAGCAAGGTATCTGCATGTTCATCAAAAGTAGTCGACAATCCGTATATCTTCTAGTGTTGTTATCTCTTGATGAGTCAATCCAGCAAGATAAAATTGAAAATCAGAGATGAAGTTAGACAAAGTCACGTCCCAAAAAAGGGGCGTTAGAAAAAGTATAATTTAGCCTAAATCCACCCGATGTGTCCGCCAATGATTCATTTAAGAGGAATGTATGGGTGTTGTCTGCGTCATTAAACTGCAAAAGCTTAAAGGGAATTTAGGGAGTTTACTTACGCGCACATAATCTTTATACTTGTGATAACAAGAGTTAATCATTAACAATCAATGTAAGAAATTTCACTAATTTTATTGGAACTTATGAGTGGTTTCCTTTGATTGTAGGATCAAAGGGTGATAAGAATATTATGGGAACGGACAAATTCAGACACCACCAAGTCCACACGAAAGGTGTAGTAGTTAAATCATGTATATAGACGGACACCTTTAAAGGTTATGCCTCGAGGTTCAAATAAGTGTAACTTTATCGGAATTTTAAATTTCCAAACACTATATATATACATATACATGCTGAGTAAGGCAAAATGACTGCAAAACCTTAGTAATTGTAGAAAGTGTATCTGTAGTTAGATTTCGGATCATGCTAACATCTAAAGAGATTAGAATAAAGTATTATGGTAAATATGGATTAAATATAGCGTCGTTTAAGTTTGAAAATAAATTAAGCTAGAAATGTTGTTAAGTAACTCGATTTAATTGTAACATTTGGTACCTAGTCCCGACGATCAGGTTAGGTATAAAGTGTTACAACTACTTAGACAACATTCAATGGTGGCTACAAATTGGGAATAATGCTCGTCACCAAAATCTATTAAGATTTTCTCAACCAATTTTTTTTTTTTTTTGGAATGTAATGCTTTTAGTATAATGATGTCGTCAAATGTACTTGTAATTTTTCGGACAAATTATCTTTTGTATAATATCCTTAAGGTTTTGCATGAAAAGAAAAATGAAAGCAAATATTGGCTTATTGATTATCTAATGTTTAATTAATATTAAGTTGCATTATATGGTTGATCACAATGTGAGAAGACAACTAATATTAGTAGATAATCTAAATGTTTCTAGTTTAATTGAAATTGAGCAAGTCGGTTAAAAGCCTATTACGTCGTCTACCAAGTCCAATTACGAAGATACATTGTCTTGGGTATCAAAGTAGACGACTCTCAGAAGATAAAAACATAGATATGACTATCTAAACCGATGGTACATCAGATAGGGTCCAAGTAGAATAAATCTGTAACACCCCTAACTCGTCTCCGTCATCGGATTAAGGCTACAGAGCATTACCGAACAAATTAAAATAATAATTTCATTTAATATTAATTACTTAAAACTCATTAAAAACCTAGAAAGTATACACATTTGGGACTAAAATCGAGCCTTCGAGGGAAAAAAAATAGTTCAGAAACAATTCGGGACTCACTAAAAACAATTCTGAAAATTTGGAAAAAAGTTGAATTTTTTTTTCAAAATAAGGGTCACACACACGGCAGTGTGACATAGCCCAGACCATGTGGTGCTCGATTAATGAGACATACGACCGTGTCTCAGCCTGTGTCTTAAACAGTGTAACTCACTGAATAGGATCACACAGCCGTGTCGTAGGTCGTGTGCCAAACCGTGTAACTCTCTGACTTGTGTCACACAGCCATGTCGCAGGCCATGTGCTAGACCATGTAACTCACTAACTTAATACACATGGACATTTCTTGGGCCGTGTGATACACCTAAAATAGTAAGTTACACACGGCCGTGTAGTCAAGCCGTATGTGTCACACGGTCGTGTGACAGCCCGTGTCCTAGGTCATGTGCTCCATAATTTGACCCTATAAACAAGCCATTTTAAGTCCAAAACATGCTCAACCATCCACTCCATTTGTGCATACATTCAATAGACCTACACACCTTTCAAACACATATAAACATACCAATTTAATCAACATATTTCTCTTAACCAATATGCCATTCAAAGGCACATCATTTATACCAAAACAACCTCAATCAAAACGAAGTTATATTACCACATCTCAAGCACAAAACCTAATCAATTTAGCAAATTAATGACATCAATTATAAACCATTCACCTTTCTTAATAAACATACAAAAAATGACCATATATTCCAAAGTACTTAAAAGTGACCAAAGGACATTAATTTGCCAAAGCACTATAAGTGCAACAAACAAAATATATACTCCAAAGGCATATTCATACCAAACTTATCATTAACATATTCAAAAATTACCATTATATAAAGTCCTATACATGTCATTCATAACCTTGACCAAAATAACTCAAAAATTACCGAAGTAATTGCTGGATAGTGTGATAGAACTCCGACAACCTTCCAACTGATCGAGCTTCCGATAATCTACAAAACAAAAGAAAATAACTATGTAAGCAACTAGTGCTTAGTAAGTTCATATTAACTCAAACATAAACTTACCCTTCTTAAACTCAAATTATAAATTATGCATAACATCATTATCATGCTCATAAGCTTAGTGAAATCCTATATATATCACCAAACTCACAAGTTAGTAAGTTCATACATAATACATATAAGCTCAACCATATCATAGTGAATTTCCATGTACATATCATTCATCACTTACTTAAATAGTCCCTTTTCAATTTATTTGCATTCATCAACTTCACCTTTTTATAAGGTTATGATCAACTATCAAGCGGTGTAAATTTCTATCAATTAACATTAACTTACCCGCTGAATCGTCTAGAATTACATTGAATACTCGGGAATGCTTACACATAGTGTGCTTTTCCATATAACCGTAACCTTTCCTTTTCAATAGTGCTCATACAAGCTGTGAAATGGGTCTGCTCACACGAGCTGCGGGTCGAAATGTTAGCTACATGATGTTGCTTACATGAGTTGTGGAGAATCGATAGGACATTCAAGACCAGCACCCGAAACATGAAATCCCTAATGACATGTAATTCGTATCTTAAGAATTCTTAAGGTTCAAACGGGATTATTTAACCGTCAGTTATTCAATACATCGATATATATTCAATTCAGTTTATAACCAACATAGTACATCAATTAAACTATCATTAATAAGATTATAATTTATACGAACTTGCCTTGATAACTATAATCGCAAAGGTAGAGTTGGAGACTAATCCAAAGCTTTTGTCTTTCCTATATTTAAATCCGGTTGTAGTTTATCTTGACCTAAATAGATAATTTCATTCACTTAAGTACTTCAAATAACCTCAAATATTCAATTCAATCTATAATTCATATTATCATGAAATTACAAAATTATCCCTCTTATTTTAACTTTTGCACAACTTAGTCATTAAGCTCATAACTTGAAATTTAACTATTTTAAATTAAACCCATGAAAATCGATTCTTCCCTAAGCTTAAATAATCTACATTTTTCCATTATTGCATACAATATACATGGAATTTTCCACTTAAACAAATTAGTATTTAAACCTTAAATTTACTGAAATTTCACTTAAGAAAACATGTCCATATAACAGTTTACCTTTAATTATCTATCAATTAACTTTACTAAAATATCAAGTTCATTCATGGCACATCCCTCGACCTTTAACAGTTTTGCAAATTAACCCATGAGCTAAGTAGTTTACGCTAAGACGAGTTCAAAAACATAAAAACACTTAAAATGGGACAAAAATACATACCATGCACTTGAAACTAAGGTTGGCCGATTGTTCTCTATTCTCCCATGGTGTTTTCGGTCAAAATTTGGTGAAATGAGGAAGATGATGATATTTGGCTTATTAATTTTATGCTTAATTATCAACTTACTAAAATACCTTTTGTTAAAACCTTTAAAACCATTAATTCTTTTAGTCAAAACCGTCCACTAACACCACCAATGGTATAATTACCCAATAAGGCCATTAATTTACCTTATTAGAGTTATTTATTCCACTTAACTAATAGAACTCAACTTTTCACCTTTTTCAATTTAGTCCTTTTTACCTAATTAACCATTTAAACTTCAAAATTTTTTTAATGAAAATTTAATACTACCTTAAATTGACCCTATAGACATTAAATAAACATTAAAATATTAACTCAATTGTTGGAGTCATGGTCTTGAAACCACTATTTTCGACACCATTCAAATTTGGTTGTTACAACTCTCCCCTCTAAAGAAATTTTTGTCCTCGAAAATATTACCAGAAAATAGGTTTGGGTATTTCACTTTGATAGCTTCTTCTGGTTCCCAAGTAGCTTCCTCGACCCCATGACATTGCCAGAGAACTTTAGCCAAAACTATTTGTTTATTCCTTAATTCTTTAACTTCTCGAGCTAAAATTCTAATCGGTTCATCACTATATGACATATCTAGTTAAATTTCTACATCAACAGGTGAAATTACGTGTGAAGAGTCGAATCGATACTACCGTAACATCAATATATGAAACACGTTGTCAATTTTCTCTAACTCAAATCATAAAGCTAAACAGTAAGCTACTAGCCCAATTCTCTCGATGATCTCATACGGCCCGATGAATCGTGGACTAAGCTTTCTTTTTCGGACAAAATGGAGAACTGTTTTTACGGCGATACTTTTAAGAACACTTTGTCGCCAACTTGAAATTCAATATCTTTTCTTTTCAAATTTGCATATGATTTCTGACGATTAGAAGTAGCTTTCAAACAATCATAGATTACTTTGACTTTTTCTTCAGTTTCTCGAATCAAATCAACACCAAAAATCTTTTTCTCACTCAATTCAGTCCAGTATAATGGAGCTCTACATTTTTGACCATACAAAGCTTCATACGGTGCCATTTTAATACTCATCTGATAACTATTATTATATGCAAACTTAACCAAGAGAAGAAATTTTTCCCAACTACCCTTAAACTCTAAAATGAAACAACGGATGTAACATCCCTTACACGTATTCGACGCCGGAACAGGGTACGAGGCATTATCGGACATAAACACAAGCAAACATGCATTTTCGAGTCAAAAATTTTTGTTTAAATTGAAACCATCTATATACACTCATATCGTTCCTAAAATGGGCCTACGAGGCCCAAAACATACATTAGAAGTAGTTTGGGACTAAACCGAGAACTTTAGAAACTTTTACCAAACTTAGAAAATTTTTCATACTACATGGGTCACACGCCCGTATGGGTTCGGGACACGCCTGTTTGACCTTGAGACACGCCCGTGTCTAAGGCCGTGTAGCGCACACAGCCGAGACACACGGCTGTGTCTTTGCCCGTGTGCTCAATATTGAGCATTCTATTTTGCAACAATTAAAGTGCAGGGGACACACGGCCGGGACACACGCCCATGGGGCAAGCCGTGCACGTCCGTGTGCCTACCCATGTGGACAAAAACAAGGCCATTTACCAAGCCATTTTGCCAACCTTACTTGCACCAACCTACATAACATAACATAACACAAATCCAAGTATATTCATACAACCAAATCATCCACAATCAAGGCATTATCATGATATCTACATGCTAACATCTATCATGCATAACCCATACAAAATTTCTTTTTCGTTCATGCCAATATCACACCCATGACGGACATCTATAATTGAACATACATCTAACTAATATTAACCACCATTCATGGCCATATACAAAATGACTCATCCACCATACTTAGCACTTAAGAATTTGGACATACATTAATATCATACATGCACCAATTGAACATCCTCAGCCATTCCAATGGCTAAGTCACAAAATATTACTTACAAGCCTTCATCTATGCCAAGTAGCTTATACATGCCATTATACCAAAATGAATCATTTAGCTATACCAAAAAGGAGATTTGTGGGTAGTGTGATCTTGCTCCGACTGAATCCTCCAACCTTTGTGAGCCTTACAAGCACTATAAAACAAGGAAAAGTAAAATGGGGTAAGCATTTTCATGCTTAGTAAGTTCGCGTAATAGAAAGAAAACTTACCGGTCATAATTATTCAAATAAGCATACATACGCATTCATTCCATCAATATTTTGACAAGTTACCTAAATACATTCACTCATTAAACAAGTTAGTCATACACATCATGAAGTTTTCAAACCAACATAGATGAGCTTACCATAATATAAACTTTCATATCATTTCACTTTTCCATTTTTCAGGATTTCTTTTCATTGAACTATTTTAATTTCGATGGATACCCCGGTAGTATACTCGAGGTATACATGTCAATCGTCTGTCAATTCACATCCAAAGTGCTCCTTAAGCACGTATTCATAGAGCACACTCTCAAGCCACATTTATATAACAAGATTATCAGTCCAGGCTAAATCCTGTCTTTAACATTCACTCCCAAGAGCTTATTTAGGATTACTAGTCCAGGCTAAATCCTTTCGATAACGTTAGCTCTAATGAGCTTACTATGGATTACCCGTCCGGGCTAAATCCCTTTCACAACATTTGCTCACGAGAGTGTAGCCCAGGATTACCTGTCCGGGCTAAATCCATTTCACAACATTTGCTCACGAGAGTGCAGCTCAGGATTACCCGTCCGGGCTAAATCCTTTCTATATCATTTTGTTCATTTCAAGAAAATTTTTGTAATCCATCGAAATACAATATTCAACCGGGACAATGTCATTTTATTCATGTTTTCCATATTGTGATTATTTCATATTGTATATCATTTTATTTATTATCTCAATCACACAATTCAATTAAAACATAATAACATACCAAATTAAATTACACGAACTTACCTTGAGAATAGTTCGTATTTGAAACTCAACTAATTTGAGACTTCGTTTTTCTCGATCTAGTTTCGTAATCGGTTGTTTCGGGTCTATATAAGCAAATTCGACTATCAACTTATCATTTTACACATACATTTACATTAATTTGTATCCTAGACAAAATTACCATTTTGTCCCTAACTTTTTGACATTTTACATTTTAGTCCCTAGGCTCTTAAAATGAAATGTGTTCAATTTCTTGGTAACCCAAGCCTAGCCGAACCATTTTCATGCTTATAGCAGTCCAAATTTTCCATTTTCATTAAAAATCACCTAGTAAAAGTTGTTTATCACACATAAAATATGCATAATCTACCATTAAACATCAAAATACACATATGTCTAACATGGGTCAAACCCTAGACATCAACCACATCTTAATTTAATGGTGGAAATAGGTAGATCGAGTGATGACAACTTCAAAAACGTAAAGAGCATTAAAAACGGGGCTAGGATGTACTTACTATCAAGCTTCAAAGTGACAAAACCCTAGCTATGGAGTCCCCTCAAATTTCGGCACAAGGTAGGAGAAGATGAACAAATTTTTTCTTTCATTTTGCTTATTAATTCATTTAATTACTAAATGACTAAAATGCCCTTTTTGCCAAACTTTAAAATTTCACCTAATCATGTCCATTTTTGTCCATAAACTTAACTAATGGTCTAATTATCATATAAGGACCTCTAATTTAAAATCTCATAGAAATTGGGCACCTTTAACATCTAGAATTCAAGTTTTGTACTTTTTACAATTTAGTCCTTAAACTAAATTGAGTGCCCAAACGTCGAAATTTTCGAACAAGATTTTCACAGAATAGTTCCATAAAATTGTAGACCATAAAAATATAATAAAAACAAATTTTACTGCGTCAGATTTGTGGTCCCGAAACCACTGTTCCGACTAGACCTAAAATCGGGCTGTTACAACGGAGCATATCCTTGAGTATCTGTATCACTTGCTCGGACTGACCATCGGTCTGTGGTTGAAATGTTGTACTAAAATGTAATCAAGTACCCAAAGCTTCATGCAATTTACTCCAAAATCTAGAAGTAAATCGTGGATCTCTATCAGAAATAATAGACACTGGCACACCATGCAGTCTAACAATCTCAGAAATGTATAATTCTGCCAGCTTCTCAAGTGAATAATTCGTATGTACTAGAATGAAATGTGTGGATTTAGTTAAACGATGAAAAATAACCCAAATAACTTTTTTCTTTCATGGAGACAAGGGTAACCCTGATAGAAAATCCATTGTAACCCATTCTCATTTCCATTCTGGAATCATAACAGGCTATAGCAGTCTAGAAGGTACTTGAGGCTCGGCTTTGACTTGCTGACAAATCAAACATTTAGATACAAATTCAAAAATTTCATGTTTCATACCTGGCCATCACTACATTTGTTTCAAATCACCGTACATTTTGTTACTACCAGGGTGTATCGAATAATTACTGCTGTCAGCTTCCTCTAATTTTTTTTGTATAATATCAGAATTTCTCGGAACACAAATTCTGTTTCGAAAATATAAACTACCATCAGAACTAACATGGAATTCTAATTCGGTTATCTTTTCAATCATTTCTTATTTAGCAATTAACTCGGAATCACTTTTCTGAGCTTCACAAATCTGCTGCAGAAATGTTGATCTAACTTTTCATTCCGCTACAATAGAACCATCATCAATCAACATCAAACGAGTATTCAAAGCTCACAAAGCAAATAAAGATTTTCTACTTAAAGCATCAACAACAACATTAGCTTTTCCTAGATGATAATCGATTACCAAATCGTAATCTTTTAGTAGCTCCAACCATCTATGTTGTCTCAAATTTAATTATTTTTGTGACATCAAATACTTGAAGCTTTTGTGATCTATGAAGATGTGACATTTTTATCCGTACAAAGAGTGTTGCCAGATCTTTAAAGCAAACACAATAGCTGCAAGTTCTAAATCATGAGCCAGGTAATTTCTCTCGTGCAATTTCAATTGACAGGAAGCATAAGCTGCCACTTTGCCTTCCTGCATCAAAACACAACCTAAACCATTCAATGAAGCATCGCTGTAGATCACAAATTCCTTGCCGAACACTGGTTGAATAAACATAGGGGCTTCGGTCAACAATACTGTAACACCCCAAACCCGGCCCATTCGTTACGACCGAATTTGAGATGCCACTGCGGAAAAATGTTTGAAGACTGATTTCACTTTTGGGAAAAACATTAAAAATTTTGTCATTTGAAAACCATGTCCAATTAAAAATTCTAAATAATATAAGCTTGACAAAAATATCCAAATTAAAAGCACTTCCAAATAATATTTTAATGGTCGTCTAGCTTAAACATAATAAAAATGCTCAAATAGAAATACTTAAATACTTTAAGCTGGGCCTTATTACAACAAATAATTAAACAAAAGTTCTTAGTAATAAATGAATAAAATAAAGAAGATGTCTTCGCATGGGCCACCTCGTATCCACTCCAACCCGGTCCAATCACCACGAATCATCTGCGATGTTTAATAAAAATTGGGTGAGTCATACTGGACTCGGTGTGTAATTAGTCCACCTGAATTCCACCCACATGTTAACCACATATTAACTCATATATCGGATATCAATTATCAAATTCACATGTTATCACATTCGGGCTTGGCCCATATTCATATCACATTCATCTAATAGGGTAGTTGACCACATAATTTCCACATACCGGGCTTAGCCCATTTCCACATGAATCCACATATCATATTGGGCTTGGCCCATTTCCACATATGTTCACATATGAAATCATGCAATTATGAAGCCCAACCCAAACCTAGGGTCCATCCGCTACACACCCCTTATCCACCTACCACACACCAGGGGATTATCAAATCACCCTCTCCTTTTCACTCCAAAGGCAATCACTTTGCCGCCCACGTGCAATTAAGCACAATAGTCCACAACGCGACGACTCGATCGGCGCCAATCCACGATGTAGCCGTAGCTAACACCAAAACCACGATGGGACACATAGTCACTCATCAACCACGATATGGCACATAGCCGATATCAACCACGATGAGGCACATAGCCACTCATCAAGCCACGCGAACTAAATCGCAATTAATCCACAACGTGACCTCGACCAACGTCAATCCACGATGTAGCCGTAGCTAACACCAAAACCACGATGGGACACATAGTCACTCATCAACCACGATATGGCACATAGCCGATATCAACCACAATGAGGCACATAGCCACTCATCAAGCCACGTGAACTAAATCGTAATTAATCCACAACGTGACCTCAGTCAACATCAATCCATGATGTAGCCGTAGCTAACACCAAAACCACGATGGGACACATAGTCACTCATCAACCACGATATGGCACATATAGCGATATCAACCACGATGAGGCACATAGCCACTCATCAAGCCACGCGCGAACTAAATCGCAATTAATCCACAACGTGACCTCGATCAACGTCAATCCACGATGTAGCTCAAGGCTAACATCAAACCACGTACTCGAAGTACACCCGTACCTTCTTTCATATCCCAACCCATGCACATGCCACATAAAATAATGATACAATGTAATAATGCATGAGCATGTTCATCAAGCATATTATCACATATTCATATTAGTAATCGTCATATCATCGGGTTTGGTACTTAGGATTATCGACATACCCTTGAGGGTATCCTTATCACAATTTCCTTTGCACTAGTTAGCACATTCATAACACATACACATTTCACATACATATCATATACCGGAAAGCGGTGGGTTAATCACACACACGATCACTTGGAGAACTATGCTTTCGACATCGATGCTATCACTAGGCGATACTACGGCTATTTGCCTACTTTCTTGTTCGACTGGTCCATACCGGTGGCCAATCCCTAGCTCGCGAGACAGATCTCTTCTTAAACTTGGGATAGGGACCTTTCCTTTCCCTTCTTGAATGGTATTCGCCTCCATCAACACACTTAATCGAACAATCGATTTAATCATCAATATACGAATTCTTAACCAAATATCCACAACTTATCATACTTACAGAAAGGGTCTTGAAATCGAAAAGCTTGATCTAATGCTTAGATCCTTAATCCCTACATTTGATTAATCACCTACTACTTTAATAAAAAGCCATTCGCCATAAATCCAAATCCTAGTAGGATTAGTATACTTAAACTTACCTTGTTGCCGTTTGACTTAAGAATCAAGTCTTGAAATCTCTGCTATACTCTTCTTGCATTCGACCAAGCATTGAATCAATTAACTTGGTTAATTTCGGCTTTTGAATAATTAATGAACACATATATTTACCAAACATGGCATTGGCGAATACTATAGACACTTACCTTGTGGATTTTTAAATCCAAAACCACCGAATAACTAGGGAACACGTGGCCTATGGTGTACCTTCGGGAAAAGAACTTCTCCTTCCTTGTAGTCGACACTTAGTAAATCCCGAAAGATCTCTTCAAAGTTTCGGCAACAAGATATTAATGGGGTTAGTCCTAGATTTGGCAAATCTTAAGAAAAAGGATGAAACCGAATGAGATCTTACCCTTACTTGAAGAAATCGATTGCACCTTCACTTCAACCTTCGAGAGATTGGCTATGGCTAGATGATGATCTCACAACTTTTGGCTTTTGGAGAGGATTAGAAAGAAAAGAGAAGGAAGAATAAAGATGGAGGATTCTGGCTAGATCACAAGGTATTTCGGCTTGGCAAAAATAAAAGAAGAAGAAGATTTGGTGAAGAGAATTCGCAGAGGCTTTCAAAGAAGCAGATAATAATGCAGAATGGCCTCTCTTTTCCTTTTATAGCCGAAATTATCATCTAAGGAGTCCCTTACTTGGCCATCACTCTTCTATTTTAATAGCTTTATCTCTTTAATTATCACTTAAAATAAAAGATAATTCAGCAACAATCCTTACTTAGCCAAAATTATTAAACTCAAAGTCCCTTACTTGGCCATCACTTCTCCCTTATTTTCCTCTTTATCTCTTTATTCAAATTAAAAGAATTTAATCCAACAATTATCTCTTGAAAATAATGATAAATAAATCCCTTATTTATCCACTATTTATAAAATAATAAAAGCTCCTAATTTATAGCCATGTGTCGTCCACCTCTCTGCTCCTTGTAGCAAAATAAAATTTCTTTTATTTGCTTCCCATGTGACTCGAACCCAGGCCCAACACCTTGCATGTGGCGCCATTTCCAGAGGCCCTAAGTGGCATCTTCAGGCCACTTTTCCAAGCCTGTTTGTGTGTCAAATTTCACAAAATTTTTCTTTTAAGGCCACCTTGCCTTAATTTCCCCTTTTAAACCTTAAAACTAGTCATTTCTAGGTCATTTCTAAGTTTCCAAAAATTTTCGATCGGCTCTGTAAACTTGACATTTCCTTACATTTCCATGACATTTCCTTACAAGACATTTCCTTACATTTCCAAGACATTTCCTTACATTTCCATGACATTTCCTTACAAGACATTTCCTTACATTTCCAAGGTTCTAAAAATGTTCACTTTCCTCCTTTAAACTTAACATTTCCATACATTTCCAGGTTTCCAAAAGTGTTCAAAATATATTCATAACACATAAGATATGTCATTTCGTACAATTAAACCAAAAATGCATAGGCCCTTTTCAGGATGTTACAAATACTTTCAACTGATCAAAACTTTGCTGACACTTTTCAGACCATTCAATTTAACATCTTTCTAAAGTAGCTTCGTCAACAGTGAAGTAATAATTGAAAATAATTTAACAAATCTCTAATAATATCCGGCTAAACCCAAGAAACTTCTAATCTCTGAGACATTTCTCAGAGGCTTCAAATCTACAATAGCTGTTATTTTACTCAGATCCACTCTAATACTATCTGTCGATACAACATGTCTCAAATATCCAACTTCTCGCAGCCCGAACTCACATGTACTAAATTTGGCGAATAATTGTTTCTCACGCAAAGTTTGCAATATCGCCCTTAAATGCTCTGTATGTTCAATTTCATCTCGAGAATAAATCAAAATATCATCAATGAATACAACCACAAATATGTCTAAATACGGCCAAAATATTCTGTTCATCAAATCCATAAACACAGCAGGTGCATTTCTTAAACCAAATGGTATAACTAGAAATTCATAATGTTCGTACATGGTCTTAAAAGCAGTCTTCAGCACATAAGAATATATAACCCGTAGCTGATAGTATCTGTAACATCCTGGAAAGGGCCTATGCATTTTCAGTTTAATTGTACGAAATGACAAGTCTTAAGCACTATGAATAAATTTTTGGTATTTTTGGAATTCTAGAAATGCATAAAAATGGAAATGAACATTTTGGAAACACGAGCATTTTGGAAACTTGAACATTTTTGGAAACTTGAAATGATGCCGAAATGTCAAATTTTAAAGTTCAAAATAGGAAATAAGGGCTAGAGGGCCTTAAAAGAAAAAGTTGGAGAAGTTTGACACACAAACAGGCTTGGAAAATTGGCAAGATGCCACTTAGGGCCTAAGGAAGTGGCGTCACATGCAGGAAATAGGCACTGAGTTCGAGTCACTTGAGAAGCAAATAAATAAGTTTTATTTTTGCTTCCGAGAATACGTGAGGTGGAGGGCATGGGTTTCTAGAAAAGGAAGAGTTTTATTTGCATAAATATGTGAATAATAAGGGATAAATAATGGATTTATTTTAGATTATTTTCAAGAGATAAATGTGGATATTATTTCTTTTATTTTGATAGATAAGGAAGAGATAAAAGAGGATTATTATTAGTATTATTTTTATTAAGAGATAATTATTGGATTAAGTTTTATTAAAGTGATAAATCAAGGGATAAAGCTATCAAAATAGAAGAGTGGTGGCCAAGTAAAGGACTCTAGCTAGTAATTTTGGCTATAAAAGGAAGAGTAAGGCTATTCTTCATTCATTCTTTTCTTTTCAAGAAAACCTCTCACGAAATTCTCTAAAGTTTCTCCTCTTCTCTCTGTAGAATTTTTCTCTGCCATTATTCTCTTTTTCTCTTTTCTTTTCTTCTTCTATTACAAACACAATCAAAAGCCGAAGATACCAATAGCCCTAGTCGATTTCTCACTAAGCCTCAAGAGCCGAAATTGTTATCCACATCAAAGCCATAGCCGAATACTGCTAAGGGTTCAAGAAAGAGTTCCATCAAATTCTTGATGAGGGTAAGATTAGGTTAGATTCTCATTCTATTTCTTTTAAAATTTGTCGAAATTAAGATTCTAATACCCTTAATATACATTCTTTGAAGAGATCTTTTGGGATTTACTAAGTGTCGACTACAAGGAAGGAGAAGTTCTTTTCAGAAGGTACACCATAAGCCACGTGTTCCCTAGTTATTCGGTGAATTTTGGGATTTAAGAATCTAAGGTAAGTCATATTTAACATACGGCTAAGGGTTATTTGTTGTGAATAAATGTTAGAAATTGATCTAACATGTAGTTATAGGGATTTCGACAGGAGGATACAAGGGTTTTGGGATTTGAGAATTTCAAGGTAAGTTTTAAGAATACTAATCCTACTAGGATTTGGATTTATGGCTGAATGGCTTTTTATTAAATTAGTAAGTGATTAATCAAATGTAGGAATTTGAGATCTAAGGCGATAGATCGATTTCGGGATTTCAAGGAATTCGTTAAGCAAATCGGTGTGTACCCTACCCTAAGTTTTGATAGGTTCATGGCTATGTTTAAATTAAATGTATTATTAAGAATGTGTGTACTCGGACTAACTTTCAATATATCATATGGCAATTATTTTAATATATGAATATGCATAAGAATGTGAATGTGGCTAAGTACCACAAATGTGGTAAGAGTACTGTGCACGTTTCCTACTTTCGATAGGATTACGAATATGTTATATTGTTAACATGTGAATAATGAGAAATTAAGTATGTTATGCATTTATGGGGCATTCGGGATATATGAGAAAGGGAAGAAGGTGTTGACTTCGGTCTCACCAACGGAATATGGTGACTACGGTCACAAAATTTGAATATGGTAACCGGTTACATTATCTCGAATTTGGTAACCGGTTACATTATTTGAATATGGTGTCTAATGACACAAATTATATGGGCGATGAGCACGTCGATCGCATGGCGGCGCGCCTTCGATGGTGTGTAGCGGATGGAGGGTTGACTTAGTAGTCCCCACGGTGACCGTAGCGGTACGGGTGGTGTGTAGCGGATGGTTAATTAGGTTTGGGTTTGGGAATGCATCATTAATTGTATTCTATGATTTGAATGTGTATCATTTGCATGCTTGATTCTATTATGACTTAGTGTTGTGTACACATTGAGTGCATGACTCACCCCGTTTGGGGAATATTTTTCAGTGATGAGCGAAGTAATGGACCTAGGGTCGGCGGGAGCTTAAAGGTGGCCATGCATAGCAAGAAATTTATGATTTGGACTTTCAATTTATTTTAAGTATTTTAAGTTTTACTTTGGGATCATTGATATAATAAGGCCATTGTGGTTTACTTTATTTTTCTTTTATTTATTATGTTTATGGATTTTTATCAATTAAAGTTTAAGTAAATTCCTTTTAAAATTAACTCTAAATGTTTTGTCACCTTAAATAAATGGGTTTTAACATAAGATAAATTTGTTTTCAACTCAAGCCCAACCCAAACAATATTTTTTAAAAATCATACAAGTTTTTCCTAAGTAACAAAAGAATTTTGAACCGGTTTACTTGAGGAACATACCAAATCCTGGTCAAAGCTCGTGGGCCGGGTTTGGGGTGTTTCAGCTTGGTATCAGAGCCCAGTTTTAAACTCTCGGACTGTGGGCTAAGGCCCAAAACGTTTTCAAATCGAGCCCAAATGAGTTTTATGAAAGTATTTTTGAAAATGAGCAGGTTTTACGGCATGGCACCTAAGTCTCCGACCCATGATCCACGGTAAGTACCCTAACTTTATGCGTGATTACGTGATTGATGAAGCGTATAAGGGTAGAATAGGCATGGAACGTAGAATAGAATGATAGGAACTTGAACCCTAGGACTAGTTTACTCAAACACAAACACATAAGACTTAATTCCATTAAACAAACCTATGACTAAGACGCCGAGTTAGGGTGTGGTAACCATTGTGCGCATGTCTAGGATTGGATCAGGAAGAGCACAGTATTTAGCGGCCCTAGTGACTCACCTCCTCTTCGGAGGAATCCTACAGTGCGTAGCTTTGGTTCACCTCGACCAAAGAGGGCTCGGTCATAGGCTAAACCTAATGACTAAAACCCGAAAGGGAACTAGCCATGTTTAAAAAAAAAAAAGAGAACAAAACAACAAACCCTAATTTGCAAACTATCAAAAAATACCTTGATTTTGAAAAACTACAAAATTGCCCCTAACTTACAAAATGACCAAAATGACCCTGGTTTTTGAAGATTTTTGCAACATCAACATTTTGGAAAATAAAAAAAAAAGAACCCTCAAAGTTTTACAACTTTTGGAATATCCCTAACTTACTAAATTTTACCAATTTACCTGATTTATGGAAAATTACCAAAATACCCCGAGGTCAAAAATTACCAAGCATACTGGATTCCAAATTTTTTCCCAAAATTACCCCGGAACTTTAAAATTTCCAAAATACTTTTGACAAAATCACCGAGGAACTTTCTGTTTGAAAAATTTTGAAAATGTCCCTGTAGGACAAAATTACGAAAATACCCCTGGGTAGTGGAAAAACATCAACGATGGAAACTACAACGTTTCTCTGAATGAACGGAAGTTCATACTTGTTTGATGGATGAATGAATGAATGGAAAGACTGTGTGTTTGTATGAATACGAAAGAAGCACTCTTAAAACTCTTGTCATAAAAAAAAATTTCTTCGCGAGTAAACAAGTGAAACCAAAGTACTAATACATAAAACTTCTTAATCAGATCTCAACGCCGAAATGAGCTCTAGAGGACATGGCCGTCGTGGACGCGGTAGAGGAAGAATGAGTTATTGGTTTGATGGTTAAGCATTAGTGAATTTATCCTTAAGATCAGAGTGCGCAGCAATAGCGTAGTGGGGTGAGTTAGACCGTACGATTGTTCGTTAGTAAGTAATTTCGAGGACAAAATTATTTTAAGGGGGGTAGAACTGTAACATCTTGGAAAGGGCCTATGCATTTTCAGTTTAATTGTACGAAATGACAAGTCTTAAGCACTATGAATAAATTTTTGGTATTTTTGGAATTCTAGAAATGCATAAAAATGGAAATGAACATTTTGGAAACACGAGCATTTTGGAAACTTGAACATTTTGGAAACTTGAAATGATGCCAAAATGTCAAATTTTAAAGTTCAAAATAGGAAATAAGGGCTAGAGGGCCTTAAAAGAAAAAGTTGGAGAAGTTTGACACACAAACGAGGCTTGGAAAAGTGGCACTGAAGATGCCACTTAGGGCCTAAGGAAGTGGCGTCACATGCGAGGAAATAGGCTGAGTTCGAGTCACTTGAGAAGCAAATAAATAAGTTTTATTTTTGCTTCGGAGAAGGCTGAGGTGGACGGCATGGGTTTCTAGAAAAGGAAGAGTTTTATTTGCATAAATATGTGAATAATAAAGGATAAATAATGGATTTATTTTAGATTATTTTCAAGAGATAAATGTGGATATTATTTCTTTTATTTTGATAGATAAGGAAGAGATAAAAGAGGATTATTATTAGTATTATTTTTATTAAGAGATAATTATTGGATTAAGTTTTATTAAAGTGATAAATAAAGGGATAAAGCTATCAAAATAGAAGAGTGGTGGCCAAGTAAAGGACTCTAGCTAGTAATTTTGGCTATAAAAGGAAGAGTAAGGCTATTCTTCATTCATTCTTTTCTTTTCAAGAAAACCTCCTCAGAAATTCTCTAAAGTTTCTCCTCTTCTCTCTGCCGAATTTTCTCTGCCATTATTCTCTTTTTCTCTTTTCTTTTCTTCTTCTATTACAAACACAATCAAAAGCGAGAAGATACCAATAGCCCTAGTCGATTTCTCACTAAGCCTCAAGAGCCAAAATTGTTATCCACATCAAAGCCATAGCCGAATCGCTAAGGGTTCAAGCAAGAGTTCCATCAAATTCTTGATAAAGGGTAAGGTTAGGTTAGATTCTCATTCTATTTCTTTTAAGGTGTCGAAATTAAGATTCTAATACCCTTAATATACATTGTAGAAGAGATCTTTCGGGATTTACTAAGTGTCGACTACAAGGAAGGAGAAGTTCTTTTCCGAAGGTACACCATAAGCCGCGTGTTCCCTAGTTATTCGGTGAATTTTGGGATTTAAGAATCTAAGGTAAGTCATATTTAACATACTGGCTAAGGGTTATTTGTTGTGAATAAATGTTAGAAATTGATCTAACATGTAGTTATAGGGATTTTACGTGAGAGGATACAAGGATTTTGGGATTTGAGAATTTCAAGGTAAGTTTTAAGAATACTAATCCTACTAGGATTTGGATTTATGGCCGAATGGCTTTTTATTAAATTAGTAAGTGATTAATCAAATGTAGGAATTTGAGATCTAAGGCGATAGATCAGATTTGGGATTTCAAGGAATTCGTTAAGCAAATCAGTGTGTACCCTACCCTAAGTTTTGATAGGTTCATGGCTATGTTTAAATTAAATGTATTATTAAGAATGTGTGTACTCACACTAACTTTCAATATATCATATGGCAATTATTTTAATATATGAATATGCATAAGAATGTGAATGTGGCTAAGTACCACAAATGTGGTAAGAGTACCAGTGCACGTTTCCTACTTTCGATAGGATTACGAATATGTTATATTGTTAACATGTGAATAATGAGAAATTAAGTATGTTATGCATTTATGGGGCATTCGAGATATATGAGAAAGGGGAAGAAGGTGTTGACTTGGTCTCACCAGCGGAATATGGTGACTACGGTCACAAATTTTGAATATGGTAACCGGTTACATTATCTCGAATTTGGTAACCGGTTACATTATTTGAATATGGTGTCTAATGACACAAATTATATGGGCGATGAGCACGTCGATTGCAATGACGCAGCTTCGATGGTGTGTAGCGGATGGAGGGTTGACTTAGTAGTCCCCACGGTGTGAGTGGCGCGTGCGGGTGGTGTGTAGCGGATGGTTAATTAGGTTTGGGTTTGGGAATGCATCATTAATTGTATTCTATGATTTGAATGTGTATCATTTGCATGCCTGATTCTATTATGACTTAGTGTTGTGTACACATTGAGTCTGTTGACTCACCCCGTTTGGGAATATTTTTCGGTGATGAGCAAAGTAATGGACCGGGTCGGCGGGAGCTTAAAGGTGGCCATGCATAGCAAGAAATTTATGATTTGGACTTTCAATTTATTTTAAGTATTTTAAGTTTTACTTTGGGATCATTGATATAATAAGGCCATTGTGGTTTACTTTATTTTTCTTTTATTTATTATGTTTATGGATTTTTATCAATTAAAGTTTAAGTAAATTCCTTTTTAAAATTAACTCTAAATGTTTTGTCACCTTAAATAAATGGGTTTTAACATAAGATAAATTTGTTTTCAACTCAAGCCCAACCCAAACAATATTTTTTTAAAAATCATACAAGTTTTTCCTAAGTAACAAAAGAATTTTGAACAGGTTTACTTGAGGAACATACCAAATCTGGTCAAAGCTCGTGGGCGGGTTTGGGGTGTTTCACTTGAGTATCGAGCCTAGTTTTAAACTCTCGGCTTTGTGGGCTAAGGCCCAAAACGTTTTCAAATCGAGCCCAAATGAGTTTTATGAAAGTATTTTTGAAAATGAGCAGGTTTTCTGGCATGGCACCTAAGTCTTCGACCCGCAGTCCACCAGGTAAGTACCCTAACTTTATGCGTGATTCTGTGATTGATGAACTGTATAAGGGTAGAATAGGCATGTAACGTAGAATAGAATGATAGGAACTTGAACCCTAGGACTAGTTTACTCAAACACAAACACATAAGACTTAATTCCATTAAACAAACCTATGACTAAGACGCCGAGTTAGGGTGTGGTAACCATTGTGCGCATGTCTAGGATTGGATCCGGAAGAGCCTGGTATTTAAGCAGTCCTAGTGACTCACCTCCTCTTCGCAGGAATCCTACCTGGTGCGTAGCTTTGGTTCACCCTAACCAAAGAGGGCTCGGTCATAGGCTAAACCTAATGACTAAAACCCGAAAGGGAACTAGCCATGTTTAAAAAAAAAAAGAGAACAAAACAACAAACCCTAATTTGCAAACTATCAAAAAATACCTTGATTTTGAAAAACTACAAAATTGCCCCTAACTTACAAAATGACCAAAATGACCCTGGTTTTTGAAGATTTTTGCAACATCACCATTTTGGAAAATTAAAAAAAAGAACCCTCAAAGTTTTACAACTTTTGGAATATCCCTAACTTACTAAATTTTACCAATTTACCCTGATTTATGGAAAATTACCAAAATACCCCCGAGGTCAAAAATTACCGAAACGCCCTGGATTCCAAATTTTTTCCCAAAATTACCCCGGAACTTTAAAATTTCCAAAATACTTTTGACAAAATCACCGAGGAACTTTCTGTTTGAAAATTTTGAAAATGTCCTCAGAGGACAAAATTACGAAAATACAGGTAGTGGAAAAACATCAACGATGGAAACTACAACGTTTCTCTGAATGAACGGAAGTTCATACTTGTTTGATGGATGAATGAATGAATGGAAAGACTGTGTGTTTGTATGACTACGAAAGAACCACTCTTAAAACTCTTGTCATAAAAAAATTTCTTCATGAGTAAACAAGTGAAACCAAAGTACTAATACATAAAACTTCTTAATCGGATCTCGAGCGCGAAATGAGCTCACGGAGGACATGGCCGTCGTGGGACGCGATGATAGAGGAAGAATGAGTTATTGGTTTGATGGTTAAGCATTAGTGAATTTATCCTTAAGATCGAGTCTTGTGACAATAGCGTAGTGGGGTGAGTTAGACCGCACGATTGTTCGTTAGTAAGTAATTTCAAGGGCGAAATTATTTTAAGGGGGTAGAAGCGTAACATCACTGGAAAGGGCCTATGCATTTTCAGTTTAATTATACGAAATGACAAGTCTTAAGCACTATGAATAAATTTTTGGTATTTTTGGAATTCTAGAAATGCATAAAAATGGAAATGAACATTTTGGAAACTGAGCATTTTTGGAAACTTGAACATTTTGGAAACTTGAAATGATGCCAAAATGTCAAATTTTAAAGTTCAAAATAGGAAATAAGGGCTAGAGGGCCTTAAAAGAAAAAGTTGGAGAAGTTTGACACACAAAGCAGGCTTGGAAAAGTGGCTGAAGATGCCACTTAGGGCCTAAGGAAGTGGCGTCACATGCAGGAAATAGGCACTGAGTTCGAGTCACTTGAGAAGCAAATAAATAAGTTTTATTTTTGCTTCCGGAAATTTGAGGTGGACGGCATGGGTTTCTAGAAAAGGAAGAGTTTTATTTGCATAAATATGTGAATAATAAAGGATAAATAATGGATTTATTTTAGATTATTTTCAAGAGATAAATGTGGATATTATTTCTTTTATTTTGATAGATAAGGAAGAGATAAAAGAGGATTATTATTAGTATTATTTTTATTAAGAGATAATTATTGGATTAAGTTTTATTAAAGTGATAAATCAAGGGATAAAGCTATCAAAATAGAAGAGTGGTGGCCAAGTAAAGGACTCTAGCTAGTAATTTTGGCTATAAAAGGAAGAGTAAGGCTATTCTTCATTCATTCTTTTCTTTTCAAGAAAACCTCTGTAGAAATTCTCTAAAGTTTCTCCTCTTCTCTCTGTAGAATTTTCTCTGCCATTATTCTCTTTTCTCTTTTCTTTTCTTCTTCTATTACAAACCCAATCAAAAGCAGAAGATACCAATAGCCCTAGTCGATTTCTCACTAAGCCTCAAGAGCCGAAATTGTTATCCACATCAAAGCCATAGCCAGAATACTTGCTAAGGGTTCAAGCAAGAGTTCCATCAAATTCTTCAAGTAAGAGGTAAGATTAGGTTAGATTCTCATTCTATTTCTTTTAAGGTTTGTGAAATTAAGATTCTAATACCCTTAATATCTCATTGTCGAAGAGATCTTTCGGGATTTACTAAGTGTCGACTACAAGGAAGGAGAAGTTCTTTTCAGAAGGTACACCATAAGCCGCGTGTTCCCTAGTTATTCGGTGAATTTGGGATTTAAGAATCTAAGGTAAGTCATATTTAACATACGGCTAAGGGTTATTTGTTGTGAATAAATGTTAGAAATTGATCTAACATGTAGTTATAGGGATTTTGTGAGAGGATACAAGGATTTTGGGATTTGAGAATTTCAAGGTAAGTTTTAAGAATACTAATCCTACTAGGATTTGGATTTATGGCGAATGGCTTTTTATTAAATTAGTAAGTGATTAATCAAATGTAGGAATTTGAGATCTAAGGCAGTAGATCAGATTTCGGGATTTCAAGGAATTCGTTAAGCAAATCAGGTGTGTACCCTACCCTAAGTTTTGATAGGTTCATGGCTATGTTTAAATTAAATGTATTATTAAGAATGTGTGTACTCACACTAACTTTCAATATATCATATGGCAATTATTTTAATATATGAATATGCATAAGAATGTGAATGTGGCTAAGTACCACAAATGTGGTAAGAGTACCCAGGTACGTTTCCTACTTTCGATAGGATTACGAATATGTTATATTGTTAACATGTGAATAATGAGAAATTAAGTATGTTATGCATTTATGGGGCATTCGGGATATATGAGAAAGGGAAGAAGGTGTTGACTTGGTCTCACCAGCGGAATATGGTGACTACGGTCACAAAATTTGAATATGGTAACCGGTTACATTATCCGAATTTGGTAACTTCGGTTACATTATTTGAATATGGTGTCTAATGACACAAATTATATAGGCGATGAGCACGTCGATTGCAATGATCGCCTTCGATGGTGTGTAGCGGATGGAGGGTTGACTTAGTAGTCCCCACGGTGTGACTGGCAGGTACGGGTGGTGTGTAGCGGATGGTTAATTAGGTTTGGGTTTGGGAATGCATCATTAATTGTATTCTATGATTTGAATGTGTATCATTTGCATGCCTGATTCTATTATGACTTAGTGTTGTGTACACATTGAGTCTCATTGACTCACCCGTTTGGGAATATTTTTTGGTGATGGCGAGTAATAGACCAGTCGGCGAGGAGCTTAAAGGTGGCCATGCATAGCAAGAAATTTATGATTTGGACTTTCAATTTATTTTAAGTATTTTAAGTTTTACTTTGGGATCATTGATATAATAAGGCCATTGTGGTTTACTTTATTTTTCTTTTATTTATTATGTTTATGGATTTTTATCAATTAAAGTTTAAGTAAATTCCTTTTTAAAATTAACTCTAAATGTTTCGTCACCTTAAATAAATGGGTTTTAACATAAGATAAATTTGTTTTCAACTCAAGCCCAACCCAAACAATATTTTTTAAAAATCATACAAGTTTTCCTAAGTAACAAAAGAATTTTGAACCGGTTTACTTGAGGAACATACCAAATCTGGTCAAAGCTCGTGGGCGGGTTTGGGGTGTTTCAACTTAGTATCGAGCCCGATTTTAAACTCTCGGCACTGTGGGCTAAGGCCCAAAACATTTTCAAATCGAGCCCAAATGAGTTTTATGAAAGTATTTTTGAAAATGAGCGGGTTTTACGGCATGGCACCTAAGTCTCCGACCATGATCCACGGTAAGTACCCTAACTTTATGCGTGATTCGTGATTGATGAAGCTGTATAAGGGTAGAATAGGCATGGAACGTAGAATAGAATGATAGGAACTTGAACCCTAGGACTAGTTTACTCAAACACAAACACATAAGACTTAATTCCATTAAACAAACCTATGACTAAGATGCCGAGAGTTAGGGTGTGGTAACCATTGTGCGCATGTCTCAGGATTGGATCGGAAGAGCACTGGTATTTAAGCGAGTCCTAGTGACTCACCTCCTCTTCATGAGAATCCTGCAGTGCGTAGCTTTGGTTCTACGACCAAAGAGGGCTCGGTCATAGGCTAAACCTAATGACTAAAACCCGAAAGGGAACTAGCCATGTTTAAAAAAAAAAGATAACAAAACAACAAACCCTAATTTGCAAACTATCAAAAAATACCTTGATTTTGAAAAACTACAAAATTGCCCCTAACTTACAAAATGACCAAAATGACCCTGGTTTTTGAAGATTTTTGCAACATCACCATTTTGGAAAATTAAAAAAAAGAACCCTCAAAGTTTTACAACTTTTGGAATATCCCTAACTTACTAAATTTTACCAATTTACCCTGATTTATGGAAAATTACCAAAATACCCCCGAGGTCAAAAATTACCGAAACGCCCTGGATTCCAAATTTTTTCCCAAAATTACCCCGGAACTTTAAAATTTCCAAAATACTTTTGACAAAATCACCGAGGAACTTTCTGTTTGAAAATTTTCGAAAATGTCCCTGTAGGACAAAATTACGAAAATACCCTGGGTAGTGGAAAAACATCAACGATGGAAACTACAACGTTTCTCTGAATGAACGGAAGTTCATACTTGTTTGATGGATGAATGAATGAATGGAAAGACTGTGTGTTTGTATGAATACGAAAGAACCACTCTTAAAACTCTTGTCATAAAAAAAAATTTCTTCGCGAGTAAACAAGTGAAACCAAAGTACTAATACATAAACTTCTTAATCAGATCTCGACGCCGAAATGAGCTCTAGAGGACATGGCCGTCGTGGACGCGGTAGAGGAAGAATGAGTTATTGGTTTGATGGTTAAGCATTAGTGAATTTATCCTTAAGATCAGAGTGCGCAGCAATAGCGTAGTGGGGTGAGTTAGACCGTACGATTGTTCGTTAGTAAGTAATTTCAAGGACGAAATTATTTTAAGGGGGGTAGAACTGTAACATCCTGGAAAGGGCCTATGCATTTTCAGTTTAATTGTACGAAATGACAAGTCTTAAGCACTATGAATAAATTTTTGGTATTTTTGGAATTCTAGAAATGCATAAAAATGGAAATGAACATTTTTGGAAACCTGAGCATTTTTGGAAACTTGAACATTTTTGGAAACTTGAAATGATGCCAAAATGTCAAATTTTAAAGTTCAAAATAGGAAATAAGGGCTAGAGGGCCTTAAAAGAAAAAGTTGGAGAAGTTTGACACACAAACAAAGCTTGGAAAAGTGGCACTGAAGATGCCACTTAGGGCCTAAGGAAGTGGCGTCACATGTGGGAAATAGGCACTGAGTTCGAGTCACTTGAGAAGCAAATAAATAAGTTTTATTTTTGCTTCGGAAAATTTGAGGTGGACGGCATGGGTTTCTAGAAAAGGAAGAGTTTTATTTGCATAAATATGTGAATAATAAAGGATAAATAATGGATTTATTTTAGATTATTTTCAAGAGATAAATGTGGATATTATTTCTTTTATTTTGATAGATAAGGAAGAGATAAAAGAGGATTATTATTAGTATTATTTTTATTAAGAGATAATTATTGGATTAAGTTTTATTAAAGTGATAAATAAAGGGATAAAGCTATCAAAATAGAAGAGTGGTGGCCAAGTAAAGGACTCTAGCTAGTAATTTTGGCTATAAAAGGAAGAGTAAGGCTATTCTTCATTCATTCTTTTCTTTTCAAGAAAACCTCTGTAGAAATTCTCTAAAGTTTCTCCTCTTCTCTCTGTCGAATTTTCTCTGCCATTATTCTCTTTTTCTTTTCTTTTCTTTTCTTCTTCTATTACAAACACAATCAAAAGCCAGAAGATACCAATAGCCCTAGTCGATTTCTCACTAAGCCTCAAGAGCCGAAATTGTTATCCACATCAAAGCCATAGCCGAATCTTTGCTAAGGGTTCAAGCAAGAGTTCCATCAAATTCTTGATGAGGGTAAGATTAGGTTAGATTCTCATTCTATTTCTTTTAAGGTTTGTCGAAATTAAGATTCTAATACCCTTAATATACATTGCCAGAAGAGATCTTTCGGGATTTACTAAGTGTCGACTACAAGGAAGGAGAAGTTCTTTTCCGAATGTACACCATAAGCCGCGTGTTCCCTAGTTATTCGGTGAATTTGGGATTTAAGAATCTAAGGTAAGTCATATTTAACATACGGCTAAGGGTTATTTGTTGTGAATAAATGTTAGAAATTGATCTAACATGTAGTTATAGGGATTTCGATGAGAGGATACAAGGATTTTGGGATTTGAGAATTTCAAGGTAAGTTTTAAGAATACTAATCCTACTAGGATTTGGATTTATGGCGAATGGCTTTTTATTAAATTAGTAAGTGATTAATCAAATGTAGGAATTTGAGATCTAAGGCGATAGATCGATTTGGGATTTCAAGGAATTCGTTAAGCAAATCAGTGTGTACCCTACCCTAAGTTTTGATAGGTTCATGGCTATGTTTAAATTAAATGTATTATTAAGAATGTGTGTACTCACACTAACTTTCAATATCTCATATGGCAATTATTTTAATATATGAATATGCATAAGAATGTGAATGTGGCTAAGTACCACAAATGTGGTAAGAGTACCAGTGCACGTTTCCTACTTTCGATAGGATTACGAATATGTTATATTGTTAACATGTGAATAATGAGAAATTAAGTATGTTATGCATTTATGGGGCATTCGGGATATATGAGAAAGGGGAAGAAGGTGTTGACTTCGGTCTCACCAACGGAATATGGTGACTACGGTCACAAAATTTGAATATGGTAACCGGTTACATTATACGAATTTGGTAACCGGTTACATTATTTGAATATGGTGTCTAATGACACAAATTATATGGGCGATGAGCACGTCGATCGCAATGATCGCCTACGATGGTGTGTAGCGGATGGAGGGTTGACTTAGTAGTCCCCACGGTGTGTGGCGCAGTGCGGGTGGTGTGTAGCGGATGGTTAATTAGGTTTGGGTTTGGGAATGCATCATTAATTGTATTCTATGATTTGAATGTGTATCATTTGCATGCCTGATTCTATTATGACTTAGTGTTGTGTACACATTGAGTGCATTGACTCACCCCGTTTGGGGAATATTTTTGAGTGATGAGCGATAATGGACCTGGGGTCGGCGGGAGCTTAAAGGTGGCCATGCATAGCAAGAAATTTATGATTTGGACTTTCAATTTATTTTAAGTATTTTAAGTTTTACTTTGGGATCATTGATATAATAAGGCCATTGTGGTTTACTTTATTTTTCTTTTATTTATTATGTTTATGGATTTTTATCAATTAAAGTTTAAGTAAATTCCTTTTTAAAATTAACTCTAAATGTTTTGTCACCTTAAATAAATGGGTTTTAACATAAGATAAATTTGTTTTCAACTCAAGCCCAACCCAAACAATATTTTTTTAAAAATCATACAAGTTTTTCCTAAGTAACAAAAGAATTTTGAACCGATTTACTTGAGGAACATACCAAATCTGGTCAAAGCTCGTGGGCCGGGTTTGGGGTGTTTCAGTATCTAGAACGGAGATCAATATTTGAAAACACTATTGCACCTTTCAATTGATCAAACAAATCATTGATACGTGGTGTCGAAACCATTTTTCTTCTCTATTTAAAAAAAGGGATCGACTTTAAAATGACAAATGGAGTCGCCACCAACCTTTTTTTTGCTTAGGTGTGATTGGATCACCTTGTAGAAAATAATTTTAATAAAACTTTGATTTATTAAAACATATTTTGGTCTACAAAAACTCGAGAAAACGGGTTCGGGAGTCGGTTATGTACGAGGAAGGGTTAGCACCCTCGTAGCGCCCAAAATTGGTACCTAATTGATTATTTAATGTCTTAATGCCGAAAATTTGAAAAGATTCTAGATTACGATCCGTTTGCTTAAAATACATTTTAACGGAATCACATTGGATGCCAAAACCCTCTTATTTCAAAGAAATAAAATGTCATACTCAGTGAGTTAGGGTACAACAACTTATATTCTCGAAACTGAACTTATCTTTTGATTTTTAAAACCCGTGTAATAAAGTTTGAAAAGGGTATTCGGTTATTTGGGCTTTATGAAAAATTGGAACCCAGTAAGTTAGGGCACAATTTCTCAAAATTCTCGAATACGAAATATTGCCTTTGTTTTTTTAGAAATTCTTACCTCGAGATGATAAGGCGTCACATCCAGTGAGTTAGGACGCAACATCTCAAATTCTCGAGAATAAGTTTTTTATTTAAATTTTTTTATATATTTTTATTTAAAAATAAAAAGGGTACCCGGTTGCTAGGATTTAACGAGTAAAATCGGAACCTAGTGAGTTAGGGCACGATTTTTTCAAAAATTCCAAACACGAGCATTGCCTTATTTTAAAAACCTTTGAATAGAACAATTTTAAAACTTAAACGATATTAAACTTGATTTTTAAACAAATAGAACGCAATGGAATAATAGTATACAAAGCAAGGTAGCGATACATACACGAAGTCTTACACTAATGAATCATAAATAATTAATAGTTACAAATTAAGAATTATAATCCATACAATAGCAATAATCACATAACACAATTTCAACATTAACTATTGAAGAAAATGGAGCAAAATAATATACAAAAACAAATGTAAAACGAAAAGTAATTAAAACCAATATTATGCAAAATTATTTAAAGATAAAATATGTGTGAAATGATTGAAAATAATTAATTTGAAAACAACCTAATCAAACATACAAAGATTTAAGTTTATTAATGTTTGTAAAAGAGGTTTGAAATGAATAATATATAAAAAGTGTGAAACAATTTAATAAAAATAATATACAAAATCTTAAAATAAGTAATCATAAAACAATTTTTAAAATGATAAATAAAAAATATGAAATAATTTAAACTATATAACATATATAAGAATATTTAAAATAGACAATATGGAAACTTAATATAAATGATATATATTTTGAAATAATAAAAGGTTTAAAAATAAATAATGATAATAATAATGATGATGATGATAATAATAATAATAATAATAATGAAACAGAAAAGTAAAAATAAATAAATAAATAAATAAATTAAAACAGGTTAAGGACGAAATTAAAATTAAAAAAATTAAAAATCTAAAAGCTAAACATTAAATCAACAGGAGGACCCAGATGGAATACGTGCGCGAAGAATAGGGATTGAATGAGCAATTAACCCAAACCCTTAAAACGCATCGTTTCAGCGCAGACCAAAATGAATCAGAAAAAAATGAACTGGGGCAAAAAAAAAGAAAAACGATGTAATATCCTGATTTGGTGGGTCTGTACATTTGGTAGGTTGGGTGGCTAAGTTGGTAGGTTGAGGCTTTGAGGTATGTATTGGGCTCAGGCTTGGACTTAAATCTGGGTTAAATTGCTTAAAAATAATGCTAGTTTATAATTTAAGTTAAGTTGAGTTAAGTAATTATGTTAGTAGTAAGTTGGGCTCGTGGCCCAAAGGTTGGAGGTGCTATGGGTGAGCATAGAGGTGGCGTCACGTAGGAGGGAGATTGAGCCATGTGTGGCCGCTTGGGGCCCAA
This sequence comes from Gossypium sturtianum, assembly GCA_025698515.1. Taxonomy (NCBI): domain Eukaryota; kingdom Viridiplantae; phylum Streptophyta; class Magnoliopsida; order Malvales; family Malvaceae; genus Gossypium; species Gossypium sturtianum. The sequence goes on from CM046953.1 coordinate 73,767,144, forward strand.
GTTTAAGGGGTCCAAAATTCGGCACTCCAAGGGGGGAGGGAAGGACGGCACATGAGCTACATTTTAGGAGCTTTAATTATTTTATTTTAGAGATTAAATGCTGATAATAAGGAAGGGAAAGAGGTGGTTTTAAGGTGGTCTCATCTAAAGAAAGGATAATGGATGTGATAATAGATGGATAAAAGTTATCAGGAGAAGGGAGAGTTGGCCGAAACTCCAACTCTGAAGGTGTGTAGCCAGTGGTCCATCTTTTCTTTCATTTGTTTTCTTCTTTTCTTTCTTTTCTCATACTTTTCTCTCTTATAGCCGAAATTACCTAGCCTTATTTCCCTCTCCAAAATTCTTCTAAAAGCCGAATCCCCTCTGTTCATACTCCTTCTCCCATAGCCGAATCTACAAGGGTGGTTTCTGTTTTCAGAAAGGTGCACCATAGTCGAATAGTCTTCAAGGGAGATTGGTGAGTTTCGGGATTTCTCTTCTCTGCAATTTCTCTATTTTTCATCAAGTTTCTAATCCGAATCATTTGTTCTAAGGCCCTATCGGTTTCACTCTCTGCTCTTGAAAGTCGAATCTTGTTGTGTTGTGGCCTGTAGTGCCGATTTGTGGGAAAGCCGAATGTAGGTTGGTGGTGACTTTTTCTTAAAGACTTTCGGGATTCGACAGTTTAGGTAGAGGTTTCGTCTAAACACTATGATTATATATTAGATCTCATCGGTTTGATTGGTTTAGTGACCAAGGGGTTATTTTGAACTCGAAGAACAGTCAAGCAGTGGAGGTTGGATCTGTAAATCCAACGCTAAAGTACAAGAAACGAATAAGTATCGGGAGTTGGATTGTAGGCCTATAGTGGTAGTCTCGAGAGACGGTAGCGTAGAAGCGAGAAAAGCGTTAGTCACGAGAATCGGGTGTGTAACTCTTACACACTTTCTTTACTTATTATGTTAAATGTTATGTGTTGTTAAGAGCGAATGGCGGCAATGGTTACCAAATTACCCTTGTGGGTAAAAGCGAGGATGCTTGGGTAAGTTGTTATGTTTCTCGCATTGATTGTGATCTATGAGAGCATGATATTCTGTATACATAATTATGTATGTTAAGCATGATCATACTGATATTGTTAGCATAACTCTGTGTTATGGGTGATGAGAGGAGGGGGAAGTATGATCTATCAGACTGTCACCAGTGATTTGGCATCACAAAAGTGGGTTGGCCCCACATATTATAAAAATTGTGACTAAGTCTCAGTGGTTTGGCACCACCAGTGGTTTGGTACCACATATGTTATTTTTGTAACTTCGGTTACCAGTGGTTTGGTACCACATATGTTATTTTTGTAACCTCGGTTACCAGTGGTTTTGTAACATCCTGAAAAGGGCCTATGCATTTTCAGTTTAATGGTGCGAAATGACATGTCTTATGTGTTATGAATGTATTCTGAACATTTTTGGAAACTAGGAAATGTAAGGAAATGATTTAGAAATGATTCAAAGAGGAAAGCGAACATTTTCGGAAACTTGGAAATGAAAGGAAATGTCAAGTTTAAAGAGGAAAACGAAAATTTTTGGAAACTTGGAAATGTAAGGAAATGTCATAGAAATGTTAAGTTTTAAAGTTAAAAAGGGGAAACTAAGGCAAGGTGGTCTTAAGAGAAAATGTATGTGAAATATGACATACAAATAGCCTTGGTAAAATGGCTACAAGGCACCACTTAGGGCCTAGCAAGTGACGCCATGTCCAAAGAGAAAGGGCCAAGGTTCGAGTCACATAGGAAGCAAAATAAAAGATTTTTATTTTGCTACAAGGAGCAAGGGAGTTGGACGGCATGAAGGCTCTTAAAAGAGGAGTTTTATCCTCTTTAAATTTTGGTTAAATAGGTGGATAAATGAGGGATAATTATTGGTATAATTAAAAGGATTATTTCTTTTAATTTTAAATTAAAGGGATAAAGCTATCAAAATAGAAGAGTGGTGGCCAAGTAAGGGAGTCTTGGCCTAGTAATTTCGGCACAAGGAGGAGAACTAAGGCCATTCATTCATTCTCTTCCCTCTGCCGAATTTTCCCTAGCAAATTCTCTCTTCTCTACTATTTTGCCAAAACCAAAAACTCTAGCAAAGCAAGCCAATTTCTTCACCTTTCTTTTCTTCCTATTTCTTTCTTTCCAATCCATTCAAAAGCCGAATCTTGGAGGGGCATCAAGCATAGGTGTTGCCGATTTCCATATAAAAGGGTAAGGATCTATTGCTATTATCTTCTTTTCTTTAACTCGAAAGTCAAGATTCTAATGACATATTCATGTTGGCCGAAACTTTGAAGGAAAGCTTGGGATTTTGTATTTGTCGACTACAAGGAGGAAGGTTTTGGGATTTCTAAGATTAAGGTAAGACACATGTATATTCGGCCAAAGGCCATGTTTTATGTCCCGATGATTAGAATAAATCTAACGTAAGGTTATAGGAATTTCGACATTCCTAGGAAAACAAGGATCAACTTCGGGATTTGTTGGTGTTCCAATCGGCAACAAGGTAAGTTTAAGTATACTAATCCTACTAGGATTTGGATTTATGGCTGAATGGCTTTTTATTAAATTAGTAAGTGATTAATCAAATGTAGGGATTAAGGATCTAAGCGGTAGATCAGATTTCGGGATTTCAAGGAAATTGTTAAGCAGATCAGGTGTGTACCCCACACTACTTCATAATATGTTTTGTGGCTATGTATAATTAATATATGTGATATTAAGAATATGAAAGTGGCTAAGGTACCATGTTATGGTACAAAGTACTCAGGTATGTTTCCTACTCCTACTAGGATTATGACCTATGTTAATTGTAACATAAGAGTAAGAATAAGAATGTGAACTCTGGCATATTTATGCATATTATTATATGGGGCATATGGGTTATTGAAAAGGGGAAGTGAACGTGGTGACCTAAGACCACGAACGCGGTGACCTAAGACCGCGATATCTGAATGTGGTGACCTAAGACCACGAATGCGGTGACCTAATAAAGGAAATGTGAACTGGTTTTCTTTAAGGAACATACCAGATCCGGTCAAGGCTCGTGGGCCGGGTTTGGGATGTTTCAGTTTGGTATCAGAGCCAGGTTCAAACTCTCAGCCTGAGGTTTAAGGCCCAAAACATTTTCGAATCAAGCCCAAATAAGTTTTATAAAAATATTTTATGAAATCAAAGCGGGTTTTTCGGCATGGCACCCAAGTCTCGACCCGAGGTCCACGGTGAGTACCCCTATCCCTTGTGTGATTTTTAATATGATCTGTAGAAGGGTAGAAATGTAATGGAGCGTAGAATAGTATGATAGGTACTTGAACCGTTGGTCTAGTCTACTCAAACACAAATACATAAGACTTAAATGCCTAAACAAACCTATGGCTAAGTCGAAAGTTAGGGTGTGGTAACCCACGTGCGCATGTCTAGGATTGGATCAGAAAGAGCTCGGTATTTAAGCGATCCTAGTGACTCACCTCCTCTTGGCTGGAATCCTCCTGCAGTGCGTAGCTTCGGTTCACCCTAACCAAGAAGACTCGGTGGGTGTGGCAACCTCTCGTGCGCATGTCTCAGGACCGGTTTCGGGGGAGCTTGGTACTTAAGCAGTCCGCGTGACTCACCTCCCCTCCACTCGAATCCTACCTGGTGCGTGGCTTTGGTTCACCCCGACCAAGAGGACTCGGTCATAGGCTAAACACAATAACTAAAACCCGAAAGGGAACTAGCCGTGTTTTTTTTTAAAAAAAAAACCTAGTTCTAAAACTCTTAAAATTACCCTTTTTAATTCGTGAGAACTATTTTTACAAAAAATTTTCGAAAAATTTCTGAATTGCAAAATTACTAAAATACCCCTAGCGGTAAAATTACAGAAATGCCCTTGGTTTATGAAATTTCCAAAATACCCCCGAGATTCAAAATTTCCAAAATACCCCTGGATTTCAAAATTTTCCAAAGTACCCCGGGAATTCAAAATTACCAACACATTCTTATTGACAAAATCAACAAGGAACCTTATCTTGAAAAACTACGAAAAATACCAGTAGGACAAATTACGAAAATACCCCTAGGTAGTGGAAAAACAACAACAATGGAAACTACAACATTTCTCTGAATGAACGGAAGTTCATAATTGATTGATGGATGTATGAATGCAAAGACTGTGTGCATGTATGAATACGAAAGAACCACTCCTAAAATTTCTTTTCATAAAACTTCTTCGCGGGTAATAAGTGAAACAAGCACTAATTCATAAAACTTTTTAATCAGATCGCGACGGTAGAAATGAGCTCTAGGGGACGTGGTCGTAACGTACGAGGACGCGGTAGAGGTAGAATGACCGTGTCAGAACCCGTTAGATCAGGTCAGGGGTCTGACAACGAGATGCCACCACCACCCCCAGCTGTTGGTGTTGAGCAGCAAGCACAGACAGGGGATGATGCTATGTCGCAGGCTGTGCTGCGAGTTCTAGAATTGGTGGCTGGTGCAGGAGGAAATTCGGGAGCCCGAAAGTCGGTACCTGAGCGACTTCGTGCCAACGGAGCTGAGGTGTTCCGTGGAGTGTCAGGAGTGGCACCCAGTACCGCTGAGTATTGGTTGGAATCAACTGAGCGGATCATGGATGAACTAGATCTAACCCCTGAAGAGAAGGTGAAAGGAATGGTGGCGTTCCTACGCGATGAAGCGTACCAATGGTGGCTCACAGTTTGTGATGGTGCCACACGGTGAGGATCCGACGTGGGACTATGTTAAGACGGCTTATCGGAAGAAGTATGTCGCACCGCTATCTTGATGAGCAAAGGAAGGCATTTATGGGGCTGGTTCAAGGAACAAGTCCGTGGCGCGAGTATGAAGTCGAGTTTCGAGGTCGAGCCGTTATGCTCGAGGAATGGTGGCTACGGAGCATGAATGGTGTATCCGATTTGAGGACGGTTTGAGGGATGATTTAAGGCTGTTGATAGCTCCGCATCAGGAACGAGAGTTTTCTGCTTTAGTAGAGAAAGCTAAGGTAGCTGAGGGGATTAAGGATTCTACAAAGCGGAACTTCGACCAGCACAAGCAGAAAAGAGGCTTTGGTTCGTCAGGATCATCTGGGAATAAAAGGCCTAGAGTTGATAGTCGCGAGGTCGCAAGTCGCACAGGGAGGGTAGTATCATACTTGTGACCAGTGTGGGAAGAAGCACTTAGGAGAGTGTTGGAAAAAGATGGGAGGATGTTTTAGGTGTGGGTCCAAGGACCATATGATCAAGGATTGTCCTACGAAACCAGGATGGGAATCAACCAAATTTCGGAATGTTAGTCGGTGGTAGAGGTGTACTGCTTGACCTCAATGTGGTCGTGGTTCGAATAACAGAGGTAATGGTGTGGCAGAGGACGTGGAACGCAGGCGAGGTGTTTGCTATCATCGAGGCAAGGCAACCGGGTTTGGTTTATGCGGTTCGGCCGGAGAGGAGGATGGAGACGCGCCGGACGTCATAACCGGTACGTTCCTTATATTTGGGAAACCTTATTATGCTCTGATTGATGTGGGCTCGACCCATTCCTATGTTGCATGTAGTGTAGTGGAAACACTATGCCTAGATTCTGAACTCTCTGATAGGCAGATGACTGTAGTAAGCCCATTAGGCCAAACTGTAGTGGTGGATAAGATCTTTCGGAGTATACCCCTAGAAATTGAGGGAGTGAACTTTCGGGCTGACTTAATGGAGTTACCCATCGGAGAATTTGACCTCATACTTGGGATGGACTGGCTAGTAGAGCATCGAGCCATGTTGGATTGTGCGGCTAAACGAATGGAACTAAGAACCCCGGAGGGTGAGGTGATTATCATGATAGGAGAAAGAAGAAACTACTTGTCTAATGTAGTTTCGGCACTAAAGGCTGAAAGGATGGTTCGGAAAGGGTGCAAGGCGTTTTTAGCCTTCGTAAGTGCGTTAGATGGAAAGGAGGAAGGAGTCAATGGAGTTAGAGCGGTAAAGGACTTCGTGGATGTGTTTCCAGAGGAATTACCAAGAATACCCCCAGATAGGGAGGTGGAATTTGGAATAGACTTGCTACCAGGAACAGCTCATGTGTCAATCGCCCCATACCGAATGGCGCCAAAGGAGTTAGTTGAGCTCAAGGCTCAGATTCAAGAATTGCTGGATCGTGGGTTCATCCGACCCAGTGTGTCTCCATGGGGATCACCGGTCTTGTTTGTGAAGAAGAAAGATGGGACTATGCGAATGTGCATAGACTATCGTCAGTTGAATAAGCTGACCATCAAGAACAAGTACCCTTTGCCAAGGATAGACGACTTGTTCGATCAGCTTAAGGGGGCCGCCGTATTTTCAAAGATCGATCTAAGGTCGGGATATCATCAGTTGAAGGTAAAGGAGGCAGATATCCATAAGACCGCCTTTAGGACAAGATACGGCCATTATGAGTTTATAGTAATGCCGTTTGGGTTGACAACGCCCCAGCCGCGTTCATGGATATGATGAACCGGGTTTTTCAACCCTACTTGGATCGGTTCGTTGTTGTGTTCATCGACGATATCCTAGTATACTCCAAGTCTGAGGAAGAACATGACGAGCACCTACGGATAGTGCTACAAGTATTAAGGGAAAAGAAGCTCTATGCCAAATTCAGCAAGTGTGAATTTTGGCTTAAGGAGGTGGCATTCTTAGGACATGTGGTATCCGCAGAGGGAATAAGGGTGGATCCTAGGAAGATCGAGGCAGTGTTGGATTGGAAACCACCTAGGTCCGTGGCTGAAATCCGAAGTTTCTTAGGTTTGGTAGGCTATTACAGGAGGTTTGTAGAAGGGTTCTCGTCAATAGCCGCGCCTTTGACAAAGTTATTGAGGAAGGAAGTACCCTTTGTATGGACGGATAAGCAACAGCAGAGCTTTGAGAAGCTCAAGAAGGTCTTGATGAAGCTCAGTGTTAATTCAGTGGGAGGCAGGAAAGGAGTTTGTGGTATACTGTGACGCTTCGCATACGGGATTAGGGTGTGTTCTAATGCAAGATGGAAAAGTGGTCGCTTATGCGTCTCGACAGTTAAGGCCTCATGAGGTTAACTACCCAACTCATGACTTGGAATTGGCGGCAGTGGTCTTCGCTCTTAAGGTGTGGAGGCATTACCTTTGTGGAGAAAAGTCGGTGATCTACACAGCCACAAAAGTCTAAAGTATCTCACGACTCGAAGGAGTTGAACCTAAGACAGCGAAGGTGGGTGGAGCTATTAAAGGATTATGATTGTTCGATCGAGTATCACCCAGGCAAGGCGAATGTGGTAGCAGATGCCTTAAGTCGGAAAGTGGTGTCGGATCTAAGGGGCGATGTCCCCACACTTAAGTTTGTATGATGATGGAAGTCCATTGGCGACTGCAAGTCAAACCCACGTGGTTGAATGAAGTAAAGGAAAGTCAATTGTTGGATGAGGACTTAAGTGCTAAGCTACAAGCAAGTGCAGAGCGGAGAGTTAGAAGATTATGGTGTTAACAATGAGGAGTATTGTGCTTCAAGGAAAGGTCCGTATGCCAAAGGACGAGGAGTTAAGACAAAGGATTCTTCTTGAGGCGCATAGTAGCCCATATGCTATGCATCCCGGAGGCACTAAGTTGTACAGGATTTAAGGGAACAGATTCGGTGGCCTCGATCTTAAGCGGGAAGTTCTCGAATTCGTGGGGAAATGTCCGGACGTGTCGACAAGTTAAGGTGAACACCAAGTTCCATCGGGATTACTTCACCAATCGAGATTCCGCGATGGAAGTGGGAGAGAATCACCATGGACTTCGTTAGTGGGCTTCCCCTTACGCCTACTAAGAAGGACTCGGTATGGGTAATAGTGGACCGCTTGACCAAGTCCACGCATTTCATTCCAAAGAAGAATGGATTATTCTCTTCAGAAGTTGGCCAAATTATATGTAGCGGAAATTGTGAGGTTGCACGGAGTACCGATATCGATCATCTCCGATAGGGACCCAAGGTTTACGTCTCGGTTTTAGAGGGCATTTCATCAAGCTTTAGGCACTAAGTTGGATTTCACTACGGCCTTTCATCCACAGTCGGATGGGCAGTCCGAACGAGTAATCCAAGTGTTAGAGGATATGCTGAGAGGCTGTGTGATGGATTTTCGAGGAAGTTCGGAAGACTATTTGCCTTTAGCTGAGTTCGCCTACAACAACAGCTATCAGGCTAGTATTCGGATGGCACCATATGAAGCGTTGTATGGTCGAAAATGTCGAACACCTACTTGTTGGACTAAGTTAGGAGAACGTCGAGTTTTGGGCCCAGAGTTAGTGGCAGAAATTGAAGAGAAGGTTGAGATAATCAGGGCACGGTTAAAAGAACCCTCTGATAGGCAGAAGTCGTACGCAGACCTTAAACGGAAGGAAATAGAGTTTGAAGTGGGAGATCAAGTGTTTCTGAAAGTCTCGCCTTGGAAGAAGGTGATGGGATTTGGGCGCAAAGGGAAGTTAAGCCCAAGGTTTATAGGGCTCTATCGAGTGTTGAAGCGAGTTGGACCAGTGGCGTATCAGTTAGAGTTGCCACCGGAGTTGAAGCAGATGCACGACGTATTCCATGTTTACATGCTACGTCGATATCGATCGGATCCATCTCACGTAGTACCGGTTGAAGAGGTGGAGCTAAGGCCAGACTTATCCTACGAAGAAGAGCCGATTCAGATCTTGGAACGTGATGTGAAAGTGCTACGGAGGAAGTCAGTTCCTCTAGTCAAAGTGTTATGGCGCAATCATGGATCGGAAGAAGCTTCGTGGGAACCAGAAGAGGCAATGCGACAGCAATACCCTCAATTATTTTAGTTAAGAAATTTCGAGGACGAAATTATTTTAAGGGGGGTAGAACTGTAACATCCTGAAAAGGGCCTATGCATTTTCAGTTTAATGGTGCGAAATGACATGTCTTATGTGTTATGAATGTATTCGAACATTTTTGGAAACTAGGAAATGTAAGGAAATGATTTAGAAATGATTCAAAAGAGGAAAGCTTAACATTTCGGAAACTTGGAAATGAAAGGAAATGTCAAGTTTAAAGAGGAAAACGAAAATTTTTGGAAACTTGGAAATGTAAGGAAATGTCATAGAAATGTTAAGTTTTAAAGTTCAAAAGGGGAAACTAAGGCAAGGTGGTCTTAAGAGAAAATGTATGTGAAATATGACATACAAATAGCCTTGGTAAAATGGCTACAAGGCACCACTTAGGGCCTAGCAAGTGACGCCATGTCCAAAGAGAAAGGGCCAAGGTTCGAGTCACATAGGAAGCAAAATAAAAGATTTTTATTTTGCTACAAGGAGCAAGGGAGTTGGACGGCATGAAGGCTCTTAAAGAGGAGTTTTATCCTCTTTAAATTTCGGTTAAATAGGTGGATAAATGAGGATAATTATTGGTATAATTAAAAGGATTATTTCTTTTAATTTTAAATTAAAGGGATAAAGCTATCAAAATAGAAGAGTGGTGGCCAAGTAAAGGAGTCTTGGCCTAGTAATTTCGGCACAAGGAGGAGAACTAAGGCCATTCATTCATTTCTCTTCCTCTCCGCCGAATTTTCCTAGCAAATTCTCTCTTCTCTCGCTATTTTGCCAAAACTGAAAACTCTAGCAAAGTAAGCCAATTTCTTCACCTTTCTTTTCTTCCTATTTCTTTCTTTCCAATCCATTCAAAAGCCGAATCTTGGAGGGGCATCAAGCATAGGTGTTGCCGATTTCCATATAAAAGGGTAAGGATCTATTGCTATTATCTTCTTTTCTTTAACCAAAAGTCAAGATTCTAATGACATATTCATGTTGGCCGAAACTTTGAAGTAAAGCTTCGGGATTTTGTGACTATCGACTACAAGGAGGAAGGTTTTGGGATTTCTAAGATTAAGGTAAGACACATGTATATTCGGCCAAAGGCCATGTTTTATGTCCTGATGATTAGAATAAATCTAACGTAAGGTTATAGGAATTTCGACATTCCTAGGAAAACAAGGATCAACTTCGGGATTTGTTGGTGTTCTAATCGGCAAAAAGGTAAGTTTAAGTATACTAATCCTACTAGGATTTGGATTTATGGCCGAATGGCTTTTTATTAAATTAGTAAGTGATTAATTAAATGTAGGGATTAAGGATCTAAGCGGTAGATCAGATTTCGGGATTTCAAGGAAATTATTAAGCAGATCAGGTGTGTACCCCACACTACTTCATAATATGTTTTGTGGCTATGTATAATTAATATATGTGATATTAAGAATATGAAAGTTGCTAAGGTACCATGTTATGGTACAAAGTACTCAGGTACGTTTCCTACTCCTACTAGGATTATGACCTATGTTAATTGTAACATAAGAGTAAGAATAAGAATGTGAACTCTGGCATATTTATGCATATTATTATATGGGGCATATGGGTTATTGAAAAGGGGAAGTGAACGTGGTGACCTAAGACCACGAACGCGGTGACCTAAGACCGCGATATCTGAATGTGGTGACCTAAGACCACGAATGCGGTGACCTAAGACCGCGATATGGAGTGTAGCGGAAGGAGGGTCGACTTAGTAGTCCCCACGGTGTGCAGGTTGGTACGGGTGAGTGCAGCGGATGGCTATTTAGGGTTGGGTTTGGGAATGCATCATAATTTGTATGCTATGATATGAATGTGTAACATTTGTATGCCTGATTCTATTTTGATTTAGTGTTTGTGTACACATTGAGTCTGTTTGACTCACCCCGTTGTGGGAACATGTTTCAGGTGATGAACAGTGATGGACCGAGACGGCAGAACTTGTGGTGGCCATGCTCAGCTTGAAGTTTTATTTAATTTGGACATTTTAATTTATTTAAGCACTTTATAAATTTTATTTTGGGTTTTATTTGATGTAATAAGGCCATAGTGAACTATGTTAATTTCTGTTCTATTTGCTATGTGACGAAATTTTATTAGAGCTTAAGTCAATTTAGTTTAAGAATAAACTTTAAATATTTTGTCACTCGAGGTAAATGGGTTTTTAACATAAAACAAACTTGTTTTCAACTCAAGCCCAACCCACAAACAAACTTTCTTCAAAACCCACAGTTTTTCAAAAGTAATAAAGGAAATGTGAACTGGTTTTCTTCAAGGAACATACCAGATCCGGTCAAGGCTCGTGGGCCGGGTTTGGGATGTTTCAGGTTTGGTACCACAAGGGGTAGATTTGGGAGACATGGATGGATACTTAGGTTGACGGGTTGCATGACATGCATATGTGTAAATGAATTTGTGTAAGAGCATAACTTCTCTTGGGATGGGGATTTATACACTGAGTCTAGGTGACTCACCCCTTCCTTTACATTTTGCAGATCAGACTTAGATCGTGGATATGGAGCCGGAGTGGACTCGAGGTGGCCATGCTCAGCATTTGTTTTATATCAAAGTTTTCTGTTTGGACTTAGCTGTTTTATTTAAATTTTGGGTTTTCCTCGTTGTAATAAGGCCGCCTAACTTTTATTTCTGTGATGTTTTATTTGGTTGTTTTTTTTTATAACTTTCGATAAGCATACTTGGTAAATGTGAATTTGTTGTTTTTTTAAAACCTCGATAAGAATGTGTTTTCTGAAATATTCACTGATTAAGTAGTAAGTATGGAGTAACAATTGAGCAACTAAGTCTTTTTAAAGCAAGATTTAACACGTTTTGAACACCACAAGATTCAAATTCGTTTTCTCTAAAATTATTCAACAGTTTTCTCCTTAACCAAAATTGACAAGTCAATTTTCAAACATTTTCTTTCCCGTAGCATGCCAGACTCAGTTGTAGTGGTTAGACCGGGTTTGGGGTGTTACATTTTGGTATCAGAGCCAGGTTCAAAAGCTCGGTTGTGGGTTTAAGGCCCAAAATATGTTCTGAGGGGTGTAAAATGATTTTTAAGGAGATGAATATCTCGGAAAGCATGGTACCTGAGTCTCCGACGCCGATCCACCCAGGTAAGTACCCTAACCTTTGATTTAATGTTTATGTGTGGGCTTTGGGGGCTTTAGACGTAGTTGAGCATGGTAGAACTGATGGACCATAGGGTTAGTTTACACAACTTCTTAATTACATAAGACTTAAGCCGAATCAAACAAACACCGTGAGTAAGTCGCCGGAGTTAGGGTGTGGCAACCGCCATGCGCATGTCTAGGATTGGATTCGGGAAGAGCTTGGTATTTAAGCGGTCCTAGTGACTCACCTCCTCTTCGCTCGAATCCTACTTGAGTGCGTAGTATTTGTTCACTCGACCATGAGGACTTGTTCACAAAGCTAAATCAGATAATTAAAACCCGAAAGGGACCAGCCACACTGTTTTGTAAAAACCCTAGTTTTGAAATTATTGAATTACCCCTTGATTTGTGAAAACTACCCTGAATTTGGAAAAAAAAGACCAAAGTACCCCTGGTTTGTAAATTACCAAACTACCCCTGATTGACAAAATTACCAAGATACCCCCGAGTTGCAAAATTACCAAAATATCCCTGCTTCACGAAATTACCAAAATACCCTTAATTTGCAAAATCACCCGAAACTTTGTTTTGGAAAAATTTCGAAAATACCCCTGTAGGTAAAAATTACGAAAATACCCCTGGGTAGTGAAGATGATGAAAATACCCCTACACGTTGAATGTGGTCTGTGGATGTTGTTTGTATGATGAATGCACTTAGAATTAGGAGATAAGCCTGAAACTGAAACTATAGATAGATTCGACTTCGAAAGAATCACTTTTAAAACTATTTTCCATAAAAATTGCTCGTGGATAAACAGTGAACAGAATTAATAATACATAAAATTCTTAACCAGATAAACACAAACGGGAAGAATGAGTACACGAGGTTGTGGACGTCCGCCACGTGGTCGGGGTAAGGGTAGGATGACCTTGTCAGAGCCAGCAGGGTCTGGCCATGGGTCTGGGAATGTGCTGCCAGATCTGCCGGCGGAGGAAGCTGAGTTTCAGGATCAGACTGGTGATAATGATGTAATATCCCAGGCAGTATTGTGAGTTTTGGAGAGAGTTGCCGGGGCAGGCGCGGGTACAGGAGCTCGGAAATCGGTGGCTGAGCGACTCCGAGCTAACGGAGCGGAGGTGTTTAGGGGGGTGTCCAGTGTAGCTCCCAACACTGCTGAGTACTGGTTAAAGACAACAGAATGTATAATGGATGACTTAGACTTCTCAACTGAGGAGAAGTTGAAGGGGATAGTGTCTCTTCTCCGGGATGATTCGTATCAGTGGTGGCTCACGGTCAGGGATGGTGCAGTGGCCGATGATATCACATGGGATTATTTTAAGGTAGCCTATCAGAGGAAGTATGTGGGAGCTGGTTATACTGATGCGCAACGTAGGGCATTCCTGAATTTGGTTCAGGGGAGTAAGTCGGTACCTGAGTCCGATGCGGAATTTTTGAGTTTAAGTAGGTATGCTCGGGGTATGGTGGCTACGAAACATGAGCGCTGTGTTAGGTTCGAGGATGGGCTAAGAGATGAGCTGCGGGTGTTGATTGCACCTCAGCGAGAAAGGGAATTCGCCGTTCTCGTGGAAAAGGCCAAAATAGCTGAGGAGGTGAAGCGAACCGAGAAACGGAATTAGGAGAAAGGCAGGGATAAAAGGAATTTTGGGCCATCAGAGTCTGGTGGAAGTACTCAAAAAAGGGCTAGATTTGATGGACCGGATCGAGCCGCAAAGCCTGCTGCTGCTCAGTGGCCACCTCAGTGCGTTAGATGTGGGAAGTCTCATTCGGGAGAGTGTTGGGCTGGTAATAGAGGGTGCTTTGAGTGTGGGTCAATAGAGCACCGAGTAAGGGATTGTCCGCGGAAGTTAGCTAGGACTCAAGCTGAGGGTCAAGGACGTGGTCAATTCAGGAGAGATGGCCAGCAACCACAGAGGGGTCGAGGTACAGTTAGGGGTGGTAATGGTAACGAATGAGGCCGTGGAGCACCTGGCCGAGGTCTTTGGGGGTGCTAATGCTAGACAACCTGGGTTGGTCTATGCACCAAACGTCGAGAGGAGGGCGACGCTTGCCGGACGTCATAACCGAGCACGTTTTTAATTTACTCGGGTTGCCTTATCTTGCTTTGATTGACGTTGGTTCAACACACTCATATGTAGCTAGTAGCGTAGTGGGAACTACGAACTTAGCCTATGAGATTTTCGCTAGAAAGATGGTGATGAGTTAGCCCTCTAGGACACTCTGTGGTAGTAGACAAAGCGTATAGGGATGTACCCTAGAACTTCAAGGGGTCGTGTTTCAAGCGGATTTGATGGAACCATTCTTCGGGAGTTCGATTTAATCTTAGGAATGGATTGGTTGGTTAAGTACCAGGCAGAATCGGATGTCTTGGCTAAGCGCATGGTGCTAAAATTGGCCGAGGGTGAAGAGGTGGTGATGATAAGTGAGAGAAGGAATTACCTATCTAATGTGGTGTCCGCGCTGAAGGCGGAAAAGATGGTAAGGAAAGGATGTGAGGCGTTTGTGGTTTATGTTTGTGCCTTGGAAGTTAAGGATTTGGTGTAGGAGGTGTTTGAATGGTGAAGGACTTTGTCGATGTCTTTCAGGAGGAGCTTCCGGGTTTACTACCGGATCGAGAGGTGGAGTTCGGTATTGACCTTCTACCGAGAACAGCGCCAGCGTCTATTGCTCCGTATAGGATGGCGCCAAAGGAATTGGTGGAGTTGAAAGCACAGATTCAGGAGTTATTGGATCGGGGTTTTATTCGGCCAAGTGTATCACCTTGGGGAGCGCCTGTGCTCTTTGTTAAGAAAAAGGACGGGTCGATGCGAATGTGCATAGACTACCGTCAGTTGAATAAATTGACAATTAAGAACAAGTATCCGTTGCCTAGGATAGATGACCTGTTCGACCAGCTTAAGGGAGCATCGGTCTTTTCCAAGATAGATTTGAGGTCGGGGTATCACCAACTTAAGGTAAAGGAGGTAGATATCCATAAGACGGTGTTTCGTACTCGATATGGGCACTATGAATTTCTGGTAATACCGTTCGGGTTGACGAACGCACCGGTAGCGTTTATGGATATGATGAACTGGGTGTTTTAGCCGTACTTGGATCGGTTTGTTGTAGTATTTATAAATGATATTCTGGTGTACTCGAGGACGGAAGAGGAACACGACGCGCATTTGCGGGTAGTGTTGCAGATTTTAAGGGAAAAGCAATTATACGCCAAATTTAGTAAGTGTGAGTTTTGGTTGAAGGAAGTTACTTTTCTGGGGCATGTGGTATCAGCAGAAGGGATAAGAGTGGATCCTCGGAAGATTGAGGCAGTATTGGATTGGAAACCACCCAAGTCGGTGGCGGAGATTCGCAGTTTCTTGGAGTTAGCAGGCTACTATAGGAGATTTGTGGAAGGGTTTTCTTCGATAGCGGTACCTTTGAAAAAATTGTTGAGGAAGGAGGTACCTTTTGTATGGACGGATAAGCAACAGGAGAGTTTTGAGAAGTGAAGAGGGTTTTGACCGAGGCTCGGTCTTGATTGACTGTGTAAGGCGGGAAAGATTTTGTGGTGTATTGTGACACTTCCCATACGGGGTTAGGTTGTGTATTGATGCAGGAGGGGAAGGTTGTTGCTTATGCGTCTCGGCAGTTGAGACCACATGAAGTTAACTATCCGACGCATGATCTGGAGTTGGCTGCAGCGGTTTTCGCTTTGAAGGTGTGGAGGCATTATTTGTACGGGGAGAAGTCGGTGATCTGCGCACGGACCATAAGAGCTTGAAGTATCTCTGCGACTCGAAGGAGCCGAATTTGAGGCAACGAAGGTGGGTGGAATTATTAAAGGATTACGATTGCTCGATTGAGTATCACCCGGGAAAGGCAAACGTGGTGGCGGATGCGCTAAGTCGGAAAATGGTGTCGGATTTGAGGGCGATGTTCGCTCATCTTAGTTTGTATGAGGACGGAAGCCTGTTAGTGGAATTGCAGGTGAAGCCATCATGGGTAGATCGAGTTAAGGAGAAGCAATTTGGTAGATGAAGTCTTAAGTGCTCGATGCTTGCAAGTGCAGAATGGTGGATTGGAGGGGTATAGTCTGAGCAGCGATGGAGTATTATGTTTTCAGGGGAAGGTGTGTATGCCTAAGGATGTGGAGTTGAGGCAGAAGATTTCGCAAGAGGCACATAGCAGTCCATATGCTATGCATCCGGGAGGTAGTAAGATGTATCGGGATTTGCGGGAGCAGTTTTGGTGGCCGGGTCTTAAGCGTGAGGTAACGGAATTTGTGGGTAAGTGTCTGACATGTCAGCAAGTCAAGGCTAAACATCAATTACCGTTAGGTTTGTTACAGCCGATTAAGATTCCACAGTGGAAGTGAGAAAGGATCACAATGGATTTTGTGAGTGGGTTACCCCTCACACCCACTAAAAAGGATTCGGTTTGGGTGATTGTGGACCGTCTGACGAAGTCTACTCATTTCATACCTGTACATATGGATTTCTCCCTTCAGAAGCTAGCGAGACTATATATAGCAGAGATTGTAAGGTTGCATAGGGTGCCAGTGTCGATTATTTCGGACAGAGACCCTAGATTTACATCCAGGTTCTGGAAGGCTTTGCATCAGGCATTGGGTACAAGGTTGGATTTCAGTACGGCATTCCATCCCCAGTCAGATGGACAGTCGGAGAGGGTGATTCAAGTCTTGGAAGATATGCTAAGGGGTTGTGTCTTGGATTTCAGAGGCAGTTGGGAAGAATTGTTATCGTTGGCGGAGTTCGCCTACAACAATAGTTATCAGGCGAGTATTAAGATGGCACCATACGAAGCGTTATATGGTCGGAAGTGTCGTACCCCTACATGCTGGACGGAGTTGGGGAAGTGGCAGTTATTGGGTCCGGAGTTGGTTGCTGAGACAGAAGATAAGGTGGAGGTGATTAGAGCTCGGTTGAAAGAAGCTTCAGACAGGCAGAAGTCTTATGCCGACCTTAAACGGAAGGATATAGAGTTTGTAGAGGGTGTCAGGGTCTTCTTGAAAGTGTCGCCATGGAAGAAGGTTCTGAGGTTCGGTAGGAAAGGCAAGTTGAGCCCCAGGTTTATTGGGCCTTATCGGGTATTGAAGTGAGTAGGACCAGTGGCTTACCAGCTCGAGTTGCCACCAGAGTTGAGTCAAATTCACAATGTATTTCATGTTTCCATGCTTAGACGCTATCGCTCGGATCTGTCCCATGTGGTGCCAGTGGAAGAGATTAAGGTGAGTCCAGACTTGTCTTTTCAGGAGGAACCAGTAGAGATCCTGGATCGGGATGTTAAGGTTTTCCGTAGGAAATCGGTCCCTTTGGTAAAGGTATTATGGCGGAACCATGGATCGGAGGAAGCTACATGGGAGCCGGAGGATATCATGCGACAGCAATATCCTCAACTCTTCTGACCAGGTAAATTTCGAGGTCGAAATTTATTTTAAGGGGGGTAGAACTATAATATCCTGATTTGGTGGGTCTGTGCATTTGGTAGGTTGGGTGGCTAAGTTGGTAGGTTGAGGCTTTGAGGTATGTATTGGGCTCGGTGCTTGGACTTAAATCACAGGTTAAGTTGCTTAAAAATAATGCTAGTTTATAATTTAAGTTAAGTTGAGTTAAGTAATTATGTTAGTAGTAATTTGGGTTCATGGCCCAAAGGTTGGAGGTGCTATGGGTGAGCATAGAGGTGGCGTCACTTAGGAGGGAGATTGGGCCATGTGTGGCCGCTTGGGGCCCAAGTTTAAGGGGTCCAAAATTCGGCACTCCTAGGGGGGAGGGAAGGACGGCACATGAGCTACATTTTAGGAGCTTTAATTCTTTTATTTTAGAGATTAAATGCTGATAATAAGGAAGGAAAAGAGTTGGTTTTAAGGTGGTCTCATCTAAAGAAAGGATAATGGATGTGATAATAGATGGATAAAAGTTATCAGGAGAAGGGAGAGTTGGCCGAAACTCCAACTCTGAAGGTGTGTAGCCAGTGGTCCATCTTTTCTTTCATTTGTTTTCTTCTTTTCTTTCTTTTCTCATACTTTTCTCTCTTATAGCCGAAATTCCCTAGCCTTATTTCCCTCTCCAAAATTCTTCTAAAAGCCGAATCCCCTCTGTTCATACTCCTTTTCCCATAGCCGAATCTACAAGGGTGGTTTCGTTTTCCCGAAGGTGCACCATAGCTGAATAGTCTTCAAGGGAGATTGGTGAGTTTTTGGGATTTCTCTTCTCTGCGATTTCTCTATTTTTCATCAAGTTTATAATCCGAATCATTTGTTCTAAGGCCTTATCGGTTTCACTCTCTACTCTTGAAAGCCGAATCCTGTTGTGCTGTGGCCTGTAGTGCCGATTTGTGGGAAAGCCGAATGTAGGTTGGTGGTGACGTTTTCTTAACGACTTTCGGGATTCGACAGTTTTGGTAAGGGTTTCGTCTAAACACTATGATTATATATTAGATCTCATCAGTTTGATTGGTTTAGTGACCAAGGGGTTATTTTGAACTCGAAGAACAGTCAAGCAGTGGAGGTTGGATCTGTAAATCCAACGCTAAAGTACAAGAAACGAATAAGTATCGGAGTTGGATTGTAGGCCTATAGTGGTAGTCTCGAGAGACGGTAGCGTAGAAGCGATAAAAAGCGTTAGTACGAGAATCAGGTGTGTAACTCTTACACACTTTCTTTACTTATTATGTTAAATGTTATGTGTTGTTAAGAGCCGGAATGACAGCAATGGTTACCAAATTACCCTTGTGGGTAAAAGGCGAGGATGCCGGGTAAGTTGTTATGTTTCTCGCGTTGATTGTGATCTATAAGAGCATGATATTCTGTATACATAATTATGTATGTTAAGCATGATCATACTGATATTGTTAGCATAACTCTGTGTTATGGGTGATGAGAGGAGGGGGAAGTATGATCTATCAGACTGTCACCAGTGATTTGGCATCACAACAGTGGGTTGGCCCCACATATTATAAAAATTATGACTAAGTCTCAGTGGTTTGGCACCACCAGTGGTTTGGTACCACATATGTTATTTTTGTAACTTTGGTTACCAGTGGTTTGGTACCACATATGTTATTTTTGTAACTTCGATTACCAGTGGTTTGGTACCACAAGGGGTAGATTTGGGAGACGTGGATGGATACTTAGGTTGACGGGTTGCATGACATGCATATGTGTAAATGAATTTGTGTAAGAGCATAACTTCTCTTGGGATGGGGATTTATACACTGAGTCTAGGTGACTCACCCCTTCCTTTACATTTTGCAGATCAGACTTAGATCGTGGATATGGAGCCGGAGTGGACTCGAGGTGGCCATGCTCAGCATTTGTTTTATATCAAAGTTTTCTGTTTGGACTTAGCTGTTTTATTTAAATTTTGGGTTTTCCTCGTTGTAATAAGGCCGCCTAACTTTTATTTCTGTGATGTTTTATTTGGTTGTTTTTTTTTTATAACTTTCGATAAGCATACTTGGTAAATGTGAATTGGTTGTTTTTTAAAACCTCGATAAGAATGTGTTTTCTAAAATATTCACTGATTAAGTAGTAAGTATGGAGTAACAATTGAGCAACTAAGTCTTTCTAAAGCAAGATTTAACACGTTTTGAACACCACAAGATTCAAATTCGTTTTCTCTAAAATTATTCAACAGTTTTCTCCCTAACCAAAATTGACAAGTCGATTTTCAAACATTTTCTTTCCCGTAGCACGCCAGACTCGGTTGTAGTGGTTAGACCGGGTTTGGGGTGTTACAAATGACACAGGACCACATTGCACCACACCACAAAAGCGGAAGGGCTTGCTGTGCAAATAACCCATTTCACCGTAGAAACACGCGGATCCTAAGGCTTCAAGTCGGGTAAACCCGATCCAGCTCAAAACGACGCCGTTTTGAGGCCATTGAGAGCAGCCTAAACGACGCCGTATGAGAGCGCTTATAAAAGGCTGAAAATAAAAGAAAAATCATTTTAATCCGCTTTAAAAAAAATGAAAAGATTCTCTAAAGGCTCTCTGATCTCTGGCCTGAGATCGGCCTAGCTCCGATCATCGAGCCACCGGGCTCCTCCTTTTCCGCCACCACATACGGCAGTCAGAGAGACCTAGGAAGGCTATTTTAGCCTTTTGAAGTCCTCTAAGCCCGAATCCTGGCTCTAAACCACCAAAAGACCCACTGAAATCCCAATAACGGACAAAGACGGTTCGAATTCAGGCTTCGATCGTCACAAAAGGTAAAAGAAATTGTATTTTTATTATTCTCTTATATACGTAGTATATTCGAAGCAAAAATAGACTGAAGAATCTGAAAAATACCTCTGCTTTGATATATTTGTATTTGAAATCGTAACCCTTTACAACGTTTTTCTGGCTTTCTTTTATAGCCGAAAACAAAAATAAAAATACCAAAACTACAATGCTTTTTTTTATTTTGTATTTGCTGTCGTTTCTCTGCTATTAGTGGCCTTGTTTGTAGGTACGGAAGGCGCGAACGTGGCGTACGGAGGCGCGTAGGGCGTACGGAGGCTGTGCGCTGGAGGCTGCTGAAGCGGCACAAGTGATAAGGCGTTGCTTAGCAAAACAATGATCCTTGAGTTTTTACGGATCTAGGATTGTAGCAAGCACTTCCCTGCAATTAAACAAAAACAAAGAGGTTGGTTTTAGACTTAAAAACACACGAAATTGAACAGATTTGAAGAAGAAAAAAATGTTGCTGGAATTTCTAGACAGATTTGAAGAAGGTAGAAGATGAATGCTTCAAAACTCATCCATGGCAGCCTTGAACAATTCAAAAAAAAATAAAAATAAATAAATGGCAGAAATAACGCTGGAAACTGGCTGGGAATTTGAACAACGAAGAACTCGAAAGAACTCACACAATCTGTTATGCAAACCCGAATCGAATCTGTTCTACGTCAACGGACTTGGACCCACTAGATAGCGATCTAGGAACCCGAAGTATCACAAGATTGACACAACAATTCAGAATTGAAATGTCAAGAAAGAAGTTAAAAAAAAAGAACCGAATTTGAGAGAAAACTCACAAAGTAATTTTTATTTCAAATAGTCTACCCTTTTAACAATGTTTGAAGTACAAATATATAGAAGAATGAAGAGGTGGCCGAATTACATTGTGTGGTTAACATTAAAGGAATTTAAAAATTAAATTTGAATTGAAATAACTCCTTTTGGGCGGAATTAATTTGCAGCCAAGTAAAAAAGAGGGAGTTGCATGTTTATCACTTTAAACATGTGTTAATTTCATTTGAAATTCAAACATACAACTTCCCTTGTCCTTATCTCTTTAATTGCCGCACAAATGCACAAGAACGGGTTGGTTTTTGGTCACACATGTGCACCACATGTGTACAAGGCTGGCACATGCACATCCACATGCTTGGACGCCACCTAGGCTGCCACATGTGCACTGGTATACTTCCCGACACGTAGGATACTATTCAGCTACTCGGACTTGTCGGTGAAGTTGAGCTAGTGGAGTAGGAGGTGAGGTGGTGGAGCTAAACTGAGCTAAATTCAGCTAGTTAGAAGTGAAATGAGTGACATGAGTGGTGTAGAGCGCTCTGGTGAGTTGAGTGGGGAACAAGCCTCTGAGTGACTTGAGTGAAGGTGAGCTGCATATACTCTCGTAAGCTGGAGTCCTTTCGTGTACATGTTACAAAACAATATAACACTTATCAAAGATATGTAAACTTAATATAACATAGTCTAATAAGTTGTAAACAAGTGCACACTTATTCGTTAACACACAAACAACTTGAAGACAATACAAATACTATCAACCCAATCCAAAAACATACTTAGCATAATATATATACATACTAAACAGACCAATATAAGTAGTATGGCATAAGTATGTCACATATCAGCATGCAACACACTATAAAACTTATCTTCTAAGGCACATTCACTTTCGAAAGAGTCATAAACTTTAGCACAAGTGAAAGAAAGAACTTCCCTGAATTTCTTTGCCTTAGATCGTGTGATAGGTTCTAATGGCAAGACCTCTGGATCAGCCTCCGTGGTTGGCTTGGATGTGCCCATATCAGCCCCCTTCCTGAAAAGGATTTGTCTTCAAATCTGCAGAATTGTCATAAGGGGTTAAGTCTAAAACATTAAATGTGGCACTTACATTATATTCACCCGGTAAGTCCAATTTGTAGGCGTTGTCATTCAATTTCTCCAACACCTGAAAAGGACCATCTCCTCATGATAATGACTTAGACCGTCTTTGGGCTGGAAAATGTTCCTTTCGGAAATGAACCCAAACCCAATCACCAACATCGAAGGTGACTCACTTTCTTCCTTTGTTTGCTTGCTTTTCGTACTGCTGAGTCCTCCGTTCTAGGTTCTCATTAACTTGTTGATGCAACTTCTTCACATATTCTGCTTTCGCTTTACCGTCCCTGTTCATCACCTGTTCTTGTGGCAAAGGTAACATATCTAGAGGAGTAATAGGATTAAATCCATAAACAACCTCAAATGGTGACATCTTAGTAGCAGAATGTACAGCGTGATTATAAGCAAATTCAACATGTGGCAAACAATCTTCCCAAGTTTTTATGTTCTTTTTAATTATGGAACAGTAAAGTAGATAAAACCTCGTTAACAACCTCGGTTTGTCCATCACTGGGATGACAAGTAGTAGAAAACATAAGTTTCAGTACCTAATTTGCTCCAAAGAGTCCTCAGTGACTCAAAAACTTTACATCCCTGTCAGAAACAATTAACCTAGGAATACCATGTAAACGAACAACATCCCTAAAGAACAAGTTAGCCACATTTACAGCATCATCAGTTTTATGGAAAGCAATAAAATGTGCCATCTTTGAGAACCTATCAACCACAACAAATATACTATCTCTACCGGTCCTAGTTCTAGGCAATCCCAAAACAAAATCCATCAAAATATCAGTCCAAGGGGAATCAGGAATAGGTAAAGGCAAGTACATACCATGTGGTGAAACCTTCGATTTTGCTTTCTTACATGTCACACAATGTTCACAGTACCGTTCAACGTCCCTACGCATTTTAGGCCAAAATAGATGCTCCTTTAATGTCTGTAACATTTTGGTGACTCCAAAATGACCCATCAGTCCATCTTCATGTGCTTCATGGATCAGAATACCATGCATGGATCCTTGTGGAATGCATATCCTGTTCTCTTTGAAAACATAGCCATCATGCCTATAAAATTTTCCTTCTGCACCTTTTGCGCAAGCATTAAACTTATCTCTAAAATCAGGATCATTAGTGTATAGCTCACGAATATATGCAAATCCAATCAAATGAGAATCAAGGTAATTTAAAAGTGCATACCTGCGTGATAAAGCATCAGCAACGACATTGTCTTTACCTTTCTTGTAACGAATGACATAAGGGAAAGACTCAAGAAATTCAACCCATTTAGCATGTCGTTTGTTTAATTTATGCTCACCTGTGATATATCGTAAAGCCTCATGATCAGTGTGAATCACGAACTCCTTAGGCAACAAATAATGCTGCCAAGTTTCCAATGCCCGAATCAATGCATACATCTTCTTATCATAGATAGGATAGTTCAACATCGCTCCACTAAGCTTCTCACTGAAATATGCAACGGGCCTCTTTTCCTGTGACAAAACAGCACCTATACCAACTCCAGAAGCATCACATTCAACTTCAAACATTTTATCAAAGTTAGGTAATGCTAAAACAGGTGCTTTTTTCAAACACTCCTTTATTTTCAGAAAGGCGTCCTCTTGTTGTTTACCTCATGAGAAGACTGAATTCTTCTTTATAATCCCGGTTAAGGGGGCAGTAATAGAACTGAAATGGGGAACAAACCGACGGTAGAAACTAGCTAAACCATGAAACGATCTAACTTGACTAACTGATGTCGGTCGTGGCCACTCTTGAATCGCCTTAATCTTCTCAGGATCAACTTCAACTCCCTGAGAACATTCATACAGTCCTAGTTTTGTCTTGAAGGCTGTCTTTCACTCGTCGCCTTCTTTCATGCGAATCTGATGATATCCACTCTTCAAATCAATTTTGGAGAAGGTAGTCGCTTCGCACAACTCATCCAACATGTCATCAAGGCGAGGAATGGGATGTCGATACTTGATTGTAATATGGTTCACTGCTCGACAATAAACACACATCCTCCAAGTTCCATCCTTTTTGGGTACCAACAACACTGGTACAACACACGGACTCAAACTCTCTCGAATGTACCCCTTGTCCAACAACTCAGAAATCTATCTTTGAAGTTCCTTCGTCTCTTCTGGGTTACTGCGGTATGCTGGTCTATTCAGAATCATGGCTCCTGGAATAAAGTCAATCTGATGTTCGATGCCACGAATAGGGGGTAAACCCTTCGGTGTTTCATCAGGAAACACATCCTCGAATTCCTGCAAAAGAGATTAAATAGAAACAAGCAAATCACTAGGAATCTCAACTGATAAACAATTATCTTTAAACAACAAAATAAGCATAGAATGCTGAGAGGAAAGACATTTCCTGATTTCTTTACTGCTAGCGTACACATTCATCTTCTTTTTCCCTCGAGCTTCTTCGATATTCTTTCGCAATCTCACTTGGTCTTCTTGCACTTGGCTCGGTGTCAAAGGTGCTAAGATGATCTTTTTATCTACATGATCTTTTTATTTACATTCGAGGGACATTCTGTGTTTCAAGTGTTGCACTTGGACTGGCAACATGCCCTCGACCAAGGCACTTGAAACACAGAATGTCCCTCAAATGTTCTTGTGTCACCACCTGCTTGTCACATCTATTTTCAGTAATAGGAGTCTTTGGTTTGCTTCACTCTACCTTATCTCGAATCTAAAGTGGTGCTTGTGGTGTAGGCTTCCTGAAATTGTTAGGAGTAGATAAAGGATTTGAAAATGATTTAAATGGAGTATTACCTCAATTTGAAGACTTCTTACGTTGCTGTCGTTCAAATTTTATCGCCATATGCACCATGTCCTCCAACTCGACATAATGCTACAACTCAACAACATTATCAATCTCAGAATTCAAACCTACAAGAAAACGTGCCATAGTAGCCTCTCGATCCTCAACAATGTTGGCTCACATTATGGACACTTCCATTTCCTTGTAGTATTCCTCAACACTCCTACTCCCCTGTTTCAACGTTTGCAACTTCTGGAATAAGTCACGATGGTAATGAGAAGGAACAAATCTCTTACACATGATTTGTTTCATTTCATTCCATGTTCTCACTAGACCTTCACCGGTGCGTCTCCGACTAATTAGCAATTGATCCCACCAGATCAAAGCGTAATTAGTGAATTCCATCGCAGCCAAATGAACCTTCTTCTATTCTGAGTAATTGTAACACTCAAAAACATGTTCGACTTTGCTTTCCCAAGCGAGATAAGCATCAGGATCTGTTCGTCCCTGAAATGATGGAATAGCAACTTTAATGTTAGATAGATTATCATCAAGTTGTATATGTCTTCTCAGATTCTGCCTCGGAGACAGATCAACTTCATTCTCGTCATTTCCTTCATTAGGGACTGATTGGGAACCACCACCGTCAATTCTGTCCATCCTCGATTGTAGGGGTTCGAGTTCTTGTCTTAAAAGACGCTGAAGTTCACGTGTTATGGCCTGCATTTGCAAGTTTGGTTGCCGGCCATCGGGGTTGCTCTCATTAGAACCTGTCATTTTAAATAATAATAATAATAATAATAATAATAAGAAACAAGAAAAAAAACTATTAAAGGTTAGTGAAAATAAAGGAATGGATCTCACAGCACACTCAACACAGTCTCACAGATCGCTCCCAAAGAAAAAAACACTCAACAATTTCACTCAGCGCTCGTGTTTCACTCGGGAGAATACTTTAAAGGCTCCTTTTGTCTCCCCTTCTGATCTCACACACTCAATTGCCTTTTCCACTCAATCTCTTATAATCAGTTCTTTAAAGGAACTAATTTCGATCTTTCACAATCTGTTTACCGTGTCAACATGTAAGAAACAACAAGGATAAAGAATCAAGGGTTAGAATGAAAATAGGGCTGGAAAAAATGAGATATAAAGGCTGAAAACAATGAAATACAAGGCTGGAAAATTAACAAACGAAATGAAGAAAACAAGGATGAAAATAAGAAGGAAAAAAAATCAACAACTTACTGCAACAGAAATGCTTATAACGAACCTATCACCGAACAGACAATAATAAGTTGTTTTGGTTGATTTCCAAGCATTTCATGGCATAATATGAGCATCTTTTATCATTTCAACAAATTAGCACACTTTCTTTTTTCTTTTGTTTCTGTTTTGTTGTTGTGTTTCGAATCTGATTTTTTTTTGTGTTTTTTTTTTTGAATTTTCAAATTTGGTTTTTTTTTAACTTTTTATTTTGTTTTCTTGATTTTGAGTGCAGAATGTGCTAAAAAAATCCAACCTAGGCTCTGATTACCATATGATAAGGCATTGCTTGGAAAAACAACGATCCTTGAGTGTTTACGGATCTAGGATTGTAGCAAGCACTTCCCTACAATTAAACAAAAACAAAGAGGTTGGTTTTAAACTTAAAAACACACGAAATTGAACAGATTTGAAGAAGAAAAAAAATGTTGCTGGAATTTCTAGACAGATTTGAAGAAGGTAGAAGATGAATGCTTCAAAATTCATCCATGGCAGCCTTGAACAATTAAAAAAAATGGCAGAAATAACGCTAGAAACTGGCTGGGAATTTGAAAAATGAAGAACTCGAAAGAACTCGCACAATCTGTTATGCAAACCCAAATCGAATATGTTCTACGTCAACGGACTTGGACCCATTAGATAGCAATCTAGGAACCCGAAGTATCACAAGATTGACACAACAATTCAGAATTGAAATGTCAAGAAAGAAGTTCAAAAAAAAGAACCGAATTTGAGAGAAAACTCACAAAGTAATTTTTATTTCAAATAGTCTACCCTTTTAACAATGTTTGAAGTACAAATATATAGAAGAATGAAGAGGTTGTCGAATTACATTGTGTGGTTAACATTAAAGGAGTTTAAAAATTAAATTTGAATTGAAATAACTCCTTTTGGGCGAAATTAATTTGCAGCCAAGTAAAAAAGAGGGAGTTGGCATGTTTATCACTTTAAACATGTGTTAATTTTGTTTGAAATTCAAACACACAACTTCCCTTGTCCTTATCTCTTCAATTGCCGCACAAATGCACAAGAACGGGTTGGTTTTTGGTCACAGATGTGCACCACATGTGTACAAGGCTGGCACATGCACATCCACATGCTTGGACGCCACCTAGGCTGCCACATGTGCACTGGTGTACTCCCCGACATGTAGGACACTATTCAGCTACTTCTGGACTTGTCAGCTGAAGTTAAGCTAGTGGAGCTGGAGGTAAGCTGACTGGAGCTAAACTGAGCTAAATTCAACTAGTTAGAAGTGAAATGAGCTGACATGAGCTGGTGTAGAGTGCTCTGAGTTGAGTTGAGCTAGGGAACAAGCCTCTGAGCTCACTTGAGCTGAAGGTGAGCTGCATATACTCTCGTAAGCTGGAGTCCTTTTGTGTACATGTTACAAAACAATATAACACTTATCAAAGCTATGTAAACTTAATATAACATAATGTAATAAGTTGTAAACAAGTGCACACTTATTCGTTAACACACAAACAACTTGAAGACAATACAAATACTATCAACCCAATCCAAAAACATACTTAGCATAATATATATACATACTAAACACACCAATATAAGTAGTATGGCATAAGTATGTCACATATCAGCATGCAACACACTATAAAACTTATCTTCTAAGGCATATTCACTTTCGAAAGAGTCATAAATTTTAGCACAAGTGAAAGAAAGAACTTCCCTGAATTTCTTTGCCTTAGATCGTGTGATAGGTCCTAATGGAAAGACCTCTGGATCAGCCTCCGTGATTGGCTTGGATGTGCCCACATCATCAAGGCTTGGGGCTAGGGTGTGCTGCCTGGTTTAGGTTGTTGGGCCATTTTGGGCTTAGGGTTTGGGCTAGTAATTGTGTCTGTAAATGGACTGTTAAAAGACTTTAGTTTTTTTATTATTTGTTTTGATTTTTTTTTATTGGGCCCGGGCAAATTTGGGCTCTTACAGCTGCCCCTCTTTGCTCATTGTCGTGTAACGGGAATGAAGCAAAGACTTTAAAGAGGGCCAAATTAGCCTGGTCTTGTAAGATCTTGGCTTCTTGGCACTTCTTTTCTTTAAGTAGCCCCATTCCATCCCACTGCGTCTTTAGAGGTATAAGAAATAGTGCTTCTATCCACTCTGATGTAATTTTAGGGAGAAGAGATTTGTAACTTCGATCCACTTCGCTGGAACTTCAAGGATATAAGAATTCAGAGAGAAGAGATTTGTAACCTCAATCTTCCCTACTGAAACTTCACGGAAATAAGGGTTGATCCTCAATATAATCTTAGGGAGAAGGGATTTGTAGCCTCAACCTACTCCACTGGAACCTCGAGGCGATAAGAATTCAGAGAGAAGAGATTTGTAACCTCAATCTTCCTTACTGAACTTCACGGAAATAAGGTTTGGTTTGGTAGATTTGGTCCGACCTACTACAACTTCAGAGGTATAGGATCTGTAACTTCAATCTTTTCTACTGCAACTTCAGGGAAATAAGATTTGCTGTCTTCAATCTGCTCCACTGCAAACTCAGGGATGCCAGACTGGTATCTTCGATCCGCTTTCATCGCAAACTCGGAAGACAAGATATGCTATCTTGGTCCGCTTCCATTTGCAAACTCGAGGATGCGGACTAGTATCTTCGATCCGCTTCATCGCAATCTCGGGAAGATAAGATCTGCTATCTTCAATCTACTCCACCGCAAACTCGTGGATGCGGTGGTATCTTCGATCCGCTTCATCGCAATCTCGGGAAGACAAGATCTGTTATCTTCAATCGCTCCACTTTGCAAACTCGGGGATACTAGATCGTATCTTCGATCCGCTTTCACCGCAAACTCGGGAAGACAAGATCTCGCTATCTTCAATCGCTTCCATCGCAAACTCGGGGATGCAGTTGGTATCTTCGATCCGCTTCACCGCAATCTCGGGAAGACAAGATCCGCTATCTTCAATCGCTTCTTTCGAAACTCGGGGATGCGGATGGTATCTTCGATCCGCTTCATCGCAATCTCGGGAAGACAAGATCTGCTATCTTGATGCTGCTTCCTTCGCAAACTCGGGGATGCCGGACTAGTATCTTCGATCCGCTTCATTGCAATCTCAGGAAGACAAGATCTTCTATCTTCAATCTGCTCTACTGCAAACTCAGGGATGCCAGACTGGTATCTTCGATCTGCTTCACTGCAATATCAAGAAGACAAGATCTGCTATCTTCACCGATGTTGCGACACCGTCCTCCGGGGAACCTATCCTGTAAAATCAATTTTATGTGTTTATGCTTATGCAAAATGGTTAAGATGCAATGATCAGAATGAATCTAATGCTCCTAGCTAAATGTATTATGGACGACATTTGCATGAATGCAAAATGTCATGAGAATGATTTTTTTTTTTACAATGATTAGGATGCAATGATCAGAATGAATCGAATGCTCCTAACTAAATGATATTATAGAGGACATTTGCATGAATGCGGAATGTCATGAGAATGATTCCTTTTTAAATGTTTAAGGTGTCATCGCTCATTGTTTATCAGGGTTTTATCACTGACGTATTATGCTGCCTTCTTATTCAGCTGGTATTCTCGACAGAACCTGAGAAAATAATTATATCTTACTCAACAGCTTTGCCCCACTATAACTTCAGGGTTCATCTCATTGTGACTTAGGGGTATAGGATCTGAATCTTTTCCAATCCATCCCACTACGACTCCCAAAATGTAGGATTTGTTTCTTCTTCAATCCATCCCGCTGTAAATCAGGAGTATAGAATCTGTAACTTGTTCCATCAACTGGTCACTCCCCGTGTGACCTAACCAAATGTGTATGCATGATATTTGCATGGATGCAGAATATCATTTTTTTCTCGAGAATGGTTCCCCTTTTACACTCGGGTTGACATTGCTCATTTTTCCGTCAAGGTTGTATCACCGACACAATATCTAATCTTTTGATCAATCACTATTTTTGACAAACAATCCGAAGAAATGGTCTCTATTTAGACTCTTCCTTAAACTTGGTGAGTTTTAAACAATAGTCATGTTTCAGGTTCTTGTATTATTTAGAAGTTTCCAGAGTAATATGCGAAACCCTTTTTATGAAAGTATTATTAGTCCACTAATCGTTATTTCAATGCAAAATGCTTGAAAAAGATCATAACAATGGACAAGAAGGAAATTAATTAGGAGCATAGCTTGAAACAAATAAGTTAA
The DNA here is from genome assembly GCA_025698515.1 of Gossypium sturtianum. Classification (NCBI taxonomy): domain Eukaryota; kingdom Viridiplantae; phylum Streptophyta; class Magnoliopsida; order Malvales; family Malvaceae; genus Gossypium; species Gossypium sturtianum. The sequence continues at coordinate 73,797,459 of CM046953.1, forward strand.
GCAAAGATAGCAATCGCAATTAACAAGGAAATTTATTGTGAACCTATTTTGAAAAGAATAATATAATCACAAATAACAAATTTAAAATGGGTAAAATGGAAACTAGGTTCCCCAGATATCGCAGCCTGAGCTTCTCTGCTCCAACTTCTTGAGGACCATTTTAAGCTCGATATGCGTTTAGGGGATCTGGAGCACTTTGTCGATGCCCAAGACATAACATACTTCTTCATTGTTGATTCAAGTATAGCAAGACTACTGTATGCCCCACTTTCGATCAAAATTTAAGCTGCCCTTTTCGGGTTTTCAACTCAAATCCCCTTTGGTCTCAAAGCGCCCTTTATGGGTTTTCGCCTTGGCCTCTCCTTTTCTTTCTTCTTTTTTGATGAAAATTTTATTTTTTCCTTTTTTGATTTTTTTTATTTTTTATTGTAGGTCTCAAGGCGCCCTTTGCGGGTTTTCACCTTGGCCTCTCCTTTAAATGAAATCTGAACTCACTGGCCTAAACATGTCCTTGCCATCCATCTTGGTCAAAGTTAATGATCTTCCAGAACGATCCTTCTTTATCACATAAAGTTTTCCAAATTTGGCATTTACTATCCTCTGAAGTCCTCTTGTATGAGAAGAATCCTTAATGCCAGGTCCCCATCATGAAATTCCTTTGAGCAGATCCTTTTTTATCATAAGCCCATATCATCCATTTTTTGGTACATTCGACTATGATGAATACTTTCAATCAAGCTTACCAGAGACATTCTGCTTCATCCAATTCTTAATTCGATCAAAGCTTGGAGAAAGGGAATCTTAACTTCCAATAATTGTTTCCCTTTCATAAACCAATGAGAGAGATGTTGGCCCGGTGAAGGTCCTGGCCAACGTTCAATAAGCAAAGAGGGTAAGTGGTAGCTTCTCTATGCCAACCTTTACAAATCTCAGTCATTTTTCAAAAAATTTGAATGATTTTTTTGGCTGCCTTTGCTGCACTGATATAGTGTCTGATATTTGAACAGACTGTAAATCTTTGACATTGTGCAATTATGTTAGACATGTTCCTTTCTAGCATTCTTTGTTGGCACCTGGTATTTGGTTTTTTTTTTGCATTGGGAGTGGGGTTTGATGACTGTCGACATTATAAGATTGGCATAAGAAGCGACTTTCACCCTTTTGGTGAAGTAACCAACGACCACGAATATGAATCGATGTTGGCTAAGAGCTTTTGAGGAGATTGGCTTGATAACATCCATGCCCCACATATAGGGAATTTGTGAAGAAAAAGAGGAGGCGCATAAGTCCTGTATTCATCCATCTGGCATTCACGGCATAATTGATGCAACCTCCCTTTTCTGGTGGACCAGCAGTACCTAAACCTCATGATTAGCCTGACTATTATAGAACCATTAGCATGTGTTCATTAAACACCCTTATGGACCTCTTTTAAGATTTTCCCAAGCGTGTCTTAATATGATCATGCGAAAACATCTTTGAATTTTTGGAAATAACTCAATGATGCCTTGCCTTATTCCTGCGGTGAGCTAGGCTTCCATCTCCTTGGTTAGCTCGTAGTGTCTGCTGACACTTCGTAAGGTAGGATCTACCATTCTTAAAAAATTAGGAAATAAGTTGCAATCTCTGTCATCTTCAAAGTCCTTAGATCCCTCTGACACATATCTCACTAAAAAGGGAGTCAGTAACAGCGTCGTTCATGTCATTGATATCTTGGTACCTAGGTACAAAGGCAAATTCCAAAGAACAAATGATTCTAAGGATGATTATTTATATGATATGATCATGATTGAAGAATGAAAGAATATTTGAAAGAAGGTCTAAAGAACAAAAGAATCTATAGAATAAAAGAATATCTACTTAAAAGAATTGCATTTTACTAAAATAAAGATTTTGAACACAAGCCTATTTCACAAAATGACTCTTATTACTTCTAGGCTGAAAGCAATAAGTGTGTTTTGAATATTACTCTAGATTAGCTCTAAAAATAAAAGAATCTCTTCCACAGTCCCATTGTTCAAAACACCCCAAGTACGTAAAGGTAGAAGCTTGGAGAAGTCTATTCCCCGGTTCCCTCTTCGAATATGTCGTTAATGTCTAGATCTTCCAACGTTCCCACCAGGTCTTTGATCTCTTCAATTTATTATCCATCAGGCCTTGCACTAAGGCCTTGAGCTCGATGCATTCTTGCATCTCATGCCCCTATCTATCATGGAACTCACAATGTTTACCCCTTTAACTGAAAGGCTGGGTAACGAATTTTCTGCACCAGAAGGATCATCGAATTTTACGATACCCAATCTGATGAGTTTTTCAATTATATTTTTAAAAGCGGTGCAGTTCTCGATCGAATGCCCTGTGATTCCTCCATGGTATTCGCATTGGGCATTGATGACGTACCATTTGGGGTATGGGGGCCGTATTGGTTCTATATAAAAAGGGGATACAACATGTGCGTCAAACAAAATTTGGTACAACTCCCTATACGTGATTGGGATGGGTGCAAACTGGGGTTTTTCTAAGTTCGATCTTGGACTGGGTTCTTGCTTTGGGGAGACCTGATGGCTGGTAATTACCGTCCTTGGCTGGCCTACTGTGATCAGCTCCGAGTGACCCTTTTTATACCTACTCGTACTATTCACTTCCTTTTCCTTCTTTTTAGGGGCATTTAAAGTCCTCTCTCCCCTTTCCTTTGTTTCTACCAGAACAAACGGTTTGGCTCGATCTTCCTCCGGGTTAAAACCTGAGCCCATCGGGAAGTTCAACAGGGCCAATGTATCAGTCTGACATTGGGGTCCGATAATGATGGGTATCCCATGCGAATGCGTGCGTGGTTGGGTCGGGACACTTATTGGGGAAAAACCTGGGGAATAAATAATGTCTTCATTAGCATCCATACTATTGACCACTGGGCCACTCCTTTTTCAAGTCCTCCGGCTAGTAACTGGGTTAACTGGCCCATCATATTCCTTTAGAATTCTAGCACTTGTTCCCACATCTCTTGTTGAATTTTGGTCAATTGCTCCTGCATCTGTATTTGCATTTTCTCTATTCTTTCCAACCTTTGGTCCATGGCTTTTGTTCTTACGCGAGTACCGTAACGATGCTCAGTTTAGTAGACTTTTGTTGATTTCCAGGTTACTGAAATAATTTTTAATTAATTAGAGTCTTTCTACAAATTTTAATGCATATGATGTGATGTAATGAAAATGCATGAAATACAATGCAAATGCATGGAATGAATGAAAAAAGAAAGAGATGTGTTGATTCTGGATTCAATTCCATTAGAAGAACTTTTCTAGAAAATAAATTCCTTTACATAAAACGCATTACATATGCGGTTCTGTCCTCATAGTACAAGTGAAGACACCAATCATTGTCTTTTTATCTGTATGTTATGGTCGTGTCCCGTGAACTTTCTCAATAGATGCCTCTTCTAGCTCCTTGTTGCTTGATCCAAGCCGTGACTCTTCACTCACTTATCCTCCGCGATTCTCATAAGCTTCTTTAAGAAAATTGAGACGTGGTGATTCTTGAATAATCCTTATTGGCTTGAATCCCCGGGCAACGAGGCAAAGTCATATACTATCAATCTTTTCTCGTTGTGTTTACTTGGACTATATTTGGACGAACGTATTATAACCCACTTTATCAAGAAATCCATTTTCCTATGACAAACTCTTCTATTTAGCAATCGAATATGAATCAACACCTCCTTTCTATGATGATGAAATGTAATGTAGTCATAAACAAAAGAAAACAAGTTAGTATCATATACAGATGGTAAAAATTGAATCAAACAGAAAATAGTCAAACACCTATTCAGGTGACTGCTAGGGTTCAACATAGTCCTACCTAAAGTGGGCTCCTAGGGTTCACTATATATGGTTTGGTTCTAAAGAGAGGGTACCTGAGCCAGCAGATTCCTCAATCCTCACCCATTATAGGCTCATACGAACCGAGTTCGATTCAGGGGGACACATTTCCCTATGGCTGCACGGAGATGAAAATCTCACGAAGACATAGGTACGGATGTATCCTGAAAGCGATCCACTATCCTGGACGGAGGTGAAAACCTCATGAAGGAGTAGCTTCTCACTCCCACTTAAGAGGGTGTGACCCAGTAGTCATGCAATATGATGCAAAAGTATTCTACAAGGCTCAAACCACAGCAATCAAATGAGATGACACAAGCACATGCTGTAACATCCTGAAATTCGGGATTTTATGTTTTGCATTACACCATGCGTTAGGGTAGTTAAGAATGTCAGTTGTGTATGTTTAGGGACCCTAAGAAGGATTGGGGTTGAGTTGAGCTTTAGTAGAATTTTTGTATTTAAGCACCTTAAGGAGGGAGAAGGTAGGTGGCGTCAATGCTTAAGGAAATAAGAGTGTATTTTGCTAACACAAGTGGAGCAAATGGTGGAGTGGTGTGGCGTCAAGTGGAGAGCATGGAGGGAAGGGGTTCGAATCCCATCTATTGCAACTTTTGGGATTTAATTTTTTGTGCTAACCATGTGATAGATGGTAAGTGTCGGCCAAGCTTTAAAGAAGGAAAGGAAGACTTTTTATTGATGAAAAGAACACAAGGGAGAACATCAAGGGAAAAATAAGGAAAGAAGTAAAGGAATTGTGGAAAAAGGGGGATATGTTGGCCGAATTTTTGGAAGGTGCTTGGGATAGAATTTTTTTTGGTCAACCTTGATCCTTTGGTAAAGGGATACACGGTTTTGGTAGGGGGATGTGGGAGCCGAATTTCCTATAGCTTTTTGCAAGTTTGTGCATGAGAGGTTTTGATTCTTTTTAACATTTTGGTACTTTCTTTTCCAACTTCTTTTCCCCTTGTTTTGACCGAAACACTCTAGCCCATTTGTTCATCTTTCTCCCTTATTTTGCCATAACCCTCAATCCATTCTTGTTCATTTTTCCTTTATTAGTCAAAACTATCTAGCACTTTTTCTCCATCTTTTCTTTTCTTTTTCACCATTTCTTTAACTCTTCTCTCTTCTTCTTTAATCAATATTTTTGATGGCCGAATCTTGCTTGATCTTTTCTCTCTAAATAGCCGAAACTTTAATCACATTATTTCTTCTTCTTTCTTGCATTTTGGGCATTTTTCTTGACTGAATCGGTAAGTGATCTCTTTCTTTTCTTTTAAATTTCTTTTCTTCATGGCCAAATATGTACCCTTATCATTGGATGGTTCTCTAACCGAAACATCACCCTCTCCTACTCTCTCATATCGTGATCAACTCTTTTTCGTAGTGTTCTAGTGGGAAAGCCAAATCTTATATCCCTTGTCTCATCCGTAGCTATAAGCCCAACCGGTGGGAATCGGATTCATCATCGTTAAGGTAAGGAGTTTCTTCTTGGTTCATTCAATATCTCTCTACTCAATTATTTTGCTAATCAAATCGAAAGTGTGACTATTCGATTATTTTAAGGACTAAACCACTCGTTTTTCTCTACTCGTTGATCCTTCGTAGTGGTGGTGTCGAAACCTCTCCTTAGATAACTACTCTCTCTCATAGTAGTATTATTCTGACCAAGACTCTTTTTCAATGGAGGCGAGTGGTAGCATTATTAAAAGAAAACCGATAGGAGGGCAAATAGGGAGTGGACTTGCAATCTCTACTCCCAAGTTCAAACATAGGGCGGTATCGGCAGTTCGGGATTTCCCAGGTTGTGGACCATCATCCAGGTGAGAATAGGCAAATCGTGGTCGATTCACGATACTAAGGGTAAGCATTTTCTTAGATAAATCGATTTAGATTTGGATTAAGAAACTCTTTTGTTAGTTAATCGAGTGTTATGGTGACATAGGTGCCGACGATCAAGAAGGTTTAGTTCTTACCGTAATCAGGTGTGTAATCCCACACCGAAATTCCATAGATTCGTGATTCACTATTATGTTGGAAGAATAGATTGTTGTTATTTACAAGTCGAATAACCGTAATATAGCATGAATCGAGTAATTGGCTTAAACAACGTTATATCTAAAATATGTCAAAATCAATATTAATTTGTTAAATTACGAAAATGCCCCTATGGGCCGATTTACCAAAATGCCCCTATGGGCCGATTTACCAAAATGCCCCTATGAGCCGATTTACCAAAATGACCTAACGGACCGATTTGCTAGAATGCCTTAGTGGGCTGAATTACCAAAGTACTATAATGGGCCGATTCACTGTAATAATTCACTAGATTAATGGTTGTTATATATTTGTAGATATTTTATTATATTATGTATGTGGCATTCTTACATATTGCATGGGTTGGGAAAAATTGTATGGAGAGCAGTGTAGCCTGGTGGCATTGCCACAATTTGTTTATTATTGTGCTTAGATATGATTTCTGTGGCTTGACCATAAAAATATTATATAAATAGCAGCTCGACTGCAAATTGGTGTGAGTGGCGGGGTGGGTTGACTTGATCCCCACAGGTGTGATTGGCTGGTCAGGGGTGTGATGGATGGATGGGTTGGGTTGCATACATTTACTTCATTTTAATTTTTACTATGTAAATGGGCTTAGGCCCAAGAGTATGCTATGCGGGTTTAGGCCCAGTGAATGACGGTAAGGGGATTATGCACTGAGTTCTAGTAACTCACCCCTTTTTCTTAATCCTTATAGGTAATGCTCAGTGACGAGGACTTGGGGCCATGGATGACTCGGTGGAGGCCATACTTTTGGAATAATAATTTCAAACTTTAGTAAATTACTTTTCCGCTTTATTTCGTTACTTTTACTATGTTAGGTTTAAATTTGTAATAAGGCCTCTAGGATTTTTATTTTTGTTTTATGTTTGATGTTCTTATTACCTTCCATGATTTATTTTAAAGGGGGATTTTCTAAAATCATAAATAACGGTTTTCCAAAAATTTATTTAATGGTTTTCATAATAAATATGCGCAAATAATTTAACTCGGATTCTCTTTCAAATTATCAACGTCATTTTCAAAAGTCACGGTTTTTAAAGTTCATTAGTTCGAATCTCGATTCATCAAAACAACCTCTTGAAATCTGTAGTATTTTTAAACCAAAACTGTTTTCTTAACTATAACAAATTAACGTCAATATTTAGTACAATCACAAGTTCTTTATACGTTTTCTTTATGTGACATACCGGATCCGGTCGTAACGCATGGGCCGGGTTTGGGGTGTTACACATGCAATAAAGGGATCGTAATTTTTTCAAATCAAATTTTCAATTTTTGACAAAAAGACAACAAATATTCAATTTACGGCTTGACTCTCAAACAAGTCCCCAGCGGAGTCGTCAAGCTGTCGAAACCATTTTTCTTCTCTATTTAAAAAAAGGGATCGACTTTAAAATGACAAATGGAGTCGCCACCAACCTTTTTTTGCTTAGGTGTGATTGGATCACCTTGTAGAAAATAATTTTAATAAAACTTTGATTTATTAAAACATATTTTGGTCTACAAAAACTCGAGAAAACGGGTTCGGGAGTCGATTCACGCATTTGAGGAAGGGTTAGCACCCTCGTAGCGCCCAAAATTGGTACCTAATTGATTATTTAATGTCTTAATGCCGAAAATTTGAAAAGATTCTAGATTACGATCCGTTTGCTTAAAATACATTTGAACGGAATCACATTGGATGCCAAAACCCTCTTATTTCAAAGAAATAAAATATCATACTCAGTGAGTTAGGGTACAACAAACTTATATTCTCGAAACTGAACTTATCTTTTGATTTTTAAAACCCCTGTAATAAAGTTTGAAAAGGGTATTTGGTTTTTTGGGCTTTATGAAAAATTGGAACCCAGTAAGTTAGGGCACAATTTCTCAAAATTCCCGAATACGGAATATTGCCTTTGTTTTTTTTAGAAATTCTTACCTCGAGATGATAAGGCGTCACATCCAGTGAGTTAGCACGCAACATCTCGAATAAGTTTTTTATTTAATTTTTTTTATATATTTTAATTTAAAAATAAAAAGGGTATTCGGTTGCTAGGATTTAACGAGTAAAATCAGAACCCAGTGAGTTAGGGCACGATTTTCTCGAAACTTCCAAACACGAGCATTGCCTTATTTTAAAAACCTTTGAATATAACAATTTTAAAACTTAAACGATATTAAACTTGATTTTTAAACAAATAGAACGCAATGGAATAATAGTATACAAAGCAAGGTAGCGATACATACACGAAGTCTTACACTAATGAATCATAAATAATTAATAGTTACAAATTAAGAATTATAATCCATACAATAGCAATAATCACATAACACAATTTCAACATTAACTATTGAAGAAAATAGAGCAAAATAAAATACAAAAACAAATGTAAAACGAAAAGTAATTAAAACCAATATTATGCAAAATTATTTAAAGATAAAATATGTGTGAAATGATTGAAAATAATTAATTTGAAAACAACCTAATCAAACATACAAAGATTTAAGTTTATTAATGTATGCAAAAGAGGTTTGAAATGAATAATATATAAAAAGTGTGAAACAATTTAATAAAAATAATATACAAAATCTTAAAATAAGTAATCATAAAACAATTTTTAAAATGATAAATAAAAAATATGAAATAATTTAAACTATATAACATATATAAGAATATTTAAAATAGACAATATGGAAACTTAATATAAATGATATATATTTTGAAATAATAAAAGGTTTAAAAATAAATAATGATAATAATAATAATAATAATAATAATAATAATAATAATAAAAATAATGAAACAGAAAAGTAAAAATAAATAAATAAATAAATAAATTAAAACAGGTTAAGGACGAAATTAAAATTAAAACAAAATTAAAAATCTAAAAGCTAAACATTAAATCAACAGGAGGACCCAGATGGAATACGTGCGCGAAGAATAGGGATTGAAAGAGCAATTAACCCAAACCCTTAAAACGCATCGTTTCAGCGCAGACCAAAATGAATCAGAAACAAATGACCTGGGGGGAAAAAAACGACGCAAGACAACATTGCACCATGCCACAAAAGCGGAAGGGTTTGCTGCGCAAATAACCCCTTTCACCGCAGAAACACGCGGATCCTAAGGGTTCAAGTCGGCTAAACCCGATCCAGCTAAAAACGACGCCGTTTTGAGGCAATTGAGAGCAGCCTAAACGACGTCATATGAGAGCGCTTATAAAAGGCTGAAAATAAAAGAAAAATCATTTTAATCCACTTCAAAAAAAATGAAAAGATTCTCTTAAGGCTCTCCGAGCTCCGGCCTGAGATCAGCCTAGCTCCGGTCATTGAGCCATCGGCCTCCTCCATTTCTGCCACCGCATACGGCGGTCGGAGAGACCTAGGAAGGCTATTTTAGCCTTTTGAAGTTCTCTAAACCCGAATCCTAGCTCTAAACCACCAAAAGACCCACTGAAATCCCAATAACAGACAAAGACGCTTCGGATTCAGGCTCTGATCGTCACAAAAGGTAAAAGAAATTGTATTTTTATTATTCTCTTATATACGCAGTATATTCGAAGCAAAAATAGACTGAAGAATCTGAAAAATACCTCTGCTTTGATATATTTGTATTTGAAATCGTAACCCTTTACAACGTTTTTCTGGCTTTCTTTTATAGCCGAAAAGAAAAATAAAAATACCAAAAGTACAATGCTTTTTTTTTATTTTGTATTTGCTGTTTTTTCTCTGCTATTAGTGGCCTTGTTTGTAGGTACAGAAGGTGCAGACGTGGCGTATGGAGGCGCGTGGGGCGCATTGACGGAGGTCAGGCGCTTGTTGGAGAATTGAGGAAGCAAGCGCAAGGCTAGGGGCTAGGGTTTGCTGCCTCGTTTAGGTTGTTGGGCCATTTTGGGCCTAGGATTTGGTCTAGTAATTGGGTCTATAAATGGACTGTTAAAAGACTTTGGTTTTTTTTATTATTTGTTTTGATTTTATTTTTATTGGGCCCGAGAAAATTTGGGCTCTTACACGTGGAAATGGGTATTTGTTTTTTATCGTGACTTTATTAAGCTGTCGATAATCAATACATAGCCGCATTGACCTGTCCATTTTCTTAACAAACAGTACAGGTGCACTCCAGGGAGAAAAACTAGGCCGAATAAATTCTCTATATGTCAATTCCTGCAACTGTGCTTTAAACTCTTTCAATTCTGTAGGTGTCATTCTATACAGAGTTATCGATATTGGAGAAGTACCCGGTACTAACTCAATAACAAATTCAACCTCTCTGACTGGCAATAATTCTGGTAACTCTTCTGCAAAACACATTCGAGAACTCACAAATAGTCGGAACTAATTCTAATTTAAATTCTGAAGCCCTAGATTCAACTATATAAGCTAGATACACCTCACAACATTTCCTAACATATTTCTGAGCTGACATAGCTAAAATGATATTAGCTGTACTATCACCTCTATCTGATTCAACCCGGACTATTTCACCATTCTGACATTTCAATAAAATTTGCTTTCGTCTACAATTTAAAATAGCATCATGAAAAGTCAACCAATCCATGTCAAAAATCACATCAAACTCATCAAATGGTAATAACATCAAACCAGCTAGAAAGTTGCAATCCTGAATCATCAAAGGATAGTTTATACAAACTTTATCAACTAACACATACTGGTCTAACAGATTAGTTACTTTGACCATAAATTCAGTTGATTCTAAAGGTACTTTCTTATCCGACACTAAGGTTGTACATATATATAAGTGCGTTGACCTCAGGTCAATCACAACATTAACATTAGTATCAAAGATAAAAAATGTACCAGTAATCACATTAGGAGCTGAAGCTTCTTCACGAGCTCGAATTGCATAGGCCCTAGCTGGAGCCCGAGCCTCAGATCTAACTATAGAATCTTTCATTCCACTTCGACTATTTCCTGCATTACCACTGTTTTTGGATGGCCTCCTTCTCACAGTTGTGTTACTCAACCGTGCATTCTGAGCTTTCTTTCTATTAGAACTTTCAGGAAAGTCTCGAAGAAAATGATCATATGAACCACATTTGAAGCACGATCCATCACTCAATCTGCACTCTTCGAAATGGTGTCTATTGCACTATTAACATTCAGGTTTAGTATTATGAACACTCCCCACACTGGCTACAGAGGTAGCTTGGGGTCTCAAACTTGATTGTTGTTTCCCTTTATCTCTTCCCAAAAATCCAGATGAAGCTGATATACGACTGTGAAATTCTTTCGATTTCTTCGATGGAGATGAAAATAAATTTTCCATCAGTCGTTTACCTGTGTCACGAGCCTCAAAATCTGTCTTTCTTTTAGCTTTACTAAGTTCTTCAGCCTTATGCGCTCGATCCACTAATACAATAAATTCTTTTAACTAGGGGCGAAGCCAGAACAATTTTTTAGGGGGGCCGAATGAAATTTTAATTTTTTATAGTTTACATCTTTATAATTTTTAAAGTATTAAATTGAATTTTTATAATTTTAGGGGAGAAAAGTGTAATTTTACCTTTACTAATTTAAAATTTTAAAAATAATTAGAGCGCCTAAATGGTAATTTTTCATTTTAGGGAGGCCGGGGCCCATGCCAACCCCCCTAGAATTGCCTCTGCTTTTAACTCTAGAATTCTCACTAACAATTTGATGTCTACGTTTAAACCATCTTCCAACCGAGTGCACATAATAGCTTTTGTTTGTATACACTCTCGAGCATACTTGCTAAGTTGCACAAATTCTCTTTCATATCCCGCTACAAATCTACGACCTTGCTTCTGCTCTAAAAACTCTTTCCTTTTCTTGTCAAGATATCTTTAACTGATGTATTTCTTTTTAAATTCAATTTGAGAAATCCCAATTCACACGATCTTTTAGTACCATCGCTATTAAAGTATTCCACCACTAATACGCTGAGTCTTTTAGCAACGATATCACACATTTCAAACTATCAGCAGGAGAGTAGGACAGTTCATCGAAAACTCTAATAATATTCTCTAACCAGAACTCAGCTTTTTCGGGGTCGTCTTCAGCTGTACGATGAAATTCTTCTGCCCCAAACTTACGTATTTTATCAACCGAAGGTCTATTCACTCGTTCATGTTCTAAACCTTAAGGAATAGAGGGGACAGGTTGGGGTACGGAAGGGGGTAGAGGTCGTTGAGCCATTGGGTTCGTTCTAACAAATTCAGAAAACCATTTGGACATTATATGGAAAAAGACTTATTTTGCCTCACTTCCTCGGCCCTCAAATATGGGCCCACTACTAGCTGCTCCTTGAATAGAGGCTTTTCCATTACTTTTAACCTCATCGGAATCAGCTCGGTTGGATGACATCTTTCATTTATATAAAAACATAATTCAATTTAAGTCAGGAGATATCACACTATCACAGGTTATATAATGGAATGTATTCTATAATCATTACTAGCTACGTTCAGTCAAAAAATCGATTAAACCGTAGCTTTGATACCACTAAATGTAACACCCCTAACCTGTCTCTTTCATCAAATTAGGGTTACGGAGGGTTACGGAGCATTACTGAAAAATTAGAATAATAATTTCATTTAATATTAATTACTTAAAAATCATTACAAACCTAGCAAGCAAACACATTTAGGCCTTAAATCGAGCCTTTGAGGCCCAAAAAAATTAAGAAACAGTTTGGGACTCATTAAAAACCATTCCGAAAATTTAGGAAAAAGTTTATTTTTTTTTTAAAAACAGGGGTCACACGGCCGTGTTAAATAGCCCAGACCGTGTGATGCTCGAACAATGAGACACACGGTCATATCCCAACATGTGTCTTAAACCGTGTAACTCACTAACTTGGGTCACACAGTCGTGTCGTAGGTCGTGTGCCTGACCGTGTAACTCTCTTGCCTGTGTCACACGACCATGTCGCAGGTCGTGTCCTAGACCGTGTCGCAAGCCGTGTGCTAGACCGTGTAACTCCTTGACTTAATACACACGGCCGTGTCTTGGGCAATATGATACTCACACCTAAAATAGTATGTTACACAGAACCGTGCGACAGCCCGTGTCCTAGGTCGTGTGCTCCATAATTTGACCCTATAAACAAGCCATTTTAAGTTCAAAACTTGCTCAACCATCCACTCCATTTATGCATACATTCAATAGACCTACACACCTTTCAAACACATATAAACATACCAATTCAATCAACATATTTCTCCTAACCAATATGCCATTCAAAGGCGCCTCATTTATACCAAAACAACCTCAATCAAAACAAAGTTATATTACCACATCTAAAGCACAGAACCTAATCAATTTAGCTACTTAATGACATTAATTATAAACCATTCACCTTTCATAACAAACATACCAAAAATGAGCATATATTACAAAGTACTTAAAAGTGACCAAAGTACATTAACTTGCCAAAGCACTATAAGTCCAACAAACAAAATATATACTCCAAAGGCATATTCATACCAAATTGATCATTAACATATTCAAAAACTACCATTATATAAAGTTCTATACATGTCATTTATAACCTTGGCCAAAATAACTCAAAAACTATCAAAGTAATTGCTGGATAGTGTGATAGAACTCTGATAGGCTTCCAACCGATCGAGCTTCTGATAATCTACTAAACAAAGGAAAATAACTACGTAAGCAACTAGTGCTTAGTAAGTTCGTATTAAATCAAACAAAAACTTACCCTTTTTAAACTCAAATTATAAATTATGCATAACATCATTATCATGATCATAAATGTAACACCCCTTACCCGAGACCGTTGCCAGAGTCGAGCACGAGGCATTACTAGACTTAACTACTAATTCGAGGCATAAAAATTGAAACTGTCCATCTACGTCATGTTGACTAAATTGACTATAACTCGAGTTACAAAACTCAAAATTTAGATCCGTAAATTTTACTTGAAACTAGACTCAAATATCTACTTACTATAATTTTTCCAAATTTTTTGGCTTAGCCAATTAGTACAGTTTATTCATTAAAGTTTCCCCTGTTTCACTAACCAACGGTTCTGACCTCTCTTAACCTAAATTCAAATATCTCTTCGTACAGTTTTCATATGTTGTTCCCACTTGTTTCAATTGAAAGTAGACTCACTAAGGAATCTATACATATAAATTATAACTCATAATTCATTTTTTAAAATTTTTAATGATTTTCTAATGTCAAAATAGGGTACTTCAAATACCATCTTGACCTGGTCTCACTAAAATTCAAATATCACAGAATATAAAATTCCTTTGCCTACGCTGTTTCTTTCATATAAAAATAGACACAATAAGCTTTAATTATATATCTTATTCACTTTCTAATTCCATTTATCCTATTTTTTGTGATTTTTCAAAATCATGACACTGCTGCTAACCAAAAATTGTTTCTTTGCAAAATATGGTTAACAAGTTTATAACATCTTTACTCCATTTCATTTAAACTCTATACATTAACCATACTTATATTGTAACACCCCATACCCGAGTCCGAGACTAAGACTGGATACGAGACATTACCATGCTTGAACTCACTTAATCTTGTGCTTACGGACTATAAAATTTCGTTCCGAATTAAAAACTTCTCTTTCTTAGTCAAATCAGACATTTCATGGGCCTACGAGGCCTCAGACTTGCGTCCCAAAACTTTCGAAACTCATCTGGAAACTTTCTCCCCAAACAGGGGTCACACGTCCGTGTGACTTGGGACACGCCCGTGCACCCCTAAAACATGCCCGTGTCTTTCACCCGTGGTGGATACTGGCAATTTACACACGGCCTGGACACGCCCGTGGCCCCAAACCGTGCCTAAAACACCGAAGATTCTCGCCAATGCCCCACAGCCAAGGCACACGCGCGCTTACCACACCCGTGGTGCACACCGACTACCTTAACATGGCCTAGAGTCTAAACACACGCGTGTGGATGAGGTCTCGTGGTCTATTCTCGACTTAAGATACAAAGGTGCAGTGGTGCACTGCGCCAGACACACGCGCGCGTGTGAGCACTTAGAGGCTATTTACCAAGCCAATCGCCACCCTGAAATCAAGACCAAACTCATGCTCAATTCAGCAACTCAAGTATTACATCTAACATGAACAAGGATCCATACTTCATTGATAGATTAAACTATACATACTTAATCATTCATGACTCATCTCTTTGGCCATATACGAAAAGAATACTAAGCTTGATAGCCAACAATTTGGCTAGTTTTAAAACATAACTCAAAATGAAATGTTTCCTATACATGCCATACTTAATATAAACAACTTGGGGCTATACCAAAATAGCTATTGATAGTATGCTCCGAGCTCCGGTGACGATGATCCACGAGATTAGCTTGGCGGGACTACATGGAAAGAAAGAATAAAGGACGTAAGCATTTAGCTTAGTAAGTTTGCATATAACGCACGTAGCAACATACTTGCTCAATATAACCATTTAACATAAACAATGGTATCATAAATTTCAGCTATTTAAGCTTACTTACTCATACTGATTCTTACATATCTCATGATACTTACTAGTCTCATACTCGTGAGGTAAACAAGGTACCTGTATCACTTGATCACATAGATCAGCATACTCTACAATAATAATTATAATCTCTAGTTAATCATTCATAATATGAGTAATACTCATTTCTAACTTGATAATAGCTTTTATTACTTGTCTTTCTTGTTATCATTTTAACTTTACTCATTTGCCCGATGAGTTTCTGCGAATAACCGAGGATACTGAATCTTATCCCACATAGTTCGATGCCAAAGCCATATCCTCGATATGGTCTTACATGGGATCTCTCATCTTGGTATTGATGCCATGTCTTGACATGGACTTACTCAAAGTCTTCCTTGTGTGTTCCCTTGGGAACTAACCATTGCCATGTCTTGACATGGTCTTACTTGGTATCTTTACTCATGAACTGGTCAATGCCGAGCCTTGGCTTGGACTTACATGAAATCTTTCTTGTTACTCACCAATGCCATGCCTTGACTTGGACTTACATGGAATCTCTACCTCATGATAGCTTTTCAATGCCAAGACTTGTCTTGGACTTACATGACATCTTTTCTTGGAGACTCACCAATGCCATGCCTTGGCTTGGGCTTACATGGGTCTTCATCTCATAATAACTCTTCAATGCCAAGACTTGTCTTGGACTTACATGATAACTTGCTTGATTGCCGATGCCATGCCTTGGCTTGGTCTTATGCGGACTTTCTTATCTCGTGTGGTAGATCGAGTATCCTAAGTAATTCAACTTCAATCGGGACTTTCTCATGCTTAATCTCATTAATTTCTTTATTTAACATATCAATAAGCATTTCTATGGTAATAATGTACATTATACTAAGCAATTCAATGATAATAATCATAAAGCTTAGAAATCATACAAACTTACCTCAATATACAAAATGTATGTAGATATGCAATTTAGTCCTCGACTTTGTTCTTGCCTCGGTTTCGATCCGGGCTTTGTTTTTCTTGATCTATAATAATAATTAGATCATTTAATACTCACATTGACTAAATTGACTCTTAACTCATACTTTGGCAAAATTACTATTTTGCCCCTAAACTTTCTCTTACTTGCACTTTTGCCCCTAGGCTCGTAAAATGATTCTCACTTAAATTTCTTAAACATCACGCTTAGTTGATTCATTTTCTCTACTATAACAATCATCAATTCTCACTATTTCTAATAGGTATGACCAATTTCATAACTATTACAAATTAGTCCATACTATCATTTTTCATGAAATTCACTAAGGAAAAGATGTTTATCTAACATCAAACTCTCATAAACTTCCATAAAATATCATTTTACATGCATGATACACATGGGTAGATTTTTGAACATGCTTCTTAGCTCATCTTTTAGCTAAAAATAGCTAATTCATAATACGAGGACTCCAAAAATACGAAGAATATTTAAAACGGGGCTAGGATGACTTACTTGCAAGCTTCAAAAATTTGAAGAACCCTAGCTATGGAGTCTCCCAAATTTTCGGCACAAGGAAGAAGATGAATGAAATTTTTATCATCTTTTTTCCCATTTTAATCATTTAATTGGTAAATGACTAAAATGCCCTTCTCTTTAAAAATTTACAAATTACTAACTCATGTCCATTTTTGTCCAAAACTTATAATTTGGGAAAATTCCTATTTAAGGACTTCTAATTTATATTCTAAAGCTATTTCATACAAAAAGCTTCTAGAAACTCATATTTTGCAACTTTTGCAATTTAGTCCTATTTGATCATTCCATGTCAATTTCACAAAATTTCTACATGGAACTTTAATACTATCATGCAAACATGTCATAAACCTTAAGAACTCAATTTACTAACTCAGATTTGTGGTCTCGCACCACTATTCCAACTAGGCCCTGAATCGGGATGTTACATATATATATACCAAAACCAAATCAACCAAAACCACAACCAAACATAATCATCATGCCAAAATATAAATTCCAAGATTAACAACATGGACAAGCCATTTTCGCATGGCTTATACAAATATATACAACTTCAAAACCAAACATAATATTACTAGCCTATACATGCCATATATGTTCATGGTTTCAAACTTTTAAAATATCGAAATAGCGATCGATAGTGTGACGATGTTCCAAAACGATCCCCGAGCTCGTAGCTAACTTCCAAAATCTATGAAACAGAGTAACAAAAACACACGAAGTAAGCTAACTTAGCTTAGTAAGCTTTAAGAAATTTAAACAATCTAATGATACGATCAACTCATTTTAAGCCAATCCAAATTTCATTATCATTATCAATCTTAACCTCAAATCTACAAATGAGATAAATAATACATTTTTACACACAAAATTTACCTTGGCCGAATGCATCATTTTATCAATATGACCTAATATTAATCAACTTTCAAGGCTAAAATGTCTTTATATGATCAAACATACACAAACGCATTTATATAAACTTAAGAACTATAATACCACATCTTGTACATATACCACTTAAATGGCCGATTATACATGAACACATATATGCCCATATCCAAAAATCAATTCCACAATATTCATACTATTTATTTACAAGGCCGAATACACTTACTAAAATTCATATATAATCTTCAATTGTATCACATATAATTAGTAACAAATATCAAGTTACTAATTTACCTTATCTCGAACAACCAATAGGCTTACACATACCGAACATTGAGCTCATTTACGAATTTAAATTCCACATCAGCAAGAATCTTTTAAGCATACACTTATAATAATTCACCCAAGCATAAAGCCGCTAGGCATAAAGCCCGATATCTTTCACACCAAGGCACAAAGCTCGCTAGGCTTAAAGCCGATATTATTCACCGACACAAAGCTCTGCTAGGCTTAAAGCCCGATGTCTTTCACCAGCACAAGACTTGATAGGCTCAAAGCCCGAATATCATATTTATAAAGCTGTCTCACAACCAATTCATATATCGAACTTTTTCTTATACTTCATAATCTTCATTCGAACTTTCAAATATTATAACTCAATCGAACTAAACTTAAACATATTAATTCTATATTTATTCACATTCGGCTAACTCAATACTAATTCCACAATTTCCAAATCAGCATATTACTACATACATAATTTACAATGTTTAATTGCTTAAAGACATACCTCGAATATCGACGGACTACAAAAATCGGCTATTCAACTATTTTTGCTTTTCCCCGATTCAAGTCCGATTTCTTTGGTTCTTGATCTAAATCAAGCTTCCTAGATGCCGAAATTTAAAAGCATGAACCATGGCTTCTTTCTTCTCACATTCGGCCACAAAAGATGATAATGCATGTGGTTTTTACTTATGTTTTATTTTTTTATGATATAATATATGTTATAATACATTATTATTAATTTATCAATATACCCATTACTTAGAATTATAATAACATTTTAACTAATGGGCATTAATGTTCTTTGCCGCCCACTATAGCTTAGGATGGCTAAGTTTCAACTTTAATGCTTCCTTTTTAAAAGACAACATCAATTTAGCCCTTGCACATTAAACTATCAAATTTATAACTTACGCGATTAAGCCCTTTTATTAAATCGGACACTCAAACAACGAAATTAAAACACGAAAATTTAACACAAGCAAATTCACACATAGTAAACACGCAAAAATAATTTTAAAATATTTTTCGGACTCAGATTTGTGGTCCCGAAACCACTATTCTAATTAGTGTCTAAATCAGACTGTTACAACTCTCCCCCCTTAGGGATTTTCGTCCCCGAAAATCTTACCGGTGAATAGGTTCGGATAACGTTCTTTCATTGTATTCTCTGACTCCCAAGTTGCTTCTTCAAATCCGTACTTTTGCCACAGTATTTTAACTAACGAAATTTTCTTATTTCTCAATTCTTTTATCTCACGAGCCAGAATACAAATCGGTTCCTCTTCATATGTCATATCAGGCTGAATCTCAACTTCTGTCGGACAAATCACATGTGAAGGATTAGATCGATATCTACGAAGCATCGAAACATGAAAGACATTATGAATCTTTTCTAGCTCAGGTGGTAACTGCAATCTATAAGCAACCGGCCCGATACGATCTGTGATTTCATACGGTCCAATGAATCTCAGACTCAATTTGCCTTTACGATCGAATCTGAGTACTTTCTTCCACGGTGAAACTTTCAAAATCACTTGATCTCCGATCTGAAACTCAATATCTTTACGCTTCAAATCCGCATATGACTTTTGACGATCTGATGCAGCTTTCAAACTATCACGGATTACTGCCACTTTCTGTTCAGTTTCTTTAATCAAGTCAACCCCGTGTATCTTATTTTCACTGAGCTCGGACCAATACAATGGTGTACAGAATTTACGACCATATAAATCCTCGTAGGGTGCCATCTTAATACTAGATTGAAAGCTATTATTATAGGCAAATTCGATCAGAGGTAAATATTTTTCCCACGTACCTTCGAACTCAAGGATGCAACATCTTAACATATCCTCAAGTATCTGAATGATCCGTTCGAACTGGCCATCTGTCTGTGGATGAAAAGCTGTGCTAAAGTGCAATTTTGTACCTAACACATCTTGCAATTTCTTCCAAAACCTCGATGTCAATCTCGGGTCTCTATCTGGAACAATAGAAATAGGCACACCATGTAATCTCACAATTTGTGATACATACAATTCAGCAAGCTTATCGAGCAAATAATCCGTACGAACTGGAACAAAGTGAGCTGATTTGGTCAATCTATCCACTATAACCCACATTGCATCTTTCTTGCTCGGTGTCATAGGTAAACCGGATACAAAATCCATAGTGATTCTGTCCCATTTCCATTCAGGTATCATGATCGGTTGAAGTAACCCAGAAGGTACCTGATGCTTGGCTTTTACTTGTTGACAGACTAAGCATTTTGAAACAAATTCAGATATGTCTCGTTTCATACCAGGCCACCAATAGTACTGTTTCAGATCGTTATACATTTTCGTGCTACCCGGATGAACAAATAATCGACTGCTATGAGCTTCATTCAATATCATCTGAATCAACTATGAATTCCTTGGAACACATATTCGATCTTTGAATTTCAAGCAGTCATTCTCATCAATTCGAAACTCTGATTCAACATCAGTTCCACACTGAGCTCGTTTTGCCAACAAATCTTTATCAACTTTTTGGGCATCACCAATTTGTTAAACAAACAACGGTCTTGCTTTTAATTCAGCTACTATCGAACCATCATCAGACATAACCATATGCGCATTCATTGTACGTAAAGCAAATAATGACTTTCGACTTAAAGCATCCGCAACAACATTTGCTTTTCACGAATGATAGTCAATCACTAGTTCATAATCTTTCAACAGCTCTAACCATCGGCGTTGTCTCAATTTCAAATCTTTCTGAGTCATCAAATACTTCAGGCTTTTGTGATCTGAATAAATATGACATTTCTCACCGAACAGATAATGACGCCATATCTTTAACGCAAACACAATGGTTGCTAGCTCCAAATCGTGTGTCAGATAGTTTCTTTCGTGTGGCTTCAACTGTCTCGAGGCATAAGCTATGACTTTGCCTTCCTGCATCAAAACACAACCCAGACCATTCAAAGATGCATCACTATAAATAACAAAATCTTTACCCGATTCAGGCTGAACTAACACTGGAGCTTCGGTCAAATGAACTTTCAATTGATCAAAACTTTTCTAACACTTTTTCGACCACTTGAACTTAACATCTTTCTGTAACAGCTTTGTCAACGGTGTAGCAATCATAGAAAAACCTTTCACAAACCGTCTATAGTAACCAGCAAGCCCCAAAAAGCTTCAAACTTCAGAAACATTTTTCGGTGGTTTCCAGTCAAGTATAGCCAAGATTTTATTCGGATCAACCGAATACACGATCTTTGAAACAAACATGGGCGGAAAAATTGACTTCACATAACCAGAACTCACACTTACTAAACTTTGCATACAACTGTTTATCTCACAAAGTTTGTAGCACAAGTCTCAGATGCTCAGCATGCTCAGTTTCATCTTTTAAGTAGATCAGAATATCATCTATAAACACTACGACAAACCGATCCAAATATTGTCTAAAAATCTGATTCATCATATCCATGAAAACAGCAGGTGCATTAGTAAGTCCGAAAGGCATAACCAAAAACTCGTAGTGTCCGTACCTTGTCCGAAAAGCAGTCTTTGGCACATCAGAATCTCTGACTCGCAACTAGTAATAACCCGACCTCAAATCTATCTTTGAAAACACTGAAGCCCCTTTCAACTGATCAAACAAGTCGTCAATCCGTGGCAATGGGTATTTATTCTTTATAGTCATCTTATTTAGCTGTCAGTAATCAATACACATTCGCATAGTTCCATCTTTCTTTTTCACAAATAAAATTGGCGCACCCCAGGGAGAGAAACTCGGTCGTGCAAAACCTCTATCCGTTAACTCTTGCAACTATGCTTTCAACTCTTTCAATTCAGTAGGTGCCATTCTATACGGAGCTATCGAAATCAGAGTCGTTCCCGGAACTAACTCAATACCAAACTCTACCTCTCGAATAGGTGGCAAACCCGGTAATTCTTTAGGAAACACATCTGGATATTCGCACACAACTGGTACAGTTTCAATCTTCTTTTCAGTCACTTTACTATTAAGCACATAAGCAAAGTAAGCTTCATAACCTTTTCTTACATATTTCCGAGCTACCATCAACGATATTACTGCTGGTAACCCATTCAGATCATTAGATTCAATCCGAATAATTACACTGTTCTGACATCTCAAATCAATGGTCTTTCTTTTACAATCAACAACGGCATCGTGCAAAGTCAACCAGTCCATACCCAAAATTATATCAAATTCGTCAAAAGGCAACAACATCAAATCGACTGGAAAACATGAATCTCGAATCATTAACGGGCAATTTTTACACACTTTGTCAACCAATACACACCGGACCAGGGGGTTTGATACTCGAATCACAAACTCAGTAGACTCAACAGGCAGAGTCTTACTTGATACTAATGTTTCACACACATAAGAATGAGTCGAACCAGGATCAATCAACGCAATAACACTAGTATTATAAAAAGTGAAAGTACCAGTAATAACATCTGGGGAAGACGCATCCTCTCGAGCGCGTATAGCATATGCTCTAGCAAGTGCACGAGCCTCAGATCGAACCGCTGTATCTTTTGTTCCTCTCTGACTGCCATCTACATTACCCGAATGCCTGGGTGGTCTGCGTCGCGCTGACATGTTGCTCGGTCTTACATTCTGAACAGTGTTTTGCTCGGCTAACATCGGACAATCTCGGATAAAATGATCCATGAATCCACATTTAAAATAAGACCGATCATGTAATCTACAACTCCCAGAATGCCATTTACCACAGTGCTTGCACTCAACTCTATTATGTTAAACATTGCCAACACTAGCTATTGAAGTGGCTCGTGAACTCACAGGAGGTCGGTCTCGTCTAGAAAAGTCCAAAGTAGCTTTATGTCGACTGGAATCATCTCTGAACTTCTTTAATACTGAGTGAAAAGTCTTACTC
Source organism: Gossypium sturtianum (assembly GCA_025698515.1). Lineage (NCBI taxonomy): Eukaryota > Viridiplantae > Streptophyta > Magnoliopsida > Malvales > Malvaceae > Gossypium > Gossypium sturtianum. The sequence continues at coordinate 73,820,472 of CM046953.1, forward strand.
GATGATCTTTTACGGAAGTCTCTGGCTTCAAATTCAGCTTTTCTTTTCTCTTTTCCAAGCTCTTCGGCTTTACAGGCTCGCTCAACAAGTACCGCAAACTCTTTAATCTCAAGTATGCTGACCAGTAATTTAATGTCTTTATTCAACCCATCTTCGAATCATTTACACATGATAGCTTCGATTGAAACACATTCATGAGCATATCGGCTTAGTCTCACAAATTTCTGTTCATACTCAGTTACGGTCATACGACCCTGCTTCAATTCCAAAAATTCTTTGTGTTTTTGATCGATGAATCTCTGGCTGATGTATTTCTTACGGAACTCAGTCTGAAAGAATTCCCAGGTCACTTTCTCTTTCAGAACCACCGATACTAGTGTATTCCACCAGTGATATGCGGTGCCTCGTAGTAAGGATATAGCACATTTTAAGCATTCATCTGGAGTACATGATAGCTCATCGAACACACGGATAGTATTATCAAGCCACAACTCAGCTCGTTCAGCATCATCATCATCATTAGCTTTAAACTCTTCGACCCCGTGTTTTCTAATTTTATCAACAGGAGGCCTATTAAATCTCATCAGATCAATCATCGGGGGTACCATAGGTGCCGAAGATGGATTATTCAGGGGTGGAGTTTGCTGTGCAGCCGGATTAGTCCGGATATACTGTGTAAACCAATCATTCATCATTTGGTAGAAGGCTTGTCTAGCCTCCCCCTCTGGATTACTCGAAATAGGTCAAAAATCTATCGGCTTTGTCCCTTGCATAGGAGCAGGCGCTACACTCTCGACATCATCAGCTACGGCTTGATCGGGATCCATTACTATATGAAATCACATTTTCAAATGTCAGAAGTCATCACACTATCGCAGTATAAAATATGGCATGTATAGCTAGACTCACACGCGCTACGTTAGTCCTAGAATCGAATAAACCGTAGCTCTGATATCAAACAAATGTAACACCCCTTACCCGAGACCATTGCCGGAGTCGAGCACGAGGCATTACTAGACTTAACTACTAATTCGAGGCATAAAAATTGAAACTATCCATTTGCGTCATGTTGACTAAATTGACTATAACTCGAGTTAAAAAACTTGAAATTTAGATCCGTAAATTTTCCTTGAAACTAGACTTATATATATTCTTACTATAATTTTTCCAGAATTTTTGGCTCGGCCAATTAGTACATTTTATTCATTAAAGTTTCCCCTATTTCACTGACCAACGATTCTGACCTCTCTTAACCTAAATTCAAATATCTCATCGTACAGTTTTCATATGTTGTTCCCACTTATTTCAATTGAAAATAGACTCACTAAGGAATCTAGACATATAAACTAGAACTCATATTTCATTTTGTAAAATTTTGAATGATATTCTAAAGTAAAAATAGGGGACTTCAAATACCATCTTGACCCAGTCTCACTAAAATTCAAATATTACAGAATATAAAATTGCTTTGCCTGCGCTGTTTCTTTAATATAAAAATAGACACAATAAGCTTTAATTATATATCTTATTCACTTTCTAATTCCATTTATCCTATTTTTGGTGATTTTTTAAAATCACAACACTGCTGATAACCAAAAACTGTTTCATTGCAAAATATGGTTAACAAGTTTATAATATCTTTACTCCATTTCATTTAAACTCTATACATTAACCATACTTATATATATACCAAAACCAAATCAACCAAAACCACAACCAAACATAATCATCAAGCCAAAATATAAATTCCAAGATTAACAAGATGGACAAGCCATTTTCGCATGGCTTATACAAATATATACAACTTCAAAACCAAACATAATATTACTAGCCTATACATGCCATATATGTTCATGGTTTCAAACTTTTAAAATACCGAAATAGCGATCGATAGTGTGACGATGTTCCAAAATGATCCCCGAGCTTGTAGCTAACTTCCAAAATCTATGAAACAGAGTAACAAAAACACACGAAGTAAGCTAACTTAGCTTAGTAAGCTTTAAGCAATTTAAAAAATCTAATGATATGATCAACTCATTTTAAGCCAATCCAAATTTCATTATCATTATCAATCTTAACCTCAAATCTACAAATGAGATAAATAATACATTTTTACACACAAAATTTACCTTGGCCGAATGCATCATTTTATCAATATGACCTAATATTAATCAACTTTCAAGGCTAAAATGTCTTTATATGATCAAACATACACAAACGCATTTATATAAACTTAAGAACTATAATACCACATCTTGTACATATACCACTTAAATGGCCGATTATACATGAACACATATATGCCCATATCCAAAAATCAATTCCACAATATTCATACTATTTATTTACAAGGCCGAATACACTTACTAAAATTCACATATAATCTTCAATTGTATCACATATAATTAGTAACAAATATCAAGTTACTAATTTACCTTATCTCAAACAACCAATAGGCTTACACATACCTGAACATTGAGCTCATTTACCGAATTTAAATTCCACATCAGCAAGAATCTTTTTAAGCATACACTTATAATAATTCACCGGCATAAAGCCTGCTAGGCATAAAGCCCGACATCTTTCACCGGCACAAAGCCTGCTAGGCTTAAAGCCCGATATTATTCACCGGCACAAAGCTTGCTAGGCTTAAAACCCGGTGTCTTTCACCAGCACAAGGCTTGCTAGGCTCAAAGCCCGAATATCATATTTATAAAGCTGTCTCACAACCAATTCATATATCGAACTTTTTCTTATACTTCATAATCTTCATTCGAACTTTCAAATATTATAACTCAATCGAACTAAACTTAAACATATTAATTCTATATTTATTCACATTCGGCTAACTCAATACTAATTCCACAATTTCCAAATCAGCATATTACTACATACATAATTTACAATGTTTAATTACTTAAAGACATACCTCGAATATCGACGGACTACAAAAACCGGCTATTCAACTATTTTCGCATTTCCCCGATCCAAGTCCGATTTCTTTGGTTCTTGATCTAAATCAAGCTTCCTAGATGCCGAAATTTAAAAGCATGAACCATGGCTTCTTTCTTCTCACATTCGGCCACAAAAGATGATAATGCATGTGGTTTTTACTTGTGTTTTATTTTTTTATGATATAATATATGTTATAATACATTATTATTAATTTATCAATATACCCATTACTTAGAATTATAATAACATTTTAACTAATGGGCATTAATGTTCTTTGCCGCCCACTATAGCTTAGGATGGCTAAATTTCAACTTTAATGCTTCCTTTTTAAAAGACAACATCAATTTAGCCCTTGCACATTAAACTATCAAATTTATAACTTACGCGATTAAGCCCTTTTATTAAACCAGACACTCAAACAACGAAATTAAAACACAAAAATTTAACACTAGCAAATTCACACATAGTATGTAACACCCCAAACCCGGCCCAAACACCACTACCGGATCTGGTATGTCACTAAGAAAATTTTGGAAGAACATGTCGTATTTTCAGAAAAATATTTTTCTAAAGTTTATCTTCTTATTCGAGAGAAATTTAATAGTTGATAGTTTAAATAAAATATGCCTTTATAAATTAAAAACCCTAATTTAAATAGATACATTAGTTCAATAAGAATTTAAATAACTAAAAGTAATTAAAGCCCAAAATAAAACAAAACATAAACTAGTGGCCCAAAGCCTTATTACAACGAGATTTAAAATCCATTAATTAAAAATATAAAGTATTAACTTGAGACTTTTTGCTGGATCCAGTTGGTCTTTTGCATGGCCACCTTGCGTTCCTCTCCAGCCCGGTCCGAAGCACTAAGTATCACCTGAAAGGTTAATTAATAGGGTGAGTCGCGAGACTTAGTGTGCAACCCTCATGCACCACTAGATTTTGGCCTTAGGCCCATAAAACAGATTAATAATTCCATTTATAAAAAAAATAACAAATAATATGCAAGGCCTAACCCATTTGCCTAGGTTTCAATCCGCTACACGCCCCCGTACCAGCCATTCACACCATTGGGGATTTCTACAATCGACCCACACCGCTACACGCCAAGATGGCAGTCATGCTGCTCATCAACATATTATGGCGAAGCCCTTATAATGAGATCACGGCATTAGCCGCTACAACATATAACAGATCATGGTATAAACCGCTACACATATAACGTATAACTTCCTCCTTTCATCAACCCAACCCATGCAGTCATAAAATCAATATGCTTTTATCATATAAAGTCAAACATTCACTGACCTGGTGGTTTGCTTCACCCTTTTAAGGTTTCCAACATTAAACCGAGATATCGGTATTTATCACAACATATAAACTTATGAGCATACATTAAAAATCAGATCTAGATGGTGGGGAAGTATTACACACCTGATATCGCGAAATCCAATATTCTTAGTCGATGTCCTTACTATCCGGATCTATTATCCTCAATGTAAAGCCTTGCTCAAAAGCCAGAAAAACACACAAAGGTTTAGCCCCTTCAACAATCGGCCAAGGTTAATAAATCCCAAATTATACGTTAAAACTAATAGATCCCTTACCTTAAAATCCCAAAAGTAACACGATTCTATAACTTAGAGATCTATGCGATTGACTCCACTAAAGTTCCCTTCAGATTTCGGCACAAGTAGGCACCACAGAAGTAATTCGGCAATCACAGAAGATGAGATCTAGGGATTTCGACTTTTAGGAAAATCCCAGAAAAAGTATGAACAAGAGAAGGCTGATGTGTCTTTGGCTTTTAAAATACTTGAGTGAAGAGTTTCGGTTTCTGACAGGAAAAGAGAAGAAGAAAAGAAAACAAGGAAGAGACATGAAGATTTCGGCTAGGAAGAAAAAGAATGGAAAGAGTTTCGGCTTTTGAATCGAAGTGAAGATGAGGGAATAGGCTTAGAGATTTCGGCTTTTGCAGAGAATGAAGAAGAAGATGGAACTTTAGGAGTTTTCGGCTTTTACTCAGAGAAGAAGAGAAAAGAATGAGAGAAAAACCCAAATGCTGAAATTGAAGAGATATTCCCCCTATTTATAGAAATTTCGGCACTTACCTAACCTTGCAGATAAATCCTATCTTTTCTCCTTTTATCTTAATCTACTAGCTCATCTAAAAGAGACTTAATTATCTCTAACTCCTCCCTCCTTTATCAGCATATTATCCATATATTTTAATCATTAAAATCCCTAAATTTTAGCTTTTATCTGCTTATTATCCACATAAAATAAATTCCTAAATAATAGCCTTTATCTGCTTATTATCCACATATTTTAAACATTAAAACCCCTAAATTTTAGCCTTGTTGCCATCCACTCCACCTAATCCTAATGCCCAAAATTTAGCTAACTTAAATTAAAAGAATTGGGCTCCATGAAACTTAAATTTGGGCCCCTTACTCCCTTGTGTGGCGTCACCTCCTAAGATTGGGCCACAAGCCCACTTTAGTATTTTAAACATAGATACTACCTTTTAAACCCTATAATGCCCAAACAGATAATTTTAATCAAGGCCTCTACCTAAGCCTGAGCCCAATTTGGACCCCTAACACTTAAATTAACACATTAAACATATCCACCCATTAAACGCATAGGCCCAAAAATTCAGGATGTTACATAGTAAACACGCAAAAATAATTTTAAAATATTTTTCGGACTTGGATTTGTGATCCCGAAACCACTATTCCGATTAGGGTCTAAATCGGACTGTTACAATAAACTTAGTAAAATCCTATATACATCACCAAAATCACAAGTTAGTAAGTTCATACATAATACATATAAGCTCAACCATATCATAATGAATTTCCATGTTGATACGGCCACACCTCCCGAGTTGTCGGCTGCCAATGTAGATCCTCTCGAGTTGCCCGTAGGACCGATCAGCCGAGCTCGAGCTAAGAGATTAAAAGATGCAACAATAGCCTTAGTTGATAGAGTTTGGGGTGAAACCGTTACTGGACTTCTCGAAAGCTCTTGGATCAGCAAGCCAAGCGACCCATGCATTCTTCTTCAAGCTCAAATCAGCTCAACTTAGATTGAGAGGTCGTTTTCTGCTCATTTTATTTTGTGATTAATTTGCTGGAATAAATCATTTAATTTGCTATTAGTTAAATTAGTTAATTAAGTTTTAATAATTATTTTGTCATAATCTGGACATTTTTAATTTAATGTATTAAATATGTTTAACATTAATATAGGTGTTATAATATGTCTGGTTTAAGACATAATTTAGTGTGTCTAGAATAGAACAAATTAATTAGATGCTGCTAATTTAATTTGTCCAGCCGCGTGACATAAATTAAATTGGTTTGTCTGCTGCCGATTTTAATATGTTTTACCCTTTAATTGCTGTTTTATTTTGCAGTAAACACATGCATGAATCGGCCAAAGGAGGGAGCTGAACACACATTAATTCCAGTTGACTTTTCGTGCACACCAACAGTCAAGAAGGGTTAAATTCCGTAGCAGCCTTTTTCCTCTATTCTAGGTGACGCCTTGAGAAAAGTAAGGGGTACCTTTCTTCATTAAGCAACCAGCTGAAAAGGGGGCTGACGTTTGGAGTTTTCCAAGCTAATTTAATACCTCCCATGACCGCTCAGCTCAACGAAGCACCACCAGCTGGCTGCTTGCATTCGGCCGAACCTTCCAATAGGCAATTTGAACTCATTAATTCACCAGCAATTGAGGAAGCTTCAAAGAAATTTCCATGGGCCATTCTAGCATGTTCTAGCCGATTCTAAATGTCCAATGAGCTGCCAGGAGTGACCATTCAGCTAGCTTTTAATTTTGCCTATAAATAGTTGTTCAAATCATTGTAAAAGGACTTTTACCAAAAATTATAGTCAAACCTTTGTTCTTGTGAGAATTTTCTTCTCTAAATCTCGTTCAAGATTTCGTTGGCTTACCTACCTAGTAGTGGCGTCAACCGATTTCTTTTACGAAACCGAACTTATCACTAATTTTAGTGTGGCGTTAAAAAGAATTCAATACCGAGGTTCCTATCTGCCTAGATAGTGGGTCAAGGTCCAATTTCTTTTCAACCATCCCAACTTAAGAACCAAAAGTTTCAGGTCGATATTTGCTAATATCGGTTCAACTTGTTCTTAGGCAATCATTTACCAAATTTCTTTTCGTTACCAAAACATTTCGACCAGCCATATTGTGTTTACTTGCCGAACCAAAACCAACACTACCAAATATTCAAAATCTTCTCTTTCTTGAACCTAAACTTCTTAACCATCTTTTAACCCAACTTAGACATCCAAACCTTCCTAAATCGAATTACTTACTCTCTTTAACGTCCAACGACAATTCTTCGTAGATGATCGGGCATCTTACGTACGACTCAAATTAAATCGAGGCGAATGCGTATCATTTTGTATCAGAGCTACCCAACACGAAAAGTTCAGACGTTTGGAGCAACCCCGGAGTAGGTTAGTAAAAAAAATTCTCTTGAGAATCAAGTATTACATTGATGTTATCATTTTGTAGTTTAAAAAAAAATCGAAGTTGAAAAAAAATTAAAAAAAAGAAAAAAAAAGAAAAAGGTTTATACAGTTGATTTTCTCTTTGAACTCCAACGCCCTCGTATCAATATAGCTCCCGATCAACCTTCTTTCTAATATTCCTATCCATATAAACGCCACACTTTCTACCCAAATCCCTGTTCTTTCAGCCAACCCTACACCTATACGTATATCCAATTTTTACCCTTTTGAAACTGACTCCCAAACTGGAGATCAAGCCTTAGTAAATCCTTTACGAGGTTATAAGAGAAGAAAGGAGTGGAAAAAGGCACGAGTGAGTGAGCGCAATCGAGTGGAGGTAAAAGCCAAACGAGCTTAAACACGAGTGCGAGTGCCATCATTCTTTTTTTTCGAGAGATCTTGTGAGGATTGTGGTGAGGTTACAACATGTCGTGAAGTCCGGAACATAACGTAAACGAGGGATTACCAAGACAACCTGTAAGGAACGTGGCACCTGTAGGCGGAGGAGTCCTTGATTTAGGCCAGCAAGCCCTCCTAAGGGAAATCCAACGGATGTTCCGCAATGAACTCGAGTCCATAAATGAAAGACTAGATCGAGTCGAATAGAGGGGGCAACGAGAAAGGACGCCTCAAGGCCCTAGACGTGAAAGAGGTCGAGCCAGGCAACCCGAAGACGAATTGTATGACCCAAGTGACTTAGAAAGCGACCAAGGATCAAATTAAAGTGAGTATCACCGAGGTCATCAGAATCGGGGTCAAAGGGATCGAGGCCGAGTCGATGACAATTTGAAGAACATTAAGCTCTCCATACCACCCTTCCAAGGCAAGTCTGATCTGGAGTTGTACTTGGAGTGGGAAAAGAAAATCGAGTTGGTGTTCGACTGCCACAACTACTCGGAGGCCAAGAAAGTCAAGTTGGTGGCGATCGAATTCTCCGACTACGCCATGGTATGGTGGGACCAACTAACAACCAATCAAAGATGTAACGAAGAAAGGTCGATTTTTACATGGCCCGAGATGAAAGCGGTGATGAGAAAGAGATTTATTTTGACTTATTACCATCGGGAATTATACCAAAAGTTGCAAAACCTTACACAAGGCCACCGAAGCGTGGAAGATTATTTCAAAGAAATGGAAATTGCAATGATTCGTGGAAACGTGGAAGAGGACCGTGAGGCAACCATGGCTAGATTCCTAGCCGGGCTAAATTGAGAAATTGCTAACGTGGTGGAGATTCAGCACTATGTCAAGGTGACCGACATGGTTCATGTTGCAATTAAAGTAGAAAAACAACTCAAGAAGAAAAGCTCCGTTCGGACCTATTCCAACCCCACAAACAACTCAAAGTGGGGACAAGGTACGAGCAAAAGAGACTTCCCTAACCGCCCGAAGGATCAAAACAATCCTGCAAAGTTTAACAAACCCGTCGGTGAATCAAGCAAAGGCAAATAAGTCGCCAATCCCAATCGTACGAGGGACATCAAGTGCTTTAAGTGCTTGGGACGAGGGCACATTGCTAGTCAATGCCCTAATCGAAGTACAATGTTGTTGAGAGCCAACGGCGAAATAGAATCGGAAGATGAGAAAGATGAGGAATTCGACACCCTTGCCAGTGAAGAGGAGAATGAACTTGAATATGCCGTTGAAGGTGAAATTCTAGTGATCAAACGTAGCCTAAGTTTGCAAAGCGTGGAGAACGAACAACAACGCGAGAACATCTTCCATACACGCTGCCTTGTGCAAGGCAAGGTGTGTAGCCTTATTGTGGATGGCGGGAGTTGTACAAATGTCGCTAGTACATTAATGGTGGAGAAACTTGGCTTGACCACAATGAAACATCCTTGTCCGTATAAGCTTCAGTGGCTTAACGATGGAGGGGAGTTAAAGGTGACAAAATAAGTGTTGGTGCCGTTTTCCATCAGAAAATACAACGATGAAGTTCTCTGCGACGTGGTTCCCATGCATTTCGGGCACCTTTTGCTTGGCCATCCATGGCAATTTGATCGAAAAGTGGTACATGATGGCTACACCAACCGATACACCTTCAAGCATTTAGGCAAAAACATCACTTTAGCGCCTTTGACACCGAGACAAGTATACGAAGATCAAGTGAAACTGCATGACTCAATTGAAACATTTAAAGAGAATGAAAAGAAAGAAAAGAGTGAAAAGGTGTGCGAAAAATTGAGTGAAAAGAAACGAGGGAAACAAGTTGTAAAAATGAGAGAAAAGAATAAAGATCAAGAGAACAAAAAGAGTGACAAAAAAGTGAGTGCAAAAATGAGTGTGTATGCAAAAGAGAGTCACATTCGAAAGTCTTTCATGTTGAGGTAGCCCGTACTTTTACTCATGTACAAGGAATCATATTTAAATATTAATGAATTAGATGATGCTTTACCCTCTTCTATTGTCTCTCTCTTGCATGAATTTGAAGATTTATTTCCCGACGAAGTTTCGAGTGGCTTACCACCTATTCAGGGAATAGAACATCAAATTGACTTTATTCCCGGCACGTCCATACTGAACCGACCGGCTTATCGTAGCAACCCCGAGGATACCAAGGGACTGCAAAAACAAGTGAATGAACTTCTTGAGAAGGGATTCATTTGCGAGAGCCTTAGTCCGTGCGCTGTTCCGGTTTTATTGGTGCCGAAAAAGGATGGGACTTGGTGCATGTGTGTTGACTGTCGCGCCGTAAACAAAATCACGATTAAATATCGTCATCCAATACTGTGCCTTGATAATATGCTCGATGAATTAAATGGTGCTCAGTTGTTCTCTAAAATCGATCTCAAAAGCGGTTACCATCAGATACGGATGCGTGAGGGAGATAAGTGGAAAATAGCGTTTAAAACTAAACACGGTTTGTACGAGTGGTTGGTAATGCCATTCGGTCTTACTAACGCTCCTAGTACCTTTATGCGTTTAATGAACCATGTTCTTCGTGCTTATATTGGTAAATTTTGCGTGCTTTACTTTGATGACATTCTTGTTTATAGTAGATCTTTAGATGATCATTTGAAGCATTTGCGAGCTGTTCTTGATGTATTGCGAAAGGAAACTTTATATGCCAATCTTAAGAAATGCACATTTTGTTCTAACAAAGTCGTTTTCTTAGGATTTGTTGTCAGCTCGCAAGGACTCGAAGTCGATCAAGAAAAGGTGAAAGCCATTTGAGAATGGCCTAGACCGTCCAGCATAAGCCAAGTACGAAGTTTCCATGGCTTGGCGAGTTTCTACCGTCGCTTCGTCCCGAATTTTAGCACATTGGCCGCACCTCTCACGAGCGTGATTAAAAAGAATTCTGCCTTCTTTTGGAGCGAGGAGCAAGAAAAATATTTTATTTCACTTAAAGACCATTTAACTAACGCCCCATTACTCGTATTACCTGATTTTGATAAAACGTTTGAAATTGAATGTGATGCCTCAGGTATCAGGATTGGTGCTGTGTTGACCCAAGAAGGAAAGCCCGTGGCATATTTTAGTGAAAAGCTAAGTGGCGCACCATTGAATTACCCAACATACGATAAGGAAATGTACGCTTTGATTCGGGCATTGGAAACATGGCAACACTATTTGTGGCTGAAGGAGTTTGTCATCCATTCGGACCATGAATCGCTTAAGCACATCAAAGGCCAACACAAGCTCAACAAAAGGCACGCAAAATGGGTAGAATTTCTTGAATCCTTCCCTTATGTTATACGGTATAAAAAGGGTAAGGAAAATATTATGGTCGATGCACTATCTCGTCAATATACTTTGTTAAATCATTTGGACTCAAAATTGCTTGGTTTTGCGTTTTTGAAAGATTTGTATATCTTTGATGCTGATTTTGGGAATGTGTATAAATTGTGTGAACATGCTGCTGTCGATAAGTTTTTTAGGTTCGATCGCGTCCTTTTTCGAGAAGGTAAGCTTTGTATCCCGCAAAGTTCCGTGTGAGAGTTACTCGTACTCGAGGCGCATGGTGGTGGCCTCATGGGCCATTTTGGCATTGCAAAGACCCTGGCCGTACTGCAAGAGCATTTCTTTTGGCCATGAATGAAACGGGATGTCGAGAAAATATGTTCGCGATGCGTGGTTTGTAAGAAGGAAAAATCAAGGTTAACCCTCATGGGCTGTACACGCCTTTGCCTATTCCCGAAGGGCCTTGGGTTGATCTATCAATGGATTTTATCTCAGGTCTACCGCGAACTCGAATCGGGAAAGACTTCATTTTTGTAGTAGTAGATCGGTTTTCAAAAATGTCTCATTTCATTGCGTGTTCGAAAACTGATGATGTTGTTAATATATCTAACCTCTTCTTTAAAGAAGTTGTCAGGTTGCATGGAATTCCGAAGACGATAGTGTCCGACCGTGATGCAAAATTTCTTAGCCATTTTTGGAGGACACTTTGGAGTAAGTTAGGCACGAAGCTCTTATATTCCACGACATGTCATCCCCAAACGGATGGCCAAACCGAAGTGGTGAACCGCGTACTATCCACCCTACTACGGGCCATTATCCGCAAAAATCTCAAGTCGTGGGAGGAGTGTCTGTGTAATAGTCCGGAATTGACCCTAATCGGAAAGTGGTTTTGGGACCACAAATCCGAGTCTGAATATTATTTTAATATTATATTTTGTGTTGATGATTAGTAAATTAGCATGTGTTAAATTTTTGTGAATTAATTTGCTTATCTGTGTGACTAATTTGACTAAAGGACTAAATTGTATAATTGTTAGAAATGATCTTTTAATGGATTATGTGTTAAATTGTGATGGCTTTATGAAAGTGAAGTCCTTAAAGGACAATTAATCCAATGTTAGTAGAGTGGACGGCAACATGAGAGAAATTAGATAAAATATTGTTATTATAATAATATGTTTTGTTATTAATAAGTAAACAAATGTTATTTTTAATCTAAGACATAAAAAAATGAAACAAAGTGGAAAGAAAGAGAACATACCTTTGTTCATCTTCTTGGCCGAATGTGGGAGGAAGAAAACTCCATTGTTGAAGCTTAAATTTCGGCAATTGGGAGCTCAATTTGGGGTATGTATTTTGCTTAGTTTTAAATAATTTTTACATTTTTGGAATCGTTGCTTTGAATGCTATACAACCCATGTTGAAATTTTTGAGTTTATGACACATTAAAATTCGGTCATAGATGTATATTCATGGTATGTGATGTTTGATGGTATATTATTAATAGTATGTTTTAAATCATCATGTTTATAATTAGAAGTTTTTGTGAAATTGAGTGTTAGGGACTAATTTGAAAAACAATAAATTCTTGAAGGACTAAAACATGAAACAAATGAAATGCAAGGTCTTGTATGAAGTCTAGGAACATTCGGCCCTTGATGTGTGTAACCAAAATTGGTGTATTTTGTGTTTTGTACAAATTGGACTAATTTGTAAAAGTGTGAAACATTAAGGGTAAAATAGTAATTTGCCTATTTAAGTGTTTTTGGACTAAATTGAAATGAAATGTGTTTGAACGAGCTTAAATTGAATGTGTTTAGATCGATAACAAAGAAAAACGGACTTGGATCGGGGAAAAACAAAAATAGTTGAATAGTTGGTCTTCGTCGTCCGTCGACAGTCAAGGTAAGTCTTAAAGCAAGTTATTACTGTAAATATTATTCGTAATTTAGTTTATATGTCGAACTTTGAAATATTGGATTTAAATTTGATCATAGCCGAATGTGACATAAAGATTTGATTATGGATGGTAATTAAATTTATTTGAGTTCATTTTGCGCAAGTGATTTAAATTAAGCATGGCATATGTTAGGATTGAATTATATCGAATGTATCAGGCTAAATGCTTTGTAATATCCTGGAAATGGGCTTATGCATTTATGCTTAATTATATGAAATAGCATGCTTGAGTATGTTGTGAATGTGTATAATGAAATTTGTGAACTTTAGAAAATAGGAGAAAGCCTTAGAAGATATTAAATTTTAAGTATAAAAGAGGAAGCTAAGAGGATAGGGCCTTAAGAGAAAATGTAAGGAAATAAGACATGGAAGTGAGCTTGGTAAAGTGGCTGGAATGCGCCACTTAAGGCTTAGGCAAATGACGCCATAAGCTGGGAGGAAGGTAGAAGGATCGAGCCGCGTGGGAAGCAAATGGACTTATATTTTTGCGTCAAAAAGGGAATTGGGCTAAGTAGGTCTTAAAAGAAATTCTGGGTGAATTATGTCACAAAAAGCGCCTTGGCAAAGTGGCTTGGGGCGTTACCTGCAGCTTGCGACAAGGGCTCCAGCAGGTCTCATGTTCGAGCCTTGTTGGCAGCATTAAGTGGTTTTATTTTTGCTTTGGCATCAAGGAAGAAAGGTGAGAAGAGGTTAGACGGCAATTGGACTTCTAATTGGATGAGGATTAAGCTTGTTTTATTCGGCTAGGATAATTGTGATTATTGTTTTATTTTTATTTTTTTTTTCAAACTAGGGTGGCTGGTCCCTTTCGGGTTTTAATTATAGGGTTTAGCCTATCAACGAGTCCTCATAACTAGGGTGAATAGTCACCACGCACCAGGTAGGATTCCAGCGAAGAGGAGGTGAGTCGCTAGGACTGCTTAAATACCAAGCTCTCCCTGAATCCACTCCTAGGCATGCGTCTGCCTATTGCCACACCCTAACTCGACTAAGGTGAATAGTCACTACGCACCAGGTAGGATTCCATGAAGAGGAGGTGAGTCACTAGGATCGCTTAAATACCAAACTCTTAGGATCAATCCTAGACATGCGTACGACGGTTACCACACCCTAGTCTTGTGGCTCGTTAACGGGTTTGTTTAGTGAAATTAAGTCTTATGAAAGTTTAAGAAGTGGTTTAACTAAGCCTATAGTCCATCAGAGTCTATTAGTCTACGTCCCATAAAGCCCATAAAGCCCACATGTATATCACACAATGGTTTAGGGTACTTACCTGGCGTACTTGGGTCGGAGACGCAGGTGCCATGCTGAGCTAACAGACCTATTATCCTTTAAAAAGCCCATTTTTAGAAAATGTTTTGGAGCCCAAAAACCACAGAGCCGAGTTTTGAACCTGGCTCTGATACCAATTTGTAACACCCCAAACCCGGCCCAAACGCTACAACCGGATCTGGTATGTCACTTAAGAGATTTTACATAACATGTCGCATTTCAGAAAACAGTTACTAGGTTTACACCTTTATTTCGAAAGCTTAATAATTCATTAAAGTATAAAATATTAAGTTACCAATTATCTTGGTAGATTTTAAATAAAAAAAACCGAAATTTCATGCAGGTCTTAACTTAATTGATAACATAAAACTTAAAACCCAGTAATAAAAGCCCAACAAAATCCCAAAACATAAATGGTAGTCTAGTGGCCCATGGCCTTATTACAAAGAAATTTGAACCCATTAATTAAATGAAAATCAAATATTAGACTAAGTCTTTTTCTTTGAATTCTCAAAGCTACGTCGCATGGCCACCTTGCTCTCCTCTCGGCCGGTCCGATGCCCTAAGTGTCACTGAGATGGTTAAAATTAAAGGGTGAGTCGCGAGACTCGAGTGTGCAACCCTCATGCACCATTAGATTTGGGCTTTAGCCCCATAAAACAGAATAATCAAAATATAAGTAAAAAAATAATATGCAAAGCCCAACCCATATCCTAGGTGTCCATCCGCTACACGCCCCGCACCGACCATTCACACCATTGGGGATTTCTACAATCAACCCATACCACTACACGCCTTGATGGCGGTCGTCTTGCTCATCATCGGATCATGGCCATAGCCACTACAATGATCACGGCGGCCGCTACTGTGAATCACGAGAAGGAACCACTACAGCAGATCACGGTAAAAACCGCTACAACATATAACTTCCTCCTTTCATCAAACCCAACCCATGCAATCACATAAAATCAGTATACTTATAACATTTAATCAGATCATTTACTAACCTAGTGATTTGCTTTACCCTCTTTGGGTTCTCGTCAATATGCCGGGGTTTCGACATTTAACAAAACATGTAATACTTATTTTCATATATTAATCAAACAGATCTAGATGGTGTGGAGAATTACACACCTGATATTGTGAAATCCAATATTCTTAGTCGATGTCCTTGCTATCTGGATCTATTATCCTCAATCTATAGCCTTGCTTAAAAGCCGGAACAATTGCGAAAATAGGCCTCTCCTATATTCGGCCATGGTTAGTATTCTACCCGATTTTATATATATAAATAAACAAATCCTCTTACCTTGAAATCCCAAAATTGGAGACTTATGATTTTCGGCTTTTAGGTCTAGTCGACTAAGCTTCCTTCAAATCCCGAATTGTCGCCCATCATAAAACCATTAAACTATTAGCTTTTGGCTTTTGCCTTTCAAAAACCGGGAATAGATCATGAGAACTAATCAAAAATCAACACTTACCTTAGCATAGGAGATTCGGCTAGCACTAGAGAGAGGATTCGGCAATGCCCATGGAAGATTTAAATGCCGGAAGTATAGAACTAATTCTCAAATAGGATGAATAGAAGAAAAGACTATGGATGCTTCGGCTTCCTAGAGAAATCGGCACAAGAAGGAAAAAGTGGAGAAGAGTTTCGGCTTTTAAAGAAATTGGAGAAAAGAAATTGGAGAGGGAGAGGCTAGGGAATTTCAGTACAATGGGAGAGAAATTTAGGGTTTTCAGTGTCAGAATCAAGGAGCTAGCCCCCCTTACTTATAGATATTTTGGCACCTACTGCTAAAAACCAAAAATGCCCTTAAAATTCAAGCTAAAAGAGAGAGGAGAATTTGGCACCCTCCTTGCCATGCGATGGCCAATTTTACACTCCTCTAGGTGGTGGATTTTTCGCCAACACTTCCCTTGAAGATAAGCTCCTAACTTTTCTCCTTTTTATCTATGATATTATCACTTAAAAATCCACATAAATTCTCCTATTTTATAGCCTTGTAACCGTCCACCTCTACTAATCCCTAATGCCAAATTTAACTCACTTAAATTAAAATATTTGGGCCTCATTAAACTTAATACTTGGGCCCCTAATTCCTTATGTGTGGCGTCACCCTCTCTTCATTTAAAGTGCCGAATTTGGCCTAAAACATGGGCTCTTGCGACCCAAAACTTGTTCCTTTTAATCATTAATGATGCCACTTTAATCTGGGCCTTTTGCCTAATTCTAAGCCCAAATTTAGACCCCTATCAATTAAATTAACATAGTAAACCTATCCCTACACTAAATGTATAGGCAGTAAATTTAGGATGTTACATTCTACCCCCTTAAAGAAATTTCGTCCTCGAAATTTCCAACTAACTATTAATGTCGTACAACCCAAGTCTCACCACTATGCTTTATTGCACACACCGATTCTAAAGCCAAAAGAAACACTTAGTATACTATGGTAGAGTGCGCACTTTTGATGTTAGCATCTAGGCGTCCTCGTCCCCTTGTACTCATTTTACCGATTCGCGTTTATCGATTAAGAATTTTATGGATTATTAGTTTTCTTTCACTAGTTAACCACTAATGATCTTATGAATAATAGTTTTAAGAGTGGTTCTTTCGAATTCGCATTCATAATCTGATCTCAAGTTTGTAACCTCTAACTAAAATAAAACACATACATCATACAAAAATCATCCAAGCACTTACATTCTTCACGTAAAGGTGTTTTCGTTATAAGCTATGTGCTATATCGTGATTGATGAGTGACTATGTGTCCCATCGTGGTTTTAATGTTAGCTACTGGCTACATCGTGGATTGGCGCCGATCGAGGTCGCGTTGTGGATTATTGTGCTTAATTGCACGTGGGCGGCATTGATTGCCTTTGGAGTAAAAAGGAGAGGGTGATTTGTTAATCCTGGTGTGTGGTAAAGGTGGATACGGGGTGTGTAGAGGATGGACCCTAGGTTGGGTTGGGTGCACTTTGCATTTTAATTGATATGTGGATTAATGTGAAAATGGGCCAAGCCCAGTATATGAATGTGGATCGGTGCGGAAATGGGCTAAGCCCGATATGTGGAAATTATGCGGTTAATTACCTGTTACACGATAAGTGACATAAATATGGGCCAAGCCCGAATGTGTTATTATGTGAATATGTTATCTTGTTATCGATATATGGGTTAATATGTGGTTAACATGTGGGTGGAATTCGGTGGATTAATTACACACTTTGAGTCGTATGACTCACCCAAATTTTTATCAACATCGCGGTGATGGATGATGATCGGACCGGGTTGGAGTGGATACGAGGTGGCCCATGCGAGAAGAAGTTGTTTTCATTATATAATAGAATTTATTAACTTCAGTATTTTAAGTATTTTTGAATAGTTATTTGTTGTAATAAGGGCCTTAAAGTATTTGAATTTTGCTATGTTTCAGTTGGATTTGTAATTAAGTTAATATTTTGGTAGTTTAATTTTAAAAGCTATTTATATCTCAAAAGTCATATTAAAGTTTTGAATCCGGTATTTTTATCACCACTTAATTTTATTTAGAATGTTTTAAATGTTTTATCAAGGGAAACAAATTTTTAACGGTTTTTACTGTTAACTAAGAATATTTTTAAACGTTTTCCGCAGTGGCATTTCAAATTTGGTCGTATCGAATGGGCCGGCCAAGGGACTCTTGGTTGAGGCATTCGGTCATGTATAGGAAAGGGGAGCTAAGTGCTGAATTTCTTTTAGTAAAAGCATCCAACTCTTTGCTGAAATTCCTCTACTCTTCTCCTCTTTTTCTTATTTTCTTGTAACCTTAAATTCCTTTCTATACCTTTGAAACCGTGTACCCTTTGACACTAAGAGTGATAGCCGAATATTGCATCTACCATTGTTCCTTGTTGCCGAAAATCTCCAAGCATAAAACCCTCTCCATTGTTGCGGTTCTTCTCTCCACCATAAAGTGCCGAACCACCATTGTTGTGCTCCAAGCCGAATCTTTAAAGGAGGGTGCTGTCGACTACTTACTTTAGACTCTTCAAAGCAAGCGTGTAAGGGTAAGTGTTTCCTATGCTAGTGTCGATTTGATCTCTTCTTCATAAGTGTGCCGAAATCTTGTGATTAGGCCTTGATTTTAGGCATGGCCGAATGTGCATAGTGCCATAATAAGCGTTTTGTGTGTAGCTAGCGTTAAGGATCATCAAAGGAGTCTTTCGGGATTGAAGTGATCAAGGTAAGTCATATTGGATATTCGGCCAAGGGCCTATTTTAGTGTTTAGACTTGTTTCTTATTATCTTAAAAACTGAAAACTAACCTATGAAGGGATCTAGTGCTTGGCCGAATACAAGAAGGAACATAGCAAAGTTTTGGGAATTGATTATTAGAGAAATCGGCACCAAGGTAAATTTTGGGTTACAATAATCCTATTGGGATTTGGATTGTGGCGAATGGGTTTTCATTAAATCTTTAATATTGGCCGAATGTAGGAGTTAAGGATCTAAAGTGTTAGATCGGGTTTTTGGGTTTCGGGGAAAGCATTAATACAGTGTGTGTACCCACACTAAACCTTAATAGTTTTATGGTATTGATTATATGCATGCGTTAATATGAGCGTGTAAAATGTGGCTAAGGTACCATGCAATGGTACAAAGTACTCAGTACGTTTTCCTACTCCTACTATGAGTATGAGTGATCTGTTATGGCATATGTGCACGAGTGATAAGAATGTGAAATAAGGCATGATATTGCATGATATGTATGACATGGGCATATGGGTTATATAAAAAGGGAAGTGAATGTGGTGACTTGGTCACATTATCGAATGTGGTGACTTTGGTCACATTATTCGAATGTGGTGACTCATGTCACAATTATGTTATATCGGTGGCTATGCCACAAATTTTATAAGAGGCGATGAGCACGTCATTGCGATGTTGCGCCGATGATGTGTAGCGGATAGAGGTTGACTTAGTAGTCCCCACGGTGTGATGGTTGGTACGGGTGATGTGTAGCGGATGGTTATCTAGGTTTGGGTTGGGTTGCATCATTTTATTTATTTTATGTATGAACCGATATGCCTAACCTATTGAGATTTAGTGTTGGTGTACACATTGAGTCTGTTTGACTCACCCGTTGGGAATATTTTCTTACAGGTGATGGTCAGTAATGGACTAGGTCGGCGGGAGCTCGGTGGTGGCCATGCTCACTTAATTTTATTCTATTTTGGACTTGTTATATTTTAAGTATTTTGGATTTAATTTGGGTTTGATTTTTGATGTAATAAGGCCAAAGTATGAGACTATTTTATGCTCGCTTTCATTTATTTTTGCCCACGATATTGTTAATATTAAATCAAAGGTTATTTAAATTGTTTTCTTAAATAAACGTGAAATGTTTTGACACCTAAACACAAATGATTTCCAATATAAAAACACGGTTTTTAATAAATCCACGATTTCAAAAGTAACAAGGTTTTCAATTGAACCCAACACAAGCAAATCCATCTTCAAAACCACACGAATTTTTCCTAAGTAACAAACGGATTTTCAAATGTTTTCTCGAGGAACATACGAGATCCGGTCGGGGGCTCGTGGGCGGGTTTGGGGTGTTTCAGTTTGGTATCAGAGCCAAGTTCAAAACTCGGCTCTGTGGCTTTGGGCTCCAAAGCGTTTTCTAAAAATGGGCTTTTAAAGGATAACAGTCTGTTAGCTCAAAGATGGCACTTTGTGTCTCAGACCCAAGTCCGCTGTAAGTACCCTAAACCATTGTGTGATATACATGTGGACTTTATGGGCTTTATGGGACGTAGACTAATAGACTCTGATGGACTATATGCTTAGTTAAACCACTTCTTAAACTTTCATAAGACTTAATTTCACTAAACAAACCCGTTAACGAGCCACAAGACTAGGGTGTGGTAAGCGTAAATGACGCATGTCTAGGATTGGATCAGGAAGAGCTTGGTATTTAAGCGGATCCCTAGTGACTCACCTCCTCTTCGCGGGAATCCTACAGTGCGTAGTATTTATTCACCTTAGTCGAGTTAGGGTGTGGCAATAGGCAGACGCATGCCTAGGAGTGGATTCAGGGAGAGCTTGGTATTTAAGCAGTCCTAGCGACTCACCTCCTCTTCGCTGGAATCCTACCTGGTGCGTGGTGACTATTCACCCTAGTTATGAGGACTCGTTGATAGGCTAAACCCTATAATTAAAACCGAAAGGGACCAGCCACCCTAGTTTGAAAAAAAAATTTTGAAATACCCTTATTTCATAAAATCACCAAGGAACCCTGAATTGGAAAATTCACGAAATTACCCCTGATTTACAAATTTTTAAATTAACCCCGATTTATTACCAAAATACCCCTGTAGGTGAAATGACGAAAATACCCCTGGGATAGGAATAGGACGAAAATGTTTGAATGATGAATGTGTGTTGAATGAATGTGCTCCTTTAAGTTAGGATAGAAGACTTGAAACTTTGATCGATCGAAAGAACTACTTCTAAACTTCTTTCATAAAATTTCTTCGCGGATAAACAGTGGAACAAAATACTAATGCATAAAAATTTCTTAATCAGTTAAAGCGCGATCGTGAGACATGAGTTCTAGGGACGTGGTTGTAATGTGCGAGGGCGTGGTAGAGGCGGAATGACCGATCGGAACTCGTTAGGTCCGGAAAAGGGTCCAAAATGAGGTACCACCACCCCACCACCATTTGTTGGTGTTGAGCGGCAAGATCGAGACGGGGAGGATGCGATCGCGAGCAATCTGCGAGTGCTTGAGATGGTGGTGGAGCGGTGGAGGTATGGGAGCTCGAAAATCTGCACCCGGCGACTCAGAGCCAATGGGGTGAGGTATTTCGTGGTGTATCCGTGTGTGGCACCAGAGACTGGTGAATATTTGTTGGAGGCGACGGAGCGAATTATGGATGAGTTGGATCTCGACCCAAGAGAGCGAAAGGAATGGTGTCATCGCTACGCGATGAAGCATATCAATGGTGGCTCACAGTTCGAGATAGTGCTACGGTGAGGAACTCACTTGGGAATATGTTAAAGCGGCATATCAAAAGAAGTATGTTGGAACTCACTACGTTGATGCACAGAGAAAGGCTTTTCTGGGGCTGGTTCAAGGGAATAAGTCCGTAACGGAGTACGAGGATGAATTTTTAAGGCTGAGCCGGTATGCTCGAGGGATAGTGGCTATGGAGCATGAACGATGTGTCCGGTTTGAGGATGGACTGAGAGATGATCTGAGGTTATTGATAGCTCCACAGCAAGAGCGGGAATTTGCTGTGTTAGTCGAGAAGGCAAAAGTAGCTAAGGGAATTAAGGACTCCGTGAGGCAGAACTCTGATCGGAGCAGACAGAAAAAAAGTTTTGGATCATCTGGATTGTCTGGAAATGTGTAGAAAAGGCCCAGAGCTGATGGGCCGCGAGGTCAGCAAGTTGGTACAGGAGAGCTTTGAGAAGCTTAAGAGGGTTTTGACTGAGGCTCCGGTCTTGATTCAGCCGGAGGCAGGGAAGGACTTCGTGGTGTACTGTGATGCTTCTCACACAGGATTAGGGTGTGTTCTGATGCAAGACGGAAAGGTAGTCGCTTATGCATCTCGGCAATTAAGGCCACACGAGGTTAACTATCCGACGCATGACTTGGAATTGGCGGCAGTGGTCTTTGCTCTTAAAGTATGGAGGCATTATCTTTATGGGGAAAAGTCGGTGATCTACCACAGGACCACAAGAGTCTCAAGTACTTATTAACTCGAAGGAGTTGAATGAGGAGGCAAACGAAGGTGGGTGGAATTACTAAAGGATTACGATCTGTTTCTATAGAGTATCATCTGGGCAAGGCAGATGTAGTGGCGGATGCCCCTGAGTCGGAAGGTTGTGTCGGATCACGGGCGTTTTCGGACACTTGAGTTTGTATGATGATGGCGACTGTTGGCGAATTGCAAGTTAAGCCGACGTGGTTGAATGAAGTCAAAGAGGGACAGTTGGTTGATGATGAGTTAAGTGCTAAGTTCTGCAAGTCTGAGAATGGAGAGTTGATAGATTATGGTATTAACGATGAGGAGTATTGTGTTTCAAGGGTAAGGTCCGTATGCCTAAGGACAAGGACCTAAGATAGAGGATTCTTCAGAATCGCATAGTGGCCCTTATGTTATGCATCCTGGAGGCACTAAGTTGTCTGAGACCTAAGAGAGAACAGATTTTGGTGGCCTGGTTTGAAAAAGGAAATTACGAATTTGTAAGCAAGTGTTTGACGTGTCGACAAGTAAATTTGAACACCAAGTTCAGTCAGATTACTTCAGCCCGATAATGATTCCGCAGTAGAAGTGGGAGAGAATTACCATGGACTTCGTTAGTGGGTTTCCCCTCACGCCTACTAAGAAGGACTCGGTATGGGTGATAGTGGACCGATTGACTAAGTCCACGCATTTTATTCCAGTGAGAGTTGACTATTCCTACAAAAGTTGGCAAAATTGTATGTGGAGAGAGATTGTAAGGTTGCATGGTGTGCGGTGTCAATCATCTCGAGATAGGGACCCAAGGTTTACTTCTCGGTTACGAAGGCGCTACATCAAAGCGTTAGGCACTAAGTTAGATTTCACTATGGCTTCTCATCCACGATCGGACAGGCGATCAGCGGGTAATCCAAGTGTTAGAGGATATGTTGAGGGGCTGTGTGATGGATTTCAGAGGAAGTTGGGAAGAATATTTGCCTCTAGCGAAATTTGTGTACAACAACAGCTATCAAGCTAGTATTCGGATGGCACCGTATGAAGCGCGTTGTATGGTCGGAGGTGTCGAACTCCTACATGTTGGGTGAATTAGGGAGCGGCGAGTTGTGGGTCCAGAGATAGTGGCAGAATCCGAAGAGAAAGTTGAGATAATTCGAGCACGATTGAAGGAAGCATCTGATCAGCAAAAGTCGTACGCGGATCTCAAACGAAAAGAGATAGAATTTGATGTGGGAGATCAAGTATTTCCCAAAGTTTCGCCTTAGAAGAAGGTGATGAGATTTGGTCGAAAAGGGAAGTTAAGTCCGAGATTTATAGGACCTTATAGGGTTTTGAAGCGGGTTAGACCAGTGGCATATCAGTTGGAGTTGCCACCGGAGTTGAAGCAGATGCACGACGTATTCCATGTGTCCATGCTACATCGTTATCGATCGGATCCATCTCATGTTGTACCGGTTGAAGAGGTGGAGCTAAGGCCAGATTTGTCCTACGAGGAAGAGCCGATTCAGATTGTGGAACGAGATGTGAAAGTGTTACGAAGGAAGTCAGTTCCTTTGGTCAAAGTATTGTGGAGAAATCATGGATCAGAAGAGGCTTCGTGGGAGCCAGAAGAAGCAATGCGACAGCAATACCCTCACTTATTTCAGCCAGGTAATTTCGAGGACGAAATTATTTTTAAGGAGGGTAGAACTGTAATATCCTGGAAAATGGCTTATGCATTTATGCTTAATTATATGAAATAGCATGCTTGAGTATGTTGTGAATGTGTATAATGAAATTTGTGAACTTTAGAGAATAGGAGAAAGCCTTAGAAGATATTAAATTTTAAGTATAAAAGAGGAAGCTAAGAGGATAGGGCCTTAAGAGAATATGTAAGGAAATAAGACATGGAAGTGAGCTTGGTAAAGTGGCTGGAATGCGCCACTAAAGGCTTGGGCAAATGACGCCATAAGCTGGGAGGAAGGTAGAAGGATCGAGCCGCGTGGGAAGCAAATGGACTTATATTTTTGCGTCAAAAAGGGAATTGGGCTAAGTAGGTCTTAAAAGAAATTCTGGGTGAATTATGTCACAAAAAGCGCCTTGGCAAAGTGGCTTGGGGCGTTACCTGCAGCTTGCGACAAGGGCTCCAGCAGGTCTCATGTTCGAGCCTTGTTGGCAGCATTAAGTGGTTTTATTTTTGCTTTGGCATCAAGGAAGAAAGGTGAGAAGAGGTTGGACCGCAATTGGACTTCTAATTGGATGAGGATTAAGCTTGTTTTATTCGGCTAGGATAATTGTGATTATTGTTTTATTTTATTTTATTTTTTTTAGGGGTAAGATAAGAGATTATGTGTTAGGATTAATTTATTTTATTAAGGTGTTAAAGAAGGGATAATAGGAGAAGTATGAGGAATGTGATGAGTGATGATAATGTGGCCGGCCAAGGGACTCTTGGTTGAGGCATTCGGTCATGTATAGGAAAAGGGAGCTAAGTGCTAAATTTCTTTTAGTAAAAGCATCCAACTCTTTGCTGAAATTCCTCTACTCTTCTCCTCTTTTTCTTATTTTCTTGTAACCTCAAATTCCTTTCTATACCTTTGAAATCGTGTACCCTTTGACACTAAGAGTGATAGCCGAATATTGCATCTACCATTGTTCCTTGTTGCCGAAAATCTCCAAGCATAAAACCCTCTCCATTGTTGCGGTTCTTTTCTCCACCATAAAGTGCCGAACCACCATTGTTGTGCTCCAAGCCGAATCTTTAAAGGAGGGTGCTGTCGATTACTTACTTTAGACTCTTCAAAGCAACGTGTAAGGGTAAGTGTTTCCTATGCTAGTAATCGATTTGATCTCTTCTTCATAAGTGTGCCGAAATCTTGTGATTAGGCCTTGATTTTAGGCATGGCCGAATGTGCATAGTGCCATAATAAGCGTTTTGTGTGTAGCTAGCGTTAAGGATCATCAAAGGAGTCTTTCGGGATTGAAGTGATCAAGGTAAGTCATATTGGATATTCGGCCAAGGGCCTATTTTAGTGTTTAGACTTGTTTCTTATTATCTTAAAAACCGAAAACTAACCTATAAAGGGATCTAGTGCTTGGCCGAATACAAGAAGGAACATAGCAAAGTTTTCGAGAATTGATTATTAGAGAAATCGGCACCAAGGTAAATTTTGGGTTACAATAATCCTATTGGGATTTGGATTGTGGCGAATGGGTTTTCATTAAATCTTTAATATTGGCCGAATGTAGGAGTTAAGGATCTAAAGTGTTAGATCGGGTTTTGGAGTTCGTGAAAGCATTAATACTAGGTGTGTACCCCACACTAAACCTTAATAGTTTTATGGTGTTGATTATATGCATGCGTTAATATGAACGTGTAAAATGTGGCTAAGGTACCATGCAATGGTACAAAGTACTCAGGTACGTTTTCCTACTCCTACTATGAGTATGAGTGATCCGTTATGGCATATGTGCACAAGTGTTAAGAATGTGAAATAAGGCATGATATTGCATGATATGTATGACATGGGCATATGGGTTATATAAAAAGGGGAAGTGAATGTGGTGACTTCGGTCACATTATCTGAATGTGGTGACTTCGGTCACATTATCTGAATGTGGTGACTTTGGTCACATTATTCGAATGTGGTGACTCATGTCACAATTATGTTATCGGTGGCTATGCCACAAATTTTATAAGAGGCGATGAGCACGTCGATTGCAAATGATCGCGCCGATGATGTGTAGCGGATGGAGGGTTGACTTAGTAGTCCCCACGGTGTGATGGTTGGTACGGGTGATGTGTAGCGGATGGTTATCTAGGTTTGGGTTCGGGTTGCATCATTTTATTTATTTAATTATATGTATATGTATGAACCGATATGCCTAACCTATTGAGATTTAGTGTTGGCTGCATACATTGAGAGTCTGTTTGACTCACCCCGTTGGGGAATATTTTCTTCTGTGTGATGCTCGGTAATGGACCGGTCGGCTACAGAGGAGCTCGATGGTGGCCATGCTCACTTAATTTTATTCTATTTCGGACTTGTTATATTTTAAGTATTTTGGATTTAATTTGGGTTTGATTTTTGATGTAATAAGGCCAAAGTATGAGACTGCATTTTATGCTCGCTTTCATTTATTTTTGCCCCGATATTGTTAATAATAAATCAAAGGTTATTTAAATTGTTTTCTTAAATAAACGTGAAATGTTTTGACACCTAAACACAAATGATTTCCAATATAAAAACACACGTTTTTAATAAATCCACGATTTCAAAAGTAACAAGGTTTTCAATTGAACCCAACACAAGCAAATCCATCTTCAAAACCACACGAATTTTTCCTGAGTAACAAACGGATTTTCAAATGTTTTCTCGAGGAACATACCAGATCCGGTCAGGGCTCGTGGGCCGGGTTTGGGGTGTTTCATGCTTAGCAGGCTTTGTGCCGGTGAAATATATTGGGCTTCGAGCCTAGCAGGCTTTGTGCCGGTGAAATATATCGGGCTTCGAGCCTAGCAGGCCTTGTGCCGGTGAAGTGTTTCGGGCTTATTACGTAGCAGGCTAAATGCCAGTGATCAAATGTCAGACCTCGGTCTAGCAGGCTTAATGCCGGTGATTTTATATTTTTTTATATACGAGCTTATGCATATGAAATGGTGGAGTTATGTTCACAAAATAACAAACTCAAGCTTATTCGTATGAATTAAATTACGATGGCGCATGCTGGTAAGTGCCTATGAGTTGTTTAATTGAATTTATATCTTCGATCAATTATAAAAGTATATATGTATATTGTTGGATGAGAATGTGGTTAATGATTATGTATGTATATTCGGCCATTTGGTTATGAAATCATATTGATATTAAGTATATATTGAACATTTAGAGTTATAAGATGTGAAGTGAATAAGTATATATCTGTTCTTGTATGTGGTTCCATTTAAATGATGTGCTTACGCATTGAGTATTTGGTAGGAAATGGATACTTACCATTTAAATTTTGAGTTGAGTTAATGAATTATTTGTTGAAGGTAAGATAATGAGTAATGTCTAGTTAAATATGGTATTGAAGTTCGGCAATGTGATACCATATGTGTGCTTTGTTATAGTTGAAGTAATATTAAGTATTTGACTTGGAATGTTAAGGTGTTAAATTGAATTATTTTCTTTAAATCTGCTTAAGACTTACTAAGCTAGTAAGCTTACTCCGTGTACACTCATTGTTCTGTTTTATAGATTTTGATCAAGCTACGGGCATCTGAGGATCGTCGAAGAAGTCAACCACACTATCACCCCTTTTTGGTGCTTAAGCTTAGTTTTTGAATCAAAGGCATGTATAGGTTAGACTAAGTTTTGAAACCTATGATATTTGGTCTTGTATATAAATAAAGCCTTGCGAAAATGGCTATTTCTTTTGGTTAAGTTTCATTTCTATGTTTTGATTTCATAGCTTGTTCATAATGCTAATGGATGTTTTAAATTCGGTTATGGTTTATATCATATGTGAAAGGTGCTCATTTGATATATATATATATATATGTTAGGTGATGGTTTTAGCAAACTTGGTCTTGGCTTTTTATATGTGAATCATGGTTGTTGTGTTTATGATGCGTGCACGATCGCGATTAAGATGAATTTATGAATTACTTGCTTAATACGCTTTACTAATGATAGTTGAGTTAAGACATGTGTTTCGGCCATATGGTAAATGACATATGTTTGATGTGTTTAGTAAGAATAAATAATGTTATGTTTAAGTGAATTTGGCTATGTGATATTCATACTTTTATAATGAGATATGTATATGATCGTTGGCTATATAGATCCAATTTTTAATGGTAAGAATGAATATGTTTCTTGGTTAGTTAGGTACGAATCCAAATGGAAGGTGAAATAGTATGTTTGGCCAAGATGTAATATTAATATGTTTGTATATGCAATTGATTATTAAAGGGTATAATGGTTCGGTTGGTTTAATAAGCATATGTATTATAGTAATATGAATGGAAATCAGCTTATGTTATATGGGTTTTGATTTATGTCCGATATATGTTATAAAATGACATAGGTTGGGATATGGTTTAATTATATATATATGTCATGAATGCCTAGGTTATGTGATTCGGACATTTGTATGTATTAAATAATTGTAAGAAAAAGCTGGTTGTACATTATTTATTTTAAATGGTTGTAATGTTATATGAAATAGAAAAGATAGCATTGCTTTGTGCTTGGATTCAAATAAATGTTTATCTGGAATTGACCGTGACTGAGTATGAAAGAAAATTTGTTAGACTGAGCTGATATGCCCGTGAATGTGTGTCAACTGAAGCCATTATGTGTAAAAGATTTGAAGACGGTCTGAATGAAGATATTAAGTTGCTAGTCGGCATACTCGAGATTAAAGAGTTCGTGGTACTTGTCGAACGAGCTTGCAAAGCTGAAGGGCTTGGAAAAGAGAAAAGAAAAGCCGAGTTCAAAGCTAGAGACATTCGAAAAAGATCATCGAGTAAGACCTTTCATTCCGTATCAAAGAAGTTTAAAGATGAATCCAGTCGACATAAGGCTACTTCAGACTTCTCTAGACGAGATCAACCTCCTGTGGGTTCCCGAGCCACTTCGATGGCTAGTGTTGGTAATGTTCAGCAGAACTGGGCTGAGTGCAAGCATTGTGGAAAATGGCATTCTGGGAGTTGTAGATTTCGTGATCGGTCCTGCTTTAAATATGGATCGTCGAATCATTTTATTTGAGAGTGCCCGATGCTAGCTGAGCAAAATACGGCTCAAAATACAAGACCGACCTACGCGTCAGCACGAGGCAGACCACCCAGGCATTTGGGAAATGTAAGTGGCAGTCAGAAAGGAACTAAAGACACTGCATTTCGATCAAAGGCTCGTGCACCTGCTAGAGCATATGCTGTACGTACCAGAGAGGATGCTTCTTCCCCAGATGTTATCACCGGTACTTTCACTCTTTATGATACTACTGTGATTGCATTGATTGATCCGGGTTCGACTCATTCATATGTGTGTGAAACTTTAGTATCGGTGAGGACTCTACACCGTTGAGTCTCATCGAGTTTGTGATTCGTGTATCAAACCCCTTGGGTCGATGTGTTCTGGTTGATAAAGTGTGTAAAAGTTGCCCGTTGATGATTCGGGATTCATGCTTCCTAGCTGATCTAATGTTGTTGCCTTTCGACTAGTTTGGTATAATTTTGGGGATGGACTGGTTAACTTTCCATGATGCTGTTGTTAATTGCAAAAGAAAGACTCTTGATTTGAGATGTCAGAACGGTGAAGTTATCTGAATTGAATCTAATGACCTGAATGGGTTACCAGCATTAATCTCCTCGATGTTAGCTCATAAGCATGTGAGAAAAGGGTGTGAAGCTTACTTGGCTTATGTTTTGGATAGTAAAGTTACTGAGAAGCAGATTGAATCCGTACCAGTTGTGTGCGAGTATCCAGATGTATTTCCTGAAGAACTATCGGGTTTACCACCTGTTCGAGAAATAGAGTTTGGCATTGAATTAGTACCGGGGACGACTCCGATTTCAATTGCTCCGTATCGAATGGCACCTACTGAATTGAAAGAGTTGAAAGCACAGTTGCAAGAGTTGACAGATAGGGGCTTTGCACGATCGAGTTTCTCTCCTTGGGGTGCACCAGTTCTATTTGTGAAAAAGAAAGATGGGACTATGCGAATGTGTATTGATTATCGACAGCTGAATAAAGTGACTATAAAGAATAAATACACGTTGCCTCGGATTGATGATTTGTTTGATCAGTTGAAAGGGGCTTCAGTGTTTTCGAAGATAGATTTGTTACGAGTCAGAGATTCTGATGTGCCAAAGACCGAGGTACGGACATTTTGAGTTCCTGGTTATGCCTTTTGGACTTACTAATGCACCTGTTGTTTTTATGGATTTGATGAATTAGATTTTCAGACAGTATTTGGATCGGTTTGTGGTAGTGTTTATAGATGATATTCTGATCTACTCCAGAGATGAAACCGAACATGCTGAGCATTTGAGATTGGTGCTACAAACTTTGCTAGATCAGCAGTTGTATGCAAAGTTTAGTAAGTGTGAGTTCTGGATGAATGAAGTCAGCTTTCTGGGTCATGTTGTTTCAGCGTCAGGCATTCGGGTTGATCCGAATAAAATATCGGCTATACTTGATTGGAAGCCACCAAAGAATGTTTCAGAAATTCGAAGCTTTCTGGGACTTACTGGATATTATAGACGATTCGTGAAAGGTTTTTCTATAATAGCTATCCCATTGACAAAGCTATTACAGAAAGATGTCAAGTTTGAATGGACGGAAAAATGTCAGCAAAGTTTCGATCAGTTGAAAGCTCTCTTGATCGAAGCTCTAGTGTTAATTCAGCCTGAATCGGGTAAAGAATTTGTTGTGTATAGTGATGCTTCTTTAAATGGTTTGGGTTGCGTTTTAATGCAAGAAGGTAAATTAGTAGCCTACGCTTCGAGACAGTTGAAGCCACATGAAAGAAATTATCCGACTCATGATCTGGAATTAGCAGCCATTATATTCGCGTTGAAGATTTGGCGACATTACCTATTCGGTGAGAAGTGTCATGTTTATTCAGATCACAAAAGTTTAAAGTATTTGATGACTCAGAAAGATTTGAACTTGAGACAATGCAGATGGTTAGAGCTGTTGAAAGATTACGAATTAGTGATTGACTATCATCCAGGGAAAGCTAATGTTGTCGCAGATGCCCTAAGTCAAAAATCATTATTTGCTCTTCGTACGTTGAACGCGCATATGGTTATGTCTGGTGATGGTTCGATATTAACCGAATTGAAAGCAAGACCGTTGTTTATTCAACAAATTTGTGATGCTCAGAAAGTTGACAAAGATACGATGACAAGACGAGTTCAGTGTGAAAATGATGCAGAGTCAGAGTTTCGAATCGATGAAAATGATTGTTTGAAATTCAAAGGCCGAATATGTGTTCCGAGGAATGTGAATTTGATTCAGATGATATTGAATGAGGCTCATAATAGTCGATTGTCGATACATCCGGATAGCACGAAAATGTATAATGATTTGAAACAGTTCTATTGGTGGCCTGGTATGAAAAGGAATATATCTGAATTTGTTTCCAAGTGCTTAATTTGTCAGCAAGTAAAAGCTGAACATCAGGTGCCTTCCGGGTTACTTCAGCCGATCATGATACCTGAATGGAAATGGGATAGAATTATTATGGATTTTGTATCCGGTTTACCTACGACACCGAGCAAGAAAGATGCAGTCTGGGTTATAGTGGATAGACTAACCAGATCGGCCCACTTTGTTCCAGTTCGTACGGACTATTCGCTCGAGAAACTTGCTGAGTTGTATGTATCTCAAATTGTGAGATTATATGGTGTGTCGATTTCTATTGTCTCGGATAGAGACCCGAGATTCATGTCGCGATTTTGGAAGAAATTGCAAGATGCTTTAGGTACCAAACTACACTTTAGCACAGCTTTTCATCCTCAGACAGACGGTCAATCTGAACAAACTATTCAGATACTTGAGGATATGTTGAGATGTTGCGTCCTCGAGTTTGAAGGTACGTGGGAACGATACTTACCTTTGATTGAATTTGCTTACAATAATAGCTTTCAATCTAGTATCAAAATGGCACCCTACGAAGCTTTGTACGGCCGCAAGTGTCGTACACCTTTGTACTGGACCGAGCTCAGTGATAACAAGATACACGGGGTTGATTTGATTAAAGAGACTGAACAGAAAGTGGCAATAATCTGAGATAGTTTGAAAGTTGCATCAGATCGCCAAAAGTCATACGCGGATTTGAAACGTAAAGACATTGAGTTTCAGGTTGGAGATCGGGTATTTTTGAAAGTTTCACCGTGGAAGAAAGTGCTTCGATTTGGACGAAAAGGCAAATTGAGTCCGAGATTCATTGGACCGTATGAAGTCATTAAACGAGTCGGGCTTGTTGCGTATAGATTACGATTTCCCTCTAAGCTTGAAAATATCCATAATGTGTTTCATGTCTCAATGCTCCGTAAATATCGATCAGATCCGTCACATGTGATTACCCCATCTGAAATTGAAATCCGATTTGATATGACGTACGAAGAGGAACCGATCCGTATTTTAGCTCGTGAAGTGAAAGAGTTAAAAACAAGAAAATTCCGTTAGTAAAAGTACTATGGAATCGTCATGGAGTAGAAGAGGCTACGTGGGAGCCTGAGGATTCAATGAGGCAACAATATCCAACTTTGTTTAACGGTAAGATTTTCGGGGACGAAAATCCCTAAAGGGGAGAAGAGTTGTAACAGTCCAGAATTGACCCTAATCGAAACAGTGGTTTCGGGACCACAAATCCGAGTCTGAATATTATTTTAATATTATATTCTGTGTTGACGATTAGTAAATTAGCATGTGTTAAATTTTTGTGAATTAATTTGCTTATCTGTGTGACTAATTTGACTAAAGGACTAAATTGTATAATTGTTAGAAGTGATCTTTTAATGGATTATGTGTTAAATTGTGATGGCTTTATTAAAGTGAAGTCCTTAAAGGACAATTAATCCAATGTTAGTAGAGTGGACGGCAACATGAGAGAAATTAGATAAAATATTGTTATTATAATAATATGTTTTATTATTAATAAGTAAACAAATGTTATTTTTAATCTAAGACATAAAAAAATGAAACAAAGTGGAAAGAAAGAGAACATACCTTTGTTCATCTTCTTGGCCGAATGTGGGAGGAAGAAAACTCCATTGTTGAAGCTTAAATTTCGGCAATTGGGAGCTCAATTTGGGGTATGTTTTTTGTTTAGTTTTAAATAATTTTTACATTTTTGGAATAGTTGCTTTGAATGCTATACAACCCATGTTGAATTTTTTGAGTTTATGACACATTAAAATTCGGTCATAGATGTATATTCATGGTATGTGATGTTTGATGGTATATTATTAATAGTATGTTTTAAATCATCATGTTTATAATTAGAAGTTTTTGTGAAATTGAGTGTTAGGGACTAATTTGAAAAACAATAAATTCTTGAAGGACTAAAACATGAAACAAATGAAATGCAAGGTCTTGTATGAAGTCTAGGAACATTCGGCCCTTGATGTGTGTAACCAAAATTGGTGTATTTTGTGTTTTGTACAAATTGGACTAATTTGTAAAAGTGTGAAACATTAAGGGTAAAATAGTAATTTGCCTATTTAAGTGTTTTTAGACTAAATTGAAATGAAATGTGTTTGAACGAGCTTAAATTGAATGTTTTTAGATCAATAACAAAGAAAAACGGACTTGGATCGGGGAAAAACAAAAATAGTTGATAGTTGGTCTTAATGTCGTCCGTCGACGAAATGAGGTAAGTCTTAAAGCAAGTTATTCTTGTAAATATTGTTCGTAATTTAGTTTATATGTCGAACTTTGAAATATTGGATTTAAATTTGATCATAGCCGAATGTGACATAAAGATTTGATTATGGATGGTAATTAAATTTATTTGAGTTCATTTTGTGCAAGTGATTTAAATTAAGCATGGCATATGTTAGGTTTGAATTATATCGAATGTATCAAAGCTAAATGCTCAGCGTGCTTTGTGCCGGTGAAATATATCGGGCTTAGAGCCTAGCAGGCTTTGTGCCGGTGAAATATATCGGGCTTCGAGCCCAGCAGGCCTTGTGCGGTGAAGTGTTTCGGGCTTATTGCCTAGCAGGCTAAATGCCGGTGATCAAATGTCAGACCTCGGTCTAGCAGGCTTAATGCCGGTGATTTTATATTTTTTTATATACGAACTTATGCATATGAAATGGTGGAGTTATGTTCACAAAAGAACAAACTCAAGCTTATTCGTATGAATTAAATTACGTGGCGCCGCACTTGGTAAGTGCATGTGAGTTGTTTAATTGAATTTATATCTTCGATCAATTATAAAAGTATATATGTATATTGTTGGATGAGAATGTGGTTAATGATTATGTATGTATATTCGGCCATTTGGTTATGAAATCATATTGATATTCCGTATATATTGAACATTTAGAGTTATAAGATGTGAAGTGAATAAGTATATATCTGTTCTTGTATGTGGTTCCATTTAAATGATGTGCTTACGCATTTAGTATTTGGTAGGAAATGGATACTTACCATTTAAATTTTGAGTTGAGTTAATGAATTATTTGTTGAAGGTAAGATAATGAGTAATGTCTAGTTAAATATGGTATTGAAGTTCAGCAAAGTGATACCATATGTGTGCTTTGTTAAAGTTGAAGTAATATTAAGTATTTGACTTGGAATGTTTAGGTGTTAAATTGAATTATTTTCTTTAAATCCGCTTAAGACTTACTAAGCTAGTAAGCTTACGCTCATTGTTCTGTTTTATAGATTTTGATCAAGCTACGGGCATCTGAGGATCGTCGGAGAAGTCAACCACACTATCACCCCTTTTTGGTACTTAAGCTTAGTTTTTGAATCAAAGGCATGTATAGGTTAGACTAAGTTTTGAAACCTATGATATTTGGTCTTGTATATAAATAAAGCCTTGCGAAAATGGCTATTTCTTTTGGTTAAGTTTCATTTCTATGTTTTGATTTCATAGCTTGTTCATAATGATAATAGATGTTTTAAATTCGGTTATGGTTTATATCATATGTGAAAGGTGCTCATTTGATATATATATATATGTTAGGTGATGGTTTTAGCAAACTTGGTCTTGGCTTTTTATATGTGAATCATGGTTGCTGTGTTTATGATGCGTGCACGATCGCGATTAAGATGAATTTATGAATTACTTGCTTAATACGCTTTACTAATGATAGTTGAGTTAAGACATGTGTTTCGGCCATATGGTAAATGACATATGCTTGATGTGTTTAGTAAGAATAAATAATGTTATGTTTAAGTGAATTTGGCTATGTGATATTCATACTTTTATAATGAGATATGTATATGATCGTTGGCTATATAGATCCAATTGTTAATGGTAAGAATGAATATGTTTCTTGGTTGGTTAGGTACGAATCCAAATGGAAGGTGAAATAGTATGTTTGGCCAAGATGTAATATTAATATGTTTGTATATGCAATTGATTATTAAAGGGTATAATGGTTCGGTTGGTTTAATAAGCATATGTATTATAGTAATATGAATGGAAATCAGCTTATGTTATATGGGTTTTGATTTATGTCCGATATATGTTATAAAATGACATAGGTTGGGATATGGTTTAATTATATATATATGTCATGAATGCCTAGGTTATGTGATTAGGACATTTGTATGTATTAAATACCTGTAAGAAAAACTGGTTGTACATTATTTATTTTAAATGGTTGTAATGTTATATGAAATAGAAAAGATAGCATTGCTTTGTGCTTGGATTCAAATAAATGTTTATCTAGAATTGAATTTAGTTCGGTAAGGCCTCATAACCCTAATCCGGCGACGGATACGGGTAAGAGGGTGTTACAGTCTGCCTCACATAGAGTTTGCTTATAACCAAACTATTCACTCTGCTACTAAATTCTCTCCATTTGAAATAGTTTACGGTTTTAATCCTTTATCTACTCTTGACTTAATTCCATTACCTAACGATCAAATTGTTAATGTAGATGCCAAGAGGAAAGTGGCCTATGTGAAATAATTACATCAAAAAGTTAAAGCTAATATCGAGGCTAGGACGGAGCAATACGTGCGCAAGGCCAACAAAGGGCGAAAACAAGTCATATTTGAACCCGGAGATTGGGTGTAGGTTCATATGCGAAAAGAAAGATTTCCGGCTCAGCGGAAGTCAAAGTTATTACCGAGAGGGGATGGGCCGTTTCAAGTTTTGGAACGAATAAATGATAATTCCTATAAACTTGACCTCCCAGGTGAGTACAATGTAAGTGCTACCTTTAATGTAGCTGATCTCTCTTTCTATGATATAGGTGACGATTTGGGGGCAAATCGCCTCGAAGAGAGGGGGAATGATACGGCCACACTGTAACACCCCTAACCCGTATCCGTCACCAGATTAGGGTTACGAGGCATTACCGATCAAAACATAACCCAGAACAAGAAATCATATATAAATATTTGTATGCTATTAAACCTTTTATATAACTGAATCATATTTCTTTAATACCAATTCGAAACAAATGAACTTCAAACGCATGATTATCGAATGCTTAATTCGTTATCAAACATACTTCAAACATATCACATTACATCATAGCTGAACATAATTTCATTAATAATCATATTATACTCACTTGCACATAATTACGAATTCAACATATACCATTTCATTCATAAAACATTTTAAAGCATTACTAATAAGTCATATATATATATACGAGTACATTACTAATTCGTACCCAATCCACAAAAACCTCTTTACTCATTTTTGAACATTATAGCATATAATAACATCTATTTCACATGCACATAATCAACCAAAACATTTACCTATCTAGTTAATACATCAAATAACCGAATATGCAAACACTTTATAATCAAATTATTAAAGAAACTCATAAGGCCGAATATGTACAAGATATTACATATCCAATAATCTAATCTAATGAACATTTAGATTAATAATGTACTTAGCTTTTCACTACATTAATACAATTATTCATAACCCAATCTAAATTGAACATAAATCCAAACAATTAACATAAGCTAATTTCAATACATATGCATATAAATCCAACCAAATCATTTTATATCACAAGTCACATTTAACCTATAATTTGTCCATGACTAGCCTTGTTATGCGGCTTACCCTTCACCCAAATACAAGACAATTTACAATTTCGATAATCAAATCAAACCACATTAAATTGAGCCAAGTTCGAACACCCATTTTGAAACGTATGATGTCAACAAAATCTCATATTCAACCCACATTCAACTTCACTCTACCATAATCAAGCATTACTAGCATAAAACACCATTAAAAAGGGATATAGACTCATTTTACAAGTTAGCCATTTTCGCATGGCATCATATACTTCAAATTTAAAATGTAAACTCAAAAGAGTAGTTTAGCCTATACATGCCATGAACTTAAAGTTTATTCCCAAAAGGTACCAAAATAGTCGATAGTGTCCTTGACTTTGACAAGGATCCCCGAACTCGAGCTTCAACTTCAAAGATCTATAAAAAAATGTAACAAACACACCAAGTAAGCTTTTATAGCTTAGTAAGTTAAAAGAAATGGTAAAGTATAAGTTAAAAGAAATGGTAAAGTATACAATTAAACATTCTATAAATTAATTCCATCCATTAGGATCATCAACGCATTCATTTCTATAGATAAGCATCACATAACCATACCATAACTACCATACTTAGTAGTCTCACAACCATATATTCATTCATACCACATTAAATTTCATTCGATACCAAATGATAGGTATTCATCTCAAAACATACTCAAACACTTAAAATAAATCACTTTTCATTACCTTTGTATCGTAAGCCAAAATAACTTACCTTAATAATAATAGCTTTCCCAACTACCTCGAACCACATACCTATTTATCTCAATTCGTATATCCAAATTCACTAGTTAAAGCTTCGAAGAATCCGTAAACCCGCACACATAGTGCAAATCATGTAACGTATCGCACACTTAGTGCCGTTACTTATGCCCCGCACACATAGTTCCATAAGACCGATTTCGCACACACAGTGCTCGGTATATAAGCTCGCACACACAGTGCTCGATATATAAGCTCGCACACACAGTGCCCAGACAACCGATATCGCACACACAGTGCTCGGTATATAAGCTCGCACACATAGTGCACATTAACCGATCCTTTCCTCATTCATAAAGCCCATATGATATTATTTTCATTCACACACATATGCACACACATATATATATATATACATCTCAAAGATAACTCATATCTTTTATCAATTGCCAACACATTCGGCTAACATACAATATATATACCTAACCACTGATTTCAATACAACCAAAATTCCCTTTTCAATTCTCACATATACTATCCCTCAATGCATATATATATATACATATATTTATTCGTCTCAAATAATCAAACTTAAATATTCATATATATAACAATATCACATTCGGCCAATAAGGTTAAACATAATTTTCTTCCATTTAACATATGTTTAATATTATAGATCAGAATTTAATTAATTCAATTGCTTATAACTTACCTCGGTGGTCGATGAGTTAGGGTTTCCCAGCTATTCGTTCAATTTCGACTTCCCCCGATCCGATCCTGGTTCTTTCCGTTCTTGATCTAAATAATTTCAAAATGAACTCATTCAAATAGAATTTCATTCATTTTAACCCAAAACACATAGTTGAACAATTTTCCAATTTATCCCTCACACTTTGCATTTTTACAATTTAATCCAATTTTCACTAAATACAAAATATGCCAAGTTTACAAATTTTGAGCTAAGGCCGAATGTTCCTTAAGCTTATTCAAGTCCCCACATTTCATAATTTCTACAATCTAGCACCTCAATCTACTATTTTTAAAATTTAGTCCTAAATGCTCAATTTAATCAAAATTTCCAACACAAATTGTAGTAATCTAACTCATATATTTTGTTTACAACCATCAACCATCATAAAACATAAACATTCATCAATGGCCGAATGTTGAACATGCATCCAATTCAAAAATTTCAACATGGGTCGGATAGTATTCGAAGCAACGAACTCAAAAACGTAAAAATTATCAAAAATCGAGCTAATTTCATACCTCAATTTAAGCATGCAAAGGGCCGAATGTTTTATGAGCTTGAATTCTTTTCTCTTCTTGCTTCGGTGATGAAGAAAAGAAAGATGAAAGATGAACATGCATCTTTTTCTTTTATGTTTTTATTATAATAAGTTTTAATTTAAAACATATATTAATATAACTTTAATTTAAAAAAAACAAATACAAAATACATCATATCATCATAATGCCGTCCACTATACCTTAAAAAGGTAAATTTGCAACTTTAATACTCATGCAAAAGAAGACAAAACAATTTAGCCACTCAATTTCATAATAGCTACTTTTCCCACTTATTCGGTTTAGTCCTTTCACTTAAATTAAACACCCAAACAAACAAATTAACCTACAATATTTTAGCACATGCTCAAACACATAACATAGATATCTAATAAAATATTAAAATATTTTTCTAACCCGGATTCATGGTCCCGAAACCACCATTCCGATTAGGGTCGTAATCGGGCTGTTACAACTCTCCCCCCTTAAGGGATCTTCGTCCCCGAAAATATTACCGTTGAATAATTGTGGGTAGCGTTCTTTCATTGATTCTTCAGTTTCCCAGGTCGCTTCCTCAACCCCATGCTTATGCCACATAACTTTAACCAACGAGATTTTCTTATTTCGCAACTCTTTCACTTCACGAGCTAAGATGCGAATCGGTTCTTCCTCATAAGTCAAATCGGGTTGAATTTCAATCTCTGATGGACTGATCACATGAGAAGGATCGGATCGGTATCGCTGAAGCATTGATACATGAAAGACATTGTGAATCTTATCTAGCTAAGATGGCAACATAAGTCTATACGCAACCGGCCCAATACACTCAATAACTTCATACGGCCCAATGAATCTCGGACTCAGCTTTCCTTTACGACCAAATCTAAGTATCTTTTTCCATGGCAAAACTTTCAAAAACACTCGGTCGCCCACCTAAAATTCTATATCTTTGCGTTTCAAATCCACATACGACTTTTGACGATCTAAAGTGACTTTTAGACATTCTTGAATTACTTTTACTTTCTACTCAGTTTCTCTGATTAAATCAACCCCGTGTATCTTGCTTTCACTTAATTCGGTCCAATACAAAGGTGTACGACATTTACGACCATACAAAGCTTCGTAAGGTGTCATTTTGATACTCGATTGAAAACTGTTATTGTACGCTAATTCAATCAAAGGCAAGTATCGTTCCCACGTCCCCTCAAACTCAAGAACGCAACATCTCAACATATCCTCGAGTATTTGAATAACACGTTTGGATTGACCATCCGACTGAGCGTGAAAACCAGTGCTGAAATGCAATTTGGTACCTAAAGCATCCTGCAGTTTCTTCCAAAACCGCGATGTAAACCTCAGATCTCTATCCGAAACAATAGAAATGGGTACTCCATGCAATCATACGATATGCGATATGTACAACTCAGCTAACTTATCAAGTGAAAAGTCCGTGCATACTGGAATAAAATGGGCCGATTTCGTCAATCTATCAACAATGACCCAGATTGAATCTTTCTTACTCGGCGTCAATGGCAAACCCGATACGAAATCCATCGTGACTCGATCCCACTTCCATTCAGGTACCATAATCGGTTGGAGTAGTCCCGATGGCACCTGATGCTCGGCTTTCACTTGTTGACATATTAAACACTTTGACACATAGTCTAAAATGTCTCGCTTCATTCCATGCCACCAATAATGTTGTCTCAGGTCGTTATACATTTTCGTACTACCCGGATGAATCGACAATCTACTATTATGAGCTTCGTCACAAATCATTCGAATCATTTCAGGGTTCTTAGGCACACATATCCGATTCTTAAATCATAGACATCCCTCAGCATCTATCTGAAAATCTGAATCATTACCCGTACCACATTGACTCCTTTTTGCTAATAAATCATTATCCACCTCTTGAGCTTCGCGGATTTGTTGTACGAACAGTGGTCTCGCTTTCAATTCTGCGATAATCACACCATCATCATTCATACCTATATCCGCATCCAATGCACGTAAAGCAAATAGTGACTTCCGACTAAGTGCATCAGCAACCACATTAGCCTTTCCCGGGTGATAATCAATCACAAGTTCGTAGCCTTTCAGCAGTTCCAACCATCGTCGCTGTCTCAAATTCAGATCCTTCTGAGTCATTAAGTACTTTAGACTCTTGTGATCCGAATAGACGTGGCATTTTTCACCAAATAGATAGTGACGCCAAATTTTTAAAGCAAAAACTATAGCGGCCAACTCAAGGTCGTGCGTCGGATAATTCCTCTCGTGCGGTTTCAACTGTCTCGAAGCGTAGGCTACAACTTTACCCTCTTGTATCAAAACACAGCCCAGCCCATTTAAGGATGCATCGCTGCAAATAACGAACTCCTTACCCGACTCTGGCTGAACAAGCACTGGAGCTTCCGTTAACAAGGTCTTCAGCTGATCAAAACTCTTCTGGCACCTTTCTGACCACTCAAATTTAACGTCTTTCTGTAATAGCTTTGTCATCGGGGCTGCTATCATAGAAAACCCTTTCACGAAGCGTCTATAATACCCAGCAAGTCCCAGAAAGCTACGTACCTCAGAAACATTCCGCGGAGGATTCCAATCAAGTATAGTCGAAACTTTACTCGGGTCAACCCGAATGCCCGATGCTGAAACAACATGCCCCAGGAAGCTAACTTCATTCAACCAAAACTCACATTTGCTAAATTTCATGTACAACTGCTTATCACGCAAAATCTGTAACACAAGTCTCAAGTGTTCGACATGCTCGGTTTCATCGCGCGAATAGATCAGAATGTCATCTATAAATACAACCACAAACCGATCTAGATACGGTCTGAATACTCGATTCATCAGATCCATGAAAACAGCAGGGGCGTTAGTGAGTCCGAATGGCATCACTAAAAAATCATAATGGTCATATCTCGTCCGAAAAGCTATTTTTGGTACATCCGAGTCTCTAACTCGCAGCTGATAGTAGCCTGACCTCAGATCAATTTTTGAAAATACCGAAGCTCCCTTAAGCTGATCTAATAAATCATCGATACGCGGCAATGGATATTTATTCTTTACCGTCACTTTATAAAGTTGTCGATAATCGATGCACATTCTTAAAGTTCCGTCCTTCTTTTTCACAAATAGGACTGGCGCACCCCAGGGTAAGAAGCTCGGTCACGCAAAACCTCTATCTGTCAATTCTTGCAACTGAACCTTCAACTCTTTTAATTCAGTTGGTGTCGTTCTATACGGAGCTATCGAAATCGGAGTTGTCCCTGGCATTAGCTCAATACCAAACTCTACCTCCCGAACAGGTGGCAATCCTAGCAATTCCTCTGGAAACACATCCGGATACTCACAAACAACCGGTACAGATTCAATCTTCTTTTCGGTTACCTTGCTGTCAATCACATACGCAAGATAAGCTTCACAACCCTTTCTCAGATACAGTTGTGCCAACATCGAAGATATCACAGCTGGTAGCCCATTTAAATCCGCAGATTCAATTCGAATTATCTCGTTATTTTGGCATCTCAAATCAATAGTCTTTCGCCTGTAATTCACTACTGCGTCGTGTACAGTTAACCAATCCATACCGAGGATAATATCAAACTCGTCAAATGGTAGCAACATTAAATCGGCAGGAAAACATGAATCTCGAATCATCAAAGGGCAATTCTTGCACACTCTATCAACTAGCACACACCGACCCAGGGGGTTCGAAACCCGAATCACAAACTCAGTAGACTCAACAGGTAGAGTCTTACTGGATACTAATGTTTCACACACATACGAATGAGTTGAACCGGGATCAATCAGGGCAGTAACACTAGTATCAAAGAGAGTGAAAATACCGGTAATGACATCTGGAGATGAAGCCTTCTCTTTGGCACGAACGGCATAAGCTCTAGCCGGTGCACGGGCCTCTGATCGAATAGCCGCATCTGAAGTCCCCCTCTGAGCACCACTCCTACCTCCCACATTACGAGATGGTCTACATCTAGCTGCAGTGCTGCTCGATCTCGCACTCTGAACAATACCCTTTTCAGCGGTCTCCGGGCAATCCCGAATGAAATGATCCTGCGAACCACACTTGTAACAAGTGCGATTATTAGATTTACCCCAACACTCGCCAAAATGCCATCTACCGTGATGCGACGACACTCGTGCCTATTGGTCGGGTATTGCCAACACTAGCAACTGATGTAGCCCGAGAACTCACTGGTGGTCGTTCTCGTATAGAGATCCCTATGTTAGGTTTGGACCGGCTACCATCATTCTTGAACTTCTTCATTGACGCTTGCGGAAATTTACCCGCAGATCTCTTTTGGAAGTCTCTAGCTTCAAACTCGGCTTTCCGCTTTTCTTTTCCTAGCTCTTCAGCTTTACAAGCCCGCTCAACCAGTACTACGAAATCGTTTATTTCAAGGATGCCAACCAGAAGTTTTATATCTTCATTTAAACCTTCTTCGAATCTCCGGCACATAGCAGACTCAGATGAAACAATTCACGAGCGTAGCGACTAAGTCTCACAAACTTGCGCTCGTATTTAGATACGGTCATACGACCCTGCTTAAGCTCGAGAAATTCTTTACGTTTAGA
Source organism: Gossypium sturtianum (assembly GCA_025698515.1). Classification (NCBI taxonomy): domain Eukaryota; kingdom Viridiplantae; phylum Streptophyta; class Magnoliopsida; order Malvales; family Malvaceae; genus Gossypium; species Gossypium sturtianum. The sequence continues at coordinate 73,863,969 of CM046953.1, forward strand.
GTCTATGAATCGCTGACTTATATATTTCTTACGGAATTCTGTCTGAAAGAAGTTCCAGGTAACTCGTTCCTTCAGAATAACCGATACGAGAGTATTCCACCAATAGTAGGCAGAATCCCGTAATAATGATATGGCACACTTCAGGCACTCATCAGGTGTACACGATAGCTCATCAAAGACACGAATGGTATTATCGAGCCAAAATTTAGCTCGCTCAGCATCATCATCGTCTTCGGCTCTAAACTCTTGAGCTTCGTGTTTTCTAATACGATCAACCGGAGGCTTGTTTTCTCTCTCAGGATTTATAATCGAGGGTACCACCGGTACTACTGGGGGAGTGTTCGAATTCAGAGGTTGTTGAACAGTCGGATTGGCTCGTATATACTGACTGAACCAATCATTCATCACGCTATAGAAGGCTTGTTTAGCCCCCTCATCGGGATTACTCGCAGCTGGTCGAGATTCCTCCGGCGCGATCCCTTGCGTGGGAGCAGGTGTCACGCTCTCAACATCATCAGTTATAGCTCGCTCGGGATCAGGATCCATTTACTATATGAAAGAAATAAACACATTTCACTGTCAGAAGTCATCACACTATCACATTATAAAATATGGCATGTATAGCTAAACTCACACACGCTACGTTAGTCCGAGAACCGACTAAACCGTAGCTCTGATACCAATCAAATGTAACACCCCTAACCCGTATCCGTCGCCAGATTAGGGTTACGAGGCATTACCGATCAAAACACAACCCAGAACAAGCAATCATATATAAATATTTGTATGCTATTAAACCTTTTATATAAATGAATCATATTTCTTTAATACCAATTCGAAACAAATGAACTTCAAACGCATGATTATCGAATGCTTAATTCGTTATCAAACATACTTCAAACATATCACATTACATCATAGCTGAACATAATTTCATTAATAATCATATTATACTCACTTGCATATAATTACGAATTCAACATATACCATTTCATTCATAAAACATTTTAAAGCATTACTAATAAATCATATATATATATATATACGAGTACATTACTAATTCGTACCCAATCCACAAAAACCTCTTTACTCATTTTTGAACATTATAGCATATAATAACATCTATTTCACATGCACATAATCAACCAAAACATTTACCTATCCATTTAATACATCTCATAACCGAATATGCAAACACTTTATAATCAAATTATTAAAGAAACTCATAAGGCCGAATATGTACAAGATATTACATATCCAATAATCTAATCTAATGAACATTTAGATTAATAATGTACTTAGCTTTTCACTACATTAATACAATTATTCATAACCCAATCTAAATTGAACATAAATCCAAACAATTAACATAAGCTAATTTCAATACATATGCATATAAATCCAACCAAATCATTTTATATCACAAGTCACATTTAACCTATAATTTGTCCATGACTAGCCTTGTTATGCGGCTTACCCTTCACCCAAATACAAGATAATTTACAATTTTGATAATCTGTAACATCCTAAAATAGGGGCTATTTGTGATTGAATTATTTTGCTTGTGTTTGAATTGCGGTGACATTATTCATGGTGGAATAAAGACTTAATTAGGGGTCTTGGGTAGGCTCGGATTAGGAGAAAATTTATTTGTGAAGCTTTAAAGGAAGGAAGCCTTAGTAAGTAGGAGTTACAAGGTTAAATGAGGGAATTATTATCATTAAAAATGACTTGGAAAAGTGGCAAAGGGAGGCCACTTAGGTGCTAGAGTTGACGCCACAAGGAGCAAGGAGAACCTATGTTCGAGTCACGAATTTTCCCTTTTGATCATTATTTTGGACGGCATTAAGGGAGGGAAATTCTCAATTTTAAACTTTGGGATAATAAGGAAAGTATGAGAATATTATTTAGCTTTAAATGGATTTTATTTGATTAATCTTGAAAAGTTGGCTAGAAAGAGAAAGAGATGACCAATTTTTAATGTAAGGATAATAAGGTTATAATCAAGGATTTTAATTGGATTATTATTAGGATTGATTTATAATAATTGATAGAGGAAAATTAGGCATGTGATTAATTCAAATAATTTTGAATTAAATCAAGGGTTGGTCAAGAGCAATTCAAGGAAGTTGCCGAATTTGGAACTCTTCATGGGAAGAGTGGACGGCAAGCTTAAGAAGGGGGGTTTTGCCGAATCCCTTTAAAAGCACCTACCTAGCATCTTGTTTTTCTTTTTCCCCATTTTTGCAAGTAGCCGAATTTCTTCTCTATTCCCTCCTCTCCAATTATTTTTTTTCTCTCCTTTCTCATTCTCTCAAAACCAAAACTCTCTCTACTCCTTGCCGAAACCCCATCTTCTTTTCTCATCATTATTCCTTTCCTTTAGCCGAATCCACTCCCTTGGTGTGCCGAAAATTTCCTCTCCTATTCTATTTCACTTTGACCGAATATTAGGAAGGGAAAAGATCTCTTCGGGATTTCTTGTGGCAATCGTTGGTGAAGGTAAGTGATAGCCGAATCTTTCTTTTCCCTACCCTTTCTCTCTGTCGATTTATAGGTTGGAGAAAGCCGAAATTTCGGTATTTGCAAACAAGAAGGCCAACCCCTCTTTGAATCGATATCATCTAGGAACTACGGGATTTTCAAGCAAAAGATTTGACTCTCCATTCTCTGTCGATCGGTTATAGGTAAGGTGGTAAGAATCTATTTTTAATAGATCACTCTTTTAAGTATTCAAAAGCCGAAGGCTATTAACATGTGATTGCCGATTTAGGGAAACAAAAATGCTTGGAGTGTGGTGGCTAGTATTCAAAGGCATTTGGGTAAGGTTTCGGGTTCACAAGGAACCCTTTTCAATTAATTTTTGGTTTGGCCGAATGGCCATGGCACTAATCTTGTGTTTGGCCGAATATAGGGCAAAGATTTTGTGGGTAGCCGATTTGGTTCTTCGGGATTTAAGGCTTTCATTAATTTCAGGTGTGTACATACACACTTATAATTAATTAACGTGCAAAGTATTATGTGTATGCTAATCGGATTTGTGTAGATTTGAGTTTAATACCATAAAGGTTTAGCAAGGCTTCGGGTAAGTTCTTGACAATATGATTTGTTATTTGATACTTTTGGGAAGCATGACACATTTGATATATGTGGCTTATAAATGATTATTGATACATCCTATGAATGTTTATAAATGAGCATGTTGGCATGATTGTTGTTAAATATCATTGATTGAATGTGGGTTTTATGAGTGGAGGGGGTAGTGATATTCGTGTCGACGGACACCAGTGTTTAGGTAACACATTGTGACTACGGTCACCAGAGGTTTGGTACATCCAGAGGTTTGGCACCTCATAGCGTCTCGTCCCTGTGGCTTAGCACCACCGTGGGTTGGCCCCACTTTGAGATACGGGATTGACGCCAGTGATTTGGTATCACACGATGGGTTGGCCCCATCATTTGATTTGTGACTTCGGGTCACCAGTGGTTTGGCACCACAATATGATGGATTTTGTGACTATATGTCACCAGTGGTTTGGCACCACCAGTGGTTTGGCACCACCAGTGGTTTGGTACCACACGGGGTAGAGAAAGGTGTTTGGATGGTTAGGTTGGGTGCATATTAAACTTGTGCATATTAAATTAATTATGATTTGTGTATGACATTGCATTAAACCGGAAAAAGGGTTACACATTGGGTCTTGATGACTCACCTTTTCCTTTAACATTTTTCAGTGATTCAGTAGTGCGGATAAGGAGCTAGGATGGACTCAAGGTGGCCATGAAACTAAAATATGGACTAGGTGGATTTTGAACTATTTTATTTTATTATGGGTTTATTTTATTTAAGTTGTAATAAGGCCTCCTAATATTGCACTTGGAATATTTTACATGTTTTGATAATTTGCTTAAACTACTTCATGATATTAAAATGGGTACACATGTTTTATAAAAATTAATACGTAAAATGTTTTATTGTGCCATCGGTACACTTGAATCAGTAACAACTTTGATTTAATATATTTCTAAACAACACTAAGTGATGATTTCTTTATACACCTCAACCGTTTTAAAAACAAGGCAATATCTTTTATCAAAAATTTTAATCGGCTTAAAGGGATTTTCAAAAACTTTTCTCCGTGGCATACCAAATTCGGTCGTAATGTTTGGACTGGGTTTGGGGTGTTACAAATTGGTATCAGAGCCAAGTTCAAAGCTCATTTGTGAGGGCCCAAGGCCCAAAAATGTTTTGGTAGGTCTATTTGAAATATTTTTGTTTTGAATAAGCATGGCACCGAGTCTCCCAAGACCGATCCGCCCAGGTAAGTACCTCTAACTTTTTGTATGGATTATTATTATGGAAGGGTAAGTAGGGAACATAGTTAGTGTGATAGGTGATGAACCCTAGGACTAGTTACCCCAACAAAACTCATAAGATTTTAATGGCCTAATTAAAACCAAAGCGTGACCAAGTCGTAGAGTTAGGGTGTGGTAACCTTAGTGCGCATGTCTAGGATTGGATCCGGAAGAGCTTGGTATTTAAGCGATCCTCGTGACTCACCCCCTCTTCGCGGGATTCCTACAGTGCGTAGCCGGTTCACCCTAACCAAGAGGACTCGGTCATAGGCTAAACACGTTAAATAAAACCCAAAAGGGATTAACCATTTTGTGAAAGCTCTAAGTTTTAAAAATTGTTATGATACTCATTTCAATAGCAAAAAAATTTACTTTCAGAAAATTTTCAAAATATTCTTCAACTTACAAAAAATTATGAAATTTCCCTAGTGGCAAAATTACGAAAAATACCCACAGGATAGAAGGCAGACGATAATGCTAGAAGAGTGCATAGGTATGAAAGGTATAGGGAATGGATGTACTTTTACGTGTAACTAGGATAGAAGACTTAAAACTTTGATTGATCGAAAGAATCTCTATTAAATTCTTTTCATAAAATTTCTTCGCGAATAACCAAGTGAAACATGTACTAATTCATAAAAATTTCCTAATCAGATTAAAGCGCGATAGTTAGAATGAGCTTTAGAGGACGTGGCCGTCGTGGACGCGGAAGGGTAGGATGACCGTGTCGTAACTCGCCGATCGGGTCGGGGATCCGAGAATGAGGTACCACCGCCACCACCACCCCCAACCTTCGGAGCCGAGGAGCGAGGATCGACGGGTGATGACGTGATGTCAAGCGATCTTTGCGGGTTCTAGAGAGAGTAGCTGGAATGGGTGGAGGTGGAGGAGCTCGGAAGTCGGTACACCGAGAGACTTCGAGCTATCTGAGCTGAATTTTTCGAGGTGTGTGTCGGTAACGCCCAATACTGGTGAGTATTGACTGGAATCGACCGAAAGAATCATGGATGAGATAGATCTGACGAATGAGGAGAAACTGAAGGGAGCGGTGTCGCTTCTCAAGGATGAGTCATATCGATGGTGGCTCACGGTTCGAGATGGTGCTACGGCAGATGATCTTACTTGGGAGTATTTCAAAACTGCTTATCAGAAGAAGTATGCGGGCACTAGCTACATTGATGTACAGAGGAAAGCTTTTTTGGGATTGGTACAAGGAAATAAGTCTGTGTCGGAGTATGAAGCAGAATTCTTGAGGTTGAGCCGCTATGCTCAGGGTATAGTGTCAACGGAGCATGATCGTTGTGTCCGCTTTGAAGACGGACTTAGGGATGAGTTAAGGTTGCTGATTGCTCCGCTGGCAGAGAGCGTGAGTTTCTTTGTCTTGGTGGAAAAAGCTAAGGTAGCCGAAGGGGTCAAGGAGTCCGTGAGACGAGAACTATGATAGGAACAAGCGTAAAAGAGGATTTGGGTCGTCTGGATCGGGTGGTAATGTTCGAGAAAAAGGCGAGGCGAGTGGGCCGAATCGAGCGGGGAAGGCTCATGGTCGCTAACTAGAGACCGCTCACTTTATGTAATCGCTGTGGCAAATCGCATTGGGGAGGTTATTGGACTGGTGAGAAGGGTTGCTTTGAATGTGGGTCTTTGGACCACCGTCTAAGGGATTGTCCTCGGAAGTTAGCCAAGAATCAGTCAGAGGGTCAGAACCGTGCTCAGGCTAGGAATGTAGGACCACCACAGAGGGGTCGTGGTAATGGTAGAGGAGGAAATGGATCTAATCGAGGTCGCGGAATTTTGGGCAGAGGTACAGGCAGCACAGAAGCAAGGCAGCCTGGTCTAGTCTATGCGGTGAGGCGTCGAGAGGAAGGTGACGCACCGGATGTTATAACCGGTACGTTCTTAATCTTGGGTGTTCCATATACTACTTTGATTGATGTGGGTTCGACGCATTCATACGTTGCTAGTAGTGTGGTAGAGACTATGAACTTAAACTTCGAGACTGCTTCTAGGGAGATGACTGTAATTAGTCCTTTAGGTCACTCTGTAGTTGTTAATAAGCTATATAGAGATGTACCTCTAGAACTCCAAGGGGTCGTGTTTGTGGCTGATCTGATGGAACTGCCGTTTGGGGAGTTCGATTTGATCCTTGGTATGGACTGGTTGGTTAAGTATCAGGCAAGGTTGGACTACGCTGCTAAGCGCATGGTTCTTAAGATGGCTGAGGGTGATGAAATGGTCATGATAGGTAATAGAAGAGATTACCTATCTAATGTAGTGTCTGCGTTGAAGGCTGAAAAGATGGTCGGGAAAGGTTGCGGCGTTTTTGGTTCGAATTTGTGCTTTGGAAGCTAAGGAGTCGGTGGTTGAGAAGGTCCAAGCAAGTAAGGGAATTCACCGATGTGTTCCCGGAAGAACTTAAGTCCGCCTCCGGATCGGGAAGTTTAATTTGGTATAGACTTGCTACCGAACGGCACTGTGTCAATAGCACCTTCACCGAATGGCACCAAAGGAATTGGTGGAGGTGAAGGCTCAAATTCGGGAGCTTTTGGACCAAGGATTTATCCGACCAAGTATATCTCCGTGGGGAGCACTGTGTTGTTTGTTAGGAAGAAGGATGGTTCAATGCGGATGTGTATCGACTCACCGCCAATTGAACAAGTTAACGATCAAGAACAGTATCCGTTGCCTCGAATTGATGACTTGTTTGACCAACCGAAGGGTGCATCGGTATTTTGAAGATAGATCTTAGGTCGGGATATCATCAACTCAAGGTGAAAGAGGTTGATGTGCACAAGGCGGCATTCGAATAAGGTATGGGCATTACGAGTTTTTGGTGATGCCTTTTGGGTTGACTAATGCACCAAAGCAGCATTCATGGACTTAATGAATAGAGTGTTTCAATTGAGACTTTGATCAATTTGTCGTGGTGTTTATAGGCGACATATTGGTTTACTCAAAGACGGAGAAGGAGCATGGCATGCATTTGCGTATAGTTCTACAAATGCGAGAGAGAAGCGATTATATGCCAAATTCAGTAAGTGTGAATTTTGGCTTAGAGAGGTGGCTTTCTTAGGTCATGTGGTGTCGTGGAAGGATTAGAGTAGATCCTCGCAAGGTGGAAGCGGTGTTGGATTGGAAACCCCTAGGTCGATGGTGAGAAATCGAGCTTTTGGGTCCGCGAGGATATTATCGGAGGTTTGTGGAAGGATTCTCTTTAATCGCAGTGCCGTTGACTAAGTTGTTAAGAAAGGGAGTTCCATTTGTTTGGTCGGAGAAGCAACAAGAAAGTTTTGACAAGCTAAGGAAGATTTTGTGGAAGCTCGGTGTTGGTACGACTGAGGCGGGAAAGTTGTTTACGGTTTCTTGTGGCGCATCCCATCTTGGTTTGGGATGCGTATTGATCAAGAAGGGAAGGTAGTGGCCTATGCGCCCCGTCGGCTAAGACCGCATGAGGTTAACTATCCAACGCACGACTTGGAGTTAGCGGCGATAGTTTTCGCTTTGAAAATATGGCGGCATTACTTGTATTGGGAGAAGTCGATAGTCTACGGATCATAAAAGTTTGAGGTATCTTTTGACTCGAAGGATTTGAATTTGAGGCAGCGTCGTTGGATTGAACTGTTAAAGGACTACATTGTTCAATTGAATACCATCCGGGTAAGGCTAACGTAGTGGTCGACGCCTTGAGCCGAAAAGTCGTGCCAGACTTAAGAGCGATGTTTGCTCACCTCGATCTATCTGACGATGGAAGTCTTTTAGCGAAGCGCAAGTTAAGCCGACTTGGATCGAGGAGATTAAGGAAAAGCGGTTGGAGGATGACAGTTTGAATGCAAGGAGGTTGCAAGTTCAAGGCGGTGGTTTGGAAGAATGCTGATTTGTGCAGCGAGGAGTGTTATGTTTTCAAGGCGAGCTTGTATGCCGAAAGATGTGGAGTTGAGGAAAGAATTCTCCAAGATGCACATAGCAGCCCATACGCTATGCATCGGGAGGTAGCAAGATGTATGGAGATTTGCGAAAGCTTGATTACAGTGGCACAGGTTGAAGCGTGAGGTGGCGAGATTCGTGGGAAGGTGTCCGACGTGTCGCAAGTGAAAGTTGAACATCGGTTGCCATCGGGGTTACTCCAACCGGTGAAGATCCTCGGTGGAAATGGGAGAGGATCACTATGGACTTTGTCGGTGGATTACCCCTCACGCCTAGTAAGAAGAACTCGGTTTGGGTAATTGTGGATCGACTAACTAAGTCGGCGCATTTCATACCGGTAAGAATGGATTATTCCTTGAGGCTAGCAAAGTTGTATGTGGCGAGATATAGTAAGATTGCATGGTGTGCCAGTATCGATTATCTCGGATAGGGATCCGAGGTTTACGTCAAGGTTTTGGAGAGCCTTGCATCAAGCTTTGGGGACAAGATTGGACTTCAAGACTGACTTTTCACCCATAAGCGACGGACAATCGGAGAGAGTGATTCGGATCTTAGAAGATATGTTGAGAGGTTGCGTTCGGATTTCGGTGGTAGTTGGGAAGAGTATCTACCGTTGGCGAGTTCGCTTATAACAATAGTTATCAAGCGAGCATTCGGATGGCACCATTCGAGGCACTGTATGGAAGGAAGTGCCGTACTCCTACGTGTTGGACGGAACTAAAAGAACGACTTGTCTTGGGTCCAGGTGGTAGCGGTAAACCGAAGATAAAGTGAAGATAATTCGGACTCGTCTCAAGGAGGCATCGAGATAGGCAAAAAGTCTTATGCCGATCTCAAGCGCAAGGAAATGGAATTCGAGGTAGGAGATAAAGTCTTTACGAAGGTGTCGCCTTGGAAGAAGGTGTTGCGATTTGGAAGAAAAGGAAAGCTAAGCCCTAGGTTTATTGGGCCATATTCGGTGTTGAAGCGAGTGGGGTGGTAGCTTATCACTCGAGTTGCGGTAGAGTTAAGACAAATTGATGATGTCTTCCATGTGTCGATGCTTAGGCGGTATCGGTCCGATCCATCGCACGTTGTGCTGTGGCGTAGATTGAGGTTAAGTCGGACTTATCTTTCGAGGAGGAGCGATTCGGATCTTAGATCGTGATGTCAAGGTTTTGCGTGAGGAAGTCGGTACCCTTGGTGAAAGTGCTATGGCGAAACCATGAGTACGGAGGAAGCGACGTGGGAACCCGAGGATGTGATGCGGCAAGCAATACCCCACCTCTTACGATCGGGTAATTTCGAGGCCGAAATTATTTTTAAGGGGGTAGAGCGTAACATCCTAAAATAGGGGCTATTTGTGATTGAATTATTTTGCTTGTGTTTGAATTGCGGTGACATTATTCATGGTGGAATAAAGACTTAATTAGGGGTCTTGGGTAGGCTCGGATTAGAGAAAATTTATTTGTGAAGCTTTAAAGGAAGGAAGCCTTAGTAAGTAGGAGTTACAAGGTTAAATGAGGGAATTATTATCATTAAAAATGACTTGGAAAAGTGGCAAAGGAGGCCACTTAGGTGCTAGAGTTGACGCCACAAGGAGCAAGGGAGAACCTATGTTGAGTCACGAATTTTCCTTTTTGATCATTATTTTGGGCGGCATTAAGGGAGGGAAATTCTCAATTTTAAACTTTGGGATAATAAGGAAAGTATGAGAATATTATTTAGCTTTAAATGGATTTTATTTGATTAATCTTGAAAAGTTGGCTAGAAAGAGAAAGAGATGACCAATTTTTAATGTAAGGATAATAAGGTTATAATCAAGGATTTTAATTGGATTATTATTAGGATTGATTTATAATAATTGATAGAGGAAAATTAGGCATGTGATTAATTCAAATAATTTTGAATTAAATCAAGGGTTGGTCAAGAGCAATTCAAGGAAGTTGCCGAATTTGGAACTCTTCATGGGAAGAGTGGACGGCAAGCTTAAGAAGGGGGGGTTTTGCCGAATCCCTTTAAAAGCACCTACATAGCATCTTGTTTTTCTTTTTCCCCATTTTTGCAAGTAGCCGAATTTCTTCTCTATTCCCTCCTCTCCAATTATTTTTTTTTTCTCTCCTTTCTCATTCTCTCAAAACCAAAACTCTCTCTACTCCTTGCCGAAACCCCATCTTATTTTCTCATCATTATTCCTTTCCTTTAGCCGAATCCACTCCCTTGGTGTGCCGAAAATTTCCTCTCCTATTCTATTTCACTTTGGCCGAATATTAGGAAGGGAAAAGATCTCTTCGGGATTTCTTGTGGCAATCGTTGGTGAAGGTAAGTGATAGCTGAATCTTTCTTTTCACTACCCTTTCTCTCTGTCGATTTATAGGTTGGAGAAAGCCGAAATTTCGGTATTTGCAAACAAGAAGGCTAACCCCTCTTTGAATCGATATCATCTAGGAACTACGGGATTTTCAAGCAAAAGATTTGACTCTCCATTTCTCAATCGATTAGGTTATAGGTAAGGTGGTAAGAATCTATTTTTAATAGATCACTCTTTTAAGTATTCAAAAGCCGAAGGCTATTAACATGTGATTGCCGATTTAGGGAAACAAAAACGCTTGGAGTGTGGTGGCTAGTATTCAAAGGCATTTGGGTAAGGTTTCGGGTTCACAAGGAACCCTTTTCAATTAATTTTTGGTTTGGCCGAATGGCCATGGCACTAATCTTGTGTTTGGCCGAATATAGGGCAAAGATTTTGTGGGTAGCCAATTTGGTTCTTCGGGATTTAAGGCTTTCATTAATTTCAGGTGTGTACATACACACTTATAATTAATTAACGTGCAAAGTATTATGTGTATGCTAATCGGATTTGTGTAGATTTGAGTTTAATACCATAAAGGTTTAGCAAGGCTTCGGGTAAGTTCTTGACAATATGATTTGTTATTTGATGCTTTTGGGAAGCATGACACATTTGATATATGTGGCTTATAAATGATTATTGATACATCCTATGAATGTTTATAAATGAGCATGTTGGCATGATTGTTGTTAAATATCATTGATTGAATGTGGGTTTTATGAGTGGAGGGGGTAGTGATATTCGTGTCGACGGACACCGGTGTTTTGGTAACACATTGTGACTACGGTCACCAGAGGTTTGGTACCTCCAGAGGTTTGGCACCTCATAGCGTCTTGTCCCTGTGGCTTAGCACCACCGTGGGTTGGCCCCACTTTGAGATACGGGATTGGCGCCGGTGATTTGGTATCACACGATGGGTTGGCCCCATCATTTGATTTGTGACCGGGTCACCGGTGGTTTGGCACCACAATATGACGGATTTTGTGACTATATGTCACGGTGGTTTGGCACCACGGTGGTTTGGTACCACACGGGGTAGAGAAAGGTGTTTGGATGGTTAGGTTGGGTGCATATTAAACTTGTGCATATTAAATTAATTATGATTTGTGTATGACGTTGCATTAAACCGGGAAAAAGGGTTACACATTGGGTCTTGATGACTCACCTTTTTCCTTTAACATTTTTCAGGTGATTCGTAGGCTGCGGATAAGGAGGATGGACTCAAGGTGGCCATGAAACTAAAATATGGACTAGGTGGATTTTGAACTATTTTATTTTATTATGGGTTTATTTTATTTAAGTTGTAATAAGGCCTCCTAATATTGCACTTGGAATATTTTACATGTTTTGATAATTTGCTTAAACTACTTCATGATATTAAAATGGGTACACATGTTTTATAAAAATTAATACGTAAAATGTTTTATTGTGCCATCGGGTACACTTGAATCTGTAACAACCTGATTTAATATATTTCTAAATAACACTAAGTGATGATTTCTTTATACACCTCAACCGTTTTAAAAACAAGGCAATATCTTTTATCAAAAATTTTAATCGGCTTAAAGGGATTTTCAAAAACTTTTCTCCGTGGCATACCAAATTCGGTCGTAATGTTTGGACCGGGTTTGGGGTGTTACATAATCAAATCAAACCACATTAAATTGAGCCAAGTTCGAACACCCATTTTGAAATGTATGATGTCAACAAAATCTCATATTCAACCCACATTCAACTTCACTCTACCATAATCATGCATTACTAGCATAAAACACCATTAAAAAGGGATATAGACTCATTTTACAAGTTAGCCATTTTCGCATGGCATCATATACTTCAAATTTAAAATGTAAACTCAAAAGAGTAATTTAGCCTATACATGCCATGAACTTAAAGTTTATTCCCAAAAGGTACCAAAATAGTCGATAGTGTGCTTGACTTTGACAAGGATCCCCGAGCTCGAGCTTCAACTTCAAAGATCTATAAAACAATGTAACAAACACACCAAGTAAGCTTTTATAGCTTAGTAAGTTAAAAGCAATTGTAAAGTATACAATTAAACATTCTATAAATTAATTCCATCCATTAGGATCATCAACGCATTCATTTCTATAGATAAGCATCACATAACCATACCATAACTACCATACTTAGTAGTCTCACAACCATATATTCATTCATACCACATTAAATTTCATTCGATACCAAATGATTGGTATTCATCTCAAAACATACTCAAACACTTAAAATAAATCACTTTTCATTACCTTTGTATCATAAGCCAAAATAACTTACCTTAATAATAATAGCTTTCCCTACTACCTCGAACCACATACCTATTTATCTCAATTCGTATATCCAAATTCACTAGTTAAAGCTTCGAAGAATCCGTAAACCCGCACACACAGTGCAAATCATGTAACGTATCGCACACTTAGTGCCGTTACTTATGCCCTGCACACATAATGCCATAAGACCGATTTCGCACACACAGTGCTCGGTATATAAGCTCGCACACATAGTTCCCAGACAACCGATCTCGTACACACAGTGCTCGGTATATAAGCTCGCACACACAATGCCCAGACAATCGATCTCGCACACACAGTGCTCGGTATATAAGCTTGCACACATAGTGCACATTAACCGATACTTTCATCATTCATAAAGCTCATATGATATTATTTTCATTCACACACATATGCACATATATATATATACATCTCAAAGATAACTCATATCTTTTATCAATTGCCAACACATTCTGTAACACCCCATACCCGAATCCGAGACCAAGACTGGATACAAGACATTACCATGCTTGAACTCACTTAAACATGTACTTACGGGCTATAAAATTTTGTTCCAAATTAAAAACTTCTCTTTCTCAGTCTATTCATACCTTTCATGGGCCTACGAGGCCTTAAACACTTGTCTAAAAACTTTCGAAACATATTCAGAAACTTTTCTTTAGAGCAGGGGTCACACGCCCATGTTGTATGGGACACGCCCGTGCACCCCTAAAACATGCACGTGTCTTTCACCCGTGGTGGATACTGGCAAAAAACACACGGCCTGGACACACCCGTGGCCCCAAACCGTTGCTAAAACCCTAGCATTCTGCCAATGCCCCATGGCCAAGGCACACGCCCGTGCTTACCACCGTGGTGCACTGCGACTACCTTAACACGGCCTAGAGTCTAAACACACGCCCGCGTGTGGCCCGGTCCGTGGTCTATTCTCGACTTAAGATACAATGGTGTGGTGGTGCACACGGTCAGACACACGCCCGTGTGTCCATCGTGTGGGCACTTAGAGGCTATTTACCAAGCCAATTACCACCCCGAAATCAAGACTAAACTCAAGCTCAATTCAAGCAACTCAAGTATTACATCATTTATGAACAATACAACATGCTTCATTGATATTAATAACATACATACTTAGTCAATCTTGGCCAATCACTTAGCCATTTACAAAAGAATAATAAACTTGATAGCCCATACTTTTGCCCTTTCTACGACATATACTCAAAATAAAAACGTTTCCTATACATGCCATACTTAATATAATTTCAACTTAGCTATACCAAAATAAGGATTGATAGTGTGCTTCGAGCTCCGACTTCAACGATCCACAAGTTAGTTTGGCGGGACTACATAGAAAGAAAGGATAAAAGACGTAAGCATTTAGCTTAGTAAGTTTGCATAATATTCATAGCAACATACTTGCTTAATATAAACCATATGACATCAACAATGGTATCATAAATTTCAGCTATAAAGCTTACTTACTCATGCTTGATTTTTTCATATCTCATGAAACTTACTAGTCTCATACTTGGGAGGTAAACAAGGTACCTGTATCACTTGATCACATTGATCAGCATACTTTAACATAATAATCATAATCTCTGATTCATCATTCATAACATGAATAATACTCATTTTCAACTTGATAATAACTTTGCTTACTCAACTTTCTTGCTATCTCACTTTAACTTTACTCATTTGCCCGATGAATTTCTGTGAATAACCGAGGATACTAAATCTCTTCACATGAACTTGATGCCAAAGCCATATCCTAGATACGGTCTTACATGGAATATCTCATCTTGGTTTCGAGGCCATGTCTTGATGTGGACTTATACGAAGTCTTTCTTGTTCTTACCAATGCCATGCCTTGGCTTGAACTTACATGGGATCTCTTTCTCTTGATAGCTTTTCAATGCCAAGCTTGCCTTGGACTTACATGATAACGTGTTCAATGCCAAGCTTGCCTTGGACTTACATGATAACTTGTTCAATGCCAAGCTTGCATTAGACTTACATGATAACTTGCTTGATTTCCGATGCCATGCCTTGGCTTGGTCTTATACGGACTTTCTAATCTCATGTGGTAGATCGAGTATCCTGGGAAATTCCATCTTCAATCGGGACATGCTCGTATTTAATCTCATTGATTTCTTTGTTTAGCAGAACATTAAGCATTCCATGATAATAATGTACATTATACTAAGCAATTCAATGATAGAAATCATAAAGCTTAGAAATCACACAAACTTACCTCAATATGCAAAATGTATGTAGATATGCAATTTAGTCCTCGACTTTGTTCTTGCCTCGGTTTCGATCCGGGCTTTGTTTTTCTTGATCTATAATCATAAATAGACCATTTAATACTCACATTGACTAAATTGACTCTTTAATCATATTTTGGCAAAATTACTATTTTGCCCCTAAACTTTCTCATTTTTGCACTTTTGCCCCTAGGCTCGTAAAATGATTTTCAGTCAACTTTCTTAAACTTCATGCTTAGCTAATTCATTTTCTCTACTATAACAATCATCAATTCTCATTATTTCTAGTATGTATGACCAATTTTTATAACTATTACAAATTAGTCCATACTATCATTTTTCATGAAATTCATTAAGGAAAAGATGTTTATCTAACATCAAACTCTCATAATCTTCCATAAAACATCATTTAAAAACCATGTCATTCAAAGGTGAATTTTTGAACATGCATCTTAGCTCATTATATAGCTAAAAATAGCTAGTTCATAATACGAGAACTTCAAAAATACGAAGAATGTTAAAAACGGGGCTAAGATGAACTTACTAGCAAGCTTGAAAAAAAATGAAGAACCCTAGCTATGGAGTCTCCAAATTTTCGGCAATGAGAGGAAGAAGATGAATAGATTTTTATCATCTATTTTTTTCCTATTTTAATCATTTTTTAACCAAATGACCAAAATGCCCTTCTCTTTAAAATTTTCATAAATACTAACTCATGTCCAATTTTGTCCAAAAATTATATTTTGGGCAAATTGCTAATTAAGGACTTCTAATTGATATTCTAAAGCTATTTCATACAAAAAGCTTCTAGAAACTCATATTTTGCAACTCTTGCAATTTAGTCCTTTTTGGACCAAATAACTTCAATTTAACGAAATTGCTTCATGAAACTTTCACACTAACATGCAAACATGGCATAAACCTTAAAACTCACGAATTCACCTCGGACTCGTGGCCTCGCACCACTATTCCGACTAGGCCCTAAATCGGGTTGTTACACATTCGACTAACTTACAATATATATACCTAACTACCGATTTCAATACAACCAAAATTCCCTTTTCAATTCTCACATATACTATCCCTCAATGCATATATATATACATATATTTATTTGTCTCAAATAATCAAACTTAAATATTCATATATATAACAATATCATTCGGCCAATAAGGTTAAACATAATTTTCTTCCATTTAACATATGTTTAATATTATAGATCAAAATTTAATTAATTCAATTGCTTATAACTTACCTCGGTGGTCGATGAGTTAGGGTTTCCCGGCTATTCGTTCAATTTTGACTTCCCCCGATCCGATCCTGGTTCTTTCCGTTCTTGATCTAAATAATTTCAAAATGAACTCATTCAAATAGAATTTCATTCATTTTAACCCAAAACACATAGTTGAAAAATTTTCCAATTTATCCCTCACACTTTGCATTTTTACAATTTAATCCAATTTTCACTAAATACAAAATATGCCAAGTTTACAAATTTTGAGCTAAGGCCGAATGTTCCTTAAGCTTATTCAAGTCCCCACATTTCATAATTTCTACAATCTAGCCCCTCAATCTACTATTTTTAAAATTTAGTCCTAAATGCTCAATTTAATCAAAATTTCCAACACAAATTGTAGTAATCTAACACATATATTTTGTTTACAACCATCAACCATCATAAAACATAAACATTCATCAATGGCCGAATGTTGAACATGCATCCAATTCAAAAATTTCAACATGGGTCGGATAGTATTTGAAGCAACGAACTCAAAAACGTAAAAATTATCAAAAACCGAGCTAATTTCATACCTCAATTTAAGCATGCAAAGGGCCGAATGTTTTATGAGCTTGAATTCTTTTCTCTTCTTGCTTCGGTGATGAAGAAAAGAAAGATGAAAGATGAACATGCATCTTTTTCTTTTTATGTTTTTATTATAATAAGTTTTTAATTTAAAACATATATTAATATAACTTTAATTTTAAAAAAACAAATACAAAATTCATCATATCATCATAATGTCGTCCACTATACCTTAAAAAGGTAAATTTGCAACTTTAATACTCATGCAAAAGAAGACAAAACAATTTAGCCACTCAATTTCATAATAGCTACTTTTCCCACTTATTCGGTTTAGTCCTTTCACTTAAATTAAACACCCAAACAAACAAATTAACCTACAATATTTTAGCACATGCTCAAACACATAACATAGATATCTAATAAAATATTAAAATATTTTTCTAACCCGGATTCGTGGTCCCGAAACCACCGTTCCGATTAGGGTCGTAATCGGGCTATTACACACACCTCCCGAGTTGCCGGCTGCCAATGTAGATCCTCTCGAGTTGCCCGTAGGACCGATCACCCGAGCTCGAGCTAAGAGATTCAAAGATGCAACAACAGCCTTAGTTGATAGAGTTTAGGGTGAAACCGTTACTAGACTTCTCGAAAGCTCTTGGATCAGCAAGCCGAGCGACCCATGCATTCTCCTTCAAGCTCAAATCAGCTCAACTTAGCTTGAGAGCTCGTTTTCTGCTCATTTTATTTTGCGATTAATTTGCTGGAATAAATCATTTAATTTGCTATTAGTTAAATTAGTTAATTAAGTTTTAATATTTTTTTTATAATCTGGACATTTTTAATTTAATGTATTAAATATGTTTAACATTAATATATGTGTTATAATATGTCTGGTTTAAGACATAATTTAGTGTGTCTAGAATAGAACAAATTAATTAGCTGCTGCTAATTTAATTTGTCCAGGCGCATGACATAAATTAAATTGGTTTGTCTACTGCAGATTTTAATGTGTTTTACCCTTTAATTGTTGTTTTATTTTGCAGTAAACACATGCATGAATCGGCCAAAGGAGGGAGCTGAACATACATTAATTCCAGTTGACTTTTCATGCACACCAACAGTCAAGAAGGGTTAAATTCTGCAGCAGCCTTTTTCCTCTATTCTAGGTGACGCCTTGAGCAAAGTAAGGGGCACCTTTCTTCATTAAGCAACCAGCTGAAAAGGGGGCTGACGTTTGGAGTTTTCCAAGCTAATTTAATACCTCCCATGACCGTTCAGCTCAATGAAGCACCACCAGCTAGCTGTTCGCATTCGGTCGAACCTTCCAATAGGCAATTTGAACTCATTAATTCACCAGCAATTGAGGAAGCATCAAAGAAATTTCCATGGCCCATTCTAGCATGTTCTAGCCGATTCTAAATGTCCAATGAGCTGCCAAGAGTGACCATTCGGCTAGCTTTTCATTTTGCCTATAAATAGTTTTTCAAATCATTATAAAAGGACTTTTGCCAAAAATTATAGTCGAACCTTTGTTCTTGTGAGAATTTTCTTCTCTAAATCTCGTTCAAGATTTTGTTGGCTTATCTACCTAGTAGTGGCGTCAACCGATTTCTTTTATGAAACCGAACTTATCACTAATTTTAGTGTGGCATTCAAAAGAATTCAATACCGAGGTTCCTATCTGCCTAGATAGTGGGTCGAGGTCCAATTTCTTTTCAACCATCCCAACTTAAGAACCAAAAGTTTCGGGTCGATATTTGCTAATATCGGTTCAACTTGTTCTTAGGCAATCATTTACCAAATTTCTTTTCGTTACCAAAACATTTCGACCAGCCATATTGTGTTTACTTGCCGAACCAAAACCAACACTATCAAATATTCAAAATCTTATCTTTCTTGAACCTAAACTTCTTAACCATCTTTTAACCCAACTTAGACATCCAAACCTTCCTAAATCGAATTACTTACTCTCTTTAACGTCCAACAAAAATTCTTCGTAGACGATCGGGCATCTTACGTACGACTCAAATCAAATCGAGGTGAGCGCGTATCACATGTACATATCATTTATCACTTACTTAATTAGTCCCATTTCAATTCATTTGCTTTCATCAACTTCACCTTTTTATAAGGTTATGATCAACTATCAAGTGGTATACATGTATATCCATTAACATTAGCTTACCCGTTGAACCATCTAGAATTACATGAGATACTCGGGAATGCTCACACATAGTGTGCTTTTTCCATATAACCATAACATTTCCTTTTCAATAGTGTTCACACGAGCTGTGGAGAATCGGCAACAAATGCAGGACTTTAGCCACCGGTAGGATATTCAAGACTAGCACTCGAAACATGAAATCCCTAATGACATGTCATTTGTATCCTAAGAATTCTTAAGGTTCAAACGAGATTATTTAACCGTCAATTATTCAAAACATCGATATAAATATTCAAGTCAGTTTATAACCAACATAGTATAACATACAATCAATTAAACTATTATTAATAAGATTATAATTCATACGAACTTACCTCGATAACTATAGTCACAAAGGTAGAGTTGGAGACTAATCCAAAGCTTTTGTCTTTCCTTGATTTTAATCCGATTGTGTGAGCTTTTTCCATATAACCATAACATTTCCTTTTCAATAGTGTTCACACGAGCTGTGGAGAATCCGCAACAAATGCAGGACTTTAGCCACCGGTAGGATATTCAAGACTAGCACTCGAAACATGAAATCCCTAATGACATGTCATTTGTATCCTAAGAATTCTTAAGGTTCAAACGAGATTATTTAACCGTCAATTATTCAAAACATCGATATAAATATTCAAGTCAGTTTATAACCAACATAGTATAACATACAGTCAATTAAACTATTATTAATAAGATTATAATTCATATGAACTTACCTCGATAACTATAGTCACAAAGGTAGAGTTGGAGACTAATCCAAAGCTTTTGTCTTTCCTTGATTTTAATCCGATTGTGATTTATCTTGATCTAAATAGATAATTTCATTCAATTTAGTCCTTAAAATAACCTCAAATATTCAATTCAATCTATAATTCATATTATCATGAAATTACAAAATTACCCCTCCTATTTTAACTTTTTCACAACTTAGTCCTTAAGTTCATAACTTGAAATTTAATGATTTTAACTTAAACCCATGATAAATGGTTCTTCCCTGAGCTTAAATAATCTACATTTTTCCATTATTTCAGACAATATACATGGAATTTTCCACTTAAACAAATTAGTCCTTAAACCTTAAATTTACTAAAATTTACTTAAGAAAACATGTCCATATAACAACTAAATTTTATTATCTATCAATTAACTTCACTAAGACATTAAATTCATTCATGGCACATCCCTCAACCTTTAACAGTTTTGCAAATTAACCCCTAAGCTAAGTAGTTTAAGCTAAAACGAGTTTAAAAACATAAAAATCACTAAAACCGAGACAAAAATACATACCATGCACTTGAAACTAAGGTTGGTCGATTTTTCTCTATTATCCCATGGTTTTTTCGGTCAAAATTTGGTGAAATGAGGAAGATGATGATATTTGGCTTATTAATTTTATGCTTAATTATCAACTTACTAAAATACCCTTTGTTAAAACCTTTAAAACCCTTAATTCTTTTATTCAAAACCGTCCACTAACACCACCAAGGGTATAATTAGCCAATAAGGCCACTAATTTACCTTATTAGAGTTATTTATTCCATTTAACTAATATAACTCAATTTTTGCACCTTTTTTAATTTAGTCTTTTTTACCTAATTAACCATTTAAACTTCAAAACTTCTTAATGAAAAATTAATACTACCTTGAATTGACCCTATAGATATTAAATAAACATTAAAATATTAACTCACTTGTCAGAGTCGTGGTCTCGAAACAACTATTTTCGACACCACTATTTCGAACACCACTAAAATTGGGCTGTTACAAGTCCTTCATCTGTTTAGGGATTTATTAACTTGTGACGTTCATAGTTGACTTACCTCAATCCTAATTTACAGATTATGTGTGCGTGCCTCGTATCTTGTGTTGTATTAAAAGCTTGGCTTCAATTGGTAATAGAATCGAAAGCTAGTACATTGGGTATATGACTTTTGCATAATATAACTTCACTTACAATAGTGGAATTCATAACTCAATAAAGAGAAAATGATATCCTCTTATCGATATTAAATGATAGATGAAAAAGTAATATTGTTATGAGTCATTTTTCTAAAGACAAATGATTTAATTACTATTGTTAATAATTAACTTTGTCATGAAGGAAGATGTAATGGTTACCGCAAGATAAAATAAGATCATATTGGGAGAATGTCTTTTATCTCAAAAGATTAAGAATGTCCTATGAAGGTAACACACATATGACAAGGTTATTGGACGAGAACTCAATAAAGTAATTTGTGTAATGGTATATAATGGGGAGACTCAGTCATGGTACTTTAATGTAATAACTTCATCACTGAATAATGTTGTAAATAATAGATGAAAGTCAAAACTTAATTACAAATTATTTGAGTCCTAATTATATATGTTCAACCAGTCCCTACATTATCTCGATATAACCTTGATAGTTTGCATTAGAATCGATGAGATGAATCAAATGAAAACAACAAATTAGAGAAATAGATTGCATTCATCATTATCCACAGTGAACATATTTTCTTGTCATAAACAAGAGATAACTTACAGATTAAATTAATTTCTTCAATTTATTATCGAATTAAATTATAATTAGATAATTAAAGTTTGAAGTGAAAATTAAATTAATTAGTCACTAGAGTTTCATAGAACAAAGAAATCAAATTTATTTACTCATGAATCCTAATACGGTAAAGTCATAAATTGGAATTGGGTTCAGGAAATAATTTAATTAAGTTAATTAGTTAACTAATTGAATAAATAATATTTTGAGTATAGGATAATTGTTTACTAGGTAGAATAAATTATTTGTGTTGGTTT
This sequence comes from Gossypium sturtianum, assembly GCA_025698515.1. Taxonomy (NCBI): domain Eukaryota; kingdom Viridiplantae; phylum Streptophyta; class Magnoliopsida; order Malvales; family Malvaceae; genus Gossypium; species Gossypium sturtianum. The sequence goes on from CM046953.1 coordinate 73,885,957, forward strand.
GAAGGCTAGATAACACATATAATTGCACTCAATAATGAAAGGTCTAATGAAGCCCATTTGTATGTGATGGGTGGCATCCTAGAAGAGGGTGTGCCACCCACCCTAGTGTACTCCTAGTAAGAGTGTTTTTGTTTCTATTAAAATATTATTATTCGGACACACCTTATTCAATTGAGACTCTTTTTTATTTTCTTTATAGATAAAGGATATGGGTTAGGTAAAACTACACCTTATTAAGTATAATCACTCTATTGGAAAAATAGTGAAATTTATTCTACCTAGATAAATTTTATTTTCGTGAGAACTCATTTTTGGTTTCTAGATCATAGAAAGTTTTTTATATCCCCACTAAATATCAATTAAAGATTTCATTGTATTCATTGGTTCATGAATAGAGCCCACAATCTAGCAAGCCAAGGTCGAGAAAAACAAAGAAGATCAAGTGTTTGAAAGTCGGGATTCGAATCAAACCGCCTATTCAATAACACAAGTATGAATTTGGTAAAAACGTTTATTGTTATAAATATCATAAAGGCTCAATTTTAGAAAAAAAATAAAACTTCCACTTTACAAGAAAACCATTTTCTAAGCCAGATTTTTCTAACAATTTATCCCCATGCCCAAAAGTTCTCTTCATCAAACACTGCATCGCAGCTAATATTGACTTTCTTTGTGTTAGGATTGTAAATTTGTAAGCCATCAACTATTCACTAACACCTATAAAGAAATTTTTTCAACTTTATCATCAAACTTTGTTCTCTTTTAATCAAGAATGTGAGCAAAATTGATGCTCCTAAAAATTCTGAAATGATTGACATATGGTTAATGTTCTCTCCAAGCCTCGTCTAGTGTTATGTTTTGAATAGCATATGTTGGACTTCTATTCAAAACATGAATGCTCCATTGTACTACTTCAAGCCAAAACTCCTTAAGAACATTGCTTCCTTGTAAAAGTACTGTCGAAACCATTTTTTTATGAAACGGGGATCGACTTTAGTTTTGAAATGAAAACAAAAAACGGGAGTCGCCACCAATCTTTTTTTGCTGAGGTGTGATCGGGTCACCTCGAAAAGTGGTTATTTTAAATAATCAGATTGATTTATTAAAACAACGATTTTGGTCTAAGAAAATCAGAAAATGGATTCGGGAGTCGGTTACGTACGAGGAAGGGTTAGCACCCTCGATACGCCCAAAATTGGTACCTAATTGATTAATTAATGTCTTAATGCCAAAAATTTGAAAAGATTTTAAAATACGAATCCTTTAGAAAATGTTTGGATAATTAGAATTGGATATCGAAATTCTCTTGTTCCAAAAAGATGAAATACCACATCCAGCACGTTAGGACACGATGTTTCAACCTTCGATACCAAGATCATTTCATGGTTTCCAAAATTCATGCATTACAATTTTTAAAAGGGTATTCCACTATTTGGCCGAACCAAAAAACCGAAACCCAGCACGATTGGGCACGATTCCTCGAATTTCCAAACATGAAATATTGTATTATTTAAGGAAACACAGTCAAAATCTTAAAAGGATATTTAGTCATTTGGACAAACGGAAAATCGAAACCCAGTACGATTGGGCACGATTCCTCGAACTTCTAAATACAAAATATCGATTGTTTTAAAACTTGATGTATCGAATAAAGGTTAATGTGACAAGTAATAATGTGAAAATACGATGTTACATGCATGACTGGATAAATGTGTTAATAAAATAATGTTATGAAATTCGAAAATAGAATGAGCAAGATGAAATATATATAACATAAATTTCGAGTAAACAAATAAAGAAATGTAATAATAAAAAGTAACAATACTATATTAATATGAACAATACATATAATACAAGTGATAAAAGAGAATAATAAAAATTATAATGATGAAAATAGTAGTAATAATAAGAATAATAACAGTGAAGATAGTAACAAGTATAGAAATAGAAATATTAAATAATAATAAATAATAATAATAGTAAAAAATAAAAATAAAATAAACAATAGTAACAACAACAACAACAATAATAATAATAATAATAAAGTAGAAAATAATAATACATTAATAAGAAAATAATAATCTAATAACAATGATAGAAGATGTAATAAATAATAATAGAAAAGGAATAAAACAAAAAAAAAATAGTGATAATAAAGGTAATTACTAATAACCATAATGATAATAATAGTAATAGTATTTATAATAAAAATAACAAAAAATAATAATAGTAAAAGTAATTATAGTAATAGTTTAAGAACAAAATAAAAATAAAAATAATAATAAATAATAATAGTAATAATAATGTAGAAAACCATTAATGAAAATAAATAACATTTAAAAGGAAATAAACAATTTAAAAGATATAATATTAAATATTAATTAAAAAAAGGAGAATAATTAGAAAACTCAATAAACGAATAATTAAAAGAAAATAATTAATGGAGTGTATTGAAAATAGAATAAAAGTCGAAATGGAATTGCAATAAATCAAGAAAAGGCGAATAAGGACCATAACGTAATGCGCGTGAATGCTCAAGGGCTAAAAGTGAAAATGTTCCCAACCCCAAAAATCAGCACTCAGGCGCGGACTGAATTGGAATGGCGCGCAAAATATAAGGAAAAAATGGAAGAAACATAATAGGATTAACTTAAAGGTAGCGCAAATGGGAGGGACTGGCCGCGCCAATTTCCCATTTAAGGTGAAAAGGCGCACATCCAGCTTTCAAATCTTCAATGCGCAGGCTTTCACTCCTTTTAATGACACCACTTTAAAAAAATAATAATAACCTTTATTACTTATTTTTTTTAAAAAGCTTATAAGTTCCTTTTTTAAAAAAAAAACAAAAACAGAGAACCCCCATCTTTTCTTCTTTTCCTCTGCTAGGGTTTTTGAACCCATTCTTGCGCCGTCGTGAGTTTGATCGGGGATTGGCGCGCTACTGCGCCGTGGCGATGGCGGCGTTGCGAGAGGGCCTTTCTAACCCCCGTTTTGGAACCTATTCAGAGATTAAGCTTCCTTAACCTGAGAGGCCGAAAGAAAAGGGTCTCTAGCCCATATTTCAGGCCCGATCCCGACGAGGGAAGGGGAGACCTCCGACGACGAGGCGGCGAGCCGATTCAGGTAGACCCTCTTTCCTTTCTTTTTTAGTATTTCGTTTTTTTAAAAATTTGAAAGTAATAAAAATACAAAATAAAAAATAAAAAAAAAGATAGAAGACAACTGTAATAAGAGTAAAGTCGAAAGAAAATAAACGAAATCAACCTTCTATTCTTGTTTTTTTATTCTTGATAGTTCGTATTTTTCCTTTTTTTGATTCCGAAAATCCCCCCACTTACATTGTATTTCGGTTAGGCTTATATAGCCGAAAAATAAATTACAAATCATAAATCTATTTCTTTAGCTTTCCTGCTATGTCTTGTCTTTGCTATTGCTGTTACGTGTGCAGGTTCTGGAGATGTTAGATGACAAGAGGGCCGGCGTGGGCTAGTCAGAAGGCGACGAACGTGCTGACCTAGCACGTGGAGGCTGCGGCACTAGAGCTAGGGTTTCATTTCTTTTTCTTTCTGTTTACTGTCTCTTTTTTTGGGCCATTGGGCCTTTTTGTAATTTGGGCTAGGGGTGGCTTTGGGCTGTTGTAATTGGACTTTTATTATTAATTTTTTATTTGTTGTTGTTGGTTTGGGCCCCGGGCTAAATTGGGCCTGTACAGCTGCCCCTCTTTGCTCATTATCGTGTAACGAGAATGGAGCAAAGACTTTAAAAGGACCAATTTTATCCGGTCTCGCTGAGTCTCGGCGCTTCTCTTCTTCTTCAAGTAGTCTCGCTCTAACCCACTGCAATTTTAGAAGTTTAGGAATTGGTGCTTCGATTCGCTCGAATATAATTTCAGGGAGAAGAGATTTGTAGCTTCGATCTACTCCGCTGGAACTTCGAGGAAATGAGAATTCAGGGAGAAGAGATTCGTAGTTTCCATCTTCTCTACTGAAACTTCAAAGAAATAAGGATTGATCCTCATTGTAAACTTAGGGAGGCGGGATTTGTAATCTCAACCTACTCCACTGGAACTTCGAGGAAATAAGAATTTAGGGAGAAGAGATTCGTAGTCTCCATCTTCTCTACTGAAATTTCAAAGAAATAATGATTGATCATTATTTGTAAACTCAGGGAGAAGGGATTTGTAGCCTCAACCCACTCTACTGGAACTTCGAGGAGATGAAAATTCAGGGAGAAGAGATTCGTAACCTCAATCTTCTCTGCTGAAACTTCAAAGAAATAAGGATTGACCCTCAATGTAAACTCAGGGAGAAGGGATTTGTAGCCTTAACCTACTCCACTGGAACATCGAGGAGATGAAAATTTAGGGAGAAGAGATTCGTAACCTCAATCTTCTCTGCTGAAACTTCAAAGAAATAAGGACTGATCCTCAATGTAAACTCAGGAAGAAGGGATTTGTAGCATCAACCTACTCCACTGGAACTTCGAGGAGATGAAAATTCAGGGAGAAGAGATTCGTAACCTCAATCTTCTCTGCTGAAACTTCAAAGAAATAAGGACTGATCCTCAATGTAAACTCAGGGAGAAGGGATTTGTAGCCCCAACCTACTCCACTAGAACTTCAAGGAGATGAAAATTCAGGGAGAAGAGATTCGTAACCTCAATCTTCTCTGCTGAAACTTCAAAGAAATAAGGACTGATCCTCAATGTAAACTCAGGGAGAAGGGATTTGTAGCCTCAACCTACTCCACTGGTACTTCGAGGAAATGAAAATTTAGGGAGAAGAGATTCGTAGTTCCAATCTTCTCTACTGAAACTTCAAGGAAATAAGGATTGATCCTCAATGTAAACTCAGGGAGGCGGGATTTGTAATTTCAACCTACTCCACTAGAATTTCGAGGAGAGAATAATTTAGAGAGAAGAGATTCGTAGTTTCAATCTTCTCTACTGAAACTTCAAAGAAGTAAGAATTGTGGCTCTGATCTATTTCACTACTGCTTAGTGAGATAAGATCTGCAATCGTTAACTGATCTGTTTCACTACTGCTTAGGGAGACAAGATCTACAATCTTTAGCCTAATCCACTGCTGCTCAGGGAGATAGAACTGGTAATCCTTGATCTCGCTCCACTCTTTGTTATCTCGAGGAACAAAATCGAAATCTTGATGCGCTTCCTTGCTATCTTAGGAAGATAAGACTACGATCTTCGATCCGCCCCACTACTATCTCTAGGGGACAAAATCTAAAATCTTCGATATTGCTACACCGTTCTCTGGGGAACCTGTCCTGTAGAATTAGTTTTATGTGCTTATGATTATACAAATGATTAGGATGCTATGATCAGAATGAATCAAATGCTCCTAACTGAGTGTGTTATGGATGATGAATGAAAAATTTCATGAGAATGATCCTTTAAGGCGTCACTGATCATTGTTCATCTTTATCACTGATGTATTACACTGTCTTCTTGCTTGGGAGGTATTTTGATCGAAGACCCGAGAAAAAAATCGTATTTTGCTCAACTGGTTTGCCCCAATGTAACCTCAAGGTCCATTCCATGGTACCTCTGAGACTTTAAGGCTTATACTATCTTTAGACCCTCTTATTGTAATTCAGGGGGGGATAGGATCTGGGTCATCTTCAATCCATCCCACTTCGCTACTCAAGGGTATAGAATTAGTATCATCTTCAATCCATCCCACTGCATGACTGGGGTAACCAATTTGATGCTACACATTCTATTCCCCACAGGTGTCATGACCGAATGTATGAATGTCGAATTTCTTTGAGAATAATCCCATTTTAATGCTTGGGTTACTCATTATTTGTCGAGGTCAGTATCACCGACGCAATACCTTGCCTTTTATTCAGCGATACTTTTGACAAAAATCTTAATAGGTAGTCTCAAATTAGACTCCTTTCCAACCCTTAGTTCTGGTGAGTTCTGAACAACAGTCCTGTTTCAGGTTCTTGTATTATTTAGAAGCTTCCAAAGTAATATGGGAAACTTTTTTTATGAAAGTGTTATTAGTCCACTAATCGTTATTTCAATGCAAAATGCTTAAAAAAGATCATAATGATGGACGAAACGGAAATTTATTGAGAGCAAAGCTCGAAATGAATAAATTAATCAAGATATCAAATTTTGAAAAAGCATAAAATGAGAACGAATTAATCAAGATAACACATTAAATTTATTGGGAGCGTATCTTGAAAAGAATAAAGTAATCAAAGATAGCAAATTCAATACGGGTAGGATGAAAACTAGGTGTCCCAGATATCGTAACCTGAGCTTCTCTGTACGAACCTCTTGAGGACCATTTTGAGCTCAATATGTGTTTAGGGGATCTAGAGTACTCTGTTGATGCCCCAAGACGTAACATCTTTCCTTCTTGTTAATTTGGAGAAAGCGAGACTACTGCATGCCCCATTTTTAATCAAAATTTGAGCTGCCCTTTTCGGGTTTTCAACTTAAATCCCTTTTGGTCTCAAAGCGCCCTTTGCGGGTTTTCGCCTTGGCCTCTCTTTTTTCTTTTTTCCTTTTCTTTTCTTTTCTTTTTTTCTTCTTCTTTTTCTTTTTTATTTTTCTTTTTCCCTTTTTACTGAAATATTTCCTGATTTGAACTCAGAGGATTAGGCACGTCCTTGTTATCCCTCTCGGTCAAAATCAACACTTTTCCAGAGAAGGCATTCTTTACCACGTAAGGTCCTTCCCAGTTTGACATCTATTTTTCTCAGAAGTTTTTCTGTATGGGAAGGATCCTTTTCAAAACTAGGTCTCTTTCATGGAATTCTCTAGGGCGAACCTTTTCGTCATAATCTCGGATAGCTTTAAACTTCTTTTCTTCAATCAGGTTTACTTGATCATATCGAAATTAGATCTATTCTGTTTTATCCCACTCAAACTCTGGCAAAACTCGGAGGGAATAAATCTCGACTTCAATAGACAAAACTGCCTTTATTCCATAAATCAATGAGAAATGCGTTGCCCCGTTGAGGGTCCTAACAGACGTTCGACAAGCACAGATACCAATCTTCATGAATCCCAATCAATTTCCTGGCGATCTTTTTTTTTACCGTCCATTTTGGGGCGTTACGGTGTTTAATCTTGAGCAGACTGTAAACTTCTGATGTCGCGATGTTGTTTAAATTTAATGCATCGTCAAATATGATCCCTTTTTGGGATTCCATACCGATATAGAATTTGCTAACTGTCGACTTTGTGACATCGGCATATGAAGTAGCTTCTGCCCACTTGGTGAAGTAATCGACGACCACAGAGGTGAATCGATACCCGTCAAAATCTTTTGGCATGATTGGCCCACTACCATCCATGCCCCACATATAGAAAGGCCATAGAGATGTCTTATAAAGAGATGAAGGAGGCATAAGAATCTTGTCTGCCATTTTTTGGTATAACTGATGCAATCCCCTTCCATGGTGGACCAGCAGTACCCGAACTTCGTGATTTGCCTAGCCATTGTAAAGCCATTAGCCTGTGCCCCTCTTTTAAGATTTCATTAGCTTTAACCGCATCCATACATCTTAGTAGCTTAGGCATATCACACGAAAACATCCTTTAATTGGGAATAACTCAATGATGTCTCGCTTTGTCTTTATGGAGATACAGGCTCCGATCTTTACCTCTCTCTCTTCTTCTAGGCTCACAATGACGCTTTATAAGGTAGGATCTATTTTTCATCTCGTTCTACCATCCTTAACAAATTAGGAGATAGGTTACAATCTCTGTCGTCTCCAAAGTCCTGAGATCCCTCTAGACACATATCTTACTCAAAAGTAGATTCTGAGTCAGTAGCAGCGTCGCTCATGTCGTTGATATTTGGGGACCTATTGTGGGTTTGTAGGAAAATTCCCCAGAATAAACGATTCTAAGGATGATTATTTGTATGGTATGATCATGAATGAAGAATAAAAGAATATTTGAAAGAATGTCCAAAGAATATTAGAATAATCGTTTGTACGGTATGAAATGGAAAGAATGAAAGAATATTTGCTCAACATGATAACAAAAATGCATTTTATTGAAATAAAGATCTTGGATATAAGCCTATTTCACAAAAGGATTCTTGTTGCCTCTAGGCTTAAAGCAAGAAGTGTGTTCTGAATATTACTCTAGATTAGCTCTAAAAATACAGGGATCCCTTTCACAGTCCCATCGTCTAAAATCTTCCCAAGTATGTAAGGGCTTGGAAACTTTTATTCCCTGATTCTCTTCGGATATGTCATTAATGTTCAGACTCCCTAATATTCCTTCGGGTCATTGATCTCTCCAATTTATTATCCATTAGGCCTTGCACTAAGGCCCTGATCTCAGTTTAGTAGACTTTCGTAAGTTCCCCAGGTTGCTGAAATAATTTTTAATTAATCAGAGCCTTTCTACAAATTTTAATGCATATGATGCGATGTAATGCAAATGCATGAAATGCAATGCAAATGCATGGAATGAAATGCAAATGCATGGAATGAATGCAAAAAGAAAGGGAGGCGTTGATTCTAAATTCAATTCCATTAGAAGAACTTTTCTAGAAAACAAATTTCTTTACATAAAACAGATTACATATACGGCCATACCCTAATGCTCGAAGCCTTAACTTTCCATAGAAGCCAGGTTAACTCCTAACCCTAATCTGATTCTAATTCACTTCAAACTTAGCACGTCAGCTTGAACTGCTATGGTTTGCCAATGATTCGTCACCTCTTGTTTTTGAGCAACTAATTCTTTCAATGTAGAGTAGTTCTCAGAGAATACTTGATAAGAAACCCTTTTCACTCTCCAAAAGCGGCTATGGAACCACGCCAACAAGAGTTCCGCACATCCAAATTAATCTTCCTTCACTTGCTCCTTGGCATGTATTCAAAGATCAGAATGTCTCGGCCAGAACTATAAGGATGGGCGTGACCCTCTTGTCAAGTCTATCGAACAAGTCTGACACTGCCTTGTCCACGATCCCCAGTGCTTTAGGGAAAACATCCAGTTTGTAAATGCTCAAAGCGAAAACATTGACCCTTTTCTTCATATCTGGGTGTGCTAAGATCGAATCTCGCGAATTCTCTAATGGATGCCTTCACTAGCTCCTTTTGATTGATATGGACTGCGACTCATTGCTTACTCATCCCCGCAATGCTCATTAACTCCTTTTCAAAGAGTTGAGACGTGACAGCTCTCGAATAATCCTTGTTGGCTTGAATCCTCGGGCAATGAAGCAAAGTCTTATTTTCCTTCACGGACTATCAATCTTCTTTCGTTGTGTTTACTTGGACCCTATTCGGACGACTGTATTATAATTCACTTTATCAAGTAACCCATTTCCTTATGAAAAACTCTTCTATTTAGCAATCGAATATGAATCAACACCTCCTTTCTGAGATGATGCGATGCAATGCAATGAAAACAAAAAGAAACACGTTAGCACAAGAGAAATAAACAAAATAGAGTACCTATCCGGGTGACCACTAGAGGTTTGGAATGGTTCTACCTAAGGTGGGCTCTTAAGGCTCACGATATGGGGTTCAGTTCTAAAGAAGGGTACCTGAACCAACGGATTCCTCAATCCTCACCCATTATAGGCTCATACGGACTGAGTTCGGTTCAGGGGAATACATTTCCCTATGGCCATGCAGAGATGAAAATCTCACGAAGCACATAGGTACGGATGTATCCCGAAAGCAATCCACTAGCCCATGCAGAGGTGAAAACCTCACGAAGGCGTAGTTTCTTACTCCCACTTAAGGGTGCGACCACAACGGTCATGCAATGCAATGTGCGCAAGAAATAACAATCATATGCAATGACACAAACAAATGCAACAAAAGGATCGTAATTTTCAAATCAAATTTTCAAATCGAATTTTCAAATTTCTGACAAAGGACAGAAAATAATCAATTTACGGCCCGACTCTCTTTATAGTCCCCAGTGGAGTCGCCAAGCTGTCGAAACCATTTTTTTATGAAACGGGGATCGACTTTAGTTTTGAAATGAAAACAAAAAACGGGAGTCGCCACAAATCTTTTTTTGCTGAGGTGTGATCGGGTCACCTCGAAAAGTGGTTATTTTAAATAATCAGATTAATTTATCAAAACAACGATTTTGGTCTAAGAAAATCAGAAAATGGATTCGGGAGTCGGTTACGTACGAGGAAGGGTTAGCACCCTCGATACGCCCAAAATTGGTACCTAATTGATTAATTAATGTCTTAATGTCAAAAATTTGAAAAGATTTTAAAATACGAATCCTTTAGAAAATGTTTGGATAATTAGAATTGGATATCGAAATTCTCTTGTTCCAAAAAGATGAAATACCACATCCATCACGTTAGGACACGATGTTTCAACCTTCGATACCAAGATCATTTCATGATTTCCAAAATTCATGCATTACAATTTTTAAAAGGGTATTCCACTATTTGGCCGAACCAAAAAACCGAAACCCAGCACGATTGGGCACGATTCCTCGAATTTCTAAACATGAAATATTGCCTTATTTAAGGAAACACGGTCAAAATCTTAAAAGGATATTTAGTCATTCGGACGAACGAAAAATCGAAACCCAGCACGATTGGGCACGATTCCTCGAACTTCTAAATACAAAATATCGATTGTTTTAAAGCTTGATGTATCGAATAAAGGTTAATGTGACAAGTAATAATGTGAAAATACGATGTTACATGCGTGACTGGATAAATGTGTTAATAAAATAATGTTATGAAATTCAAAAATAGAATGAGCAAGATGAAATATATATAACATAAATTTCGAGTAAACAAATAAAGAAATGTAATAATAAAAAGTAACAATACTATATTAATATGAACAATACATATAATACAAGTGATAAAAGAGAATAATAAAAATTATAATGATGAAAATAATAGTAATAATAAGAATAATAACAGTGAAGATAGTAACAAGTATAGAAATACAAATATTAAATAATAATAAATAGTAATAATAGTAAAAAAATAAAAATAAAATAAACAATAGTAACAACAACAACAACAACAACAACAATAATAATAATAATAAAGTAGAAAATAATAATACATTAATAAGAAAATAATAATCTAATAACAATGATAGAAGATGTAATAAATAATAATAGAAAAGGAATAAAATACAAAAAATAGTGATAATAAAGGTAATTACTAATAGCCATAATGATAATAATAGTAATAGTAGTTATAATAAAAATAACAAAAAATAATAATAGTAAAATTAATTATAGTAATAGTTTAAGAACAAAATAAAAATAAAAATAAAAATAAATAATAATAGTAATAATAATAATGTAGAAAACCATTAATGAAAATAAATAACATTTAAAAGGAAATAAACAATTTAAAAGATATAATATTAAATATTAATTAAAAAAAAGGAGAATAATTAGAAAACTCAATAAACGAATAATTAAAAGAAAATAATTAATGGACTGTATTGAAAATAGAATAAAAGTCAGGGGGCTGGAATTGCAATAAATCAAGAAAAGGCGAATAAGGACCATAACGTAATGCGCGTGAATGCTCAAGGGCTAAAAGTGAAAATGTTCCCAACCCCAAAAACAAAGACTCAAAGCGCGGATCGAATTGGAATGGCGCGCAAACTTTAGGGAAAAAATGAAAGAAACATAATAGGATTAACTTAAAGGTAGCGCAAATGGGAGGGACTGGCGCGCAAATTTCCCATTTAAGGTGAAAAGGGGCACATCCAAACTTTCAAATCTTCAATGCGTGAGCTTTCACTCCTTTTAATGACACCACTTTAAAAAATAATAATAACCTTTATTACTTATTTTTTTAAAAGCTTATAAGTTCCTTTTTTTTAAAAACAAAAACAGAGAACCCCCCATCTTTTCTTCTTTTCCTCTGCTAGGTTTTTGAACCAATTCTTGCGCGTCGTGAGTTTGATCGAGGATTGGCGGCGCTACTGCTGCGTGGCGGTCAAGGCGTTGCGCGAGAGGGCCTTTCTAACCCCGCTTTGGAACCTATTCAGAGATTAAGCTTCCTTAACTCGAGAGGCCGAAAGAAAAGGGTCTCTAGCCCACATTTCAGCCCGATTCTGACGAGGGAGGAGGCCTCGACAACGAAAGCGGCGAGCCGTCGACAGTAGACCCTCTTTCCTTTCTTTTTAGTATTTCGCTTTTTTAAAAATTTGAAAGTAATAAAAATACAAAATAAAAAATAAAAAAGATAGAAGACAACAAAGATAATAAAAGTAAAGTCGAAAGAAAATAAACGAAATCAACCTTCTATTCTTGTTTTTGATTCTTGATAGTTCGTATTTTCCTGTTTTTGATTAGAAAATCCCCCACTTACATTGTATTTGGTTAAGCTTATATAGCCGAAAAATAAATTACAAATCGTAAATCTATTTCTTTAGCTTTCTGCTCTGTCTTGTTTTCTTTATTCTTTATTCTGCCGTTGCGTGTGTGAGTTCGGAGATGTTAGACGACAAGAAGGCGTGCGGGCTAGTCAAAAGGCGACGAACGCGTCTTGCGACCTAGCACGTGAGGGTATGGCGCTAGAGCTAGGGTTTCATTTCTTTTTCTTTTCTTTCATCGTCTCTTTTTTGGGCCATTGGGCCTTTTGTAATTTGGGCTAGGGGTGGCTTTGGGCCTGTTGTATTTGGACTTTTATTATTAATTTTTATTTGTTGTTGTTGGTTTGGGCCCCGGGCTAAATTGGGCCTGTACAGCTGCCCCTCTTTGCTTATTGTCGTGTAACGAGAATGGAGCAAAGACTTTAAAAGGACCAATTTTGCCCAGTCTCGCTGAGTCTCGGCGCTTCTCTTCTTCTTCAAGTAGTCTCGCTCTAACCCACTGCAATTTTAGAAGTTTAGGAATTGGTGCTTTGATTCGCTTGAATGCAATTTCAGGGAGAAGAGATTTGTAGCTTCAATCTACTCCACTGGAACTTCGAGGAAATGAGAATTCAGGGAGAAGAGATTCGTAGTTTCCATCTTCTCTACTGAAACTTCAAAGAAATAAGGATTGATCCTCATTGTAAACTCAGGGAGGCAGGATTTGTAATCTCAACCTACTCCACTGGAACTTCGAGGAAATAAGAATTTAGGGAGAAGAGATTCGTAGTCTCCATCTTCTCTACTGAAATTTCAAAGAAATAATGATTGATCATCATTTGTAAACTCAGGGAGAAGGGATTTGTAGCCTCAACCCACTCTACTGAAACTTCGAGGAGATGAAAATTCAGGGAGAAGAGATTCGTAACCTCAATCTTCTCTGCTGAAACTTCAAAGAAATAAGGATTGACCCTCAATGTAAACTCAGGGAGAAGGGATTTGTAGTCTCAACCTACTCCACTAGAACTTCGAGGAGATGAAAATTCAGGGAGAAGAGATTCGTAACCTCAATCTTCTCTGCTGAAACTTCAAAGAAATAAGGACTGATCCTCAATGTAAACTCAGGGAGAAGGGATTTGTAGCCTCAACCTACTCCACTGGAACTTCGAGGAGATGAAAATTCATGGAGAAGAGATTCGTAACCTCAATCTTCTCTGCTAAAACTTCAAAGAAATAAGGACTGATCCTCAATGTAAACTCAGGGAAAAGGGATTTGTAGCCCCAACCTACTCCACTGGAACTTCAAGGAGATGAAAATTCAGGGAGAAGAGATTCGTAACCTCAATCTTCTCTACTGAAACTTCAAAGAAATAAGGACTGATCCTCAATGTAAACTCAGGGAGAAGGGATTTGTAGCCTCAACCTACTCCACTGGTACTTCGAGAAAATGAAAATTTAGGGAGAAGAGATTCGTAGTTTCAATCTTCTCTACCGAAACTTCAAGGAAATAAGGATTGATCCTCAATGTAAACTCAGGGAGGCGGGATTTGTAATTTTAACCTACTCCACTGGAATTTCGAGGAGAGAAGAATTTAGGGAGAAGAGATTCGTAGTTTCAATCTTCTCTACTGAAACTTCAAAGAAGTAAGAATTGTGGCTCTGATCTATTTCACTACTGCTTAGTGAGATAAGATCTGCAATCTTTAAACGACCGCTTCCTCATCGCTTTGGGAGACAAGATCTGCAATCTTCAGCCTAATCCACTGCTGCTCAGGGAGATAGAACTGGTAATCCTTGATCTGCTCCACGACTGTTATCTCGAGGGAACAAAATCTGAAATCTTCAGTCTGCTTCCTTGCTATCTTAGGAAGATAATACTACAGTCTTCGATCTGCCCCACTTCTATCTCTAGGGGACAAAATCTGAAATCTTCGATATTGCTACACCGTTCTCTGGGGAACCTGTCCTGTAGAATTAGTTTTATGTTCTTATGATTATACAAATGATTAGGATTATATGATCAAAATGAATCAAATGCTCCTAACTGAGTGTGTTATGGATGATGAATGAAAAATTTCATGAGAATGATCATTTAAGGCGTCACTGCTCGGTGTTCATCTTTATCACTGATGTATTACGCTGTCTTCTTGCTTGGGAGGTATTTTGACCGAAGACCCGAGAAAAAAATCGTATTTTGCTCAACTGGTTTGCCCCAATGTAACCTCAAGGTCCATTCCATGGTACCTCTAAGACTTTAAGGCTTATACTATCTTTAGACCCTCTTCATTGTAATTCGTGGGGGGATAGGATCTGGGTCATCTTCAATCCATCCCACTGCTACTCAAGGGTATAGAATTAGTATCATCTTCAATCCATCCCACTGCGACTCAGGGGTAACCAATTTGGTCTGCTACACCTTCCATTCCCTGGGTGTCATGACCGAATGTATGAATGTCGAATATCTTTGAGAATAATCCCATTTTAATGCTTGGGTTACTCATTATTTGTCGAGGTCAGTATCACGCAGACGCAATACCTTGCCTTTTATTCAATCGATACTTTTGACAAAAATCTTAACAGTAGTCTCAAATTAGACTCCTTTCCAACCCTTAGTTACGTGAGTTACGAACAATAGTCCTGCTTTTGAGTTCTTGTATTATTTAGAAGCTTCTAAAGTAATATTCGAAACTCTTTTTATGAAAGTGTTATTAGTCCACTAATCGTTATTTCAATGCAAAATGCTTGAAAAAGATCATAATAATGGACGAAACGGAAATTTATTGAGAGCAAAGCTCGAAATGAATAAATTAATCAAGATATCAAATTTTGAAAAAGCATAAAATGAGAACGAATTAATCAAGATAACACATGAAATTTATTGGGAGCGTATCTTGAAAAGAATAAAGTAATCAAAGATAGCAAATTCAATATGGGTAGGATGAAAACTAGGTGCCCCAGATATCGCAACCTGAGCTTCTCTGTACGAACCTCTTGAGGACCATTTTGAGCTCAATATGTGTTTAGGGGATCTAGAGTACTCTGTTGATGCCCCAAGACGTAACATCTTTCCTTCTTATTAATTTGGAGAAAGCGAGACTACCGCATGCCCCATTTTCGATCAAAATTTGAGCTGCCCTTTTCGGGTTTTCAACTCAAATCCCTTTTGGTCTCAAAGCGCCCTTTGCGGGTTTTCGCCTTGGCGCCTCCTTTTTTCTTTTTTCCTTTTATTTTCTTTTCTTTTTATCTTCTTTTTCTTTTTTATTTTTCTTTTTCCTTTTTTACTGAAATATTTCTTGATTGGAACTCAGAGGATTAGGCACGTCCTTGTTATCCCTCTCAGTCAAAATCAACGCTTTTCCAGAGAAGGCATTCTTTACCACGTAAGGTCCTTCCCAGTTTGACATCCATTTTCCTCAGAAGTTTTTCTGTATAGGAAGGATCCTTTTCAAAACTAGGTCTCCTTCATGGAATTCTCTAGGGCGAACCTTTTCGTCATAATCTCGGATAGCTTTCAACCTCTTTTCTTCAATCAGGTTTACTTGATTATATCGAAATTAGATCTATTCTGTTTTATCCCACTCAAACTCTGGCAAAACTCGGAGGGAATAAATCTCGACTTCAATAGACAAAACTGCCTTTATTCCATAAATCAACGAGAAATGCGTTGCCCCGTTGAGGGTCCTAACAGGCGTTCGACAAGCACAGATACCAATCTTCATGAATCCCAATCAATTTTCTGGTGATCTTTTTTTTTACCGTTCGTTTTGGGGCATTACGGTGTTTAATCTTGAGCAGACTGTAAACTTCTGATGTCGCGATGTTGTTCAAATTTAATGCATCGTCAGATATGATCCCTTTTTGGGATTCCATACCGACATAGAATTTGCTAACTGTCGACTTTGTGACATCGGCATATGAAGTAGCTTCTTCCCACTTGGTGAAGTAATCGACGACCACAGAGGTGAATCGATACCCGTCAGAAGCTTTTGGCATGATTGGCCCACTGCCATCCATGCCCCACATATAGAAAGGCCATAGAGATGTCTTATGAAGAGATGAAGGAGGCACAAGAATCTTGTCTGCCATTTTTTGGTATAACTGATGCAATCCCCTTCCATGGTGGACCAGCAGTACCCGAACTTCATGATTTTCCTGGCCATTGTAAAGCCATTAGCCTATGTCCATCTTCTAAGATTTCATTAGCTTTAACCGCATCCATACGTCTTAGTAGCTTAGGCATATCACACGAAAACATCCTTGAATTGGGAATAACTCAGTAATGTCTCGCTTTGTCTTTGTGGAGATACAGGCTCCGATCTTTACCTCTCTCTCTTCTTCTAGGCTCACAATGACGCTTTATAAGGTAGGATCTATTTTTCATCTCGTTCTACCATCCTTAACAAATTAGGAGATAGGTTACAATTTCTGTCGTCTCCAAATTCCTGAGACCTATTGTGGGTTTGTACGAAAATTCCCCAGAATAAACGATTCTAAGGATGATTATTTGTATGGTATGATCATGAATGAAGAATAAAAGAATATTTGAAAGAATGTCCAAAGAATATAAGAATAATCGTTTGTACGGTATGAAATGGAAAGAATGAAAGAATATTTGCTCAGCATGATAACAAAAATGCATTTTATTGAAATAAAGATCTTAGATATAAGCCTATTTCACAAAAGGATTCTTGTTGCCTCTAGGCTTAAAGCAAGAAGTGTGTTCTGAATATTACTCTAGATTAGCTCTAAAAATACAGGGATCCCTTTCACAGTCCCATCGTCTAAAATCTTCCCAAGTATGTAAGGGCTTGGAAACTTTTATTCCCCGATTCTCTTCGGATATGTCATTAATGTTCAGACTCCCTAATATTCCTTCAGGTCATTGATTTCTCCAATTTATTATCCATTAGGCCTTGCACTAAGGCCCTGATCTCAGTTCAGTAGACTTTCGTAAGTTCCCCAGGTTGCTGAAATAATTTTTAATTAATCAGAGCCTTTTTACAAATTTTAATGCATATGATGCGATGTAATGCAAATGCATGAAATGCAATGCAAATGCATGGAATGAATGTAAAAAGAAAGGGAGGCGTTGATTCTGAATTCAATTCCATTAGAAGAACTTTTCTAGAAAACAAATTTCTTTACACAAAACAGATTACATATACGGCAAAGTCTTGTTTTCCTTCGCGGACTATCAATCTTCTTTCGTTGTGTTTACTTGGACCCTATTCGGACGACTGTATTATAATCCACTTTATCAAGTAACCCATTTCCTTATGACAAACTCTTCTATTTAGCAATCGAATATGAATCAACACCTCATTTCTGAGATGATGCGATGCAATGCAATGAAAACAAAAAGAAACATGTTAGCACAGGAGAAATAAACAAAATAGAGTACCTATCCGGGTGACCACTAGGGGTTTGGAACGGTTCTACCTAAGGTGGGCTCTTAAGGCTCACGATATGGGGTTTGGTTCTAAACAAGGGTACTGAACCAAAGAGATTCTCAATCCTCACCCATTATAGGCTCATACGGGACCGAGAGTTCGGTTCAGGGAATACATTTCCCTATGGCCATGCGGAGATGAAAATCTCACGAAGCACATAGGTACGGATGTATCCCGAAAGCAATCCACTAGCCCATGCGGAGGTGAAAACCTCACGAAGGCGTATTTTCTTACTCCCACTTAAGGGTGCAACCACAACGGTCATGCATTGCAATGTGCGTAAGAAAATAACAATCATATGCAATGACACAAACAAATGCAACAAAAGGATCGTAATTTTCAAATCAAATTTTCAAATTGAATTTTCAAATTTTCGACAAAGGACAGAAAATAATCAATTTACGGCCTGACTCTCTTTATAGTCCCCAGTGGAGTCGCCAAGCTGTCGAAACCATTTTTTATGAAACGGGGATCGACTTTAGTTTTGAAATGAAAACAAAAAATGGGAGTCGCCACCAATCTTTTTTTGCTGAGGTGTGATCGGGTCACCTCGAAAAGTGGTTATTTTAAATAATCAGATTGATTTATCAAAATAACGATTTTGGTCTAAGAAAATTAGAAAATGGATTCGGGAGTCGGTTACGTACGAGGAAGGGTTAGCACCCTCGGTACGCCCAAAATTGGTACCTAATTGATTAATTAATGTCTTAATGTCAAAATTTTGATAAGATTTTAAAATACGAATCCTTTAGAAAATGTTTGGATAATTAGAATTGGATATCGAAATTCTCTTGTTCCAAAAAGATGAAATACCACATCCAGCACGTTAGGACACAATGTTTCAACCTTCGATACCAAGATCATTTCATGATTTCTAAAATTCATGCATTACAATTTTTAAAAGGGTATTCCACTATTTGGCCGAACCAAAAAACCGAAACGCAGCACGATTGGGCACGATTCCTCGAATTTCCAAACATGAAATATTGCCTTATTTAAGGAAACACGGTCAAAATCTTAAAAGGATATTTAGTCATTTGGACGAACGGAAAATCGAAACCCAGCACGATTGGGCACGATTCCTCGAACTTCTAAATACAAAATGTCGATTGTTTTAAAACTTGATGTATCGAATAAAGGTTAATGTGACAAGTAATAATGTGAAAATACGATGTTACATGCGTGACTGGATAAATGTGTTAATAAAATAATGTTATGAAATTCGAAAATAGAATGAGCAAGATGAAATATATATAACATAAATTTCGAGTAAACAAATAAAGAAATGTAATAATTAAAAAGTTACAATACAATATTAATATGATCAATACATATAATACAAGTGATAAAAGAGAATAATAAAAATTATAATGATGAAAATAATAGTAATAATAAGAATAATAACAGTGAAGATAGTAACAAGTATAGAAATAGAAATATTAAATAATAATAAATAATAAAAATAAAATAAAAATAAAAATAAATAAACAATAGTAACAACAACAACAACAATAATAATAATAATAATAATAAAGTAGAAAATAATAATACATTAATAAGAAAATAATAATCTAATAACAATAATAGAAGATGTAATAAATAATAATAGAAAAGGAATAAAACACAAAAAAATAGTGATAATAAAGGTAATTACTAATAGCCATAATGATAATAATAGTAATAGTAGTTATAATAAAAATAACAAAAAATAATAATAGTAAAAGTAATTATAGTAATAGTTTAAGAACAAAATAAAAATAAAAATAAAAATAAATAATAATAGTAATAATAATGTAGAAAACCATTAATGAAAATAAATAACATTTAAAAGGAAATAAATAATTTAAAAGATATAATATTAAATATTAATTAAAAAAAAGGAGAATAATTAGAAAACTCAATAAACGAATAATTAAAAGAAAATAATTAATGGACTGTATTGAAAATAGAATAAAAGTCAGGGGGTTGGAATTGCAATAAATCAAGAAAAGGCGAATAAGGACCATAACGTAATGCGCGTGAATGCTCAAGGGCTAAAACTGAAAATGTTCCCAACCCCAAAAAACAGCACTCAGGCGCGGACTGAATTGGAATGACGCGCAAACTTTAGGGAAAAAATGAAAGAAACAGAATAAGATTAACTTAAAGGTAGCGCAAATGGGAGAGACTGGCCGCGCAAATTTCCCATTTAAGGTGAAAAGGCGCACATCCAGCTTTCAAATCTTCAATGCGCAGGCTTTCACACCTTTTAATGACACCACTTTAAAAAAATAATAATAACCTTTATTACTTATTTTTTTTTTTTAAAAGCTTATAAGTTCCTTTTTTTAAAAAACAAAAATAGAGAACCCCCATCTTTTCTTCTTTTCCTCTGCTAGGGTTTTTGAACCCATTCTTGTGCCGTCGTGAGTTTGATCGGGATTGGCGCGCACACAAGTGGTGGCAGTGGGGCATTGCATTGCGTGAGAGGGCCTTTCTAACCCCCGCTTTGGAACCTATTCAGAGATTAAGCTTCCTAACACGAGAGGCCGAAAGAAAAGGGTCTCTAGCCCACATTTCGAGCCCGATTCGACGAGGAGGAGGAGACCTCCGACGACGAGCAGGGCGAGCCGATCAGTAGACCCTCTTTCCTTTCTTTTTATTATTTCGTTTTTTTTTAATTTGAAAGTAATAAAAATACAAAATAAAAAATAAAAAAAAAAGATAGAAGACAATAGTAATAAGAGTAAAGTCGAAAGAAAATAAATGAAATCAACCTTCTATTCTTGTTTTTGATTCTTGATAGTTCGTATTTTTCCTTTTTTTGATTCCGAAACCCCCCCCCCACTTACATTGTATTTCGGTTAGGCTTATATAGCTGAAAAGTAAATTACAAATCGTAAATCTATTTCTTTAGCTTTCCTGCTTTGTCTTGTCTTTGCTGTTGCTGTTGCGTGTGCAAGTTCTAGAGGTTAGACGACAAGAGGGCCGGCGTGGGCTGGTCAGAAGGCGACGAACGCGCTGACCTAGCACGTGGAGGCTGCGGCGCTAGAGCTAGGGTTTCATTTCTTTTTCTTTCTGTTTACTGTCTCTTTTTTTGGGCCATTGGACCTTTTGTAATTTGGGCAAGGGGTGGCTTTGGGCTGTTGTAATTGGACTTTTATTATTAATTTTTTATTTGTTGTTGTTAGTTTGGGCCCCGGGCTAAATTGGGCCTGTACAAGTACTTTTGCACCGTATTCAATAAGGTGTGGATTTTCCTTTCACTCAAGCCATATTGTTGGGGAGAGTAGGTTTTCCTAAGTTGCTTTTGAATCACAAGTGGTTCACAATGGTCTACAAATTCTTGAGAATTATATTCGCCACCCCAGTAAATATGAATTTTTTTTTTATTAAACTTCCAACTTCATTCTCAACAATGGCCTTAAAGCTTTTGAAGGCTACAAAAGCTTCGGATTTATCTTGCAAAAAATAAACTCATGATTTTCAACTAAAGTCATAAATGAACATTATAATGTAATTTTTACCTATTGGATTTTGAATTAACGAGACCACATAAATTAGAATGGGCCAATTCCAACTGTTGTTTCCTCTTAGAGATTTTTTTTGTTGGAAAGTTGTCACAAGTTTATTTACCAGAAATACAATATTCACAATTTTTTTTAGTTGAGTTGAATTTGAAAAGTCTAGCTACCATCTTCTTTCATTGCAAAGTTTTCAATCCTCCAAAATTCAAATTTTCATACTGATAATGTCACAACCATACTAGGTAGTCAATTTTGCAAATGGTTGGCTTTTTAAATATGCAAAGGAAATGTCATATTCTTAGTCATGCTGACTTTGTCATCCAAACCCAATTTGTCATATTGAATTCTACATTCTTCATTTTTAAGGATAATTTCATAATCCTTCTCTTATAGCTGACCAATGCTTAGTAGATTGGTCTTTAGAGTCTAAATAAAAAGGACATTAGAAAATGTTTGAGTAGCATTTTCTTTAGCTTGCATAATTACTTGTCATTTTCCCGTAAGTGATACTTTAGAGAAATCACCAAACTTCATCGTATCTCGAGAGGATTCATCAAGAGTAAAGAATGTTAACTTGTCTTTGCTCATATGATTGCTACAATCAATGTCAAGGTACCATAATTTTTTATTCGCTTTTTCTTTCACGCGGCATACCATTAACAAGGATATCTCCTCCTCTTTTTCAATTGCTTTTGCAAAATTAAACTTTTTTCCAAGCATTTTATTTAAATTTTTGCGACACTCAGAATAGTAATGACTATACTTGCGGCACTAGAAATGTTCAACAATAGCTTTATCTATGTATGTAAACTTTTTTTTTTATGTTATTTGATCGATGACTTCAATTATTTCTTTTTTGGTTCTCATTATAAACTTTTTCATTGAAATTTCTACCCTTCCACTTACTTTTGTCAACTATAACGTTTTGTGTGTTTGTGGTTGTTTTTAAAGCTTGTTCCTCAATGTCTTGTTAGATTAATTTTTGCTCTTGTACCAACAAGAAAGTAGCTTATCAATGGAAAGAGTATCAAAGTCCTCCAATTTTTCAATGGAGCAAATAAAAAAAATTGAATTTTGCCAACATGGATTGAAGGATCTTTTCAACAATAGCAACATCCTCAAGCTTGTCTTTATGAATTGGCATCTTGTTTATGATTGCTATCATTTTTTAGAAGTAATCTGAAATCATCCCACCAGACTTCATGCACAAAGTCTCGTTCACCATGGAGATTTTAAAGCTATGCACATTTGCTTTGAACTGTCTTTTTGAAGGTTTTTCTTCCAAGATTGAGCGATCAATGACTTAGAACAAATAACTTTTAACCTTTAGATCTTTCAACTTCTATGTATTCAACTTTATTTTTTTATGCATGTATTAAGATAATTCCAACTGCTAGTTCCGTGAAGCCACTACCAACAACCTGCTAATACTATTTTGATCTTAGGAAAATTTCAATCATTTTCCTCCAAAGATAATAGTGGCCATCAAAAAGTGGAATGGTTGGCTACACAAAATTTTCTGTAATTATGTGTTGCTTTCTTTGTTGCTCTCTCATACGTATTTCACTCAATGAAAAAATTTAACTAACTCTGATACCAATGATGAAACTTGAACTAATATAGGTGAAAATGAAAACTGTACATTTTATTCCAAAGAAGCATTGCCTTTTATAGGCAATTACACCAACGAAAAACGTAAATACAAGGGTCATGACTTACTTCACTAATCATGACTAACAACTTCCTATTTTAACGACAACTAAAAAATAGGACAAATCATAACAACATAGTAACAAAATAATTAACAGTAAAAATTATCTAACAAGCTTTTGGAGTGAGACTATCCTTCATCCATAATGCCATTGTTCTCCGATGATTAGACCATCGTTTCGACCCAAATATCATCAATACATATTTTTCCCTCCTGAACTCAAATCCAACCTCATTTTATCCAAAATTTATATTAAATGCAACAAAACTAAGATGAAAGTTTGAACCTTATATTATTTTAACTCAATTTTCAATAGTAAGTGGATGAAATGACCTCTCTCTACTCTAATGAGCTTTTTGCCGTTTGGTTTCGCCAACAAGTGACCCAAACTTTTGTCATCGGAGAAGTTTAACCAAAGATGAGAGAGAGAGAGAGAGAGATTATTTGTTAAAAAAGGGACACATTGACAATCGGATAAAGAGAATGATAAAGGAAGATAATAGAATATTGTTATCTGGTTAAATTTATGAAAGAAAAAGTTAATAAATGAAATAGAGAAAAGGCGTCGGGGTCTCACAAGACAAGTGAGTCAAAAATAGGTAGAAGCTTAATGAAAGATGGGAAAGATAATAAATTTAGGGATATTTATTTGTAAATCATCTAATGTCTTTTTCTTTCTTTTTTTTGCTTATTAATAATAAGGTCACTAATTGTTATTCATTAATACATAGGATTTATGTATAGAAAATTTAATATTACATTAAGTACATCGCATCTAAAAACAATAAAAAAGTAATTACAACTTTTCATGTTAATAATAATATTTTGAGTAATCCAAAAAATTTTTGATAAACAATCCAATTTAAAAAGTTTAAGCACAAGTCACGAAATACCTTAAAAATTAGTCCCAAACTAACGACTTAGCCAGCCAAAAAAAATTGATGCTCCTATTGCCCAAAACGACATTGCTTCGGTAGGTGATCAACAAAATCATCTCATCCAATTAAAAACAAAAATGAATAAATAAATAAAACTCGTTATTTTCATACAAACATAACGAAACCATCCTTAAAAATAAAGCTTAACAAAACCAGTGGAACTTAGGCATCAACATCATGTATTCAACAAAATTTACAGATGAAAAAGAAAAAAAGTTCTTGTTCATTTGATGGTAGCAGAAAGCTTACATATATATATATATATATATAAGGGCAAGAGGGTGGGGCAGAGGCCTGATTTAGACAAGGAAAAGCTTATTTTCAATGTTTCCCAAAACTATATGAAAAAAAGTTGATAGAGATGAAAGCAGATTGAAGAATATTTTGAAGCTGATTATATGGATGGATCGATGTTAAAGGAGTGGTGGGTTGCTACCAGAAGAAGTTGTTAAGCTGAGAGTCAGAAGTTTGGGAGTCGTCAAGATCGTGCGAGGGTGAATGTACGTGTCGCCCTTCGTACGTTGTAATTACCATTCTTGGATCCTCTGCTAATCTCTCCACTCGTTTCTTCACCCGACAATTATCTTGCGTACACCGATAGTAGCTCCTGCATTGCCATTTGCATGCATACATATGAGTTCTAGTTCCAAATTTCTAAAATTAAAATTTAATAATTAACGTGTTTTAATGCTACTAAATAATAGTGAGCTTCAAAGATTGCATGTGAAACTAATTTGATTTGTTGATGCCATATGCACAGAATGTTGGTGAATCTACCATGGAAACTCTTATATACGAGTCATTCCTATATTAAGAGTCAGATTGTATTTTATTCAAAATTTAGACAAATTAGTGCATGTATGTTTGATTAAGGAGAAAATCAATAATTTCTGTTAAAAAATTTATTCATTTCTACTGTTAAAAACTGAAGTGGTTGATGGAATAACTAGACAGTTACACATGGCTTATCACGTGTACCTCATGTTTATATATAAGGACTAGTTTTTAACAGTAAAAATTAATGTAATTTTAACAGAAGGACTAATCTGTTAAATTTTTTTTTTTAATAAAAAAGACAAAATGAAATCTAACTAATGAAGAAAAAATAAGGATAGGGGATTTTACCTATCTTAGAGACCTTAAGTAGTTTAAATTTACATGGGTATATGAATCATTAAGATTAATGTTAAAAGACTGACAAAAACATAGCATACAAGTGCAACTTTAATCCCAAATCCTTTTTACATAGGAGTCTAGTAGTTACTCTCTACATGGTTCATATTTATAAGTAAAATATGATTTGTTTAAATGCAAGCCATTAGAACCACAATATATATATATATATATATATATATTTGTAGTTAGATTTATTCACGCGAAAGCATCTATTGTTCTTGGTTCTTAGAAAGTATCTATTTTGGAAGTGTCAGGAAATATGACAGATCATTATTTTCATAATAGCTTAATTGGGTGTGGACAAAAAGAAAGAGGGAAATAAAAGGTGGAATCAAGGAAACAATAATCACAATGTGAGTAATTAAGTAGTAGCTGTGAGAACATGAAAGCTGCATGAAGGTGGACAAGTTCACTTTGTGTTCATAATAATAAAATTAATCAAGTGCTTAATTATGATGATGCATCATTACAAATAAAATGGGGCTACCAACTTGGAGGATTAGGCCAGGGTCCTATTACCTCCATCCTCATTATTATTTTGTTTCAGAAATTAAAAATAAATTGTTGAAATAATCATTATTATTGTACTGTAAATATTAACAACGGAACTTTGGTTATAATCCAAAGCAAAATAGTATATTCAAAACCAATCATTAGGAAGGAAAAGTTATTTTAACTAGGATTCCTTTGCAATCCTTGCTTTAATTATTTGTTTTTTTTTTTCCTTTTTTCTAGTTAATTCTTTTCTATAATAAAAGATGACAGAAAATAGAGCCTAATAAAGCTAATAGGTGCCTACTTTACTAGCAATAATCTAAAAAAAAGATGTAATATGGGTATGAAATAATATAATAGTATAAAATTCTCTAAAAATTAAAACATGGTATGATAAGATTATGCAAAAAAAAGAAAAAATATTAGTAGTTATTTAATCATGAGTTTTTTTATCATCAAATTATGAAAAATTACAGTATGATTATTTAACTATTCAATTTTGTATTATTCTAGTCACGTAACTATATTAAATTTTAGAGTGCTTCCATTTCTACATAACATGCTATGATAAGATTATGAAAAAAAAATAGATTATATTAGTAGTCATTCAATCATAATTATTTTATCATTTAATTATAAAAAGTTACAATATAATCACTTAATTATTCAAATTTATATTATTCTGGTCACTAAACTATATTAGAATTTAGAGAGTTTTCATTTTACGTTAGTCAACTGGTGACCAAAAAAGAAAGATAAAATTGAATAGTTAAATGTCCATTTTGTAATTTTTCATAATTGGGTAATAAAAAAATCATAATTAGGTGACTTCTACCCTAATTTACTTTAAAAACTATTCTTTATAATACCACGTAAGAATATAAAACTAATACTTATCAATTAAATATTAGCGTGCAAATAGTTTTTAAATTTAAAAACATTAACTTTAAAATACCAAAAAGAAATACATTAGCTTCAAAAAAATTCATTAGAACTAAACTACTTGTTCTTGGCTCAATATCTTGGAAGGAAAAAAGAAAATGCATGTCTAGCTTTATCTCAAAATTTGGTATGCCTAAATTCATTTTTTTTATTATATGTTATTGCATGCCCGACACATTTTGCTATAACAAAATCATCTGTATTGGATACATCTCCGGCTTTTGAACACTCCGAGTCTATGCTTCATAGGCTAAAACAGATGAAAGTTAAAAGATTCAAACTTTTGTAACAAGGGTCTAATTACAACATAACTTACTAAAACTCACCAATTACCAATGAAAACCATTCTCTATAAAATAAATATTTTTTTAAAAAAATGCAGAAATGTTAGTATTACATTTTAACCATAACCAAAGTAATTAAACATATGTTTCCTTGAGGATGTTTGTATCAATTATCAAAGAATTTTTTAAAGTTTTATTTCTTGTTTTGGTAAAATCAAAATTGATGATAATAAACAGTTGAAAAAAAGAAAGAAAGAAAAAAACACTGATCCAGGACAATGAGAATAGAGGAAATTAAGCATGCTTTTTTGACTCAGCACATACTTCCCTCTTCAATAAACAAATGATACTCAACACCCCCCAAACTTATCAATATGATGTCTTTAGTCATTCAGAGTTAAATGATTGCCTTGGAAATTTTCTCAACTTTGTCGACAACAAATAAGTAAAATTCACTGTTTAGCTTAGCTTCAGCTAAAAATGCTTAGATTTCATGCTACAAGTTAATCTTTGAGTAAACTAAATTATTAGTACTAAATATTTGTTTTTTTCACTTAATTAAAAAAGTTATAATTTGATCACTAAACTATTTAAAAGTTTTTAATTAAGTTATTGGGCTGTTAATTTAAAAAAAAAAAAAAGTTCCACTAACGAGCTCCAAGCAACGATTCGATGATTGGTATAGTGAATCAATATCCATCAATGAATAGAACATACCTTAGATTCAAGTCGCTCTGATAGATAGTGCCAGAGATGGGAGAAAAAAGTTGTTTGCATTTTAGTTTACAAATTCGTGACTGTCAAAATTGTTTCATAAAAAAAAAACTGAACTGTAGAAGAGAACGGAAAAAAAAATTTTGATTGGTGCAGATAGTGCAAACAAAGAAAATCATATAGCATCAATTTTAACAATCTAATGATTTAAATGAAAACATTTGAATAGTTTAGTGATCAAATTGTAACTTTTTTTAGTTAAGTGACCAAAACGAAAACTAACACATAATTTAGTGACTAATGATGTAGTTTACCCTTTTATCTTTTTTATATTTCGTTTTTGTGTCAACAAAAAATTAGTCTAGAAACTAGGAACTTAGCGTAAAACTATATATATATATATACCTCAACAAAGTAATATCTTTTCTGCCAAACAGAAAATTATTCTAACGGGAAAAGACATTATAGTTTCATAAAAACTAGATTAATTTAAGTAACAAAACTACTGGCCCTCTACACAATATTTTGATTATCATGCATGTTAAAAGAGTTAAGCATAGTAGTTCTTTGGAGGCAATTAATCTTCTTCATTAAAAAATATTTATTATGTTTAACTTTTATCATCCTTATGATGGCTGCTTAATTTTCTCTTGATTCATGACATGAAATAGTGAGGCTTTATTACATGTATGAAGGCATAATGTATTGTGGCATTGCCAATTTGCTATATATCCCTAACTTTTTGGCATAGTTTAAGATCTTGAAACTTCCTTTTTATGGTGCATTATAATTGATCAATTGTTGTATGCTTTATTTCCCCCCCTTTTTTTTTTAATCTCCACATTGTGATTTTGTATCTTTTGAAGGTAATAATTTGTACTTTTAGTGTTTAAAATTTATCTATAGTAATCTTCATGATTAAAATCCCCCATAATTACCCTTTCAGATCTCATGCAATATTCAGGCCTGCAAAGCCTAAAAATCATGATCACAAGTATAATTACAAGACAGGAAAAAAGAGGAAGGAAACATAGCATGTGTATGGAGTACAACTAAGGCTAAAAACTTGATGTGAATATTAGTAACTTTTGATGAAGATTTATATTTGTTAAAAAGCATAAAAACAAAAAGAGAAATTTATTTTAAATCATTATATTTTTGAAAGTTTTATTAATATACCTGGGATGCTGGGTGTTCTTTACTACTTTCTGCCCGTACTTTCTCCACTTGTATCCATCATCCAACACATCCACCTCGCTCATGGTCTTGAAGCAAAACCTAGGTTCCCTTACCTTTCGTCTTGCTTTTATCCTTTTCATTTTCATTGCTGAAACCCCTAGATGATCATCTACACCATTTTTCTTGCTTCCCAAACACTCGTTTAACTCTCCCCATGCCCTAATACCAAATCAAACATAATCCATATGTTACTATTTCATTTTACATGCAAAGGAGAACAAAACACATAGTAATGATAAAAACCAATAAATATTGAGTAAAAGACAAGTAATATATTTACCAGAAATTTGCACTAGATCTCTGCAAGGAAAGGAGACGGGGTCCTCCAAAATCAGAAGCAAGGTGTTCTCTATGCTTTGGAGAGGAGAGAGATGAGAGTAGGGTTTCAGTAGGAAGTGCATGATGATGATCAGGTGCTGCTATATTGAAGCCTTTGAGAGATTGATGGCAACCCAATGGAGGACATGAAGTGATGTTGTTGTTGGGAGGAAAAGTAGAAAAGAAACCCATGGGAGTAGGCATCTCTTGTTGTTCCTCAAACAAGCCCTGGTTTTGCATGGCTTGGGAGGATTTGTTGAAGATGATGAGAAAGGATTTACTTTAGGTTTTGAATCCTTTTATAGGAGAATAAATTAGGGTAGAAGTAGGGATTTTAAATGATCGACTACAAATAGAAGCTGTCTAGATTAAAAGAACCGGAGGAAGGGTCTCTCTCAAACTTCTAGGATAGATACACAAATCAGAATTATATTTATATATACAAAGAGTTTTTTTTTTTTTTTTTTTAATTCGTAAGAAATGAAACTAGAAACTAGTAACTAGTAAGTAAATACCTTTAATGTGACCAACCACATTTCTGGTTTGGCTTTACTTTCTCTCTCTCTCATTTTTATTTTCTTAATTTTTTTTCGTTTTATGTATTATAAAAACTAAAAGGATCTTCTAAATTTACTGCAATGAGAAAGGAAGGTGTTCCTTTAAAGAATATTGCTTTTTCATATAAAAAAAATCAGGAAACATTGAATAAGTTAATGTAGATGTTGAAAAAAATATAATAGTTACTTAAAAGAATCTCTACTTCTGTGTTAATATTAAATTTTTTAACCAAGCATCAATTCAGTTGAATAACAAAGAAAATATATTTACTTTATTGAGGGTTAATTTACTACTGTAATTGAAAAGTACTTTTTAAAAGTAATATGAAAAATAGCTTTTGAAATTTTTGATAAAATTTACCTCTGCAGTTAAAAAGTATTTTTGAAAAATAAAATGATAATTTTAGGCATGATATTGTAAAGTAGAAGATTTAATGGAGGATAAAAAGGGTAACTTCATTAAAAAACACTTTTTCAAAAGCCGAAAGCTAAAAGTTTTAATTTTTGGCTTGGATTAAGATCCCAATTTAAAATTAAGGTTTAGTTTGAAAAGCTCTTGTTTATCAATTTTTTTTTTTTGAAATCAAGGTTTGGGTTGAAAAATACCTTTCAACCTCAATTGTAAACAAAATGTAGGTAAATTATATTATTTTGAAGGTGTTTTTATCTTTTATATAGAAATAAATATACACAATTGAACCAGTGGCTTCTATGGTTTTCAACATTTGTATACCACTATTCAACCAAAATATCATTTGTTATTTTTTTAATTTTTTATAAATATATTTATTGCATAATTTTGTTTTTCACCCATATGGTTTTTTTTTATCTCCAATCTTAAGTGGAATGTGTTTTTTTTTTTTATGAAAAGGAGTGAAATTAAAGGTTTAAATCGTTAAACTTTGTTGTTTATATGAAACAACTTGGAGTTTAGACTTTAAATTGAAATGCTAAGTGGGTTGGATTTAAGAGTTAAGTAGTGCAACACATGTTACTTTTTGACCTCAAAAGCATGCAAATTTTATGTCTCATTTGTTAGTGGAAATTTCCTGTTTTAAGGAGGTCAACAATAGACGACAATTAGGTTAAATTTGCAGCTGCTTTCCTGTGCTTATAAAATTGGATGGAAAATCCATTGTCATCAATGTTGGTTAGCTACAACTAGCCTTCAAAGTAAACAAACCAAAAACCACATGAGTACACAATAATAGCTTAGCTAAGATAGATATAATTAGGAATTAAAAAATTTATACTATCCTTCATCGGAATATAAAAATTCATGTCATTTTCTACGGTTTTCTTTTGTGTGTATAATTTATAATTGAATTATTCTAGGGTTTCTTTTAGCAGTACAAACAAACAAAAAAGAAAAAAAAAATATCAGAGGCAATGATGATGAATCTTGGGTGCAAATCTATCCTCTCTGCAATCAGCGGTGAAGATATCATTATGATTGATGAAATAGGCCCTCTTTGACTTTTAGCGGAAAAATAAAAATAAATAAATAAATAAAGCTTCTGACCTTTTTCTTCATCTGACCCTTTTTCCTTTTGCTATTTCACTTTTCCTCATAACACAAAATCTAACCCCACCTTACCCACCATTTCTCAAATTCCAAAACCATCCCTTTTATATTGTTATCATTATCCCTTCAATTTAACATAATAATAATAATTATTAAAACTCTTTTTTAACTTCTTCTTTTTTCTCTTCAAACCCGTTTGTTTTTCTCTTTTGTTTGGTTTAGTGAAGATCTTTGCTTTTGGTTTGGTTATTGCTTATTATTTCCTTCCTTCCACCTATTTTTTTTTTCATTTTTCTTTTCAATTTATAGGTTTATTTTGTCTTTATAGATTGTGATGGACAAATGTTAATGCTTAAAGTTACTAAATATCTACTAGCCATGAACAGTTTCTCTGAGTTGATCATAGATATTTAAAAGTTGGCTCTTCATCAGCTCCTTTATATGTTTTTAGTTTGAAAGTATTTTAATATAATAAATGATTTGACAAGTTGATTTAAATCCGTGCTATTTTTTTGTTTTATATGTTTTTTGTTGTTCCTCATTGTTTAATAAATCTTCTCTTTTTTCTATGAAAAGATCGGAAGTTTTTTGTCTTGTTCTGTACAAGTTTTAATTTTACTTATGTAAGTACTTTTTGCTTTTGCAAGTGTTTTAGAGATAAATTTGTCACATTCCTAACTAATTTGGTGATGCTTAGTTCTTTTGTTGATTCTGCCAGCTGCCACTTTGAATCCTCTAAGGTTGGTAGCCATTATTATGATAGGTACTTATAATCACGCAGATTTGTTGTGTATGAGTTGTGACAAAATAATATATTTTCTCTGAGATTAAAACTTTTTTTGTATTGATGAAACTTGTCTTTTACCGTCGACAACAAATGTTTATCATTCTTTCTTTTACTAAGATTGTATGACCCCATTCATAAAAAAAAAATTGATTTTCCTTTAAAAAAATAATTATAAAAAATACACCATTAATACATTATCGTTCTTGAATTTAGAAGAATACTAAATTAAAACATATTTTCGTAAATAATATTTTAATTATGTCCTTAGTCATTACCGATTAATTGGAATCTAATAACTATCCTTTGTTATTGGTAATTGATGACCTTAATTTCCTAAGAAAAAAATACACATTCTTTGTGGACCATTGCTGCAAAACAATTAACCACCGAACTATTGGGATTAATTATCTCTCTATAATTCAACAACTTTGTTAACGTGGTACTTTCTATGGGTAATTTTGTGGTAAAAAATCATATATCAACTTGCATTTATTGGAAAATAATGAGTGCAGTAGGCATATGATGGTTAAATATCATAGACATGATATAGATTAAGGTTGTAGTCTTTGATTAAAATCTTCATGAGCAAAAGGAGACTATAATGATATATATATCATGCAAAAGAAAACAATAATTAGATTGCCGGTTAATTTTTTTGTTCTTTAGGGGATAAAAATTCCCATCGAGTTTTGAAGATTGTGAAACAACTTGCTATTTCCTTCTTACATGCATTATATGCTCTCCCATAGAGGCCAATCTAGTGTTGTAACTATAAAGTATTACTTCAAACCCTTTTTCTCTTTCAAGAAAAAAATATATTTAAATATGATTAAATTTGTCAAAATAAAGAAGTTGAACCGATTATAAAGAGAATCACTTTAAATTAAAGTTAAATTGTAAATTGAGAATCGATTAAATCGATTTTTTATTTTTTATTTTTAACTCAAAATTTAGGTCCAGAATCGGTTTTTATGTTTTGAGGAGTATTGAACTTTGGATGATGTTTTAAAACATTCCAAGTTGTAGAGTTAATATAGTCCGCTTTGTTACTGTTTTAACTTTTTAATTGAATTTTGAAATTTAAAATTGATGGTTATGGAATTATTATTATCTATTTGTGTTTATAAATTTTTTATTTTTTCTGATTTTGTTTTTTGTTTTACTTATTTTCACAATTTTTTGTTTTAATTATCGGATCAATCAAGTCGAAAACTATTGGTCTCGTCTATTTGAAAAATAAAAAAAAAATAATTCAGAAAGTAAGATGGAAAGCCAAAATTATCTATTTTTTATGTTATTTTGTTAACTAATTTTATTAATTACTCTTCGTTAACTCCTATAGAAGCTGACGTGGGGGTAACGTAGTCGTGATGTCACGGTGATACGTAAAATATGAATAATATGAAGCATAATTTTGCAGTGACCCTTTTGGGGGGTCTTCTGAAAAGATTTAAAAATGAAGTTAAAATAATGTAATATATGGCAGGAGTATTGGTGTTCATTAGTTTATGGTATGGTCCCTAAATTCGGGGGAGAAAGGGTGGGTGGCAAACTCCATCATTTCATTTTGTCTATGTATAAAGGTGCCCATTACCTCACTTCCATTTCTTTTCAATTCCCTTGCTATTTCTAGCTTTCCATTCAATACCTATTTCTGGTGTTTTTTTTTTTTAATAAATTAATTGATTGAATCAATTTTAGTTTATATCGTAGATTTTTTTTAATGTTATTAAATCATGTTATTATCGTGTTTATAATAATATTTTCGTAATTTTAGATTTTGATTTTAGCTTATGATCCTAGCCATCAATGCCCATTTATGCTCTTTTAGGTATAACTTAGAATTTTATATGTAAAAGTAAACTCTACTAACTTGTTTAGTCTTTCAATTTTACAAAAAGGTTATTTTATCTTTTGATTCTTTTTTTTTTTTGGGTCTCCTTTTAACTTTTAAATTAATTTTGTTTATCAAATCATTTTAAAATAGATACAAAAAGTTAATATAACTTTGCTTGCATATCATACAATTAGATTGTCATGTGGATGCCACATAAGCAATTAATTGATTATTTAAAATTCAAAAAAATGTAAAAATTATTAAAAAAATTAAAATTTATTAAAATTATTTTTAAAATAAAATTTTTTAATTTTTTAATTTTTTAAAAAATAATTAATTGTTAATGTGACATACACGTAGACTGCACGTGGATGCCATATCAACAAAGTTAATAGTCATCAACTTTTCTATTCATTTTGGGTTGATTTGACAAACAACACAAGTTGAGTTAAAAAATAAAAAAATATTTAAAATAATTTTTTTATAAAATTAAAGTGTCAAATAAATCATTATACCTAAAAATAATTAATATAAACTTCGTCACCTTAAAGTATATATCTATTACTCTTAAATAAATAAATCAAGAAATCTTTGATGAATGGGTGATGAGGGTTAGAATAGTTGTAAAGGCTTATTGATGTGTTAATGGTTAATGGTGAGTTTGGATGGACGATTGGGTGTGGTGCAGTGTGGTGCGTTTATCTAACTTTTTTTCTAACGGTACAATAGAGGCAGATTTAGGGGGGCTAGCAAGGGCCCCGACCCCCCTAAAATGTAAAATTTCTATTTAGGCCCTTAAATTTTTAAAAAAAAATAAATTAGTAAAAGTAAAATTGCACTTCGGCCCCCTAAAATTATAAAAATTCGATATAATCATTTATAAATTATAAAGATATAGACTATCAAAAAATAAAATTTCATTCGGCCTCCCTAAAAATTTGTTCTGGCTTCGTCCCTGTGTTACAATATCACTACAATATTTAATTTCACCACCACCATTATTTTTATACTAATCGCAGATAAACACACCGATAATCTAAATTCATCCTAAATTTAAGAAGAAGACTTAATACCGTTAGTTAACAAGGTTTGAATAGATACCAAATTATGCTCAATGTTGAACTGGGATATCAAGCGGTGAAAGGATACAGAGAAAAATTAAATATGTCAATCAAAACGCAGGGTGATCACTCATTGTTAAATGAAAAACATGGTCTATATAAATAAATAAGATTAATTAATTAGAGCACAAATAATTAACTCAAATTAGTTTGATTCATTTTATTCAAGTTTTTTTTAGAGGCTAGCAAGTATAATTAGAATCTAAAGAATTTCAGAAATAATAATAATAATAATAGAATCAAATTAAAATATTCTTGAGAGGATTCATGTATGGAAATTCAATAATAATAATTTTAGATACAACTTGCACATAATAAATAATATGAGAGCAATCAAAATTCCAGATTTTAAGTTCCATTTTGTCTTTTAGAATATTTTTTATTTTCACTTTCTATTTCTATTGAACAACTTTCATTTTTTATTTTTAAAAAATTAAAACACATGCTTGATAAATAAAAATAAAAATTTATTTTTAATAATGAAAATATGGTTGGTAACTATTTTTCTATAATAGAAACATGACAAATAAAAAAATTTATATTTATATGGATTTGTATTAGGGTATCATATTTAATATTTGAAATTTTATTTAAAGAAAAGCATATTTTTTGTTTATATGAGTTTGAACCAGAATGGATTCATTTAAAGTTAAAAACTCTCCATTTTCATCGTTTTCACTTTACAAATCATTTTTAATGAAAATAATAAAAACAACTTTATTTTTCTAATTTTCACATAATTTCATTTTTTTTTATTTTTCAAGAAACATTTTTAAGAATTTCAACCTAACATGTTTTATTCAACATTTTCCATTTTTCAAGAAAACGAAAATAAAAACGGAAACGAAAACGAAAATAATCTCCGTTTCTTGAAATCAAACAGAGCCTCAGGAATGAAGCCAGAAATGTTGATAAAGGGGGATATTTATATATAATATACATAATCGAAGTAGGCAAAACCCATACTTTCAACAAGGTATTTTAGATTCGAATTAATCTTGATAATCAAAACTTAGGAAAAAATAAAATAATTTAAATACTCAATTTATATTAAATCTTATAATTATTTAAGTTTATATTTTAACGAAATTAATATTTAGATATTATTTATACATACATATTGCAATTATTTAGCTTTTTTTTTTTACCAAACTAATATTTAAATACTCGTTTCTATTAGTTTACCAAATTAAATTAAAACTATTACTAAAATTATCATAAAAAAATTATAAAACCTATAATAATTTAAAAATTTTAAAAACTTTAAGATGCCAAACAAAAAATGTATTCTTTTTTAGATATTATTATAATATCAAAATAAAAGTTTTAAAAACTCAAAAAGAAATTAAAGGAAATTTTACAAA
The DNA here is from genome assembly GCA_025698515.1 of Gossypium sturtianum. Lineage (NCBI taxonomy): Eukaryota > Viridiplantae > Streptophyta > Magnoliopsida > Malvales > Malvaceae > Gossypium > Gossypium sturtianum. Next base: position 73,922,229 of record CM046953.1, read on the forward strand.
ATGTAAGGAGCTCTCCTAAATTTGCCCCTGAGAAACCTTAAATTTTGTCAATATTATCAAAATCTCATTGATAATTAATCCAAAATTTTTAATAAAAGCTAATTTAATGACTATATTTGGATGGAAGTAAAACATATATTTAAATAATTTAACTTTTCAAAACTTTTCTAAAAAGATTTTTTTTAAAGTAAAAATAATAAAAGAAAAAAAATTAATAAAATGAAAAATATAATAAAAAGAAAAGAAAAGAAGGGTAAAGTGTAACTTTACATGCCAATAGGATACATTTGACTTTCAATAAACCTGACCCACTGGAGGAGCAGTAAATAAAATTGCACCCCAACTGCATTTGGTACTCAACGGGTTGCATCCAATTTCACCAACATAAAGGTTGTTTAAAATTCAAATACACCCTTCAAATAGTACTTTATGTGACAATTACCTTGAAGAGCTTACTTACCTTTTATCTCGTGTGTTTTGAATAAATTGAGAACAAATTTTAGGATGTGTTCTGTTAAGGAGTAATTTGAATTTTTCAAGTATTAACTTTAATCAATAATTTTTCCATCACATCCAACACCTGTTGATTCATTTTTTAGTAAAAATAAAATACTATAAACTTCAACTTTGTATTATAAACAATAAAAAAATATCAGTAAATTCTATGAGAACAATTTACTAAATATGTTATTAGGTAATCATATATTATAACAACCAAACAATAAAATTTACATTCTAGTATAATGAATCTAATAGAGTAATAAATATACTCAATAATATGTTAAATAATTTTAAATTATGGTAATCCTATTACTAAAAAAACGTCTTACATTTCGCAAACCAAACGACTTCCTTAAATCAACAAAAATCTTGTTAGTATAAAACTTTAGAACTTTCTCCAACTTCATTTTAATACTGTTTAGGTTAAATTTGAAGGTAATAATCATATTTAACATAATAAGAACAAAGAGTTGATCACAATGCTCAAAATCCGATCATTGTTGCTGATGACAGAGATCGTGCCATCCGTTAATATGTTGTGCCTCTCTTCAATGAGTTAAATCCAAGTATTGTGAGACTTGAAATTGAGGCACCTCAGTTCAAATTGAAGTCAGTTATATTTCAAATGTTGCAAATTGTGAGCCAATTTAGTGGGATGCCTGCTAAAGATCCACACCTTCATCTCCACTTATTCATGGAAGTAAGGAACTAATTCAAATTGGCCGGAGTAATAGAGAATGCTTTGAGATTGAAGTTAGCCCCATACTCATTAAGAGATAGAGCACAAGCATGGTTGAATTCCTTGACACTTGATTCTGTATCTACATGGCAAGAATTGGTTGAACGATTCTTGATGAAGTATTTTCCACTGAGCAAGAATGCGAAGCTTAGAAATGAAATCACTACATTTTAGCAACTCGTCGAAGAATCTCTATATGATGCATGGGAACGATTTAATAAGCTATTGCAGAAATGTACTCACTATGGCATTCCTCATTGTATTTAGTTGGAGACTTTTTACAATGGTATCAATGTACATACAAGAATGGTGGTAGACACTTCAGCCAATGGAGCTCTTCTTTCGAAATCATACAATGAAGCAGATGAGATCCTTGAAAGGATTTCTAGAAACAACAATCAGTGGTTGACTAATCGAGTAGCCACAGGAAGAAGAGTGACCAAAGTTTCATGAAGTTAATGCACTTACTTCATTGGTAGCCCAACTATCTTCTATGACTTCTATGCTTAAGAACATTACTACTAATGGTTTCAGTGCTAACATGACATGTCAGCAACCAAGCCAATTTGAGAACATCTAATGTGTTTATTGTGGAGGTGGCCATGTGTTTGAGAACTGCCCATCATGTAACACCCTATACTCGGCCTGGTTGCCAAGCCCGAATATAAAGATGCCACACCACCGTCTCATGTCATACTCATTGTAAATTGTCACATTATTAAGAAATCATCCTCTTTATCAGTGATCTTATAAATTTTTAGTCTAACATTAATCAATCATCATTAAAACATGCCAAACATACTTTAAAAAAAACTTATAGTATTAATTGAACAAGCATTAGGATCACTTAGAAAAATTTCCAAGACAATCACGTAGGTATCAATACTAGAACATGGGTATCAATATTTTCCTCAAGTGGTATTGATACCGCTTGGAAAATCGGTACCAAATCAGCATTCTATTTCTCGTCTAAAATCAAAGTCTCAGAAAATATCGGTACCTTTGCAAAAGTATCGATAAAATTACCTCGAGTATCGATACTCGTGATAGGGTATCGATACCAAATCTCTATTCTGACTTCCCTGCATGTTTCAAAACACAGAGGTATCATTTTTAAAATACGAATATTGATGCCTTTGCTCCAGACCAAAAGAATACAACATAATTGAGCATAAATATCATTCCAACATGTACCAATCCATCATGCTATCATATCATCATCAAATAAACATCAAAACGGCCGTAATAGTAGTCTCAAACATCGAAAATAAGTTAAAACGATAATCAACATAATACAATTCAATTCTCAAAATACTAAGAGCAAATAAGCTATGGAACTTCCAAAACATCATGATAAATATCATTAAAAGTCTACCACATTGCCTTATTCTCAAAACGTAAACAAATAACAGTAACACCTATGGTAGAACGAAAATAGACTTGCTTGGATCACCCCTTGGAACCACACCGCTCACACTGGCACACAACTAATCTGCAATGGTTTAAAAGGAGTGTGAGCTTAACAAGCTCAGTGAATGCTCAGAATAACCACAATGCAAACAATTCATCAAGCATCAACGGAACAACCATATAGCATAACCTCAACAGTTCCAACTCTAGTGTCATATTATATTTACTCGTGCATTATTACTAGCTCTTTTACATGGTAAACATATTCACTTTTGAGCATATATCACATTACACATATAACCATATAACATTTAAGCATATATCATAATACTCATATAATTACATAATGTTCAAGCACATATCGCAATACTCATATGATCACATAACATTCAAGCATATATCCTAATACTCATATAATCATTTTATAAACAAATTGCATAATGGTCACATGTCATATAAACACATATCACAATACACGCATATTCATAATTTAAGATAATTTGGCATTTGAGCTATGTAATATAAAAGTGAGCTCTATCATCACTGATCGGATACACGAATCTCCAACACACCACATAGACTCATAGAGTCAAACATGCCCCAAAAATGAAGCATAAAGCTAACACTCTCCTTATTTCCCCTCACATGTTCCGTTGAATGGAGCTTAGCTCATATTCCATTATCCCTCCAATATGTCCCAAGGCCTCAACGCTCAAAATCACTGTACATATAGATGAGTACTTACAATCCTATGGCATGCAAACTATATCCAACGATTTCAAGATCACAAGGCCAAAATATCCGAAATAAAACACATATCACTTACCGATTATCCTGCACTATCACTTCATATTTGCATCTTTAGCAAAACACTGTCACTAACATTTAACATATACATAAAATGTACAAATTTTCACTTTCACAACGGTTATGATAACCACATATCACATGTTATAGCATATTATCTCAATTCACATATTCACAAACACATAAGCACATAGTTAAAAAGATAACATAGGTATGAGAAAGCTTACACTCGGATTTTACAGTAGGAGTTTAGGCTACTACTAAATTCCCAAATAATGCATTGAATCATGTCCACAAGCAATTATTCCAAACACTCACCAATTACGCTTCCGTCGAAAAGCCGAAAGCTCAAACTAGCTTTTCCTTACCTTTATAGGAATCCGAAACTTCAACACAACAATTCACACAATAATGCGTTCAATAATCAGCTAAGAACTCACCACAAAAAAATCCAAAAACATAAGCCTAAACTAAGTTCTCATGTAACCGAAACCTTTAACATAGCCAACTTAAAACTCAAATATATCGGTCTATACTCAATCTTTTTGCCTAAAACCAATTCCGCTCATCTTGTAATTCACCTACGACTAATTCCCAACCTTTAAACTACAATAAAATACTCAATTCATTGTATCGACTTTTTTGACATGTTTTATGGCTATTTTTCAAAAATTCATTAAAAATCAAGAAATCTTTAATAAAAATTCAAACTAAGTTTAGAAACCTCTTAATCATGTCAAAACTAATTGAAAAACACTTTGAAACTACGTTTTTACTCAAAATCTTGAAATCCACCATTAACGACTCAATTTTTTACTTTTATTCAAAACATACAATTTAATGGCTAAAAATTTAGTTTTAAAGACTAGATAACATTAGAAACTTATAAGGAATCGAATTGTTACCTTAGTTGATGAAAATCTAAGAGTTTGAGTGAACACCCGAAAAACCCAAAATCTTGACAATGGAGAAAACTATGGTGTTTTTAGGTGTTTTTCTTAACTTCTAGAGTTTTATAACCTAAGAGATGATAGAAATCAAAAGGAATTAGGATTCGGAATTCAAAATTGATTAGGAGAGTTGGGAGAACTATGTACGACACAAGTATGAGAAGAGAAGAAGACTAACGTGAAAATAAAACTATAAATAGGGGTTTTTAGATTGGATTTTAAAATCTAGTCAAATTGCCTCTTAAAAACTCTAAGTTTTGACTTTTTTACAAATCAGTCCTTTTTTTCAAAATTAAAGGTATTTAAAACTCATTTTCAAAAATTGATTTAATTTTCTAAAAGCCATGGTAAAAAACATTACCGATAAAACCATGTTGCAAAATTTTATACACTTTAAGGCTAAAATTCCTAAATTACCCTTAAAGCTCCCAGGCCCTGTTTTGGGGTGTTACACATCAAATCCAAAAGATATCTACTATATGGGAAACCAAAATCAGAATAAGAATGGTCCAGGTCCGCAATCAAATTATTACAACCCTTCATGGTGAAAATGATCCAAATTTATCATGGAGTAACGAATGGTTAGGACCGAGTAACTCCTACATGCCTTCGCGATTAAATCAACCGCCAGGGTTTCCTCAACAAGTTTAAAAACCTCCATTAGCTGAATGTTCCAACAGTTTGGAGAATTTATTAAAAGCATATATGGTAAATAATGATGTAGCTCTAAGGAATTTAGAGAACCAAATGAGACAACTAACTAACGAGTTAAGAAGCAGGCCTCAGGGTGCTTTGCCAAGTGACACTAAAAATTTGAGAAGTATAGGAAAAGAACAGTGTAAATTTACCACCTTGAGGAGTGGAAAGGCGTTGGAACCTAAGGTTGTTGAAGTTGAAGACGAGCTTGTTGTTGCTCAAAATTGGGAAGAAGGTAAACCAGATGTTAAAATTCCCATAGTGCAAAAGTGTGCTACTATGACCCCTATCGAAGCACAATCACAGTAGAGTAGTCTTGAAGGTTCAACACCTACGACAAATGCAAAACATCATCACCCTAGAAAATCTGTTTGGTTAAGGTTAAAATTCCACCACCTCCTTATCCTCAAAGATTCCAGAAGCAAAAGCAGGAAGTACAATTTAAGAAGTTCTTAGATGTACTAAAACAACTACATATCAACATTCTGTTGGTAGAAGATTTGGAGCAAATGCCAAATTATGTTAACTTTATGAAACATATCCTTTCTAAGAAGAGAAGATTGAGGGAATTTGAGACAGTGGCCTTGATGAAGGAATGTAGTACATTTCTGCAAAACAAGCTGCCCCCGAAGATGAAAGAACCTGGGAGTTTCACCATACCATGCAATATTGGTGACTCTTATTGTCGTATGGAATTATGTGATTTGGGAGAAAGTATAAACTTAATGCCCATGGATGTATTTAAATGATTGGGTATTGGTAAAGTCAGACCAACGACAGTTACACTTCAATTAATAGACAAATCGATAGCACATCCTAAAGGGAAGATTGAAGATGTTTTGGTATGTATAGATAAGTTTATATTTCTTGATAACTTTCTAATTTTGGATTTTGAAGAAGATAAAGAAGTCTCTATAATCTTAGGGAGGCCTTTATTGGCAATTGGTAGAATATTGATCAATGTCCAAAAAGAAGAACTCACCATGTGAGCCCAAGACGATCATGTAACCTTTAATGTCTTTAAAGCTATGAGATTTCCTGATGCAGGTGAAGAATGTTCTACTATGATTGAGAGAGAACCCCTAGTTTCTAAAGATGGTCCGTTGGAGCAAATTCTAGCACCTAACCTACTAAGTGATCAAGATAATGAAAATCTAGTTGCATTAGAAGCAAAATCAAATGGATTCACTTCGCAATCTCATTTTGAATCATTGGAGTTAGCACCTCGTGAGTATACACAATTGAAGGTTTCGATTGAAGAACCACCTAAGTTGGAGTTAAAGGTACTTCCTTCCCATTTGAAATATGTTTATTTGTGTAACTATTCGACTTTACTTGTGATAATTTCAACTGAATTAAGCAATAGTCAAGACGAAAAGTTGATTAAGGTTTTAAAGAAATTCAAAAGGGTAATTGGTTGGACCATAGTAGATATTCGAGGTATTAACCCATCTCTGTGCATGCATAAAATCATATTAGAAGATGGAGAAAAAGGAACGATTGATGGACAGAGAAGGCTAAACCCGATTATGAAAGAGATGGTTAAGAAAAAGTATCAAGTGGTTAGATGTAGGATTTTTTTTACCCCATCTCAAATAACTCATGGGTAGGCCAGTCCAATGTGTGCTAAAGAAAAGAGGCATTACAGTTGTGGAGAATTAGAACGAGGAGCTAATTCTGACTAGGACAGTTACGAGTTGAAGGATCTGTGTGGATTAAAGAAAGTTAAATAAAGCAACTTAGAAAGACCATTTTTCGTTTCCATTCTTAATTCAAATGTTAGACAGACTTGCAGTGTAACACCCCAAACTCGGCTTAGACGTTAAGGCCGAATCCGGGAATGTTATGAAGAAGGGTTTTGAAACAAAACTTTCATGTTAAAACTTCTCGTATTAATTGTTCTAAAAGAGTTCACATTTTCGAAAAAACTTATTATTATTCTCGTTAATGAAACCGTCAATTAATGCCTGTTTAAGTAAAACGTAAATTTGCAGCGGAAGTTTGTAAGTCGTTATAGTTGAAAATTGAGCTTGTGTTTTTGAAAACATTTGTTTGCGTAAAACCGTTGTTTGACAAACGTTGCAGTTTAAAAGTCAAAACGCATCCAAAACCCAAATTATAAACAAACAGTCCAAAGAGTCCATAAATTACAAAATTCTCGAAATAGTCCAAGATTTAAATAAAATCGTTAATTAAACCAGTTCACGAGCTCGTGGTCACCGTTGAAACTCTGCCGCACTAACTCGCCTATGTTTGAGGATTACTTGAACAGAACCGAAAAACAATAGTGAGTTGTCATAAACTTAGTATGTAACTAAACAGAGTAATACATATACATAAACTCAGATTTCTCAGTATATCAGAACAAAAGTGGACATAAGTCCTTAATAGAATCAGATCATATCAGAATCGAATTATCAGAAACATACAGATATGCAAAGTCCTACCCCCATCCTTTACAAACCATCTTCGACCATCCCAACACACCATGTGGTGTATAAAACACCCACTCATCCCTATACACTACATAGTGTCTTTATCAGAATAGTTTGCAGCTAAGTTGGCAGTATATCGGTGAAATGTTGCCTCACAGAACACTTCCTCAATATATAAAAATCCCACCCCATATACAGATACAGAATACATATATACAGATATACCAGAGTTAACATGTCCTACATGCTCATATACAGATTACAGTCATGTTATTACGAACTAGTCAAATCATACATATAAATTTCTAAATGCTCAAATCAGTCTATCAGAATAGGAGATATCATGTATTAGGGTTTGTTTTACCCTTACCGACCGTATGTAAGGCCCACAGTCGATCTGAACGACGTATATGACCCTAAGAAAAATTTTAGAATTTTGGGCCCACATGCCCGTGTAGGCCCATACACCCAAATCGGCCTAGCCCGTGTGGCCCACACGACCACACCCACTCCTGTCAGATGGCCTACCACACGACCGGGCACATGCCCGTGTGGCGTCTACAGGCCACTTTTTCAATTTTTACCGAATCTCATTTTCTCGTGTTTCCGTTACACACCTGGTTCATTTTTTATGCTACATCAATCTTAAGACCTCTGAAACCCTAAAAACAACATACCAACACTGAATTAGTAATTTAATTTATGAATTCATCCACAATAATTTGACAATGCACCCAACTTACCGCCGATAGAAACTTCCACTAACACCGTTTAGGCAGTTACAGTTAAACTCACTACTTCACAACCTTCTCCTACACAACAATGGTCACAGAAAATCAGATTCCCAAACTACACCATTACGCATTTATAAAAAGATTAAATCCAAATGACCCTATAAAAATTGAAACCTACAGACGAGTGAAACCCCACTTACCAAAATCACACATAGAACATCAAAATTTTCAAAATGCAACGATACGAACAACAAGTTATGGATAGGATTGCAGGGAAAATGAAAAGAAAAGTCGAAAAAGAAATGTTGTAGAGAAGGGAATGAACTAACGTCAGAAAAAAAATTTGAGAAGAGAGAGAAAAATAAAAATAAAATGTTAAGAAAATCCTAACCCCCCACTAACAACAAAATCCCCACTAACCCACAACTTGATCCTCATCCAACAACCTTAGAGTTTTGGTTCGACCGAACCTCTATCACACCACTGAAGCAAAAATTATCATCCATGTTCACACAGGGATTCGAACACGAGACCTTAGGGTAAGCTAACACCTTACCACTTGAACCAGCAGGCTCATTCTAATATGATTTGACTAGCAATAGAATATAAGCCGAACCGCCAAGGAATAGGCTGGGATCAAAAATAGCAAAAATTTCCAACAGTGGGACTTGAACCCAAGACCTCAAACACACAATCAAAACACTTAGCCACTGAAACAGATACATATTTATAATAGATTTCACTAAAACAAAGTTAAATTAACCAGGGCGTTACAACTCTACCCCCCTAAAAGAAATTTCGGCCTCAAAATTTACCTGATTCAAACAGATGCGGATACTACTGATGCATCGAGTCCTCAGGTTCCCACGTAGCTTTCTCAGTGCCATGATTCCGCCACAGCACCTTAACCAAAGGAATAGACTTTCTCCTTAGAATCTTTACATCTCGATCTAAAATTTGAACCAAATCCTCCTCAAATGTCAAATCTATCTAACCTCGATCTCCTCAATAGAAATAACGTGAGATGGGTCAGACCGATACTGCCTCAACATAGAGACATGAAATACATCATGGATACGGTCTAACTCCGGAGGTAGCTCCAACTGATAAGCAACCGATCCCACACGCTTCAAAACCTGATACAGCCCAATAAACCTAGGGCTTAATTTACCCTTATGTCCGAACCACAGAACCTTCTTCCACGGAGAAACCTTAAGAAAAACGAAGTCACCCACGGAGTACTCGACATCCCTCATCTTCAGATCTGCATATAAATTCTGTCTATCAGAAGCTGCCTTAAGACGATCCCGAATCAATCTGACTTTGTCTTCAGTTTTGGAAACCAACTCAAGACCCAAAACCCATCATTCACCCAACTCAGTCCAACACAGGGGAGTACGACACTTACGACCATACAATGCCTCGTAAGGTGCCATCTGAATGCTAGACTGAAAACTATTATTGTAGGCGAACTCAGCTAGAGGCAGAAAATCCTCCCAACTCTCTCGAAAATCAATTATACAACTTCGAAGCATATCCTCTAGTATTTGAATCACCCTATCAGATTGACCATCGGTTTGATGATGGAACACAGTACTGTAATCCATATCAAACCAAGAGCTTCATGAAGTTTCTTACAAAACCAAGAAGTGAAGCGAAGATCCATATCAGAAATTAATGAAACCGAAACCCCGTGAAGTCTTACAATCTTAGAAATGTAGAGCTTGGCCAACTTCTGTAGTGAGTAATCTGTCCTAATCGGAATGAAATAGACATACTTGGTCAACCGGTCCACGATGACCAAAACAAAATCCTTCTTAGTAGGTTTCAAAGGCAACCCACTAACAAAGTCTATCATCACACGTTCCCATTTCCATAAGGGAATCTTAACGGGTTGAAGTAAACCGGAAGGCAACTGGTGCTCAGCCTTAACTTGCTGGCACATCAGACAACAAGCAATGAAATCTATTACCTCTTGTTTCAAACCCGGCCACCAGTACAGTTCCTGTAACACCCCTAACCCATATCCATCGTGTAACACCGCTTACTTGTATTCGACACCTGAACCGGGTAACGAGGCATTACCGTACTTAACTTGCTCAAATATACTACATCGGTTCATAAAATTTCATTTCAAATTTAAAGCTTTTCATTCAAGACCTTAATGTCCTTATTATAGGTCTACGAGACCCTAAACTTGTACCCGGAATGATTCGAGACTAAACCTGAAACTTTTAATCACTTAGACAAATTTGACATAAAACAGGGCCACACGCCCGTGTGAAGAAGGAAACACGCCCGTGTGGAAAATTCACATGCCCGTATTCCACACCCGTGTGGAATTATTTTCAAATTCGAACCTACAGGAGTTTTTACACGACCGGACACACGCCCGTGTCCCTGGCCCGTGTTCCTCACATGGCCTCGACACGCCCGTGTCTTAGCCCGTGTGCCAAAACCTTGGCATTCTGTTTATGATGTCATCACCTCACTAAGGTCACACGGCCAAGGCACACGCCCGTGTCCTTAGACCGTGTGTTGAATTAAATTCCTAATTTCAGGTGTAGACTTCACACGGCCTGGGCACACGCCCATGTCCGTGGCCGTGCCTCTCACACGGCTTAGACACACGGCCGTGTCTCTCTTGTGTGTTTACTACTGAGCATACTAACTTGTAAACCTAGCATGCAACGGGACACACGGCCAATCAACACGCCCATGGGGCTGACCGTGTGTCACACACGACCTAGACACACGCCCGTGTGTCTACCCGTGTGGACATTTGAAAGGCTATCTACCAAGCCAAATGCCACCCAACACAACAACCATACTTACACCAATTTAATCCAACATGTATCAGAACTTTAAAGCACTTTTAAAGACTCAAAATCAAGACATCCATACAAGCATACACCTAATGAATTCCATCATAATTGAATATATATAAACTTGTCAAGTATTGGCCCAATTCCAAATGACCACTTACAAAATGAATTGAACAACATTAATAGCCAACACTTTAGCTAACAAATACGACATAACAAAATTACCAAGTCCTATACTTGCCATACTCAAGATGAATCTAACTTGACTATACCAAAAAGTAGTCGACAGTGTGATTTCCGAACTCTGACGTTCCACGAATTCTCGAGCTAACTTGGGAATGCTACAAGGAAAAGAGAAATGAGAGGGGTAAGCATAAAGCTTAGTAAGTTTGCATGAAATAAATAGCAACATAAAGCTCGTAATGTTATCCATCCATTACAAGTCTTAGGCTCATTTCTATATCTTACTCATACTTACTCTTACCGATTACATATCATGCCACATATCGTAAACCATTCTCATGAATTTCTCACATATACCTGTATCACTTCATCACATAGTCTTAGCATTAATCTCATCTCTATTATAAGCTTAACTATTTACCCCATTGAATCACTTGGGGTATTCAAGGAGACATGATCATCCTCATTCACATAATTACGACGCCAATGCCACATCCTAGAGGTGGTCTTACGTGGGGTCACTTCTAGATGCCGATGCCATATCCCAGATATGGTCTTATACGGGATCTCGTATCGATTGTCGATGCCATATCCCAGATATGGTCTTATACTTTTTTCATATTCAATGCCAATGCCATATCCCAAATATGGTCTTATATGGGATTTCAATTTGGTGCCGAGGCCAAGTCCCGAACATGGTCTTATACGGGACCTTACCCATATCAAGTCTTGATGATATTGTTCTCTCATTTATTTAAGTCCAACCGGGACTTCAACATCACAATTATCACACAACACCATTATTCAAATTCATAGACATATCATACATCTTCACAATTATCAAATATTTAAATTCATACTAACATGGCATTGAGCTTATTACACGCAAACTTACCTTGATTTCAAAATAGGCTAGATTATCTATCTAGTCCGATACTTTGCCCTTTCCTCGGTCGAGGTTAATTCTTCGCTCTTCTTGATCTATAATAACAATTTAGCTTATTTAATCGCCACATTAATAAATACATCTCAATAATCAAAATTTTGGCAAAATTACCATTTTGCTCTTAAGCTTTCACAAAATGACCATTTTACCCCTAGGCTCGGAAATCAATTCTAATCAAATTTATTTCTTTAGCGAGCCTAGGTGAACATTTGTTACTCTTATGACAACTCTCAATACTCATCATTTCACACATTTACCACATATTTACAACCTTCTCCAAAAGGTCCTTTTAGGTGTTTTCATGGTAACACCTTTCACAAAAGTTGTTTATCTAACAACTAATACTCATTTTCTTTCATAAAAATGCCGTAAACAACTTAAAAGCTCACATGGAAAAACTTTAAACTTTCAACCATTTTGCAAAATAGTCCCCTCTTTAGCTAGCTTAAGCTTTAGGGGTTCCAAAAGTACAATTATTATCAAGAAAAATCACCAAAGTCACTTACTTTCAAAGGTGAGAAGTTACTGAAAATTTTGAGCTCTCAAACCCCTATTTTTCTTGTATTTTTTGGTGGAGAAGATGGAGAGAAAAGATGGTATCTTTTCTTTCTTTATTTTATTATAAAACATCAATTTAGTCTACCTAATATCAACCACTTTGACCAATTTGACATTGTTTGTCTCCTATGGCCGGCCACCCTATCTTTAGGGGTTTAATTGCACTTTAAGGGCCTCCAATTAATATTCTATGGATTTTAGACACATTTTGCTTGAAAAATAGAACTTTCGCACTGCAACAGCCCGGTTTAGACCTTAGTCGGAATAGTGGTTTCGAGACCACAAATCTGAGTCAAAAAATATTTTAAAATTATTTTCTGTGCTTGCAGTATGTGATTGAGCATGTGTGAAAGTTTCGTGAATTAATTTGTTCGTTAGTGTGTTTAATTTGAGAAAAGGATTTAATTGCATAAAATGCAAAATTAACATGCCATGTGTTAAAAGTACTTATGTGTTATGTCTTTATTAATATGGAGCCCTTATGTTGTTAATAAACCAAAGAAATTTCGGATGGACAAAAATACCATAAGATAGCGGATTTTAAATTAAAATAAAAAGGCTAAAGTGGTAATTGTCAAATAAAAGATAAATTAGTTAATAATAAAGACACAATAATGGCCATTTGTGTTCATCCACCGATTGTAGAAGAAAGAAAAATAGGTTTTAAAGCCTTTGAATGTTCGACCATCACTAAGCTGAATTAAGGTATGTTTTTGCTTCGGTTTTTTGATAATTTCTACATTTTTGTAATCGTTGCTTCGAGTGCTACAAAACCCATGCCTTAATTTTGGAATTTGACGAAGAATTTGAAATGTGCTATTGATGAATGTTTAAGCTTTTTGATGTTAGATGATGAAATATGAAATTTATGTGCTAGATTAACATGTTTTGTCTTTGGATTTTTGGTGAATTTGAGTAATTTAGACTAAATTGTGAAAATAATATTTTGAGGGACTAAAATGTGAAATAAATGAAATATATGGGCTTATATGAAGCATGTGAAAATTTGGCTAAGCATGGGTACAAAAAAATTATGTGTATTTTGTGATTTTGTGAAATAGGGACTTAAATGTCAAAATGTGAAAATGTGAGGGCTAATTTGTAAATTACCCTAAATATGTGTTTGGACTAAATTGAATGATTTGGTGATTGAATGAGCTAAATTTGAATATGTATAGATCAAGAAAAGAGGGATTTGGATCGAGATCGAGGCAGAGATAAAGTACTCAATTAATCGACTCGTTTTGTTACTTTGACGTCCGAGGTAAGTTCGGATATAATACGAGTTGTTAAATTTATGTCTAAGTGCTATGAAATAAATGAATATGTGGTTATTAAATTAGAAATGCTAAATGTGGAATTGAGAAATGTGGCACTATGTGTGCGTAATTAGAATCGGGACAGAGGTGAATAGCACAGTGTGTGCGAAGTAATGGAAGCCTCGGCTTATTTGATTGGCACTGTGTGTGCGATACCGAGATAAAATCGGTTAATGTAAAGGCACTAACTGTGCGATGATATTCAAGCTTCGGCTATGAAATGGGCACTAAGTGTGCGATTGAATCGAAGGAATAACGAAGATTTAATGAAATGTGGTATCGATTATTGAGTAGTAAGAATGAATGTTAACTAAGTGTTGGCAAAGGCATGTTCGAAACCTATGTGGTTGATGATATCATTTATGGACAAATGGTTAGTTGTGTAAGCATATGTCTAAGGATGAGATTGTGCATTCTTGTAGTATAATCTATATGATGGTTTAATTAGTATAATGATTTTGAATCATAGAGTTAAATGTATTATATTACGAACTTATTAAGCTTTAAAAGCTTACTGTGTGAAGTGTTTCTCTATTTTACAGTGTATTTAAAGCTAGCTCGGATCTGGGGATTGTCAGCGACTCAATCACACTATCGGCTATCTATTTTGGTACTTTTAGAAGTTGTATATATTTGGTATATGGCATGTATAGGCTAGTGACTATGATATGTTTTGAATGTTTTAGCCTTGCCATGTGATATGGCTTGGTAGTTTGATGATTTTGGTATTTGCCTTAGATGTGTAAAAAGATGGTTAAAGATGTGCATATGTGATCTATGAGAGTAATCATTTTGGTATAAATTAGTAGAATGGAAATGGTATGTTTCATGATGGTTTTGGCCGGGATAAATTGATGCTTAAATTACATGTCTTTGTATGTGTAATTATTACTTTGTGATGGTAAATTGAAATGGATTGAATAGGAAGAGGAATGATGATGTTAAGAGATTAAATTGAGTATGTTTTGGTATGTTTGAATGCTATTTGAGGTATGAAATTGAATTGGTTTGTGCTTGTAGGTGAGACCCAAAGTGTTGGTGGCAAATTGGCCTTGCAAATGACCTATATTTGCCCACACGGTTGAGCACACGGGCATGTGGCTCGACTGTGTCCTTCGTGGTTGTGATTCAATACAAGTTAGACTCGACCACGGGCTAGACACACGGGCGTGTCTCAGGCCGTGTGGTGCAAGTCAGTGTCGACCACGGGTGAGGCACACGGGCGTGTCTCAGGCCGTGTGGACAAGTCAGTATGTATGCCCTGTTTTGCCATGGCTTGGACACATGGGCGTTTCCGAGGCCGTGTGAGGCACACGGCTTACCCAAACGGGTGTGTGACCCCTGTAGCTTGGAAAAATGTTTAATTTTTGAAAAATTTCGTATGTGTTCGGTTTAGTCCTGACCCCTTTCTAACACGTGTATAAGGTCGCGTAGACTTTATTAAGGGACTATATGTATATATATTGATATGTTTGAATGATGTTATACTTTGTGTTAAGAAATGATTGTAAATGTTTCGATTGTTCGGTAATGCCTCTTAACCCTATTTTGGCGACAGTTACGGGTTAGGGATGTTACATTTTATTGGTATCAGAGCTACAGTTTAGTCGATTCTAGGACTAACGTAGTGCGTGTAAGTCTAGCTATACATGCCATATATATAATTGCGATAGTGTGATGATTCCTGACAATTAAAAATGTATTTTCGTATAGTAAATGGATCCTGGTCGAGCAATTACTGATGATGTTGAGAGCAATGCACCTGCTCCCGTTCAAGGGACAGCACCGGCCGAGTCTAGGCTGATTGCTTATAGCCACGAGGGAGAGGCAAAGCAAGCCTTCTTCCAAATGATGAGTGAGTGGTTTTCAAAGTTCGTTCAAATGAATCTGGCTGTTCAACAACCTCCACCCCACAAGTACCTGTAGTGCCACAAGTGACGGATCCAATCTGATTAAGTAAACCTCCTGTAGATAAAATTTGAAAGTACAAGGCTGAAGAGTTTAGGGCCACAGTTGATGATGATGCAGAGCGAGTTGAGTTTTGGCTCGAGAATACAATTCGAGTGTTTGACGAATTGTCATTGACTCCTGATGAATTCTTGAAATGTGCTATTTTATTGTTGAGAGATACGGCATATAATTGGTGGAAAACGTTGATATTCGTGGTTCTGAGAGAGAGAATCACCTGGGATTTCTTTCAAGTTGAATTTCGAAAGAAGTATATCAGTCAACGATTCATAGATCAGAAACGTAAAGAATTCCTTGAGCTGAAACAGGGCCGTATGTCAGTTACTAAATATGAACGGGAGTTTGTGAGATTAAGTCAGTATGCACGAGAATGTGTTTCAACCAAAGCTACTATGTGTAAACGTTTCATTGAAGGGCTAAATGAAGACATTAAATTGTTGGTTGGAATACTTGATTTGAATGAATTTGTAGTGTTAGTTGAAAGAGCCTGCAAAGCTGAAGAATTGAGCAAAGAAAAGAAGAAAGCAGAATCCGAAGCTAGAGATGAAAGAAAAAGATCGATGAGCAAGTCGTATCAACCTCCATCAAAGAGATTCAAAGATGCAAGCAATCGTTCAAATGTTTCATTTAGACATTCGAGTAGAGATCGTGTGAGACAAAGTGTTGGTCCAAGAACTCAAATTCCGAATGAATCAAGTGTTGGAAGTGTCAAAAGTAACAAGCCTGAGTGTAGACAGTGTGGGAGACGACATATTGGAGAATGTTGGGGCAAGTATAATAATAGAGCTTGCTATAAATGTAGATCACGAGATCACTTCATTCGAGATTGCCTAGATTTAGCTGAGAAAGGTAATGTTCAGAGTGCGAGGCCAAGTAATACGACGACTAGAGGTAGACCACCTAGAAATACCGAAAATGTGAGTGGTAGCCAGAGAAGGACTACCGATACAACTGTGAGATCCAAGGCGAGAGCACCTGCCCGAGCCTATGCTATTCACACACGTGAAGAAGCGTCATCTCCAGACGTCATAACTGGTACTTTTTTTCTATTTGATACTGATGTGATTGCATTGATAGATCCAGGATCTACTCATTCATATGTGTGTGTGAACCTAGTATCTAGTAACACTCTACCTGTTGAGTCTACTGAATTTGTAATTAGAGTATCGAACCCCTTAGGCAAGTGTGTTCTGGTTGATAAAGTATGCAAGAACTGTCCGTTGATGTTTCGAGATATTTGTTTTCCGGCTGATTTGTTGATGCTACCATTCGATGAATTTGATATAATTCTGGGTATGGATTGGCTCACTTTGCATAATGCTGTTGTGAATTCTAAACGAAAGAGTATTGATTTGAGAAGTCAGAATGGTGAGATAGTTCGAATTGAATCCAGTGATTTGAATGGGTTACCGGCTGTTGTATCTTCGTTGAAAGCTTTGAATTATGTGAGAAAGGGTTGTGAAGCTTATTTTGCATATGTGATAGATACAAAAGTGACAGAAAAGAAAGTTGAATCTGTGCCTGTAGTTTGCGAGTTCCCAGATGTGTTTCCTGAAGAATTATCGGGATTACCTCCAATACGAGAAGTCGAGTTTGGTATTGACTTAGTGTCGGGAACGACTCCTATCTCAATAGCTCTGTATAGAATGGCACCGAAAGAATTGAAAGAGTTGAAGTCTCAGTTGCAAGAGTTAACAGATAGAGGATTCGCACGACCGAGTTCTTGCCCAGGGGTGCTCCTATGTTGTTTGTGAAAAAGGAAGATGGAACTATGAGGATGTGTATTGATTACCGACAGTTGAACAAAGTGACGATAAAGAATAAATATCCTCTACCACGAATCGATGATTTGTTTGATTAGCTGAACAGAGCTACAGTGTTTTCTAAGATAGATTTGAGATCGGGCTATTATCAGCTACGAGTTAAAGAATCAGATGTGCCGAAAGCTACTTTTAGAACGAGGTACGGACATTATGAATTCTTAGTTATGCCTTTTTGACTAACGAATGCTCCTGCAGTATTTATGGATTTGATGAATCGGATATTTAGACCGTATTTGGATCGATTTGTCGTGGTGTTTATTGATGACAATCTGATTTATTCTTGTGAAGAGACACAACATGCCGAACATTTGAGAATCGCGTTACAGACTTTGCGTGAAAAGCAATTGTATGCAAAGTTTAGCAAATGTGAGTTTTGGTTGCGTGAGGTGGGTTTTCTGGGACATATTGTATCAGCTGCGGGAATACGAGTTGATTCGAACAAGATTTCAACAATTTTAGAGTGGAAGCCTCTGAGAAATGTGTCTGAAGTCCGTAGTTTTTTGGGACTAGCGGGATATTATTGGCGGTTTGTGAAAGGCTTTTCGATGATTATGATTTTGTTGACGAAATTGTTACAGAAAGATGTTAAATTTGAGTGGTCAGAAAAGTGCCAGCAGAGTTTTGAACAGTTGAAAGCATTGTTGACAGAGGCACTAGTGTTAGTCCAACCTGAATCGGGTAAAGAATTTTTAGTTTACAGTGATGCATCGTTGAATGGTTTGGGCTATGTGTTGATGCAAGAGGGCAAAGTTATAGCTTATGCTTCGAGACAGTTAAAGCCGCATGAAAAGAACTACCCGACGCACGATCTTGAATTAGTCGCGATTGTATTTGCATTGAAGATTTGGCGTCATTATTTATTTGGTGAGAAATGTCACATTTATACGGATCACAAAAGCTTGAAATATCTGATGACTCAGAAAGAATTAAATTTGAGGCAATGGAGATGGTTAGAATTACTAAAATACTATGAATTGGTAATTGATTATCATCCGAGAAAAGCTAATGTTGTTGCTGACGCTTTGAGCCGAAAGTCTTTATTTTCTTTGCGAGCAATGTGTACTCAAACAGATCTGTGTGATGATGGTTCGATTTTGGCTGAGTTGAAAGTGAGACCAATGTTTATACGTCAGATTTGTGATGCCCAGAAAAGTGATGATGAGATGATGGCAAAACGAGCTCAATGTGGTTTGAATTCCGATTCAAAGTTTCGAGTGTATAATGAAGATTGTTTGAGATTCAGAGATCGGATTTGTGTTTCGAGGAATTCAGAGTTGATTCAGTTGATTTTGAATGAAGCTCAAAATGGTCGTTTGGCTGTTCATCCGGGAAGTACAAAAATGTATAATGATCTGAAATAGTTTTATTGGTGGCATGGTATGAAACAGGATATCTCAGTTTGTTTCGAAATGTTTAATATGTCAGCAAGTTAAAGCTGAACATCTGGTTCCATCCGGTTTGTTACAACCGACTATGATTCCTGAGTGGAATTGAGAGAGAATCACGATGGACTTTGTGTTGGGACTACCTTTATCTCCGAGAAAGAAAGATTCAATCTGGGTGATAGTTGACAGATTGACGAAACCAGCTCATTTTGTTCCGGTGAGAACAAATTATTCACTTGATAAATTAGCTGAATTGTATATTTCTGAGAATGTGAGATTGCACGGGGTGCCACTATCTATTGTATCTGACAGAGATCTGAGATTTACCTCGCGGTTTTGGAAGAAATTGCAAGAGGCTTTAGGCACGAAGCTGCATTTCATCCGCAAACAAATGGTCAATCTGAGCGGATCATTCAGATTCTTGAGGATATGTTGAGATGTTGTATTCTTGAATTTGAAAGTACGTGGGAAAAGCTTTTGCCGTTGATTGAATTCGTATACAATAATAGTTTTCAATCTAGTATCAAAATGGCACCATATGAGGCTCTTTACGGCCGTAAATGCAGAACTCCATTGTATTGGACTGAGCTTAGCGAGAATAAGATTCACGGGGTTGATTTAATCAAAGAGACTGAGCAGAAAGTGAAAGTGATTTGTGATAGTTTGAAAGCGGCCTCAGATCGTCAGAAATCTTACGCAGATTTGAAACGGAAAGATATTGAATTTGAGATCGGTGATAAAGTGTTTTTGAAAGTGTCTCCGTGGAAGAAAATACTTTGTTTTGGCAGAAAAGGCAAATTGAGTCCGAGGTTCATCGGGCCGTATGAGATCATCGAACGAATAGGGCCAGTTGCTTATAGATTGATGTTGCCACCTGAGTTTGAAAAGATTCATAATGTGTTTCACGTATCGATGCTTCGACGATACAGATCTGATCCATTGCATGTGATTACTCTCATTGAGATTGAGATTCAGTCAGATTTATCGTATAATGAAGAACCGATTCGAATTTTGGCACGTGAGATTAAAGAGTTGAGAAATAAGAAGAGTTCTTTAGTGAAAGTGTTGTGGCACAAACACGGAGTTGAAGAGGCTACGTGGGAGCCTGAAGATGTTATGAGAGAGCAATATCCGAACCTATTCACTGGTAAGATTTTCGGGGATGAAAATCCCTAAGAGGGGGAGAGTTGTAACAGCCCGGTTTAAACCCTAGTCGGAACAGTGGTTTTGAGACCTCAAATTCGAGTCAAAAAAATATTTTAATATTATTTTTTGTGCTTGCAGTATGTGATTGAGCAT
The DNA here is from genome assembly GCA_025698515.1 of Gossypium sturtianum. Classification (NCBI taxonomy): domain Eukaryota; kingdom Viridiplantae; phylum Streptophyta; class Magnoliopsida; order Malvales; family Malvaceae; genus Gossypium; species Gossypium sturtianum. The sequence continues at coordinate 73,942,807 of CM046953.1, forward strand.
GTGTGAAAGTTTCGTGAATTAATTTGTTCGTTAGTGTGTTTAATTTGAGAAAAGGATTTAATTGCATAAAATGCAAAATTAGCATGCCATGTGTTAAAAGTACTTATGTGCTATGTCTTTATTAATATGGAGCCCTTATGTTGTTAATAAACCAAAGAAATTTTGGATGGACAAAAATACCATATGATACTGGATTTTAAATTAAAATAAAAAGGCTAAAGTGGTAATTGTCAAATAAAAGATAAATTAGTTAATAATAAAGACATAATAATGGCCATTTGTGTTCATCCACTGATTGTAAAAGAAAGAAAAATAGGTTTTGAAGCTTTTGAATGTTCGGCCATTACTAAGCTCAATTAATGTATGTTTTTGCTTCGGTTTTTGATAATTTCTACGTTTTTGTAATCGTTGCTTCGAGTGCTACAAAACCCATGCCTTAATTTTGGAATTTGATGACGAATTTGAAATGTGCTATTGATGAATGTTTAAGCTTTTTAATGTTAGATGATGAAATATGAAATATATGTGCTAGATTAACATGTTTTGTCTTTGGATTTTTGGTGAATTTGAGTAATTTGGACTAAATTGTGAAAATAATATTTTGAGGGACTAAAATGTGAAATAAATGAAATAAATGGGCTTATATGAAGCATGTGAAAATTAAGCTAAGCATGGGTATAAAGAAATTATGTGTATTTTGTGATTTTGTGAAATAGGGACTTAAATGTCAAAATATGAAAATGTGAGGGCTAATTTGTAAATTGCCCTAAATATGTGTGTTTGGACTAAATTGAATGATTTGCTGATTGAATGAGCTAAATTTGAATATGTATAGATAAAGAAAAGAGGGATTTGGATCGAGATCAAGGCAAAGATAAAGTGCTCGATTAACCGACTCGTTTTGTTACTTCGACGTCTGAGGTAAGTTCGGATATAATACGAGTTGTTAAATTTATGTCTAAGTGCTATGAAATAAATGAATATGTGGTTATTGAATTAGAAATGCTAAATGTAGAATTGAGAAATGTGGCACTATGTGTGCGTAATTAGAATCGGGACAGAGGTGAATAGCACTGTGTGTGCGAAGTAATGGAAGCCTCGGCTTATTTGATTGGCACTGTGTGTGCGATACCGAGATAAATTCGGTTAATGTAAAGGCACTAAGTGTGCGATGATATTCAAGCTTCGGCTATGAAATGGGCACTAAGTGTGCGATTGAATCGAAGGAATAACGAAGATTTAATGAAATGTGGTATCGATTATTGAGTAGCAAGAATGAATGTTAACTAAGTGTTGGCAAAGGCATGTTCGAAACCTATGTGGTTGATGATATCATTTATGGACAAATGGTTAGTTGTGTAAGCATATGTCTAAGGATGAGATTGTGCATTCTTGTAGTATAATCTATATGATGGTTTAATTAGTATAATGATTTTGAATCATAGAGTTAAATGTATTATATTACGAACTTATTAAGCTTTAAAAGCTTACTGTGTGAAGTGTTTCTATTTTTTTGTTGTATTTAAAGCTAGCTCGGATCTGGGGATCGACAGCGACTCAATCAAACTATCGGCTATCTATTTTGGTACTTTTGGAAGTTGTATATATTTGGTATATGGCATGTATAGGCTAGTGACTATGATATGTTTTGAATGTTTTAGCCTTGCCATGTGACATGGCTTGGTAGTTTGATGATTTTGGTATTTGCCTTAGATATATAAAAAGATGGTTAAAGATGTGCATATGTGATTTATGAGAGTAATCATTTTGGTATAAATTAGTAGAATGGAAATGGTATGTTTCATGATGGTTTTGGTAGGGATAAATTGATGCTTAAATTACATGACTTTGTATGTGTAATTGTTACTTTGTGATGGTAAATTGAAATGGATTGAATAGGAAGAGGAATGATGATGTTAAGAGATTAAATTGAGTATGTTTTGGTATGTTTGAATGCTATTTGAGGTATGAAATTGAATTGGTTTGTGCTTGTAGGTGAGACCCAAAGTGTTGGTGGCAAATTGGCCTTGCAAATGTCCTATATTTGCCCACACAGTTGAGCACACGGGCGTGTGGCTCGACCGTGTCCTTCATGGTTGTGTTTCAATACAAGTTAGACTCGACCACGGGCTAGACACATGGGCGTGTCTCAGGCCGTGTGGTGCAAGTCAGTGTCGACCACGGGTGAGGCACACGGGCGTGTCTCAGGCCGTGTGGACAAGTCAGTATGTATGCCCTGTTTTACCATGGCTTGGACACATGGGCGTGTCCGAGGCCATGTGAGGCACACGGCTTACCCAAACGGGTGTGTGACCCCTGTAGCTTGGAAAAATGTTTAATTTTTGAAAAATTTCGTATGTGTTCGGTTTAGTCCTGACCCCTTTCTAACACGTGTTTAAGGTCGCGTAGACTTTATTAAGGGACTATATGTATATATATTGATATGTTTGAATGATGATATACTTTGTGTTGAGAAGTGATTGTAAATGTTTCGATTGTTCGGTAATGCTACAAGGAATTCTTCGACGTTGTGATTTCCGAACTCCGACGTTCCACGAATTCTCGAGCTAACTTGGGAATGCTACAAGGAAAAGAGAAATGAGAGGGGTAAGCATAAAGCTTAGTAAGTTTGCATGAAATAAATAGCAATATAAAGCTCGTAATGTCATCCATCCATTACAAGTCTTAGGCTCATTTCTATAACTTACTCATACTTACTCTTACCAATTACATATCATGCCACATATCGTAAACCATTCTCGTGAATTTCTCACATATACCTGTATCACTTCATCACATAGTCTTAGCATTAATCTCATCTCTATTATAAGCTTAACTATTTACCCCATTGAATCACTTGGGGTATTCAAGGAGACATGATCAACCTCATTCACATAATTACGACGCCAATGCCACATCCCAGAGGTGGTCTTACGTGGGTCACTTCTAGATGTCGATGCCATATCCCGGATATGGTCTTATACGGGATCTCGTATCGATTGTCGATGCCATATCCCAGATATGGTCTTATACTTTTTTCATATTCAATGCCGATGCCATATCCCAGATATGGTCTTATACGGGATTTTAATTTGGTGCCGAAGCCATGTCCCGGACATGGTCTTATACGGGACCTTACCCATCTCAAGTCTTGATGATATTGTTCTCTCATTTATTTAAGTCCAACCGGGACTTCAACATCACAATTATCACACAACACCATTATTCAAATTCATAGACATATCATACATCTTCACAATTATCAAATATTTAAATTCATACTAACATGGCATTGAGCTTATTACACGCAAACTTACCTCGATTTCAAAATAGGCTAGATTGTCTATCTAGTCCGATACTTTGCCCTTTCCTCGGTCGAGGTTAATTCTTCGCTCTTCTTGATCTATAATAACAATTTAGCTCATTTAATCGTCACATTAATAAATACATCTCAATAATCAAAATTTTGGCAAAATTACCATTTTGCTCTTAAGCTTTCACAAAATGACCATTTTACCCCTAGGCTCGGAAATCAATTCTAATCAAATTTATTTCTTTAGCGAGCCTAGGTGAACATTTTTTACTCTTATGACAACTCTCAATACTCATCATTTCACACATTTACCACATATTTACAACTTTCTCAAAAAGGTCCTTTTAGGTGTTTTCAAGGTAACACCTTTCACAAAAGTTGTTTATCTAACAACTAATACTCATTTTCTTTCATAAAAATTCCACAAACAACTTAAAAGCTCACATGGAAAAACTCTAAACTTTCAACCATTTTGCAAAATAGTCCCCTCTTTAGCTAGCTTAAGCTTTAGGGGTTCCAAAAGTACAATTATTATCAAGAAAAATCACCAAAGTCACTTACTTTCAAAGGTGAGAAGTTACTGAAAATTTTGAGCTCTCAAACCCTTATTTTGCTTGTATTTTTTCGTGGAGAAGATGGAGAGAAAAGATGGTATCTTTTCTTTCTTTATTTTATTATAAAACATCAATTTAGTCTACCAATATCAACCACTTTGACCAATTTGACATTGTTTGTCTCCTATGGCCGGCCACCCTATCTTTAGGGGTTTAATTGCACTGTAAGGGCCTCCAATTAATATTATATGGATTTTAGACACATTTTGCTTGAAAAATAGAACTTTCGTGACGCGCAATGTACCCGGTTTAGACCTTAGTCGAATAGTGGTTTCGAGACCACAAATCGAGTCAAAAATATTTTAAAATTATTTTCGTGCTTGCAGTATGTGATTGAGCATGTGTGAAAGTTTCAGTGAATTAATTTGTTCGTTAGTGTGTTTAATTTGAGAAAAGGATTTAATTGCATAAAATGCAAAATTAGCATGCCATGTGTTAAAAGTACTTATGTGTTATGTCTTTATTAATATGGAGCCCTTATGTTGTTAATAAACCAAATAAATTTTGGATGGACAAAAATACCATAAGATAGTGGATTTTAGATTAAAATAAAAAGGCTAAAGTGGTAATTGTCAAATAAAAGATAAATTAGTTAATAATAAAGACACAATAATGGCCATTTGTGTTCATCCACCGATTGTAGAAGAAAGAAAAATAGGTTTTAAAGCCTTTGAATGTTCGACCATTACTAAGCTCAATTAAGGTATGTTTTTGCTTTGGTTTTTGATAATTTCTACGTTTTTGTAATCGTTGCTTCGAGTGCTACAAAACCCATGCCTTAATTTTGGAATTTGATGAAGAATTTGAAATGTACTATTGATGAATGTTTAAGCTTTTTGATGTTAGATGATGAAATATGAAATTTATGTGCTAGATTAACATGTTTTGTCTTTGGATTTTTGGTGAATTTGAGTAATTTGTACTAAATTGTGAAAATAATATTTTGAGGGACTAAAATGTGAAATAAATGAAATAAATGGGCTTATATGAAGCATGTGAAAATTAAGCTAAGCATGGGTATAAAGAAATTATGTGTATTTTGTGATTTTGTGAAATAGGGACTTAAATGTCAAAATATGAAAATGTGAGGGCTAATTTGTAAATTGCCCTAAATATGTGTGTTTTGACTAAATTGAATGATTTGGTGATTGAATGAGCTAAATTTGAATATGTATAGATCAAGAAAAGAGGGATTTGGATCGAGATCAAGGCAAAGATAAAGTGCTCGATTAATCGACTCGTTTTGTTACTTCGACGTCTGAGGTAAGTTCGGATATAATACGAGTTGTTAAATTTATGTCTAAGTGCTATGAAATAAATGAATATGTGGTTATTGAATTAGAAATGCTAAATATAGAATTGAGAAATGTGGCACTATGTGTGCGTAATTAGAATCGGGACAGAGGTGAATAGCACTGTGTGTGCGAAGTAATGGAAGCCTCGGCTTATTTGATTGGCATTGTGTGTGCGATACCGAGATAAATTCGGTTAATGTAAAGGCACTAAGTGTGCGATGATATTCAAGCTTCGGCTATGAAATGGGCACTAAGTGTGCAATTGAATCGAAGGAATAACGAAGATTTAACGAAATGTGGTATCGATTATTGAGTAGCAAGAATGAATGTTAACTAAGTGTTGGCAAAGGCATGTTCGAAACCTATGTGGTTGATGATATCATTTATGGACAAATGGTTAGTTGTGTAAGCATATGTCTAAGGATGAGATTGTGCATTCTTGTAGTATAATCTATATGATGGTTTAATTAGTATAATGATTTTGAATCATAGAGTTAAATGTATTATATTACGAACTTATTAAGCTTTAAAAGCTTACTGTGTAAAGTGTTTCTCTATTTTACAGTGTATTTAAAGCTAGCTCGGATCTGGGGATCGTCAGCGACTCAATCACACTATCGGCTATCTATTTTGGTACTTTTGGAAGTTGTATATATTTGGTATATGACATGTATAGGCTAGTGACTATGATATGTTTTGAATGTTTTAGCCTTGCCATGTGATATGGCTTGGTAGTTTGATGATTTTGGTATTTGCCTTAGATGTGTAAAAAGATGGTTAAAGATGTGCATATGTGATCTATGAGAGTAATCATTTTGGTATAAATTAGTAGAATGGAAATGGTATGTTTCATGATGGTTTTGGTAGGGATAAATTGATGCTTAAATTACATGTCTTTGTATGTGTAATTGTTACTTTGTGATGGTGAATTGAAATGGATTGAATAGGAAGAGGAATGATTGTAACAGCCCGACTTAGCCCGACTTAGGGCCTAGTCGGAATAGTGGTGCGAGGCCACAAATCCGAAGTAGAAATATTAGTTTAAATGATTTCATAAGGCTTATGAGGTGATTATATAATTGTGTGAAAATATCATGAAGAAATTTTATTAATTAGTGATCAAATTGTCCATTAGGACTAAATTGCAAGGAATAGAAAATATGAGATTCTAGAAGATTCATGTATGAAATTGAATTATGAAAATTTCTAGAGGTCCTTATTTAGCAATTAGACAATTATATTTGATGATGAACAAAAATGGACATGGGAAGGAAAAATCTCAAGAAAGGGTCATTAAGGGCATTTTAGTCATTTGGTAAATAAAAGAATTAAAAGGGAAAACAAGGCCAAAAACATGTCCATCTTCCTCCCTTGGCCGAAAATTGCAAGGAGCACCATAGCTAGGGTTTATTCAACTTTCAAGCTTGATAGTAAGTGCATCCTAGCCCCGTTTTTAATGTTTTTCGTATTTTTGAAACCATCGTAGCTCGGTTTAGCTATTTCTAGCTATATTTTGAGCTAGGGTTTATGTTAAAAAATTTACCCATGTATGAATGCATGTATTTTGGTGTTTTATGGAAGAATATGAAAGTTTGATGTGTGATAAACATCTTTATCTAAGTGATTTTCATGAAAGATGCATGAAAATGACCAAATTGTAAAGGTTATAGAAATGGTCATACATGAGTGAAATAGTGGAAATTGAATGTTGCTATAGTTGAGAAAATAATTCTGCTAGGTTTGAAATGCAAGAAAGTTGAATGAAAATTATTTTACAAGCCTAGGGGCAAAAGTGTAATTATGTAAAAAAGTTTAGGGGCAAAATCATAATTTTGCCAAAATATGAATTATGAACCGATTTAGTCAATGCATGTGTTTAACAAGAGAAATTTATTATTATAGATCAAGAAACACGAAGCTCGGATCGAAACCGAGGCAAGAACAAAATCGAGGACTAAATCGAGCTTTGAGGCACATTTTGAGAATCGAGGTAAGTTTGTATGAAATTAGTGTTTCATAATGTTCGATATTTGAAATCATTCAATATTATGATAATATGTGTTATTACTATTAAAATCGAGCGATGAAGTCTCGATAAGAAAATGAGGAGAATAAGTTAAATTTAAGTCACAGATTAAGTTTCGGAATAAGGATGAAATTATGTATTCATATGAGGTGAGAAAGGTCCCGTATAAGACCATGTCTGGGACATGGCTTCGGCACCCAAGAATGATGTCGTGTAAGACCATATCTGGGATATGGCTTTGACATCTATATATACTATCTCGTATAAGACCATGCCTGGGACATGGCATCGACATTGAGTTATGAGATCCCGTATAAGACCATATCTGGGATATGGCATCGGCATCAAGAGGTGATCCCATATAAGACCATATCTGGGATATGGCGTTGGCATCAAAGTTCATACATGATGAAATTAAATATCTTACGATACATTGATTAGTTCATGGTTAAAAGAGTTAAGCATGTTAAACGGTATGGAGTTAAATCCAACTTTTGGATGATCTTGAGTCTCATTCATGATACGAATGATCATGATTGGAATTTATGTTCATGTCAGCATATATGTGCTAAGCCACGTGATTAAGTGATACAGGTAGCATGAGTAAGTACAAGTTATGAAACCATAGTGACCTGAGACGGGTAAGAATACGCATAATTAAGTGCGAGTAAGTACGAGTAAGTACTCTCAATCATTGAGGCTTATATTGCCATTGATTCATGTTATGAATGAGATGTATAAGTTATTATGTTGTTCTCGAGTTTCATGCAAACTTACTAAGCTATATGCTTACCCCTCTCTTTTCCCTTTTCCTTGTAGTTTCGCCAAGTTAGCTCGAGGATCACGGAACGTCAGAGCTCGGAAACACACTATCAACTGCTCTTTTGGTATAGTAAAGTTAATTCAATTTGAGTATGGCATGTATAGGGATTTGAACATTTTGTGTCATGTCATGTTTAAGGGCCAAAAAGGGTTGGTTATCATTGTTTTGCACTCATTTTGTAAAAGGGTGATGATGAATTGGCCAAAATTGTCAAGTTCATGTTTTAAAGTTAATGAGCATAATGAAGTGAATGTTCATGCAAGTTATCGAGTATGAATGTGGTTGGAATGAATGTTAGTTTAAGGACTGTTAATAGCTTATCTTTGCTATGTCATGTGCTAATTGTGGCTATATGAATGAGTTTTCGTTTCAGGGTGGCAAAAAGACTTGGAAAATAGCCTATAGTTGTCCTCACGGGTAGACACACAGGCGTGTGTCTAGGCCGTGTGTGACACACGGTCAACCCACATGGATGTGTTGATAGGCTGTGTGTCCCCTGCACTTAATTACGAGAATGTGATTCGTCACACGGGCCAGCACACGGGCGTGTGCCTTGGCCGTGTGTTATTAAGGATTTGGTGACGTCATAGTCAGGGAGCTCCACGGGCAGGAGACACGGCCGTGTCTAGGCCGTGTGAAGGACACGGGTTTTAGACACGGGCGTGTGCTCAGCCGTGTGAAATAAGTCAGTGTCGACCACGGGTGTCGGGCACGGGCATGTCTCAAGGGCACACGGGCGTGTCCCTTGGACCACACGGGCGTGTGGCCCCTGTTTAGACAAAAAAAAATCAAAGAAAGCGAAAACTTCCGGTTGAACCCCGAAACCTTTCGGGTGTATGTCTAAGGCCTCATAGGCCTATAATACGAAGGTTATGATCAAAGAAGAAAGGGTTTTAGAGCGAAACGAAATTTTATATCCCGTAATTACATGTTCAAGCGAGATTAAGTATGGTAATACCTCGTATCCGTTTTCAGCATTGGACTCGGGTAAGGGGTGTTACAATGATGATGTTAAGAGATTAAATTGAGTATGTTTTGGTATGTTTGAATGCTATTTGAGGTATGAAATTGAATTGGTTTGTGCTTTTAGGTGAGACCTAAAGTGTGGGTGGCAAATTGGCCTTGCAAATGGCCTATATTTGCCCACACGATTGAGCACACGGGCGTGTGGTTCGACTGTGTCCTTCGTGGTTGTGTTTCAATACAAGTCAGACTCGACCATGGGCTAGACATACGGGCGTGTCTCAGGCCGTGTGGTGCAAGTCAGTGTCGACCACGGGTGAGGCCCACGGGCGTGTCTCAGGCCGTGTGGACAAGTCAGTATGTATGCCTTGTTTTGCCATGGCTTGGACACATGGGCGTGTCCGAGGCCGTGTGAGGCACACAGCCTACCCACACGGGCGTGTGACCCCTGTAGCTTGGAAAAATGTTTAATTTTTAGAAAATTTCGTATGTGTTTGGTTTAGTCCCGACCCCTTTCTAACACGTGTTTAAGGTCGCGTAGACCTTATTAAGGGACTATATGTATATATATTGATATGTTTGAATGATGTTATACTTTGTGTTGAGAAATGATTGTAAATGTTTCGATTGTTCGGTAATGCCTCTTAACCTTATTCCGGCGACGGTTACGGGTTAGGGGTGTTACATGCACTTTATGCGATTTAGTCATTTTTCGCAATTAAGCATGCAATCGCTAGATTTAAAGCACCAAAATTTTCATGCACCTATATAATCATGCTCTAACTCATAAAATATCATCAAAATAATTCTCTCTGACCTCGGGTTAGTGGTTTCGAAACCACTGTTCTGACTAGCCCCTAAATCGAGCTGTTACAATTCTCTCCCTTAAGGATTTTCGTCCCCGAAAATCTTACCAGTGAAAAGGTTGGGATATTGGTTTCTCATAGTTTCCTCGGGCTCCCATGTAGCCTCTTCTACCCCGTGCCTTTGCCATAGGACTTTCATAATAGATATGCTTTTGTTTCTCAATTATTTAACTTCTCGTGCCAAAATCTTAACCGGTTCCTCACCATAAGTCATGTCCGGTCGAGTTTCTACCTCTGATGGTACAATCACATGTGAAGGGTCTGATCGATAACGACGCAACATAGACACGTGGAAGACATCATGAATCTTTTCCAACTCAGGTGGCAAAGTCAAACGATAAGCTACCGGCTCTATCCTCTCGATAACCTCATATGGTCCGATAAAACGCGGACTCAATTTACCTTTTCGGCCAAATGTGATGTCTTTTCTCCATGGTGATACTTTCAGAAACACTTTATCACTTACTTGGAACTTAATCTCTTTCCGCTTCAAATCTGAATAGGACTTTTGTCTATCTGAGGCAGCTTTTAGACATTCACGTATCACTTTTACCTTCTCTTCGGTTTCTCTGACTAAATCAACCCCGTGAATCTGATTCTCTCTAAGTTCGGTCCAATACAAGGGCGTTCGGCACTTACGCCCACACAATGCCTCATAAGGCACCATCTTCAAACTCAACTGAAAGCTGTTATTGTAGGCGAATTCCACCAACGATAAGTATTTCTCAAAATTACCTTGGAATTCCACAACACAACATCGAAGCATGTCCTCAGGTATCTGTATTAATCTCTCCGACTGTCCGTCGGTTTGTGGATGGAAAGCTGTACTAAAGCTCAATTTTGTGCCTAAGGCCTCTTGTAACTTTTTCTAGAACCATGACGTAAATCTCGGATCTCTATCTGAAATAATCGACAATGGTACCCCGTGAAGTCTTACTATTTCTGTCACATACAAATCTGCCAACTTATCGAGCGAATAATCAACCCGTACTGGTATAAAATGGGCTGACTTCGTGAGTCTATCGACCACGACCCATACAGCATCTTTCTTTTTCGGTGTCAACGGTAGACCCATCACGAAGTCCATAGTAATACGGTCCCATTTCCACTCGGGAACCATTATAGGCTGAAGTAGACCTGAAGGTACTTGGTGTTCAGCCTTCACTTGTTGACAAATTAGGCATCTCGAAACAAACTCCGAAATGTCTTTCTTCATACACAGCCACCAATACCATTTCCTCAAATCATTATACATCTTCGTGCTGCTTGGATGTACAGTCAAACATCCACTATGAGCTTCATGCAGAATCTTCTGAATAAGTTCATCATCTCTAGGTACACAGACCCTATCGTGAAACATCAAACATCCAACAGGACTTACCCGAAAGTCCGACTCAACGCTTGACTCACATTGAACTCTTTTAGCTTGTAAATCATTGTCGCTTTTCTGGGCTTCATAAATCTCTTGGAGAAGCATTTGTCTAGCCCTTAACTCAGCTAGAATAGAACCATCATCTAACAAAGCCATCCGTGTATTCATGGCTCTCAGCGCAAACAAGGATTTCCTACTCAGGGCATCGACGACCACGTTCGCCTTTCCTGGATGGTAGTCAATCACTAGCTCATAATCCTTTATTAGCTCTAACCATCTTCTCTGCCTTAGATTCAGCTCTTTTTGAGTCATCAAATACTTTAAGCTCTTATGATCCATGAACACCCGACATTTCTCACCATACAAATGGTGTCCCCAAATCTTTAGTGCAAATACAATTGCAGCTAACTCCAAATCGTGGGTCGGGTAATTCTTCTCGTGCGGCTTTAACTGTCTAGAGGCATATGCTATCACCGTGCCCTCTTGCATGAGTACACAACCTAATCCGTTCAAGGATGCATCACTGTAAACCATGAATTCTTTTCTCGGCTTCGGTTGCACTAAAATAGGAGCTTCAGTCAACAATGCCTTTAGTTTCTCAAATCTCTGTTGGCACTTTTCTGTCCATTCAAACTTTACATATTTTTGTAGCAACCTCGTCATCGGAGTAGCTAACATGGAAAATCCCTTGATAAAACGTCTATAGTAGCCAGCTAGGCCTAGAAAACTCCTAAATTTGGTTACATTCCTTGGTAGCCTCCAATCCACAATTGCTGAAATCTTACTTGGGTTGACTCTAATTCCATCTCCCGAGACAATGTGCCTCAAAAATCCAACTTCCTTAAGCCAAAATTCACTTTTACTAAACTTGGCATATAACTGTTTATCTCTCAAAATTTACAGAACCATTCTCAAATGTTCAGCATGCTCGTTTTCATCCCGAGAGTAGATCAATATATCATCGATAAATACTACCACAAATTTATCCAAATACGATCGAAAGATACGATTCATCAAATCCATGAAAGCTGCAGGGGCATTTGTTAAACCAAAAGGCATGACTAAAAATTCATAGTGGCCATACCTTGTCCGAAATGCGGTTTTCGGCACATCCGAGTCCTTGACTCTCAACTGATAATATCTGGACCTCAAGTCTATCTTGGAAAATACCGTGGCTCCCTTCAATTAATCAAACAAATCATCGATTCTTGGCAACGGGTATTTGTTCTTCACAGTTACCTTATTGAGTTTCTGATAATCTATACATAACCTCATGGAACCATCTTTCTTCTTCACAAATAATACGGGAGCACCCCAGGAGAATAACTCGGTCTTGCGAAGCCTTTATCCGTTAACTCTTGCAACTGTGCCTTCAGTTCTTTTAGCTCGGTTGGAGCCATTCTGTTGGGAGCAATAGAAATGGGGGCAGTACCAGGAGCTAACTCAATCCCAAATTCAATCTCTCTAATCGGAGGTAGCCCTGGCATTCCCTCTGGGAAAACATCCGGATACTCACATACTATGGGCACTGATTCAATTCTTAACTCAGTCTCTCTAGCATTCATCACAAAGGCAAGGTAAGCTTCGTACCCCATTCTTAGATACTTCTGAGTCAACAAGGAAGATATCACTACTGGCAATTTGTCTTGCTCATCTGATTCAACACGAATAAGATCCCCACTTTCACACTTTAACTCAATAAACTTCCTTCCACAGTTCACTATCACATCGTGAGCAGCTAACCAATCCATCCTAAGGATGACATCAAATTCATCAAATGACAGTAACATAATTAGCCAGAAAATAATGACCCCTAATCATCAAAGGGCAACCTTTGCATACTCTATCGGCTAATACACATTTGCCTAGGGGATTTGACACTCTTATCACAAATTCAGTAGACTCTATAGGCATGTTCATGCTAGAGACTAATTTCATGCAAATATACGAGTGGGTAGATCTCAGATCAATCAAAGCTATAACATGAGTGTCATAAAGAGAAAATGTACCCGTAATTACGTCGGGGGAGGACGCCTCCTCGCGAGCACGAATGGCATATGTTCTCGCTGGTGCTCTACCCTCAGTTCTTGCAGTCTGCTCTCTAAATTTATTCTTACTACTCATTTCATTTCCCGAGTTTCTCTGTGGTCTTCCTCTAGCAGTACTTCTCGTCTTGCATTTTGAGGTTTTTCTTTCTCACCCGCCTTGGGGCAATCTCTGATAAAATGGTCTAGGGATCCGCATTTGAAACAAGCTTTCTCGTTTGCTCGACACTCCCCGGGATGACGTCTACCGCACTGCGGGCATTCTGGTCTACTCGGTCGAGCGTTGCCAATGCTAGCAACCGAAGTAGTTTGAGCTTTAGACCCCGGGTACTGTCTACCCTTACTTCTACTTGAAAATCCAACTGAAGTGGCTGATCGAATAGTGAAATCTCTCGAATTCTTGGATGAGGATTGGAATGACTTGCCTAACTGTCTCTTCTTCGAGTCGTGAGACTCGTTTTCAGTTTTCCTTTTCTCTTTGACTAGTTCCTCGGCCTTACAGGCTCTATCTACCAGCACCACAAATTCTTTTAGTTCGAGGACACCAACAAACAAACGGACATCCTCATTTAACCCATCCTCGAACCTTTTGCATATGATGGCTTCGGTGGACACGCACTCTCGAGCATATTTACTAAGCCTTACAGACTCACATTCGTATTCAGTCACCGTCATTCGACCTTGCTTTAGCTCTAAGAACTCTTTTCTTTTCTGGTCAATAAACCTTTGACTAATGTACTTCTTCCGGAATTCCGCTTGGAAGAATTCCCAGTTAACTCTCTCCCTTGGTACCACCGACACAAGGGTGTTCCACCACTGATAGGCTGAATCTCTCAAGAGAGATGCCACACACTTAATGCACTCTTCATGTGTGCATGACAACTCGTCGAATACTCTGATGGTATTCTCAAGCTAGAATTTCGCCCTCTCCGGATCATCACCCTTACTAGCCCGAAATTCCTCGGCTCCATGTTTCCGGATCTTATTGACCAGAGGCCTTTCTCTTCTTACTACCTCTACCAACTGAGGAGCTACAGGAGCAGGATGAGGAATAGGTGGGGGTGGAAGGGGTTGAGCATTAGGATTTACTCGAGTATACTCAATATACCAGTTGCTCATCATATGGAGAAAGGCTTCTCGAGCCTCTTCTCCCTGACCCAAAGTCTCGGGTCTACTTTCTACTGGCGCGGTCCCTTGTACGGGAGTCGGCTCATTACTTGCAGCATCATCGGCTGCAGTTCGGTTGGATCCATTTACTATATAAAACACAATTCAAATTGTCAGGAGTAGTCACACTATCATTATGGAAATATTCATACATATGGCATGTATAGCTAGACTCATACTTATGCAATGTTAGTTCAAGAATCGACTAAATCGTAGCTCTGATACCACAAAATGTAACACCCCTTACCCGTATTCGACACCTAAACTGGGTAACGAGGCATTACCGTACTTAACTTGCTCAAATATACTACATCAGTTCATAAAATTTCATTTCAAATTTAAAGCTTTTCATTCAAGACCTTAATGTCCTTATTAGAGGTCTATGAGACCCTAAACTTATACTTGGAATGATTCGGGACCAAACTTGAAACTTTTAAACACTTAGACAAATTTGACATGAAATAGGACCACATGCCCGTGTGGAAAATTCACATGCCCGTATTCCACACCCGTGTGGAATTATTTTTAAATTCGAACCTACAGGGGTTTTCACACGGCCGGACACACGCCCGTGTTCCTCACATAGCCACGACACGCTTGTGTCTTAGCCCGTGTGCCAAAACCTTGGCATTCTGTTTATGACATCATCACCTCACTAAGGTCACACGGCCAAGGAACATGCCCGTGTCCTTAGACCGTGTATCGAATTAAATTCCTAATTTCAGGTGCAGACTTCATACGGCCTGGGCACACGCCAATGTCCGTGGCCGTGCCTCCCACACGACTGAGACACACGGTCGTGTCTTTGCCTGTGTATTTACTACTGAGCATACTGACTTGCAAACCTAGCATGCAAGGGGACACACGACCAATCAACACGCCCATGGGGCTGACCGTGTGTCACACACGACCTAGACACACGCCCGTGTGTCTTTCCGTGTGGACATTTGAAAGGCTATCTACCAATCCAAATGCCACCCAACATAGCAACCATACTTACACTAATTTAATCCAACATGTATCGAAACTATAAAGCACTTCTAAAAACTCAAAATCAAGACATCCATACAAGCATACACCTAATGAATTCCATCATCATTGAATATATATAAACTTGTCAAGTATTGGCCCAATTCCAAACGACCACTTAAAAACTGAATTGAACAACATTAATAGCCAACACTTTGGCTAACAAATACGACATAACAAAATAACCAAGTCCTATACATGCCATACTCAAAATGAATCTAACTTGACTATACCAAAAAGTAGTCGACAGTGTGATTTCTGAACTTCGACGTTCCACGAATTCTCGACCTAACTTGGGAATGCTACAAGGAAAAGAGAAATGAAAGGGGTAAGCATAAAGCTTAGTATGTTTGCATGAAATAAATAGCAACATAAAGCTCGTAATGTCATCCATCCATTGCATCGAATAAAAACACAAGTCTTAGGCTCATTTCCATAACTTACTCATACTTACTCTTACCGATTACATATCATACCACATATCGTAAACCATTCTCGTGAGTTTATCACATATACTTATATCACTTCATCACATAGTCTTAGCATTAATCTCATCTCTATCATAAGCTTAACTATTTACCCTATTGAATCATTTGGGGTATTCAAGGAGACATTGTAACACCCCAAACCCGGCCTAGAAGTTAGGCCCGAATCTGGTGTGTCACATTGAAGTGTTTTTCAAAGCCATGTTTCTTGTTTGTTAAAACTTATTTGAGAGTTAAAGCCTCTTTGTTAAAACTCAAAACACTTAAGCAATTGTTAACCACTTGCAAACATAACTTTTAAAACTTTATCTGTTGCGGAAGCATATTTAAAATAAAGAATATACGAAAACGTGATGTTTAAAAATTGAGTAGCAGAAGCATTTTGAAAACGTAGTGTTTTGAAGTCAGTTTATCGTTTTGGAAATCATATCCCACTTTTAGCAGTTAGAAAACATCATAAATAAATATCAGAAATAATAAGTTAAATTAGAGAGGCCTTATAACAACCCAAATAAAAAAAATTTAAAAATAATCAAAACAGCAAGCATAAGTAGTGTGTGGTCTTCTCCGAGTCCCTCACAGCTCTAATCCGTCTAATGCTGAGGATTACCTGCACCGTTAAAAACGGGGTGAGTTTATGAAAACTCAGTGTGTAATCCCCTTACTAGAGTAACAATCAAGTATCTGAAAATGTAAAGCAGAAGCTTGACCTGGGCCAAAGCCCTTTAAGAGTAATAAAGATGATCGGTTCAAACCATACGTGAGTCAAAGCCCACTACAATATCATTTGGGTCACGACCCATATCGAGAATCAATTGGGCCTAGCCCAAACCAATAGCGAACAAGTGGCCTAAGCCGGTTCAAGTGATGATCTCATAAACAGATATGCAATAGTATGAGGATGCATCCCAACCCGATCCCACCAACACACCTCCGTACCAACCAACACACCACGTGGGGACCAAGTCGACCCGCCCGGCCAAGACACACCAATAACGCAGCCTAGCTGCTGATAACAACGCAAAGAAAGTCGCTAATAATAAAGATATCAGGGTGAGCCACTAAAATCGGACACGTGGCGATGCCACTATAATAAGAAAAGCGTGGGTGAGCCACCAAGACATAGTACTAACGCAGCAGAGTCGCTAATAACGATGAACGTGGCCAAAGCTACTAAAATCGCGATATCGTGGTGAAGCCACTAGAGCGATAGAAACGTGGCGAGAGCCACCGGTACGAGATTTCCTCTAATTACAAATCCCAACCCCATGCAATATGTCGTGTATGTCATGCTCAATCATTACACGTGAATGCAAAATGGCCATGCTCGAGAATGATCATTTCAACATATATTAACAAAGATATCACCACACGCCCACGTACCAAGCTAGTTAAAACACAGTCATACAATTACAGTCAAATCAGTCAAATTCATAGTCTAAGTTGGTCATTTACCCACAAGGACAAAACATTCATTTACCCCATAAGGGTATTTCGGTAATCCTACCCTTCAGGGGTATTTCAGTGATCTTACCCTACGGGGTAATTCGGTGATTCAACCCTATAGGTGTAACACCCCATACCCAAGTCCGAGGCTTAGATCGGATACGAGATATTACTATGCTTTAATTGCTTAATCATACACTTACGGGCTGTAAAATTTCGTTTCAAATTAAAAACTTCTCTTTCTTAGTCAAGACATTTGTATCACGGGCCTACGAGGCCTTAAGCTTGCGTTTGGAAACTTTTACGAGTTAAAAGAAAATTTTCTTTGAAACAAGGGCCACACGCCCGTGTAGAATGAGACACGCTCGTGTGTAGACACACACGCCCATGTTCAACAACCGTGCTTAAAAACCCAAGCATTCTGCCAAATGCCCCACGGTTAAGGCACACGCCCATGCGGTTTGGGACACGCCCGTGCACTCCTTTACACGCCCATGTCTTCCGACCGTGGTCGACACTGACTAATTACACATGGCCTTGACACGCCCGTGGACTTAGACCGTGTACTATACCTTGATATACTGACTTATTACACACGGACGGGGCACACGCCCATGTTCTAACCTTGTGCCATGCACGGCTTCAACACACGGCCGTGGAATTAACCCATGGCCTATTCTGACTTATGAGATTAAGGTGCAGGTTACGCACGGCCTAGACACACGCCCGTGTGTCTAACCGTGTGGGCACTTAGAAGCTATCTACCAAGCCTTTTCTTACTCTCAATTGCATACATTCATATACTTCTTCAAAACATTCTCAAAACATCAATTGAAATCAAAAATTAACACGTTTGGTTCATGAAAATAAAGTTTTCCTCTCATACACTTTGGAGAATTATTCCCACAACATTTACAACAACTTAAACCATCATAAATGGCTATACACAACCATACTATGAATACTCTTTGGCCAACAACATTTGGCTACCACAAGTAGACTTCATCAACTTTAAATGAATCCCTATACATGCCATGACTCTTAAGGACTTGATACCTCATACCGTGTGTCTGTTCGATAGTGTGAAAACATCTCCGGTGGTCTCCAACCCGAGATAAGTAATAAAAACTATAAGAGATGAGAAAAGTAAAGGAGTAAGCAATAATGCTTAGTAAGTTCATCTGTATAATTTGAAAAATATTGATATTCACTGAATATACATAACCCCAAGGCAATATGTTGAGTTTTTCTCATCAACTCATGGTTACTTACTCAACCATTCTTGAAACTTACTCATTCAATCTCTTACCACATTCTTACCATATCACAAGCCAATTCGCCATTTAATTAGCCAACATTCCTGGTACTGATCGTCACAAGATCATATATAACAACACATCAAGCATTTTCAATAAGCCACTCATGCTACTAATATCTCGGTGGTTTCGCACTTAGCCCACCATTGAATCTCTAATAGGGAGGTATCGCATATAGCCCACCAATCATTTATAGGTGATGGTATCACACATAGCCCATCGATCAATAATCAATAAGGTGATATCACACATAGCTTGCCGTTATTTACATTCATGGATAATAATTCACAAGTATATCTCTATTTCAAATGTTCATTCAAGAACATCCTCTCATGTTCCCATTTTTACTTAGCTTTCTGCGATACTCGTTCTCATTCACACAGTGCATCAAATACACATACCCCACTAGGGGTTCATCATTTAGAATTCATCTCAATTCAATTCTACACATACTTGTGCTACTCATAGTACAACCACATACATTCACATATACATTGAATCATTCGAATTGTTAAATAACTCTCTTGAGTCTCATGCACATAGTTCTCATTGTCACTCTACCCCAATTGGGTTTTACAAACACTAACATGTCGATGCCATGTCCCTGACATGGTCTTATACGAATTCTTACACCGAGGCCATATCCCAATATGGTCTTACTCGAGCCTTTAACCATCATCCTATCGCGCTATACACCTTTCCCATTACTCTAAATTCAATTCCATTGACATCTCATCAAGAGACATTTCATACATTCATATAGTAATATAAATTCCATACAACATTGGAATACTAAACAAGCTCATACGAAATTTCAACATTTGCACTTGAACTTACCTCGATGTCGAAAGAGCCGAAAAGGACTTTTTTCCCACATTTCTCTTTTCATCCGTTCTAGGTCCGAAACTCATTTTCTTTGATCTAGAACAATGAAATTTACTCATTTAATCACTTAATGATCGTATTACAACATAATCTCTACTTAGGCAAAAATAACCATTTTGCCCCTATACTTAGGCAAAATTACGATTTTGCCCCTAGGCTCGTAAATAAATTTTCATCACATTTTCTTGTTAAACAAGCCTAGCTGAACATTTAATCCTCTTACAACTATTCTCAATTTCATCAATTTCATGCCTTAATGAACAAATTACAACTTTTGCATTTTAGTCCCAATTAGGTGTTTTCATGACAACACTTTTCACAAAAGTTGTTTCTCATCATCCTATCATTCATTTTCTTTCATAAAAACTCATCAAACAACATAAACTCTCTCATAGCAAGTCCCTATACTTTCAACCATATTGCAAACTAGTCCCCTCTTTAGAAAGCTTAAGCTTTAGGGGTCTCAAAAGTACAAAAATTAACATCTAAAGCCATCAAAATCCCTTACTTGAGTGAAGAGAAGCTTGCTGAAATTTTAAAGCTTTCAAAGCCCTCCCATGGCTGATATTTTCGGTTGAAAGAGAAGAAATAAAAAGATGATAGCTTTTTGGCTTATTTCATCTTATTTTATTTCTTTTTAAACACCTAACATGACCACATTTAATGTTCTTGTCCCCTTAGCTTACTATGGCCGGCCAACTCACTTAGACTAGGCCAAATTGCTCATTTGGGACCTCAAATTACTAAGCCATAGCTATTTGGTACCTTTAGCCTATAGAATGGAACTTTTGCACTCTATGCGATTTAGTCCTTTTTCACAATTTAGCTAGAAATCGCTAAAATTAAGGCACCAAAATTTTTATGCATCCTCATAAACATGTTGTAACTCATAACATAACATCAAAATAATTTTCTCTAACCTCGAATTAGTGATTCCGAGATCACTGTTTCGACTAGCCCCTAAATCGGGCTGTTACAATTCTCCCCCCTTAGAGATTTTCGTCCCCAAAAATCTTATCAGGAGGGTTAGCTACCAACATTCTTAAAATGTTTCCATATAATCTTCAAAATCGCAAATCCACTTATCCTCAAATTCCTCTTGCCGATAAATCTTAAGCTGTGATACATAAGATCGAAACGTAACTTGAGACCTAGGTTATTCTTCCTCTGGGGCTTATACTATATCCAGAAATCCACTAATTTGGAACTCCGTACATGCCCAAATGATCGTTCGGATCTTCACTGGTTGATTCACTACAATTCGAATGACATCCCCTTCTTAGGGAATCTTGTCAAACTGAATTTGAAATCTATAAGGTTTTACCTCACTTTCTCATTAAAGCATTCACCGACTGTAATAGTCTTGACTTATACGCCTTGAAAACTCAGCTTTTAGTGATCAACTATTCTAACCATAATCTCAATCATATCGTGAAATGTACTCTATTGTCAAAACATTTATGCACATAACTGTACTTTCTTTTTCTTGCATTAGTAGATATGCTACCACTGAATCCCATACCAAAAATTTGTATAAGTTCTGGATTTATCATCATTCAAATCCTATCTCGAGGAATCATCGTCAACAGAAAACTTATCCAACATGGATAACTTTCATTCAGACATCTGTACTATGTCTACTATCTGAGTAGTATCACAATAACTATACCCACCATTATAATAGCTCAAGCCGTTTCACTATTTCATTTTCAAAATCTTCTGTAGCATATGATACTCTTTCATCATAAAAAAAAATTCAGAAAATACACATCGATGATCCCATGGATCAATACATAATATCTAACCCATAACCTGTCAACTCTTTCTCTCGATTCAGACTGATCTCAGTACTAGAACTTTCAAATAAATAGTTCTTGCAATAGCTTTCAACTCAACCATCATGGTTTGAACATTTCGATGAGCATATCTTTATATCATGCTCCCTACTCACGTACACACAGAATTTTATTCTCTTTACTGATTCATGCGTGAATATACACAGAACTTGAATCATATCTCAATACATTAATCTACTCTTTTCTCCACACAGAGAACATATTTCTAGCACACTCTCATATGAGTTTCTCCTGTTGTACTAATCTAAAACCTTTACTAACATCATATCTCATGATAGCAGGGGCATTTAGGTCGAATTCATTAACTCTTTTCGGCTTACCCGAAAACCCATCACACAATGTGAAACTTGTGATTTCACCTCTTATACACGAATCATCACCAACTTCCTCCTCAAGGTACCCAATTAAGGTTACGAGGAGATAGAGGAATGTTGATTTCAAATAACTAAATCGATAACCGTTTAGTCTGATTTTCACTATCAGCTAACATTCTCACATACTTATAGTTTATGAAAAGAACAACCACAACCGCTCTGAAAGGAAACGGATAATAGTACACAATACACAAGGGGATTATTATAATCCATCTATGGCATCAACTAACCATGCACAATCTACAGGCTTCAAGCCAACTTACTCAAACTTGCCATTTATTTAGCACATATCGTGCCACACATCGCACCTGCTTCTTCGTGATTCATTCGCGAATATCTGTATTCACTCCTTCACATGACTTTAGTACTAGTCTCATTTCTATTTCTAACTCATCTACTGTCCCTTCGATCACTAGGGATAATCAAAGATGTATATTCATCGTCATACATATAGGTACGACACCAATGTCACATCTCCAAGGTGGTCTTATATCGAGTCACCTCTAAATGCCAATGCCATTTCCCGAATAAGGTCTTATATGGGCTTCCACATCAAGTATCGATGCCATATTTCGAATATGGTCTTATACGGAATCATAACTTGGTGCCGAGGCTGTGCCTCGAACATGGTCTTATACGGGACCTTATCTCTTTCATATATCAATGATAACCCTTTTTATTATAGTCCCCAAGGACTTCAACCTCATTTTCAAAAACAATTACTCTATATAGTAGAGTATCATGTATCAATGTGATACAAAGCATTCTCAATTATACTAACATAATTATTGCATTAATCGAATGCAAACTTACTCAACTTAACTCTCATAACATCTCATCATAATCCAACAAGTGGTAAGGGGTGAGGTCATAGCGTCCCATAACTTGACTCTCGTGACCACATACATATGATTTATCATTCATCATCAATGGAATATCATCATAGTCACACAACTCACTCCAAGTGAGTTTTCACATTTTTCATGCCACAATTGTTTCTATTACTCGTACTTTCGAATAATGACTTTACTTACTCAAGTTCCACATTAATATCTACTTGAGCATTCAACATTTGATTCTACTTCCTCTTACTATTGCTTATCGATTTAGAGAATGTCTTACGGGTTTTGAGTACGCCGTTTACTTGATCGCCATAGTCCAACTATGGTCTTACTCGTATCACAACATCATAGTCCAGCTATTGTTTTACATGTCGTCACGATGCCATAGCCTCACTATGGTCTTACACAAAATCTTATATCGATGTCGACGCCATATCCCAGATATGGTCTTACACGATCTCATACCGAAGCCAGGTCCCAGACGTGGTCTCACACGTGATTACTATTTGATGCCAATACCATATCCCAGATATGGTCTTGTACGGGATCTCACAACAAATATCGATGCCATATCCTAGATATGGTCTTATCCGATTAACTTTTTGAATACCAAAGCTATATCCCTGATATGGTCTTATACGAGATCTTGTAACTCGATGTCAATGCCATGTCCCGGACATGGTCTTATACGAGATCTTTCTTTGGTGCTGAAGCCATGTCCCAGACATGGTCTTATACTAGCACACGTATCAACGTCGATGCCATGTTCCAAACATGGTCTTACACTGGCCCTCATAATGTGGCCGATGCCATGTCCCAGACACGGTCTTACACTAGCACACGTATCAACATCGATGCCATGTTCCAAACATGGTCTTACACTGGCCCTCATAATGTGGCCGATGCCATGTCCCAGACATGGTCTTACACTAGCACACGTATCAGCGCCGATGCCATGTTCCAAACATGGTCTTACACTGGCCCTAATAATGTGGCCGATGCCATGTCCCAGACATGGTCTTACACTAGCATACATATCATCACCAATGCCATGTCCCAGACATGGTCTTATATGGGATTTCCTCTAGGTGCCAACGCCATATCCCAGATATGGTCTTACATGGGATGACATGTACCGCCATGGTATTATTCATAATTTTATCATTGGACGACCGTACTCATATCCTGCATTTTACTCTTACTGCTTTTCACAAACATCATGGCACTTACTAGTCTCATGCTTGTAAGGTAAACAAGGTACCTGTAACACTTGATCACATAGATCAGTATACCTTACTATAATAAACATAATCTCAGCATCATTATTCATAACATGTATTATACTTGTTAGTCAACCTTAACTAGCATGGCATAATATCAACTTTGCTACTAACTTTCTTGCTATCTCATTTAAGCTTTACTTGTGTGCCCGATGAATTTCCATGAATAACTGAGGATACTGAATTTCATCTCACATGCTCGATGCCAAAGCCATATCCTAGATACGGTCTTACATGGAATCTCTCTTCTTGGTTTCGAGGCCATGTCTTGACATGAGCTTATACGAAGTCTTTCTCATTCTCACCAATGCCATGCCTTGGCCTGGACTTACATGATAACTTGTTCAATGCCAAGCTTGCCTTGGACTTACATGATAACTTGTTCAATGCCAAGCTTGCCTTGGACTTACATGATAACCTGTTCAATGCCAAGCTTGCCTTGGACTTACATGATAACCTGTTCAATGCCAAGCTTGCCTTGGACTTACATGATAACCTGTTCAATGCCAAGCTTGCCTTGGACTTACATGATAACTTGTTCAATGCCAAGCTTGCCTTGGACTTACATGATAACTTGCTTGATTGCCGATGCCATGCCTCAGCTTGGTCTTATATGGGCTTTCTCATTTCATGTGGTAGATCGAGTATCCTGGGAAATTCCATCATCAATCGGGACTTGCTCGTATTTAATCTCATTTATTTCTTTGTTTAGCAAAACATTAATCATTCCATGATAATAATGTACATTATACTAAGCAATTTAATGATAGAAATCATAAAGCTTAAAAATCATACAAACTTACTGAAATTAGCTCGGTTGGGAATCATCACTGCCTTAACAAAATAATTTCGTTAGAGCCGGGAGACATCACACTATCACGATCCACATATGGCGTGTATAGCTAGACTCTTACTCATGCTAGGTTAGTCCTAGAACCGACTAAATAATAGCTCTAATACCACTAAATGTAACACCCCATACCCGAGTCCGAGGCTTCGATCGGATATGAGATATTACTATGCTTTAACTACTTAATCATACACTTACGGGCTGTAAAATTTCGTTTCAAATTAAAAACTTCTCTTTCTTAGTCAAGACATTTGTACCGCGAGCCTACGAGACCTTAAGCTTGTGTTTGGAAACTTTTACGAGTTAAAAGAAACTTTTCTTTGAAACAGGGGCCACACGCCCGTGTAGAATGAGACACGCCCGTGTGTAGACACACACGCCCATGTTCAACAACCGTGCTTAAAAACCCAAGCATTCTGCCAAATGCCCCACGGTTAAGGCACACGCCTATGCGGTTTGGGACACACCCGTGCACAATTTTACACGCCCATGTCTTCCGACTGTGGTCGACACTGACTAATTACACACGGCCTTGACACGCCCGTGGACTTAGACCGTGTACTATACCTTGATATACTGACTTATTACACACGGGCGGGGCACATGCCCATGTTCTAACCGTGTGCCATGCACAGCTTCAACACACGGCCGTGGGATTAACCCGTGGCCTATTCTCGACTTACGAGATTAAGGTGCAGTTACGACGGCCTAGACACACGCCCGTGTGTCTAACCGCAGTGGCACTTAGAAGCTATCTACCAAGCCTTTTCTTACTCTCAATTGCATACATTCATATACTTCTTCAAAACATTCTCAAAACATCAATTGAAACACATAAATTAACAGGTTTGGTTCATGAAAATAAAGTTTTCCTCTCATACACTTGGGAGAATTGTTCCCACAACATTTAAAACAACTTAAACCATCATAAATGGCTATGCACAACCATACTATGAATACTCTTTGGCCAACAACATTTGGCTACCACAATTAGACTTCATCAACTTTAAACGAATCCCTATACATGCCATGACTCTTAAGGACTTGATACCTCATACCGTGTGTCTGCTAGATAGTGTGAAAACATCTCTGGCGGTCTCCAACTCGAGCTAAGTAATAAAACCTATAAGAGATGAGAAAAGTAAAGGAGTAAGCAATAATGCTTAGTAAGTTCATCTGTATAATTTGACAAATATTGATATTCACTGAATATACATAACCCCAAGGTAATATGTTGAGTTTTTCTCATCAACTCATGGTTACTTACTCAACCATTCTTGAAACTTACTCATTCAATCTCTTACCACATTCTTACCATATCACAAGCCAATTCGCTCATTTAATTAGCATACGTTCTCGTGACCGATCGTCACAAGATCATATATAACAACACATCAAGCATTTTCAATAAGCCGCTCATGCTACTAATATCTCGGTGGTTTCGCACTTAGCCCACCATTGAATCTCTAATAGGGAGGTATCGCATATAGCCCACCAATCATTTATAAGTGATGGTATCACACATAGCCCATCGATCAATAATCAATAAGGTGATATCGCACATAGCTTACCGTTATTTACATTCATGGATAACAATTCACAAGTATATCTCTATTTCAAATGTTCATTCAAGAACATCCTCACATGTTCCCATTTTTACTTAGCTTTCTACGATACTCATTCTCATTCACACAGTGCATCAAATACACATACCCCACTAGGGGTTCATCATTTAGAATTCATCTCAATTTAATTCTACACATACTTGTGCTACTCATAGTACAACCACATACATTCACATATACATTGAATCATTCGAATTGTTAAATAACTCTCTTGAGTCTCATGCACATAGTTCTCGTTGTCACTCTACCGCAATTGGGTTTTACATACACTAACATGTCGATGCCATGTCCCTGACATGGTCTTATACGAATTCTTACACCGAGGCCGTATCCCAATATGGTCTTACTCGAGCCTTTAACCATTGTCCTATCGCGCTATACACCTTTCCCATTACTCTAAATTTAATTCCATTGACATCTTATCAAGAGACATTTCATACATTCATATAGTAATATAAATTCCATACAATATTGGAATACTAAACAAGCTCATATGAAATTTCAACATTTGCACATGAACTTACCTCGATGTCGAAAGAGGCAAAAAGGACTTTTTGCCCACATTTCTCTTTTCATCCGTTTTAGGTCCGAAACTCATTTTCTTTGATCTAGAACAATGAAATTTACTCATTTAATCACTTAATGATCGTATTAAAACATAATCTCTACTTAGGGAAAAATGACCATTTTGCCTCTATACTTTGGCAAAATTACGATTTTGCCCCGAGGCTCGTAAATAAATTTTCATCACATTTTCTTGTTAAAAAAGCCTAGCTGAACATTTAATCCTCTTACAACTATTCTCAATTTCATCAATTTCATGCCTTAATGAACAAATTACAACTTTTGCATTTTAGTCCCAATTAGGTGTTTTCATGACAACACTTTTCACAAAAGTTGTTTCTCATCATCCTATCATTCATTTTATTTCATAAAAACTCATCAAACAACATAAACTCTCTCATAGAAAGTCCCTAGACTTTCAACCATATTGCAAACTAGTCCCCTCTTTAGAAAGCTTAAGCTTTAGGGGTCTCAAAAGTACAAAAATTAACATCTAAAGCCATCAAAATCACTTACTTGAGTGAAGAGAAGCTTGCTGAAATTTTCAACCTTTCAAAGCCCTCCCATGGCTGATATTGTCGGTTGAAAGAGAAGAAATAAAAAGATGATAGCTTTTTGGCTTATTTCATCTTATTTTATTTCTTTTTAAACACCTAACATGACCACATTTAATGTTCTTGTCCCCTTAGCTTACTATGGCCGGCCAACTCACTTAGACTAGGCCAAATTGCTCATTTGGGACCTCCAATTACTAATCCATAGCTATTTGGTACCTTTAGCCTATAGAATGGAACTTTCGCACTCTATGCGATTTAGTCCTTTTTCACAATTTAGCTAGAAATCGCTAAAATTAAGGCACCAAAATTTTTATGCATCCTCATAAACATGTTGTAACTCATAACATAACATGAAAATAATTTTCTCTAACCTCAAATTAGTGATTTCGAGATCACTGTTCCGACTAGCCCCTAAATCGGGCTGTTACAACAGGGGTATTTCAGTAATCTCACAAATGAGGGTATTTCAGAAATTTTGCAAATCGGGGTATTTCAGTAATTTGTAAACCAAGGGTATTTCAATAATTTTACAAACTCAGGGTATTTCAGTAATTTCATAAATCACGGGTCCTTCGGTAATTTCACAAATCAGGGGTATTTCAGTAACTTTACAAACCGAGGGTATTTCAGTAATTTTACAAACCGAGGGTATTTCCATAATTTTACAAATTGAGGGTATTTCAGTAATTTTACAAACCGAGGGTATTTTCTTAATTTTACAAACTGAGGGTATTTTAGTAATTTTACAAATCAAGGGTATTTCTGTAATTTTACAAACCGAGGGTATTTCTGTAATTTTACAAACTGAGGGTATTTTAGTAATTTTACAAACCGAGGGTATTTCAGTAAATTTACAAATCGAGGGTATTAACGACCTAACAGAAGGTCCACCGTTGCCTCGAGCGACTTAGGAAATCTAAATTGACTTAACGTCGAAGATGGGCCTAAAGCCCATTACCTTGCCCAAGTGGGCCCACACACTCGTGTGCCCATTTAGCCTAAAAACAACCACGGCTTTGCAACGGCACAGCCCAAATCAATAACTTATCACATCACGGACATTTCATCTGTGTGGGCCCACAAGCCCATTGGGCCCACACGGCCCCCCTTCGGCCTTACGCGACCCAAAACACCTACGTCACGTGCGCGACCTGATAAGCTTGTCTATTTCACATTTAACGGTGAGATTCAACCCAATGGGCCTACGGGCCCATCGGGCCCTCTCGGCCCATCAAGGCCCATGACAGCCCATGCCATGAGCGTGTCATGACAAGCCTCCCAATCTCCCATTTGACAGTCTAACTTGCATTAGCAGGCCCTACGGCCCATTGGGCCCATCGAGGCCCATTCCATCCCAAGTGGCCCACTACGGCCCAAACCCATGAATTCGCTCATGGTGGCCTTCCTCATCACACGCTCACGCTCCGTGAGCTCGGTTCACCACACGCGCGATCGCACGCTCGTATGGCATCATTCGCCGGTATTTCGACTTTTCGGCATAATGCCGATCAACAGTAAAAATAGTACAATATACGCACCTTCAGCTTTTCAACCGATCAACAATCAGAATAGTGTATACGGATACACACCCTATCACGTAGAGTACTAAATAATCACGAGCGCCGTCACCTTCACTAGAGCGATCAACTGCGATTTGCCCAGTTAAACCAAAGTATTCTAAACGAAGATAATGTTGCGAATGGGCCTAGGGCCCATTCTCAGCCCAAATGGGCCCACACACTCATGTGGCCCATTCAGCCCAAATCTAGCCACAGATATGAGATTCACATAGACCAGTCCAATATCTACTACACAATCATACAATTTATTCACATGGGCCCACTCGGCCCAAGGCAGCCTAAACCCATGAGAACACTCATGAGGGCCTCAACTATCGCGTCGAAGCTCCCACACGTGTGCTCGCACGCTCGTGTGGCTACCATCGTCGTGTGACCGGCATTTCGACATTTGCCGCTCTACAGCTAGAGTAGTGCAAAATACACACCTGATTGGAATCTGAAGTTAATCCGCGCTCTGAACACTGTTCTGCGCAGAAGCCAACAATAATCGCACCCTTGACCCCCAAGGGGTGTGTCGATCAACTTCGGTCACCACCATCGCGACCCAACGGCATACAGATCAGCGAATGATCCAATGCCTAACCCAAACGAGCATGCCACAAAGCGAAAGGGTTAAGCCAAGAAAGGTATGCTTACTCTCCTCATGGTTTGCTCTATTTAAAGCCAGCTTCTTAGCTATCCTCATGCTAGCTTCCCGATGTGGGATTCTCTATCAATCCTCAAAAATCAACTCGTTAGAAAAATAATCCACCTTTGCATGCAAAGGGATTCGAACCAAAGTCCTCTCGATAGCCATGTCACGCCACCACCACTAGGACACAAGCTCCTTTGTGTCATAAGTCCAACACATTTAACTATAAAGCCTACCTATTCGCTTCCAGATTTATTTAAAAGAGAAACCAAAACAAATTTCAAGAGCCAAAACTTGAACCTTGGACCCCTTGCTTCCTCTATGGCGTCACTTCCTTGTCTCCCATGTGGCGCCATTTGCCACTAGACCACAACTCCTTTTGTGTCTTATTTTACCCTACTTTATTTATGAGTCATACCATTAGAGATCAGGGTTCCACTAAGGCTAAAAATAAAAAATTTTCCTATGGCCTAACTTGAACTCGGGACTTCATAGTACCCTCTAAACACTCTAAAATCACTCACCTAATAGGTCCAGCTCGCATTAGTGCCGTCCTTTTGTTCTCAAAAAAATTTTAAACGCTCTCATGCCCAAGGCCCAATAGGCCCAATACTACTAGGCCCAAAAATTTGGGGTGTTACAGACATGATCGTCCTCATTCACTTAATTACGACGCTAATGCCACATCCCAGAGGTGGTCTTACATGGGGTCACTTCTAGACGTCGATGCCATATCCCGAATATGGTCTTATACGGGATCTCGTATCGATTGTCGATGCCATATCCCAGATATGGTCTTATACGTTTTTCATATTCAATGCCGATGCCATATCCCAGATATGGTCTTATACGGGATTTCAATTTGGTACCGAGGCCATGTCACAGACATGGTCTTGTACGGGACCTTACCCATCTCAAGTCTTGATGATATTGTTCTCTCATTTATTTAAGTCCAACTGGGACTTCAACATCACAATTCTCACACAACACCATTATTCAAATTCATAGAAATATTATACATCTTCACAATTATCAAATATTTAAAGTCATACTAACATGGCGTTGAGCTTATTACACGCAAACTTACCTCGATTTCAAAATAGGCTAGATTGTCGATCTAGTTCGATACTTTGTCCTTTCCTCGGTCGAGGTTAATTCTTCGCTCTTCTTGATCTATAATAACAATTTAGTTCATTTAATCGCCACATTAATAAATACATCTCAATAATCAAAGTTTTGGCAAAATTACCATTTTGCTCTTAAGCTTTCACAAAATGACCATTTTACCCCTAGGCTCGGAAATCAATTATAATCAAATTTATTTCTTTAACGAGCCTAGGTGAACATTTGTTACTCTTATGAAAACTCTCAATACTCATCATTTCACACATTTACCACATATTTACAACCTTCTCAAAAAGGTCTTCTTAGGTGTTTTCATGGTAACACCTTTCACAAAAGTTGTTTATCTAACAACTAATACTCATTTTATTTCATAAAAATGCAGAAAACAACTTAAAAGCTCACATGGCAAAACTCTAAACTTTCAACCATTTTGCAAAATAGTCCCCTCTTTAGATAGCTTAAGCTTTAGGGGTTCCAAAAGTACAATTATTATCAAGAAAAATCACCAAAGTCACTTACTTTCAAAGGTGAGAAGTTGCTGAAAATTTTGAGCTCTCAAACCCCTATTTTGCTTGTATTTTTCGGTAGAGAAGATGGAGAGAAAAGATGGTATCTTTTCTTTCTTTATTTTATTATAAAACATCAATTTAGTCCACCTAATATCAACCACTTTGACCAATTTGACATTTTTTGTCTCCTATGGCCGGCCACCCTATCTTTAGGGGTCTAATTGCACTTTAAAGGCCTCCAGGTAATATTCTATGGCTTTTAGACACCTTTTTCTTGAAAAATAGAACTTTCGCACTTTATGCGATTTAGTCCTTTTTCGCAATTAAGCATGCAATCGCTAGAATTAAAGCACCAAAATTTTCATGCACCTATATAATCATGATCTAACTCATAAAATATCATCAAAATAATTCTCTCTGACCTCGGGTTAGTGGTTTCAAAACCACTATTCTGACTAGCCCCTAAACTGGGCAATTACACGTCGCCAGAATAGGGTTTCGGAGCATTACTGGAACATTCAGAACATTTATCTATTAATTCAGGAAAGTTACTATTCATTCACTGTGGTCGTTCATAATGTCCCTTAAATGGACCCTCGAGGTCCAATACAAGCATTAGAATCAAGTCGGGACTAAATCGGGAACTCAAGGAATTTTTCGCAAAATTCTAAAATTTTCCAAGGTAAAGGGCTCACACGCCCGTGTGGCCCAAGGGACACGCCCGTGCTACAGGCCGTATCTGATTTAGGGTGCTCTCTGACTTGCGCCACACGGCCATGCCACACGCCCGTGTGCTAGGCCATGTGGTTAATTAATTCAATTCGAATTAGGTGTAGGTTTCACAAGGCCAAGACACACGCCCGTGTTCAAGGTTGTGTCACCCACACGGCTGAGACACACGCCCGTGTCTCTGCTCGCGTGCTCAATTCTGAGCATTGTATTTTCACGAATTTAAGGTGCAGGGGACACACGGCCTAACCACATGCCCGTGTTAGCAGGCCGTGTGTCACACATGATCTAGACACACGCCTGTGTGTCTGCCCGTGTGGACAAAATAAAGTCATTTCTAGATTTATTTCTCACCCAAAATTTCACCCATGACCTACACTTGAATCACACATACAAATACCAACATTTCAAGCATTTAAGATGAGCAAACTCTATCATTCAACATGATATATCATCACAAGCATTCATGTTTACAATCTTACTCTTTAATAAGCATACTTGTTTCCCCTTTCTTAATAAAACAATATATAGTACCTATGTTATCACCATAACATGAAATTAAATACATATATACATGTACCAAAACATAATCATCACTAGCCATTACAATGGCTAGATTACAAGCATGATTTACATTTACATGCCAATATGGCCAACATATCCTATACATGCCATTACAACAGTAATTGATTTACCATATTGTACCGACATGGGCCGATCGATAGTGTGAGTGATCTCCGTTGAGCTTCCAATCCAACGAGCTTCCGATTTACTCTAAAACATCAGAAAAATAAAACGGGGTAAGCATAAAATGATTAGTAAGTTCATATAACATGGTACTTAACTTACCATACATCCTATTTGAGATAACTAAGTAAGGCATATTCAACCACTTTGATCTCAAGCCCTATACACATCCTCATTACCCTTGTTAGTCATATATTCCATAGTAATATCAAGACATGTATGGGCTCAACAATAATCAAGTTTCCAAGCACATATGCTTTCCACATCATGTATTCATTCAACATACATGATTCATCTCATTATTTCGAGTATATCACTTGTCATGTATCATCGTTTTCTTGCATTTCATGTAATATTCTTTCATGTCATATTCCCATTTCATATGTATCATTCCATGTCAATTTTTTTTTCAATTCATCTTTGCTCTTGTTAGAACTTTACCCGTTGAATTTATTCAAAATATCGATGGATACACAGGTAGTACACCCAAGGTGTACAAATCAGAATCCGTCAATTCACGTTCAATGGTACCCATATGGTACTGGTACAATTTCAGAGAGTACACTCTCGAGCCACATATATGTAAACAACATGATTACCAGTCCAGGCTAAATCCTTTTTACGTCATATGATTTAAAGAGCTGGATCTGGATTACCCGTCCGGGCTAAATCCAATCCATAACATATGCTTGAGAGGACTTATATCAGGATTACCCGTCTGGGCTAAATCCTATCAGAATTGATGTTGAAAGATTACTCATCCGAGTTAAATCCTATCCGCAACAATTGGAGGACCTCTTTTGTTTCAGAAAATCACATATCCATCGTTTTACCATTTATTCAACCAGAATTTAAACACTTTTCAAGCATTATCGGGCATTTGATTATTTCATACCTCCTTAACATTTATGTAATTCGAGTGAAACACATTCCACATTCATGTCAAGCATACAAGTAACATTTTATTCATTTACCATTTTATCGGGCATTTTCATTTATCGGGCTATATCGAGTAGGTGATTATTTCACATATTTATGAAATTTATAAAATTCACAAACACAACATTTAAATCAAACATAAAAACATATACAATTTAGTTACACGAACTTACCTCGACAAAGGTTCGTGTACATAAAATCGAATAATCTGACATTTTCCTCATTCTTCGTTCTAACTCCGAATTTGATCTATCCGGATCTATACGAGTAAATTTAACATCAATTTATCAAAATTTACACTTATTTGGATATAATTTTTATCCTAGGAAAAATTACCATTTTGCCCTTAACTTTTCCATAAATTTCCATTTTGTCCCTAGGCTCGAAAAATGAAATTCATGAAATCCGACCCTCTACCCAAGCCTAGCCAAAATATACATACAACTTTTACAGCACATACATTTCACAAATTTCATCATTTTCCATGGATTTTCACCAATTTTCATTTTAGTCCCTAAATCAAGTTTTCATGAAAAATCACTTTGTAAAAGTTGTTAATCTATCATCAATCTTTCATTTTCTATCATCAATTTCAAATTTTCAGCATATACATCCTTGATCCAATTTTTATACTTTGATAACTTTTCAAATTATTCCCCCAAATAGAGAGATTAAGCTATCCCGATTCCAAAAATATAAAAATGACTAAAAATGGGACAAGGAAACTTACCCAATTTGGCCATGAAAGTCTCTTCTCTCTCTCCTAGGGTTTCCATGTTTATTTTGGGGAAGAAGATGACATAAAATAAGATGATATCTTTTATCATCTTTTTAATTAATAAGTATTTTGCTATTTCCAATTTAGTCCTTGCCCTTTTTCTATATTTCCATGGATGAGTCACCAAGAAAAATCTACATACTTTTCTTAATGGTCTAATTACCATATAAGGACCTCTAGTTTTGAATTCCATAGCTATTTGATCCTTATAGCTACTAGAATTCAACTTTGCATTTTTGCGATTTAGTCATTCTCGTAATTAAGCACTAAATCGATAAATTTTTTGTATCAAAATTTTCACATGAACTTTCTAACATAATACGGTCCATATAATAAAAAAATAAATTATATTTTCGGCTCGGATTTGTGGTCCCGAAACTACTATTCCGATTTCACCAAAATTTGGGCTGTTTCAATTCTCCCCCTTAAGAAATTTTTGTCCTCGAAAATTTTACGAGTAAAAAGATTCAGGCATTACTTTCTCTTGTTTCTATCCGGTTCCCAAATAGCTTTCTATATATCATTTTGCTGTCCAAGAACTTTCACTGAAGATACCTTTATACTTTTCATTTCTTTCACTTCACATGCCAGAATTTCAACCAGTCACTCGTTGTAAGTCATGCCAAGCTGAATTTAACATTTATCAAAGCAATAACATATGATGGGTTTGATCAATTCTATCATAACAAATATACTTATAAAAACATTCTGAATTTTGTAGAACTCTGATAATAATACCAATCAATACGAAACCAGTCCAATTCTTTTCAATAATCTTTATGACCTGATAAGCCACAGACTTAATTTGCCTTTACGGGCAAACCGGGGAACTTTCTTTCATGGTTAATCTCCAGAAATACTTTGTCACCATCATAAAATATATTTCTTTTCATTTTAGATCCACATCAGATTCCTGACTATCAAATATTACTTTTAAACTTTCTCAGGTCCCTTTCATCTCGCTTTGGGTTCAATGAATCAAAACTACCACATGTATCTTTTCTCACTGAACTCCGTCCAAAACACCAAAGTTTTGCATTTGTGATCATATAAAGCCTCGTACAGTATAATTTTATATGTGAATGTTAACTGTTACAAGTAATTTCAGCCCAAGACAAATACTTTTCTTAGTTACCTTTAAATTCAAGTACACTACATTGAAGCATATCTGCCAAAATATGAATCATATGTTCAGATTGATCATCCATCTGAGGATGAAATACCGTACTAAAATGTAACCATGTACCCAGAGTTTCTTGTAACTTGTTTCAGAATCGGAATATAAATCGTAGATCTCTACCAGAAATAACAGAAGCTAGCACATCATATAATCTGACAATCTCAAAAACAAATCATTCAAGCAATCTATCAAGTGGGAAATCCACTCATACCAGGATGGAATGTTTAGGCTTCGTCAAATAATCGACAATTACTCAAATAGTATCTTTCTTTTCATAGACAGGGAGAATCTTGATATAAAATTCATAGTAACTATGTCCCATTTCCATTTAAGTATTTTCACTGATTATAACCATCTTGAAAGTATCATCTCTATCTTGCTGATATATCCAGCATTTAAATATCGATTCAGAAATACCACCTTTCATTCCGAGATACTAATACATTCTTTTCAAATCATTATGCATTTCATCATTTCCTAGATAAACAAACATAGTACCACTGTGATCATTCATGTAAAATTTTTAGTACCAGCTCTAATTTCTTCAGTACACAGACTCTGTCTCTGAATAACAGACATTTACAGAATCTATTCTGAAATTCTGAATAAGAAATTATTTCACACTATATTCATTTAACTTAAATTCATTATCACTATTTTGAGTTTCACTGTTCTTTTGTAGAAACATCGGTTAAGCTCTATACTCAGCTAAAATTATTCTTTCATTCAGACAATAGCAATCGAGTATCTATTGCTCATAAAGCAAACAAAGAATTTTCTACTCAATATATCAGCAACCATATTTACTTTTCCTAAATGATAATCAATTACCCAAATCAGGGTCTTTCAATAATTCAAGCCATAAATACCATCTTAAAGTAAAATCTTTTAGCAACATCAGATAATTCAAACTTTTACAATCGGTGAATATACAACATTTTTCACCAAACAAGTAATGTTGTCAGATTTTAATACAAAAACAATAACCGTCAATTCTAGATCATATATCGAGTAATTCTTTCTATGAGGTTTTTAACTGTCTGAAAGTACAAGCTATTACTTTGCCTTACTGCATCAAGACACAGTCTAATTCCATTCAATAATACATCTCTGTAATAACAAACTCCTTACCCGATTCAGGCTGAACCAAAATTAATACTTCGATCAACAAAGCTTCCAATTGGTCAACACTTTACTGATATTTATCGGTTCATTCAAGTCTTACATCTTTTCGGTAATAACTATGTCATCAATGTAGCTATTTCAATTATTAACATTGAAGCTTTGAGTTTTTCCAAATCCAGAACCATCAAATAGATTCAAAACCATAGTGCTATATTATGACCGACATTTTAGCCGTACAGATAAAGCAACACTTCAAGATCAATAGTGTACCTCAATTTATAAGAGGGAGAACCAAATGTGGCCCCAATAATAACCAATGCAGTAATATAATTTCTATAATCTGTGATCTCTATCACCATACCTCATAATCGAGTCAATATTTATAACGGTAATGAATGTAATCACCTCCAATCAAAGAATATCTTTCACAAGTAACTCATGTTTACAATATAAAGAGATTGATGATATCTCAGAGAAAATTTAGAAGAGTAATATCACGTTTACTCAGTAGAAACAACTGTAACAAAGACAATATAATTTGCACATACGCAATTTAGGGCTTCAATCAGTAGAAGTAGAAAATAGTATCACAGGAATCTTTTCATCAAATCTTATATCATTCATGATGAATTAGCAACCCAAGTAAAATAGAGCAATACCGCTCATGAATCAACCAGACTTTTAGTAATTCCATTTATCATGATTTATTAGCCTTTCAATACGACAAATATTGCATCTGTACATACACAATTTCATATGCCTCTAAGAATAACAGGACTTATAGAGTACCCAGGAGATGTTGTTGTAATATACCCAATTATCACAGCTGTATCCAAATATCTTTGTAGTTTTATCACTATTCCTCTGACCCATAAAATCATCAATAATCTTAGATTATTCAACTCACTAAAAGAGTTAATTCAGAAGAATTTTCGGCTAATCCGTTCTGTAATTATCATATCTGGATAAGTCAATTACTCATGAATAACTTCTTCCTTAACAATGACATCACATATTCAAAATAATCTTCAAAAAAATTTGATATCTCTTTAATACCGTCTTTACTTTAACCCGTTCTCATTTTGACTACATCATTAGTCATTCAGCCTTTGAACTCTTTGGTTCCACATTCATGAGCTTAATCCATATAAATCTTGTGAATTTCATTGTATAAAACTATACTGGTGAGGGGGGTGGAGATCGTACTGGTGAGGGGGTGGAGATCGTAAGCCTCAAAAATTAACTTTCATGAATATACTCATATAACATAACATTTATCATTCTCATGTATTATAAAGCATCTATCCATACCTTTTCGAATTCTATTTCATCATCAGTAACATTTTACTCAGACACTTAAGTATCTCTTTCGGAGTCATCGGAATTAGCTCGGTTGATCTCTCCCTATTTGCTAAATAATTTTCATCAGAGTCGGGAGATATCACAATATCACAGGTTATATAATGGCATGCATTTCTAGACTCTACATATACTACGTTCAGCCCGAGAACCGACTAAACTGTAGCTCTGATACCACTAAATGTAACACCCCTAACCCGTATCCGTCGCCAGAACGAGGGTTTCACAGCATTACCAGAACATTCAGAACATTTATCGATTAATTCAGGAAAGTTACTATTCATTCACCGAGTTCATTCATTATGTCCCTTAAATGGACCCTCGAGGCCCAATACGAGCATTAGAATCAAGTCGAGACTAAATCGGGAACTCAGAGAATTTTTTGCGAAATTCCAAAACTTTCCAAGGTACAGGGCTCACACGCCCGTGTGGTCCAAGGGACACGCCCGTGCTACAGGCCGGGTCTGATTTAGGGTGCTCTCTAACTTGTGCCACACGGCCATGCCACACGCCCGTGTGCTAGGCAGAGTGGTTAATTAATTCAATTCGAATTAGGGGCAGGTTTCACACGGCCAAGACACATGCCCGTGTCCAAGGCCGTGTCACCCACATGGCTGAGACACACGCCCGTGTCTCTGCTCGTGTGCTCAATTATGAGCATTCTGTTTTCTCGAATTTAAGGTGGAGGGGACACACGGCCTAACCACATGCTCGTGTTACCAGGCCATGTGTCACACACTGTAACACCCCTAACACGTATCCGTCGCCGGATTAGGGTTAAAGGCGTTACCAGATAGATCGTAAACTTATTCAGATAATTCGTAATATATATCATCAATCACCATAATCATGTCCCATCTATAGGTCAACGAGACCTTAAACATGCTTTAGAGTAGGGCCGGGACTATGCCGAACTCTTATAGAAATTCTCGAAAATTTAAAACTTTTCTAAGTTATACAGGACAAACGCCTGTGTGGGCAAGCCGTGTGCCTCCCAGGGCTGCTAGACACACCCATGTGTCTTACCCGTGGTCGAGGCTGACTTGATTCTACGGCCACCAAGCACGCCCGTGTACCTTGGCTGTGGTCGATCCTGACTAAACCACACGGCTACCAGGCACGTCTGTGTGCCAAGGCCGTGTACACTTAGTTAGCTACTGACTTACTCCCACGGCCACTAGGCACGCCCGTGTGCATCAACCGTGTTGGCAAAACAGGCCACTCGCATGACCAAAATGCCACCCACAAAGGATCAAGCCTACAAGCCTTTCACCAATTCATTTCAAACACATTTGGCAACCAAGAATCATACCAAACAAACAACATTTCATCTCATTCATTCACAATTCTAATTATGCCAATTTGCACAACTAAAAACACTTATACATCCAAGCATGATTCAACCACATTATTCATCCATGTAGCCATTTCATTGATCAACCATACATACTCATTATGCATTCATAAGCTTGCCATAACATTGATCATTGTAATAGCTAACTTGCCATACCAAAACATTGCATCATATACCACATTTACTCATGCACATTACTAACATTAGCTAGCCAAATCACATGGCTATTACAATTCAAACATATACCAAATCACTAGCCTATACATGCCATACTTCATATATACATTTTCAAAAGGTACCAAAATGAGTTTGAGTAGTGTGATGATGATCCTCGACGGTCCCGAGCCTTCAGTAGCCTTGACGATCTAAGAAATAGAGCAAACACACACAGAGTAAGCTTTCAAAAGCTTAGTAAGCCATATACAAATAAACTTAGCATAAAATGCATATAATCATTTTAAGTCATTGCTATTATTGGTTTATATAACATATACATCACATGTAGCATTTGGCTCAATTGCTTAGCCATGTTTTACCTCCTTCTTCACATCAATATCACATACACACAAAGCTCATTCGAGATGATCTTCACATTTTATCTCACCACTTCTTTGCACATATTCATCAAAGTGAGTTCATATAGATACCTACCTTTCATACACACTTAGTGTATTTTTCAAACATACCTGAAACAGATGTACAAATTACTGAGTTGTTCATATCTCATACTTGCCCGTTGAACCATTCGGAATCTAATAGGGTACTCAGAGTACTCAGAATAATCGTACAATGCCAACGTCCCAGACGTGGTCTTTCATGTAATCTGATATCGATGCCACTGTCCCAGACAGGGTATTATACGAATCAAATATGATGCCGATATCCCAGATAGGGTCTTACACGTAAATCTTATATCGATGCCAACGTCCCAGACGTGGTCTTA
This sequence comes from Gossypium sturtianum, assembly GCA_025698515.1. NCBI lineage: Eukaryota > Viridiplantae > Streptophyta > Magnoliopsida > Malvales > Malvaceae > Gossypium > Gossypium sturtianum. Next base: position 73,983,399 of record CM046953.1, read on the forward strand.
CACGAGATCAGATATCAATGCCACTGTCCCAGACAGGGTCTTACATGAAATCTCGAATCAACGCCAACATCCCAGATGTGGTCTTACATGATAACATATAACAGACACCTATGTCATGAAATAGTTAATCCTATCTAATCCTACGTTCAAATGGGGCTTCTCGGACTTAAACAACTTGTCGACTTATTTGTAATCACGGATAGCACATACATTCCATCTCAATGGATAATCATATTAATTCAATTATCATATATACTCAAATAATTCAATACCAATACATTTATTTGTATATTGACTTACCTCGAGTTTGGTTTGACGAAAATGGAAACGGCTACTCGGTTACTTTCGCTTTCCCACGATCTAAGTCCGATTTCTTCGTCTCTTGATCTATACATATTCAAATTTAACCCTTTTATTTATCAACACATTCAATTCACTCCAAAAACACATATTTAGGGCAATTTGCAAATTAGCCCTCACATTTGCACATTTTATCAAATTAGTCCATTTTTCTCAAAACATCAATTATACAAAATCATCATTTAACCATGCTTAGCCGAATGCTTATAAATATCATACAAGCCCATATCTTCCATCAAATTCATAATTTAGTCCCTCAAATTGCTATTTTCTTAATTTAGCCCTAATTAGCTAAATTAATCAAAATTTCAAGAACAAAACATGTTCATTTAACACATATCTTTCATTTAACACCTAAAATCATCACAAAACTCACCATTACATCAATGGAAAATTTCACAAATATCATCAATTCTTTAAATTACAACATGGGCTTGATAGTAGACTAAGCAACAGTGTAACTCCCGAATTTTGGGCCTAGATGAATTGGGCTTTGGGCTTTGGGTCTCAGAAAATTTTTAAATGAGCAAGAAAATGACAAATGACATGTTGGCTTTAAGGGTTTAATAAACTTGGAGTGTCTAGGGGTATTGGAGAAGTGCTGGGTTCAAACTTTAAGGAGAAGGAATTTTTGATTAATTATTAAAGGAACAAGGGCGGTGAGTACTTGGGCCTTTAAATAAAAATAGGGAAAAATGGCATCAAAGAGCCTTGTGGTGGAGTGGCTAAATGACGCCACTTAGGGTATAGGAAGGTGGCGTTATGGGCCAGCAAGGAGATCCTAGGTTCGAATCCTAGCTTAGTATTTTTTTTAGGAGTTTAATTTTGGCCTTCTAGAAGGTTGGAAGTAGTGTGGTGATGGACTCTAAGGAGAGTGATCAGAAGAGAAAATTTACGAAAAGGATTGGGGAGTTATCAGGGAGAAAAACGCGAAGATGAGATGGGGAAGAGTTAGAGCCGATTGGGACTTTGCAGAGTTTCGGTTTGTGTATAAATAGGGGGTGCTGGATTCCCTTTGTGCTATTTCGACAATTGGAATTCCCTTTGTGCTATTTCGGAAACTATAGTGCTCTGCCGAATTCTCCTCCACTTTTTCTATTCTAAACCTTGCCTCTTCCTTATATGTTTTCTTTTCTGCTCTCCTAAAGCCTTAAATCGAATATCATTCTCTTCTTTCTCCATTGCTTTTGCCATCCCACCTTTATCTCAATTGTTGGGGACCAAATATTCGTGACTTCAAAAGTCAAAAACCTTTTCTCTTGAAGTCGATTTCTTCATCGCCCCAAACCTTCTGCTGAATACTCTAGTGACCAAACCTCTGTCGTGCTGTCATCATTCCTTTGATTTTTGGTGGATCGAATCTTGGAAAAATCAGAATCAAGCTTGGATCTACAAGTCTCTGCCGAAAAGCTATCCATACGTTTCGGCTTTTGGGTAAGTGTTCTTGATTTTGGGATAAGTTGGCCGAATAGTCTATAGTAAGGGAAAGGGTGACTTAAGTGGATACAAGTCACCTATTATTTTGTCTTTAACGATTAAGATTGATGCAGGTCTAGGGGATATTCGTGAGTGGTAGCTAAGAAAGGGCTATTAGGACTGGTGGCACACGGTAAGATTATGGTAAGGCTTCGGTTTTTGGTAAATATTATGGTTAAGTGTGTGATTGATTGGAGGTTGGTATTGGTTGTAGGTTCAAGGCTGAGGATAGTGTAACACATCTCATTTACCAGGTGTGTACATACACTTCACACACGACAAATCGGCAAAAGCTGAAATCCCAAAAACCCGGAGTGCCGAAAAGCTGAAAAGCCGAAAGGTTGGCGCCGGAAACCACACGAGCGTGCAAAAATTTGTGTGGGAACACTGATACGATTACTGGGACCAAGAGAGCGATCTCATGGTCTTGGGCCACTGTTTGGCCAACCGGGCCAGAAGGGGCTAAATGGGCTTGCCGAGCTCGTGGGCTCAATTCGGCAAGAGTTGATATGTGAAATTGAAGGATGGATTGATATGGATGGTTGTATGATTTGATTATGATCGGGCCTAATGGGCCATATGAATATGATTTGGGCCAGATGGGCCATACGAATGTGATTTGGGCCTAGTGGGCCATACGAATGAGATTGGGCCTAATGGGCCATATGAACGTATGTGAATTTGTAAGGGCTTTGTAAGGGGTCTTGGGCTTACTAATTGGTAAATTGCTTAACCTTACATAACACTTTAATTATTAACTAATTGTGACCGTGGACAAGTCATAAGGTTAAGGTGTTGCAATGGGTATATGCATGTCTAGGATTGGATCTAGGGAGAGCTTGGTACTTAAGCGGTCTTAATGACTCACCTATTCTTCTCTGGAATCCTACCTGGTGCGTAGTGTCTGTTCACTTTAGCCGTGAGGACTTGTTGACGGGCCAAGGTTCGTAATTAAGACCCATACTGTTCAGAATTACTGAAATACCCTGTAGGGTAGAATTATCGAAATACCCTTGATTTTTGAAATGACTAAAATACCCCTATGTGTTGATTGTAAGATTTATGGATGTTACATGTACATTTGCTGCATTCATATGATATTCTGTTTAGGTTGCATATGGGGTGGGAATTATGGAACGGAGGAAGTATATGAGGATCGCATGGTTGCTTGACAACTGTGGATCCACCGATGGCTTTTTAAGCCTATTATATGATAAGTAGCCTTGCTACAACATTCGGTAGTACCGCAACCGGGCTAACCTTGATGTGTATCGGATGGGTGGGTCGATTTAGAAATCCCTACAAGAGTGTAGGGTTGGAAGGGAAATGTTGTGTAGCGGATGGATTATTTGGGAACGGTTTGCATTGCTTTGCATGTATGATAATATTATGTTATTATTATGATATGTATGCTATTTGTTTGACGGGGGTCGTACACACTGAGTTTTCGAAAACTCACTCCCTCTTTTATTTTTCTCAGGTGATCCTCAGTAGGCGGTTCGACGGAAGGAGGGACTCAGAGGTGGCCAACTAGCAAGACGATTAGACTTTTTTTCCTTAATATCTAAATTCTAGATTTTAAGTTGTGTATTTTAAGTTATTTTGGATTGTAATAAGGTTTTCCCTCTAGTTAATATTCCATTACTTCCACTAGGCTTTGTAATTTTGAAACGGAACTTGGATTTATTTCTTTTAAGCATGTTTCAAGTTTTTTTGGAAATAATTGTGTTTTAAGAACGAGTTTCCGCTGTCAAAGGTAATTTTTACATAGTAACAAGGAAATGGTTTTTGGCTACACCTCGTTTTAAAAGCAAAATGGATTTTACTTAACTTTTCTCTAGAAGGGTTTTCAATGAAAACAAGGTTTTCGCAAAAACACTTCAATGTGACACGCCGGACTCGGGCCTAACTTCTAGGTCGGGTTTGGGGTGTTACATTTAGTGGTATCAGAGCCAGGTTGCAAAGCTCAGGCTATGAAATGGGCCTTATTACTTGGGTTTTAAAAAAAACTATTTTTGGATTGGATCGAAATGTTTTAGAAATTCTTGTGATGTGGCACACCGAGTCTCCGACGTCGAACCAAGTTCTCTTATTATTAAGCTTAGTTAACTTGATATACTGTAGAATAGTTAGTGGGCTACTTTAGATGATTATACTAAAGTTTTTTAGTTAGAGTGAAACTAAAGCCCGTAGGAACTTGAAACTGTAGAGGATTTACGAAAACAACCTCTTTACTTAATACTATCATAAAACATCGGCTTAATTACTGAAACTAATTAAAACTTCATAAAATTCATAATTCGCCGGGGAGACGGGGATGCCCAAATGTGATAACGGGTATGTTTTGTGTGGATGCGATATTTTGGGTATAGAAAATGTATTCATGCAATGTTTATCTGCTCCAGTGGGTAGGTTTTTTTTCGGGTAAGTGTAAGAGGGTTCAATTAGAGTTAAAGTGTGTTAGTGTTATTAAAATTAGAGTGCGCAACGAAAGCATAGTGGTGTGAGTTGAGTGGTGCGGTTTATAGTTAGTTGTAAATTTCTAGGACAAAATTTCTTTAAGGGGGTAGAATTGTAACGCCCCAAATTTTGGGCCTAGATGAATTGGGCTTTGGGCTTTGGGTCTCAGAAAATTTTTATGTGAGCAAGAAAATGACAAATGACATGTTGGCTTTAAGGGTTTAATAAACTTGGAGTGTCTAGGGGTATTGGAGAAGTGCTGGGTTCGAACTTTGATGAGAAGGAATTTTTAATTAATTATTAAAGGAAAAAGGGCGGTGAGTAGTTGGGCTTTTAAATAAAAATAGGGAATGGCATCAAAGACCCTTGTGGTGGAGTGGCTAAGTGACGCTACTTAGGGTATAGGAAGGTGGCGTTATGGGCCAGCAAGGAGATCCTAGGTTCGAATCCTAGCTTAGTATTTTTTTAGGAGTTTAATTTTGGCCTTCTAGAAGGTTGGAAGTGGTGTGGTGATGGACTCTAAGGAGAGTGATCAGAAGAGAAAATTTAGGAAAACGATTGGGGAGTTATCAGGGATAAAAACGATGAGATGAGGTGGGGAAGAGTTAGAGCCGATTGGGACTTTGCAGAGTTTCGGTTTGTGTATAAATAGGGGGTGCCGAATTCCCTCTGTGCTATTTCGGCAATTGGAATTCCCTTTGTGCTATTTCGGAAACTATAGTGCTCTGCCGAATTCTCCTCCACTTTTTCTGTTCTAAACCTCGCCTCTTCCTTATGTGTTTTCTTTTCTGCTCTCCTAAAGCCTTAAATCAAATATCATTCTCTTCTTTCTCCATTGCTTGTGCCGTCCCACCTTCATCTCAATTGTTGGGGACCAAATATTCATGACTTCAAAAGTCGAAAACCTTTTCTCTTGAAGTCGATTTCTTCATCGCCCCAAACCTTGTGCTGAATACTCTAGTGACCAAACCTCTGTCGCGCTGTCATCATTCCTTTGATTTTTGGTTGATCGGATCTTAGAAAAATCAGAATCAAGCTTGGATCTACAAGTCTCTGCCGAAAAGCTATCCATACGTTTCAGCTTTTGGGTAAGTGTTCTTGATTTTGGGATAAGTTGGCCGAATAGTCTATAGTAAGGGAAAGGGTGACTTAAGTGGATACAAGTCACCTATTATTTTGTCTTTAACGATTAAGATTGATGCAGGTCTAGGGGATATTCGTGAGTGGTAGCTAAGAAAGGGCTATTAGGACTGGTAGCACACGGTAAGGTTATGGTAAGGCTTCGGTTTTTGGTAAATATTATGGTTAAGTGTGTGATTGATTGGAGGTTGGTATTGGTTGTAGGTTCAAGGCTGAGGATAGTGTAACACATCTCATTTACCAGGTGTGTACATACACTTCACACACGACAAATCGGCAAAAGTGAAATCCCAAAAACTCGGAGTGCCGAAAAGTTGAAAAGCCGAAAGGTTGGTGCTGGCAACCACACGAGCATGCGAAAATTTGTGTGGGAACACCGATATGATTACCGGGACCAAGAGAGCGATCTCATGGTCTCGAGCCACCTTTTTTAATGGCCGGGCCGCCGAAGGGGGCTAAATGGGCTTGCCGAGCTCGTGGGCTCAATTCGGCAAGAGTTGATATGTGAAATTGAATGATGGATTGATAAGGATGGTTGTATGATTTGATTATGATCGGGCCTAATAGGCCATATGAATGTGATTTGGGCCAGATGGGCCATACGAATGTGATTTGGGCCTAGTGGGCCATACAAATGAGATTGGGCCTGATGGGTCAAATGAACGTATGTGAATTTGTATGGGCTTTGTAAGGGGTCTTAGGCTTAGTAATTGGTAAATTGCTTAACCTTACATAAAACTTTAATTATTAACTAATTGTGACCGTGGACAAGTCATAAGGTTAAGGTGTGGCAATGGGTATATGCATGTCTAGGATTGGATCTAGGGAGAGCTTGGTACTTAAGCGGTTTTAATGACTCACCTCTTCTTCTCTGGAATCCTACCTGGTGCGTAGTGTCTGTTCACTTTAGCCGTGAGGACTTGTTGACGGGCCAAGGTTCGTAATTAAGACCCATACTGTTAAGAATGACTGAAATACCCATGTAGGGTAGAATTACCGAAATACCCTTGATTTGTGAAATGACTAAAATACCCCTATGTGTTGATTGTAAGATTTATGGATGTTATATGTACATTTGTTGAATTCATATGATATTCTGTTTAGGTTGCATATGGGGTGGGAATTATGGAACGGAGGAAGTATATGAGGATCGCATGGTTGCTTGACAACTGTGGATCCACCGATGGCTTTTTAAGCCTATTATATGATAAGCTGACCTTCTTTGTAACGTTTGGTAGTACTGCAACCGGGCTACCATTGATGTGTATCGGATGGGTGGGTCGATTTAGAAATCCCCACAGGAGTGTAGGGTTGGAAGGGAAATGTTGTGTAGCGGATGGATTATTTGGGGAGGGTTTGCATTGCATTGCATGTATGATACTATTATGTTATTATTATGATATGTATGCTATTTGTTTGACGGGGGTCGTACACACTGAGTTTTTGAAAACTCACTCCCTCTTTTATTTTTCTCAGGTGATCCTCAGTAGGCGGTTCAACGGATGGAGGGATTCAGAGGTGGCCAACTAGCAAGACGATTAGACTTGTTTTCCTTAATATCTAAATTTTGGATTTTAAGTTGTTTATTTTAAGTTATTTCGGATTGTAATAAGGTTTTCCCTCTAGTTATTATTCCATTACTTCCACTAAGCAATGTAATTTTGAAACGGAACTTGGATTTATTTCTTTTAAGCATGTTTCAAGTTTTTTTTGAAAATAATTGTGTTTTAAGAATGAGCTTCCACTGTCAAAGGAAATTTTTACATAGTAACAAGGAAATGGTTTTTGGCTACACCTCGTTTTGAAAGCAAAATGGATTTTACTTAACTTTTCTCTAGAAGGGTTTTCAATGAAAACAAGGTTTTCGCAAAAACACTTCAATGTGACACGCCGGACTCGGGCCTAACTTCTAAGCCGGGTTTGGGGTGTTACAAACAATCTCAAAAAAATAAAAATCATCAAAATCTAAAACCAAAACTTACCTTAATTTAAGCTTGAAATGGCTGAATGTTAGAAAGCTTCAAACTCTTTCTTTCTTTTGTGTTTTCGGTGGAAGATGATAACAATGACTTTATTTTTTTTTGTCTTTGTTTTATTAGAATAATACATAACATATAATATAAATAAAAACTTTAACTTATAAAACATTCACATTTAATAGCCTTGCCGTCCACTTACTAAAATAGTGGCTAAATTGCCACATAAGTCCTCCATATTTTAAAGCCACCTCACATTGACCATTAATCTAATAGAAAACTACTTTTATAAATTATGCGATTTAGTCCTTTTGTCAAATTAAGCACACAGACGGACAAATTAACTCACGGAAGTTTTCACACATACTAATCACATATCCACATCACAGAAAATAATATTAAAATAATATTCAGACTCGAATTTGTGGTCCCAAAACCACTATTCCAACTAGGGTATAAACTGGACTGTTACACACACGGTCTAGACACACGCCCGTGTGTCTGCCTGTGTGGACAAAATAAAGTAATTTCTAGCTTTATTTCTCACCCAAAATTTCACCCATGACCTGCACTTGAATCAGACATACAAATACCAACATTTCAAGCATTCAAGATGAGCAAACTCTATCATTCAACATGATATATCATCACAAGCATTCATGTTTACAATCTTACTCTTTAATAAGCATACTTGTTTCCCCTTTCTTAATAAAACAATATATAGTACCTATGTTATCACCATAACATGAACTTAAATACATATATACATGTACCAAAACATAATCATCACTAGCCATTCCAATGGCTAGATTACAAGCATCATTTACATTTACATGCCAATATGGCCAACATATCCTATACATGCCATTACAATAGTAATTGATTTACCATATTGTATCAACATGGGCCGATGGATAGTGTGAGTGATCTTCGCCGAGCTTCCAATCCAACGAGCTTCTGATTTACTCTAAAACAGGGGAAAAATAAAACGGGGTAAGCATAAAATGCTTAGTAGGTTCGTATAACATGGTACTTAACTTACCATACATCCTATTTGAGATAACTAAGAAAGGCATATTCAACCACTTTGATCTCAAGCCCTACACACATCCTCATTACCCTTGTTAGTCATATATTCCATAGTAATATCAAGACATGTATGGGCTCAACAATAATCAAGTTTCCAAGCACATATGCTTTCCACATGATGTATTCATTCAACAAACATGATTCATCTCATTATTTCAAGTATATCACTTGTCATGTATCATCATTTTATTGCATTTCATGTAATATTTTCTCATGTCATATTCCCATTTCATATGTATCATTCCATTTCAATTTGTTTTCAATTTATCTTTGCTCTTGTCAGAACTTTACCCGTTGAATTTATTTGAAATATCGATGGATACACAGGTCGTACACCCAAGGTGTACAAATCAGAATCCGTCAATTCACGTCCAATGGTACCCATATGGTACTGGTACAATTTCAGAGAGTACACTCTCGAGCCACATATATGTAAACAACATGATTACCAATCCAGGCTAAATTTTTTTTACGTCATTTGCTTTAAAGAGCTTGATCTGGATTACCCGCCCGGGCTAAATCCAATCCATAACATATGCTCGAGAGGACTTATATCAGGATTACCCGTCTGGGCTAAATCCTATTAGAATTGAGGTTGAAGGATTACTCATCCGAGCTAAATCCTATCCGCAACAAATGGAGGACCTCTTTCGTTTTGGGAAATCACATATCCATCGATTTACCATTTATTCAACAGGGATTTAAACACTTTTCAAGCATTATCGGGCATTTGATTATTTCATACCTCCGTAACATTTATGTAATTCGAGTGAAACACATTCCACATTCATGTCAAGCATACATGTTGTAACACCCCTTACCCGGGTTCTATGCCGGAACCAGGCCCGAGGCGTTACCATAATAAAATCCTCATGATCGCCTCTCAGACTCATCGTGACTACTCTCTTAAGTCACCCCAACAACCACATTCTCGACTTACGAGGCCTCTCTCATACACACGAGGGCTCTCGAGACTAATCCGAAACTTTTACGATTCTTAAAATTTTTCTCTTTTGTACAGGTCTCACACGCCCGTGCAAGATTAGACACGCCCGTGTGTAGACACACACGCCCATGTCCTCAACCCATGCATAAAAACCCAAGCATTCTTCCAATGCCCCCACGGCTAGGGCACGCCCGTGCTCCTCAACCGTGGTGAATACTGATTACTCTCACACGGCCTCAAAGCCTAGTCACACGCCCGTGTGGCTAGCCTATGGCCAACACTGATTAAACTCACACGGCCATGGCACGCTCGTGGCCATAGCCCATGTATAAAACCTTGACATACTGACTTGCATTACACGGCCTGGGGCACACGCCCGTTTTCTAACCGTGTGTCTTACACGACTTCAACATACGGCCGTGGGATTAGCCCGTGGCCTATCCTGACTTAAAACACTAAGGTGCAGGAGACACACGGCCTAGACACACGCCCATGTGTCTATCCGTGTGGGCACTTAGAGGCTATCTACCAAGCCTTTGTCCACTATCATTTGCACACATTCACATACTAATTCAATAAGATCTCAAACCATCAATTAAAACACATGAATTAACACATTTGGTTCATGAAAATAAAGTTTTCCTCTCATACACTTGGGAGAATTGTTCCCACAACATTTACAACAACTTAAGCCATCATCAATGGCTACACACAACCATACTATAAACCCTCTTAGGCCAACAACATTTGGCTACAACAATTAGACTTCATCAACTTTAAACTAATCCCTATACATGCCATGACTCTTAAGGACTTGATACCTCATACCGTATGTCTGCTCGATAGTGTGAATACATCTCCGGCGGTCTCCAACCCGAGCTAGTTAAAAACATCCTATAAGTGATGGGAAAAGAAAAGAAGTAAGCAATAATGCTTAGTAAGTTCATCTGCATATAACTGACAAATACTGATATTCATTGAATATACACAACCACAAAGTATTAAAAAGGTTTTTCTCATAAACTCAAGGTTGCTTACTCAACCATTCTTGAAGCTTACTCATTCTATCTCTTACCAAATTCTTATCATGCCACAAGCCAATTGCTCGTTTATTTAGCATGCATTCCTGCACTAATCACCACATGATCACATAAAACAATACGTCAAGCATTTTTAATAAGTCACTCATACTACTAATTTCTTGGTGGTTTCGCACTTAGCCCACCATTGATCTCTAATAGGGTGGTATCGCACACAGCCCAACACTGTCATCAATAATCTGATATCGCATATAGCTCACCATTATTATAATATCATGGATAATAATCCACATGTATTTCTCTATTTCCAATGTTCCTCTGAGAACATCCTCACACACTTTTATTCTTACTTGACTTTCTACTATACTCGTTTGCATCCACATAATACATTAATAAATCTATCTCATGCAACTAAGGTGTATTGAATACACATAACCCACTAAGGGTTCATCATATACTGAATTCATATCAAATCAACTCTAGCACACACACACTTGTGCTTTTTCCGTGGTACAGCCACGTACTTTCTTTCTTTCAACATATACGTTGAATCACTCAAGTTATTAAATAACTCTCTCTCGAGTCTCATACACATAATGTCACATAGAACTCATACCCCCAATAGGGTCTTACTTATTTTAACATGTCGATGCCATGTCCCTGACATGGTCTTATACGAATTCTTACATCGAGGCCATATTCCAATATGGTCTTACACGAGGCCTTAACTATCATCATATCATTCCATATACATTTCCCATTTCTCTAAATTCAATTCCATTGGCATCTCATCAAGAGACATTTCATACATTCATATAGTAATATACATTCCATACAACATTAGAATACTAAATAAGCTCATACGAAATTTCAACATTCGCACATGAACTTACCTCGATGTCGAAAGAGCCGAAAAGGACTTTTTGCCCACATTTCTCTTTTCATCCGTTCTAGGTCCGAAACTCATTTTCTTTGATCTAGAACAATGAAATTTACTCATTTAATCACTTAATGATCGTATTACAACATAATCTCTACTTAGGCAAAAATGACCATTTTGCCCTTATACTTTGGTAAAATTACGATTTTGCCCCTAGGCTCGTAAATAAAATTTTATCACATTTTCTTGTTAAAAAAGCCTAGATGAACATTTAATCCTCTTACAACTATTCTCAATTCCATCAATTTCATGCCTTAATGAACAAAATACAACTTTTGCATTTTAGTCCCAAATAGGTGTTTTCATGACAACACCTTTCACAAAAGTTGTTTCTCATCATCCTATCATTCATTTTCTTTCATAAAAAATCATCAAACAACATAAAATCTCTCATGGCAAGTCCCTATACTTTCAACCATATTGCAAACTAGTCCCCTCTTTAGAAAGCTTAAGCTTTGGGGACTCCAAAAGTACAAAAATTATCAACTAAAGCCATCAAAATCACTTACTTGAGAGGAGGATTGCTTGCTGAAATTTTAAGCTTCAAAAACCCCTCCCATGGCTGCTATTTTTGGTGGAGGAAGAGAAGAAAATAAAAAGATGATAGCTTTTTGCTTATTCATCTTATTTTATTCATTTTTCCACATAATTTCCACCAATTTTGACCAAAATTAAATGCTCTTGTCCCCCAATGTCACATGGCCGGCCAACTCACTTAAAACAAGGCCAAATTGCACATTTGGGACCCCCAACTTATATTCCATAGCTACTTGGCACCTTTAGCATATAAAATGGAACTTTCGCACTTTATGCGATTTAGTCCTTTTTCACAATTTAGCTAGAAATCGCTAAAATTAAGGCACCAAAATTTTCATGCATCCTTAAAAACATGTTATAACACATAACATATCATGAAAATAATTAACCTCGAATTAGTGATTCCGAGATCACTGTTCCGACTAGCCCCTAAAACGGGCTGTTACACAAGTAACATTTTATTCATTTACCATTTTATCGGGCATTTTCATTTATCGGGCTATATCTAGTAGGTGATCATTTCACATATTTATGACATTGATAAAATTCACAAGCACAACATTTAAATCAAGCATAAAAACATATACAATTTAGTTACACGAACTTACCTCGACAAAAGTTCGTGTACGTAAAATCGACTAATCCAACATTTTCCTCATTCTTCGTTCTAACTCTGAATTTGATCTATCCGAATCTATACGAGTAAATTTAACATCAATTTATCACATTTTACACTTATTTGGATTCAATTTTTATCCTACGCAAAATTACCATTTTGCCCTTAACTTTTCCATAAATTACCATTTTGTCCCTAGGCTCGAAAAATGAAATTCATGAAATCCGACCCTCTATCCAAGCTAGCCGAAATATACATACAACTTTTACAGCACATGCATTTCACAAATTTCATCATTTTCCATGGATTTTCACCAATTTTCATTTTAGTCCCTAAATCAAGTTTTCATGAAAAATCACTTTGTAAAAGTTGTTTATCTATCATCAATATTTCATTTTCTACCATCAATTTCAAATGTTCAGCATATACATCCTTGACCCAATTTTTATACTTTGATAACTTTTCAAATTAATCCCCAAATAGAGAGATTAAGCTATCCCGATTCCAAAAATATAAAAATGACTAAAAATGGGACAAGGAAACTTACCCAATTTGGCCATGAAAGTCTCTTCTCTCTCTCCTAGGGTTTCCATATTTATTTTGGGGAAGAAGGTGACATAAAATAAGATGATATCTTTTATCATCTTTTTAATTAATAAGTATTTTACTATTTCTAATTTAGTCCTTGCCCTTTTTCTATATTTCCATGGATGAGTCACCAAGAAAAATCTACATACTTTTCTTAATGGTCTAATTACCATATAAGGACCTCTAGTTTTGAATTCCATAGCTATTTGATCCTTATAGCTACTAGAATTCAACTTTTGCATTTTATGCGATTTAGTCCTTCTCGTAATTAAGCACTAAATCGATAAAATTTTTGTATTAAAATTTTCACATGAACTTTCTAACATAATACAGACCATATAATAAAATAAAAATAAATTATATTTTCGACTCGGATTTGTGGTCCCAAAACCACTGTTCCGATTTCACCGAAATTTGGGCTGTTACAGTTCTCGGAGGTCTCGATACATCTTATTTCCACCGGGATGCATAACATAAGGGCTACTATGCGCTTCTTTCAGAATCGACTGTCTTATATCAGAATCGTTTGGTACACAAACATGTCCTTGAAAACACAAAACCCCATCATTTTTAGCCCAAAATCAGACGTATTGCCACCCTCAACCTGACGGAAATGCAGAACCAGAGAATCATCCCCAACTGTTTATCCTGAATCTGATAAATCCATGTTGGCTTAACTTGCAACTCGGCTAACAGACTCCCATCATCAAAAAAACTAAGATGAGCAAACATCGCCCTTAGATTAGACATTGCTCTACGACTGAGAGCATCAGCCACCACATTGGCCTTACCAGGATGATACTCTATTGTGCAGTCGTAATCTTTGAGCAGCTCAATCCATCTACGCTGCCTAAGGTTCAACTCCTTTTGAGTAAGGAGGTACTTAAGACTCTTGTGATCGGTGTAGATGATACACCTCTCACTATATAGATAATGCCTCCAAATCTTTAAGGCAAAAACCACAACAACAAACTCGAGATCATGCGTCGGATAATTTCCCTCGTATGACTTAAGCTGTCGGGACACATAAGCCGCAACATTACCATCTTGCATCAGTACACATCCCAAACCGATGTGCGATGCATCACTTAAACCACAAACTCTTTACCAGATTCAGGCTGTATCAGAACAAGAGCCTGAGTCAGAACAGACTTGAGCTTCTCAAAGCTCGATTGTTGTGCATCAGTCTAGAAAAAGGAACATTCTTGCGTAAAAGCTTAGTCAGAGGAGCTGCAATCTATGAGAACATCTTTCTAGGATAAACTCGGATCCCCTCAGCAGAAACTGCATGCCCCAGAAATGTCACTTCCCGTAACTAGAATTCACATTTGCTCAACTTAGCATAAAGTTGTTTCTCTCGAAGCATCTGAAGCACTACCCTAATATGCTCATCATAAGTCTTAGAGTACACCAGAATATCGTCAATAAAGACTACGACGAACTGATCCAAATATAGCTGGAAAACCCGATTCATCAAATCCATGAATGCAGTTGGAGTATTCGTCAAAACAAAAGGCATGACTAGGAACTCGTAGTGCCCATAATGAGTCCTAAAAGTCGTCTTAAAAATATCAGCTTCCTTAACCCTAGGCTGGTGATACCTAGGACGGAGATCTATCTTCGAGAATACTGAAGCCCTATGAAACTGATCAAACAGATCGTCAATCCTCAAAAGTGGGTACTTATTCTTCACAGTTAACTTATTCAACTATCAGTAATCGATGCACATACTCATGGTACCGTCCTTTTTCTTTATGAACAACACCGGTGCCCCCCACAGAGACACACTAGGACGGATGAACCCACTATCCAGAAGCTCTTGAAGCTGAGCCTTTAGCTCTATAAGCTCTTTCGATGCCATTATGTATGGAGCGATGGACATCGGAGCTGAACCCGGTAGAAGCTCAATACCAAACTCAACTTTCTGACTCAAAGGTAAACCCGGTAACTTATCAGAAAATATATCTGGAAATTCCCTCACTATTTTAATGTTTTTGAAAGAAGAGTCCCCAGAAATGGAGACACTTACAAAGGCCAGATATGCTTCACACCCTTTCCGAATAAGTTTTTCGGCTACTAGAGCGAAGATTACGTTAGACAAGTAATCCTGATGCTCGTCGATCACAATAATTTCCACATCATCCTCGGTTATAAGAACCACCATTTTATTCGCGCAATCCAAACTAACTCAGTGCTCTACCAGCCATTCCATTCCCAAAATCAAATCAAATTCCCCAAACAGTAGCTCCATCAGATTTGCAAGAAACACAACCCCTTGTACTTCCAGCGGAATATTTCTATAAAGTCTATTTACCCGAACTGGTTGACCCAGCGGACTCGATATAGAAATCTCACCTGAAGTACTCTCAACAGTAATTTCCATGTTACCAGAGGCAGAAATAGCTATATAGGAGTGTGTTGACCCTATATCTATCAAATCAGTATAAGGGACATCAAATATAAGGAATGTACACGTAATCACATCAGGGGCATCTTTTTCCTCTCGGCATCGAGCGGCATATACCAGCGCAGGCTGTCTTGCCTCAGTCTGATTAGCACCTCTGCTCGGTGCTCTCTGTCCTCTACCGAAACCATTACCACCCTTAGCCAGACCACGACTCTTAGGTGGCTGCTATATTGCCCTTTGTGGCTAAACAAAACTCAGAACTAAGCTTGCATCTGATCAGAATGTTGTGGGCACTCTTTAATCCGATGATCCATCGACCCACAATGTAGACATGCTCCTAATCTCCTCCAACACTCACCTGGATGATGCCTACTACAGCCACTACATGGCTGAATCCAGTAGGAGCAACTGGAACTCCCACTCTAGAAGACCTATCAGGTCTAGTCTGTTTCTTAGGCCTCTGAGCAGAATTAGAGGGCTCTGAATCCCTCTCATTCTTGCCTCTCTCACGATCCCTATTCTGGCGCTCCACACGCTTAACCTATTCGGCTATCTTTTCCTTGTCCACTAGAACGACGAACTCTCACTCCCTCTGCGGAGCTATTAAAACCCTCAAACTGTCCCTAAAACTATCCTCAAAGTGGACACATTTCTCGTACTCAGATGCCACCATCCCTAAAGCATAACGGCTCAGACTTAGAAATTCAGCCTCATACTCAGCCACAGTCCTATCACCTTGCATGAGATTCATGAACTCATGTCTGTGAGCATCCACATAACTCGCTCTCACATACTTCCTCTGGAAGGCAGTTTTAAAATACTCCCAACTAAGATGATCTGGTTGAGTACCCTCCTCAACAAATAACCACAACTGGTATGCCTCATCGCGAAGCAAAGCAACCGCACCCTTTAGTTTCTACTTATAAGTGCAGTCGATATCATTCATTAGTGGCCTCCAACTAGTATTTAGCCACGGTAGGGGTGACTCTAGTGACACCCCTAAACAGTTCAACTCCATTAGACTGGAGTCATTCAGTTACCAACCCACGACCCCTAAATCCAGAATGGGGTCCAACGACCCTCTCCAAAACTCTAAACATGGCTTGGGACAGTGCGTCCTCCCCAGCTGAATGAATTTGAGACTCGGTCTCAATAGTAGGTGTAGCAGGAGTCTCGCTCGTATCCAGATTTGGCATACTGCCCAAAGAGGAAGACTCAGCTCGAGTCCTCTATGGCGCCCATCGCGCCCACGAGTACCATGACCACGCGTTCCACGAGCGCTCATTGTTTCAAAATTGTATCTACATTAAAAAAATTTATGCATCAGTTTCAGTGTTTATTAGAAAATGTTTTATGCTTCAGACATTTATTAGGAGACTCGGTGTACCACATACTTAACTAAAAAAGAAACAAAGTCCAGTTCTTTTACCATTATAATTTTGAACCCAAAATTTACAGCCTGAGTTTTGTAACCTGGCTCTGATACCATTAAATGTAACTCCCCAAACCCGGCCTAGACTTTATGGCCGAACTGGGAATGTTACGAAGAAGGGTTTTGAAACAAAACTTTCGTGTTAAAACTTCTCGTATTAATTATTCTAAAACAGTTCACATTTTTGGAAAAAACTTATTATTATTCTCGTTAATGAAATAGTCAATTATTTCCCTTTTAAATAAAATGTAAATTTGTAGCAGAAGTTTGT
This sequence comes from Gossypium sturtianum, assembly GCA_025698515.1. Classification (NCBI taxonomy): domain Eukaryota; kingdom Viridiplantae; phylum Streptophyta; class Magnoliopsida; order Malvales; family Malvaceae; genus Gossypium; species Gossypium sturtianum. The sequence goes on from CM046953.1 coordinate 74,000,677, forward strand.
AAGTCGTTATAGTTTAAAATTGAGCTTCTGTTTTCAAAAACATTTGTTTGCGTAAAACCGTTGTTTGCCAAACGTTGCAGTTTAAAAGCCAAAATGCATCAAAAACCCAAATTATAAACAAACAGTCCAAAGAGTCCATAAATTACAAAATTTTTAGAATAATCTAGGATTTAAATAAAACCTTTAATTAAACCAGTTTGTGAACTCGTGGTCACCGTTGAGACTTCGCCTCACTGACCCGCCTATGTTTGAGGATTACTTGAATAGAACTGACAAATAGATGTGAGTTTTCATAAACTCAGTGTGTAACTAAACAAAGTCATACATATACATTAACTCAGATTTCTCAGTATATCAGAACAGAAGTGGACATAAGTCCTTAACAGAATCAAATCATATAAGAATTGGATTATCAGAAACATAAAGATATGTAAAGTCCTACCCCATTTCTCTACACACCATCTTCGACCATCCCAACACACCATGTAGGGTATAAAACACCCACCCATCCCTACACACCACATAGTGTCTTTACAACACTTATCAGAATAGTTTGCAACCAAACTGCCAGTATATCGGTGAAATGTTGCCTCACAGAACACTTCCTTCACATATACAAATCCCACTCTATATATAGATACAAAATACAGATATACAGATATTACAGAGTTAACATGTCCCGCATGCTCATATACAGATTACATTCATGTTATTACAAACTAGTCAAATCATACATATAAATTTCTAAATGCTCAAATCAGTCTATCAGAATAGCAGATAACATGCATTAGGGTTTGTTTCACCCTTACTGACCGTATGGAAGGCCCACAGTTGATTCGAACAATATATGTAACCCTAGGGAAAATTTTAGAATTTTAGGCCTACACGACCAAATCGGTCTAGCCCGTGTGACCCACACGGCCACAGCCACTTCCGTCACATGATCGTATGTCGCACAAGGCCTACCACACGGGCACGGCCGGGCACATGCCTGTGTGGCGTCGACATGCCACTTTTTTGGCTTTCACCGAACCTCATTTTCCGGTGTTTTCATTACTCACCTGGTTCGTTTTTGATGCTATAGGAATCTCGAGACCTCTGAAACCTTAGAAATAGCATACCAAAACTGAATTAGAAATTTAATTTATGAATTCATCTATAATAATCCGATAATGCACCCAACTTACCGCCGACGGAAACTTCTACTAACACCGTTTAGGTAGTTAGAGCGAAACTCACTACTTCACAACCTTCTCCTACACAACAATGGTCGCAGAAAATCAGATTCCCAAACTACACCATTACATTTTTATAAAAACATTAAATCTAAACGACCATACAGAAACCAAAACCTACAGACGAGTGAAACCCTACTTACCAAAATCGCACGTAGAACAATGAAATTTCCAAAATGAAATGATATGAACAACAAATTATGGACAGGATTGCAGGGAAAATGAAAAGGAAAGAAGAAAAAGAATGTTGTAGAGAAGGGAAGGAACTAACGTCAGAAACAAAATTTGAGAAGAAACAAAAAAATAAAAATAAAAATAAAATGTTAAGAAAATCCTGACCCTCCACTAACAACTAAATCCCCACTAACCCACAACTTGACCCTCATCAAACAACCTTAGAGTTTCAGTTCCACCGAACCTCAATCACACCACCGAAGCAAAAATTATCATCCACGCTCGCGCAGGGATTCGAACATGAGACCTTAAGGTAAGTTAACACCTTACCACTTGAACACAGGCTCATTCTGATATGATTTGATTAGCAATAGAATATAAGCCGAACCGCCAATAAATAGGCTAGGATTAAAAATAGCAAAAATTTCCAACAATGAGACTTCAACCCAAGACCTCAAACACATAATCAAAACACTTAGCCCCTAAAACAAATACACATTTATGACAGATTTCACTGAAACAAATTTAAATTAACCAGGGCATTACATGCAGGGTAAAATTACTACTATTTCTTAGACGAATATTCAGGGTACAATTAAATAACTGTAGCTCCGGACTGTATGTTTGATAGTTGTATGATAATTGTAGCTCCCTCTGTTTTCCATTTGCATTTGTCCTTACTACCTTCACTTGCCCATACAATAAGTTTACTTTTAGGCGAATGCCTTTTGGTTTGTGCAATGCACCCACGACTTTTCAAAGGTGTATGATAACTATATTTATAGACGTGGTTGAATTTTTTTTGGAAGTATTTATGGATGACTTTTTAGTGTTCGGGTGATTCTTATGATGATTTCTTAGATAATTTAGCCAAGGTAATAAGACGATGCGAAGAAACGAACCTTGTCCTTAACTGGGAGAAATGTCATTGAATGGTAAGGGAATGTATCATTTTGGGGCATAAAACAACAAGATAATGAATAATAGTTGTCCAAGAGAAAATAGATGTTATTGAAATAATCCCACCACCGATTTCTGTAAGAGACATTAGGATTTTTATGGGCTATGCTGGGTTCTACCAGAGGTTCATCAAGGACTTTTCCAAAATCTCCAAGCTACTTTGCAAATTATTGCAGAAAGACACAACATTTAACTTTGATAAGGTGTACTTGAAAGCTTTTGATGATTTAAAATGTCATTTAATCTTAGCATCGATAATTGTTACACCAAATTGGAGGTCTCCTTTTGAGTTAATGTGCAACGCAAGCATCTTCGCAGTAGGAGTTGTAATGGGACAACTGAGGAATAAAAGTTTTCATCCCATCAACTATGCAAGTAGAACCTTGATGGGAGCATAACTAAACAATATGATAATAGGAAAAAGAAGTACTTGCTATTGTTTTTGCTTTTGACAAATTTTGTTCGTATCTTGTAGGGACTGAGGTGACAGTTTATACTGATCACTCAGCCATTAAGTATGTGCTAATGAAAAAATATGCTAAGCCAAGGTTGATTCGATGGGTACTTTTACTCCAAGAATTTGATGCTTAAATCCAAGATAAAAAGGGGGAAGAAAACCAAGTGGCAGATCATCTATCCAGATTAGAGCAACAAAAAGAAACTCACTCCCTTGTTCCTATTAATGACCATTTTCCAAATGAGCACATCTTTGAGGTAAGCCATGTTCATGAAAGTCCTTGGTTTGCTGACTATGCTAACTTTTATCGGACCGATTGAACCAATTAAACTAGCAAACTAGTGACCTGACCATTTCAACCACCGAACTGATTTAAAAAAATTGTTTAAAAATAATTAATAATGCCCATAAATCCTAATTGTCATTTCATTTTTTTAGCCAAACTGATTTCTTCTTAGAATCTCTTTTCATTAGAAAGGGAAAAAAAGAAAAAAACCATGTTAGGTATTACTTATAAGACATAAGGGCATGAATTTTCTGAAATATTTTCTTAATTAATATGTTATTAATATCTTTGTTTCCCATTTTATAATTTATTCTATGATTATAACATGTCATTGAATTACATATTTTAGGAATTTAGTCATCCTACTTTTTAAATTTCTAAATTCAGATGCAACTATTAATAGTGTTAAAATCATTTTTTAAATTTATAAATAGTATAAATAATTAAAAAATATTTTAACCTTGAATTATATATTAAATTATTAGAGTGTCGATTTGATTTAGTTTTTATTTTTTCTGCAATAATTATTTGTTTATAATTGTATTTTTTTGCAATATAATTAAAATTTTCATTTAATATTTAGTTGAGAGATGGGATAAAATCACATCTAAGGCTTGAACTTTGGATATCATGTTAATTTGGCTTGAACTCAACACGAATTATCTATTACTAGATCAATATATAGATTAATATCAACACAGATACCTTCATGTACTTCTCGCATCACATATTCCGCTTTAGTAGGTCCTAAGCATCTCAAATGTGGTTGGAGGAAAGTTTTCTTATATAAAACTTTGCCAATAAGAATATAGCAAGAGGCCAAGTAGGAAATGAGGTTGAGTTCTTTGATATCAGAACATGTCGAGTCACTGGACAAGAATTCTTTGAATGACATTATCTACGTATTCCCAGAGTCAGTATGGAATACTATCATGCTTTGTCGTAGTTAGGGATTTCTTTATGCTCTAATAGGATTCTACCTCTCTCTCGAATCCCTATTATAGATGCCACACATGATAGAAAATCAAATTTTGTATTTGCAGATTGGGAGACTTTATCCACCTTGACTTCCAGAAAGGTTTGTAGTAACTGCATTACAATGGAGTAGTATTTTGATAAGATGGGGACCTTAACCTCGTATTCTCCTTGATTTTTTTGCCATCAATTAGCAGTTGGTGTAAACATGAAGTTTTTGAGCTCTTAGTTTCTGCACAAGTTCTAAACTAACTATCATGGTTTCATATTCAACAACATTATTGGACATAGTAAACACAAATGAAAGCCAATATTTCTCATTCATTACCATCAGAATCAACTAACGAGATACTTGCTTTGGAACCTACTTTACTCAAAGAACAATATACATGTAGAACCCAAGTTGTCCCATTCTTGGGTTGTTTTTCAATTGTAGGTTTTGTAGGAGTCCTTTGACCCTCCGCCAAGTTTTCCACACCTTTTGTCTCTAAATAATTGGCAAAGGAACATTCAGCAATGAAATTTGCTATAGCCTCCGCTTTGATTGCTTTGCGAGGTGAGAAGTCTAGCTCGAATTCATTGAGTACCACACTTCATCTGACCATGTGGTCGGAGCCATCCATTTTCCCTAAGATGTAGGTCTGACAGGGCAATGATCGGATGGGCTTGGTGTTGGATTTGGTGCCTTGAGTGTAGTATTTTTGCCTATGTATACTTGTAATTTTTTCGAACAGATTGGGTAATAAAATCATTCATGAATTACATTAATACCCTTTCTATATTGTCCTCACATGATTTTTGCATGTAAAGCAAAATAAAAGAAAATATTAGCTCACTATTTGTTTAATGTTTAACTAATAAAAAGAGGTATTACATGGTTAAATTGTAATACGAAAAGACAACTTATATTAGTAGATGAACCTAAATTTGTCCTTAGTTTAATTAGAAATGAGCATTTCGATTGAAAGATTAATATGTCATCTATCAAGTCCAATTGGGGAGATGCCTTTTCTTGAGCATCAGAGCAGATGACTTCTAAAAGATAGAGACATATATGTGACTAAACTGGACTTACAGTACATTAGAATAGACCCAAGAAGAATAGATCTCGAATCCATTTATGGATTTATTCACTTGTGACGTTCAAAGCATGGCATACATTAATTTTGAGTGGATCATAAACTATGTATGTATGACTTGTATACTTTGATGTAAGTGAAAGCCTCAATTCAAATAGATAAGAAACTGAACGCTAGTACATTGGGTATACGACTTCTGTAGTATGTAGCTTCATTCACAACAATGGATTCCGTAACCTAAAATATGGGTAAATGATATCCTCCAATTGGCATTACATGGTTGATGAAAATTAAATGTGGCCACAAGTCGTTCATCTTTGTGATGAATGACTTGATTACTATTCGATAATAATTGACTTTTCATGAAGGAAGATGTAATGGTTACCATGAGATAAAATAGAATCATATTGGAAGAGCGATTTTATCCCAAAGAGATTAAGGATATCTTATGAGGGTAACACACATATGATAAGGTCATTGGATGAGCACGGATCGAGTTGCTTTCGTAAAGGTATACCGTTGGGGAGAGCTTAGTCATGATGCTATAGTAAAATGACTTCGCGACTAAATGATTTTATAATTAATAGGCAAAAAACTAGAACTTAATTATAAATCATTTGAGCCCTAATTGCTTGTCCAGTCGGTCCTTCCGCTAGTTCATTAAAACCATAAATGAATTACATGTTGAATAAAATGAACATAAATGTATAGAAATGATAAGAATGGAAAAATGTGAAACATTTGGAAATGAATGTGATTTTCTCCAAAATGAAAATGAAAATGACCTAGAAATAAATTTATGGTTTTCAAATGAAATGAAATTTGAAAATGGAAATAAATCATTTGGTTATAGTACATTCGTTGAATATAGAAATATTTAATATATTTTCTCATATATTCTTTTACAGTAAAGTCGTTATGCTTTTAATGAAGTTAGAATTGGGTTGAGAAAATGATTTAATTTGAAAATCAATTTAGATGATTATTTTGGGAAATAGAAAAATAAATATCGGGTTAGATCGAATTATAAAATATTGGGTTAAAAGTCCAGGAAGTACCTGTAATTGGATCCAATATGGGAGAGGCCCAAAAGCCCCTCATGTGTAAGAGGGGGATGACAACCCTAGTTAAACTAACTAGGGTTGTCGCCCCCTATACTATTAGTTGGACTAGGACTTCATTTTTCTATTTGAAGTAGATTTCTACTATTCAACAAGGGTTTTATTTCTTTACCCTATAAATAGATGGCACCAGTAGGGCTAAATACAAAACTTAAAGATATTGTTACTCTATCCAGAAATAGTGAGAGTTTATTCTCTAAGTAGTAAATCTATTTTTTGGAATAACAATTCTACCAGTTTCTATTGAGAAGAGATTTTGCTTTCACACTGAAAGTAAAGAAAACAATTTCTAGTCTTGTGTTTGAGTTGAATCATTTGAGCTCACACTTGAAGCAGTTCATGGTAAAAGAATAGTGGATGATGTCATTTAGTTGAAAGCCAGGGATGACAAGGATCCGTCTAGTTGAAAACATAGGTGCAATTTCGGTAAAGTGTTTATTGTTTTATATATCATAAATCGGCTCGATTTTCAAAATTTTTATTTTTCACTGTGCAAGAAAATCGTTTTTGAATAGGATTTTTTTCCAATAATTGGTATCTAAGTGCCAGGTTGTACTGTGTTTATAGTATAAATCAAGACCGAAATTCTCTGTCTTCTTCATGTGTGATTAATTTTAATAAGATGTGACATTTTTGTAAATGTATGCATGATTAGGGGAATGTATGCAGATGAATGTATAATATTATTTTATTATTATGTATGATAATGTAATTTTGCAAAGTTGTGATTCCTAAAAAATTAAATGTAATTTATTAATTTTCTGGAGTATTTATATTCTAGATCATGGACTATCATCTCCATGTAGATTTTAATTTTATTATTGTAGAATAAATTATGTGAGTTGGTAACAAACATAGGAATTTGTAACCTATAATTTTCTAAAAAACATAAAGAATCGACACGTATCCATGCTGATCGAGATGATGCAAACCTGACCTAGACAAACTGATGAGACACCGATGGTAATGCTCGACAGCAAGGGCCGACAGCAAAGGCTGATGACGGTGGTCGACGATGGTGGTTAATGGCGACTGATGACGATCTAACGATGACTTGATAGATTTCGGTGGTGGCCCATCAATGTTCGATGGCGGTGACGATACAAAGATGGCAGCAGTAAGACATTAACAATGGAAACGTGAACCAGTACCACGGTAGAAATCCGTGGTGGAAAAATAGAAGGCTCAAAGTATGCTTTGGGGTGAATTTTGTAATTTTTTATTTTTCTAGGATTGAATCATGTAAACTTTGGCTAGTCAGAGTCATTTAAATTTTTATACTTTTATTTATGAGATAAGCATGATGATATTTTTTTGACTGCGAATGTATGTTCATGTATATGTATGATAAGCATGCCATATAGTTTAGGGAAGAATGCCACATGTACTTGTCATGCATATATTTATCATTCATGATTGAAACCAAACATTAAAACCTTGCATATTTTTAAAATGTTGAGTGGGTGAAGGTCCTTAAATAAGACCTACGGCCTCCATCAATGGTCTTTTGTGATGGCATGGAAATTTAACTATCCCATAGTAATATTGTCATGTGGACCCCACTGAGGAGATTTCTTGAAAGTAAGTAGAACTATCTTGTAATTGTGTGATAGTTGGACTAGCTTCTGTGGTAGGTATTATCATGTAATGTAATAAGAAGTGTTGTCTTCAAAGAGGACAACTAGTCACAACATGCTACTCGGTGAGATTATGCCACAATGACTCATTTGTGGTGCATGATGCGATAGGTGTTGAGTTGATAGTTATACACTCAAGATCTTGTAGTTAAGTAACTTCCCACGAAGCTTTACTTACGTTAGAATGATGACCAAACATTACACAATTATTAGTACGTGTGAATGCCTAAGGAATTAGGTTCATGTAACTAATTGGATGAAAATCCATGTTGTTACTAGTTGATCTTGATTATCCCACGGTGGCTTGATTCAATGGGTGTAGAAATTATTGTTGCAATGACTTACAAATGTTTTTACGGTTTACTGTTTAACGCATGCATCATCTTAATGCATATCGTAATGTTGCAAAATGTTTTCGAATATCTTCTTAATACAAAGATATTAATGAATGAATGTTTTATTTTCATTTAAAAAATGACACATACTCTCTTATTAAATATACTTACCGAGAACAAACAAAATGGAAATAACTTAAAGAATGAAAAAGGAACCTGATGATTGTCCTAAGCTGTGAGAAACTTAAAAACAGTTCTTGATAATAAGTGTCCTTCGACAACTCAAGCTGAGTCTAGAAAATGTTGGCAGGAGTCTGATGAGATACCTCATTGCTATATGCTAGCAAGCAAGAATAACACCCTTTATATTGAACTGGAGAGCTGTAAGACTACCCAAGCGGTTTTAGAAAAACTAGAAAACATGTTTGGAGGTCAAGTTGCCTTGGCTCGACAGTCGATTATTACTAGTTTGATGAAGGCCCAGCAAAAGTCCAACACTCTGGTTAAAGACCATATGATTACTTTTATGGGATACTTTGCTATGGCCACGGGTAATGAGGCCAATTTAGACTAGAACAATCATATTGAGATGGTGTTCAAGAGCTTGTCTAGGGATTTTGCATGCTTTTTGGCCGAATATAACCTTGGGAACAAGACCTTGATGCTTACACAACTCATGAGTTACAGTCCTATGAGTTGATGATGAATGGCGGTCAGTCAGTCCGAAAAGTAGAAACAAATGTAGTTGTCTTTTCTTCCTCAAAATGGAAGGGAAAGTACGTTAAGAAAGGAAAGACTAAGGCTTGTAGGCCACCACAAGTGGAAAGGAAGATAACCAGGAAGCTTGTAGGCTTATCTAAGTCAAAATGCTTCTTTTGCAATGAGAAATGACACTTTAAGGTGAATTGTAAGACTGGAAGGAATACCTGGCCACTAAAGGCAAAGGTATGGAACTCTTTATGATAGATGCCTTTTTAGTGGTAGATTCAATAACCCACTGGTTCATTGAGTCAGAAGTCACTAATCACATACGTGTTTCTATACAAGGGTTTAAGGAAATGATAGATCTTAGAGATAAGAGTCTATTGTTGCAATAGATCTTAGAGATAAGAGTCTATTGTTGCAAACCAAAAATGGGACAATTGTGAAAGATGAAGCAGTGGGAGATGCACATATTTATTTTGATAATTTTAGGAAGAATATTTTGAGAGACGTTTTCTATGTACCAAGGTTCAAAAGAAACTTAATTTTTGTTGCATGTTTATATAAAGATGGCTTGACCGTGACTTTAATAATAGTATTGCAATATTTAGAAATTGCATACTTATCTGTAATAAATGGATGTCAAATAATCTATATTTTATCAAACCAAAGATGTACACACTGTTTAATACTAAAACTTTGAATAAAAGACGTAAAACTTCTCACTATAATGAGACTTACCTTTGGCAATTTGAATCTTGCTTGGAAGGCAAGATTGTGAATCTTGCTAGATTGTGAAAGACGACACTTTAAGTTCTCTTAAAGAAGTTGATCTTCCAAAATTTGAATATTGCTTGGAAGACAAGATGATTAAGCGATCTTTTAATGCAAAAAGAACGAGTGTCATGAAACCCTTAGAACTTGTGCACACTGACGTATGTGGCCCATTGAGTGTCAATCAAGAGTTGGATACGAATATTATGTAACATTTATTGATGATTATTCTTGATATGGGTATGTGTACCTAATGCACCACAAGAGTGAAACCTTAGATAAACTTAAACAGTTCCATTCAGAAGTGGAGAAACAACTAGGTTTACCCATAAAAATAGTTCAATTTGATCGAGCTAGGGAATATTTGTCAGCTGAGTTCATAAGATACTTAATAGAGAATGTGATTCTATCCCAATAACCATGTCGAACAGTCTACAATAGAATGGTATGACAAAGATAAGGAATCGAACGTTGTTAGACATGGTTCATTCAATGTTAAGTTATTTGAAGCTACCAATCTCTTTTTAGGGATATGTGGTACAAACGGCTTGCTATATTCTAAATGATGTGCCAATCTCAGAATAAAAAATTCCATACAAATTATGGCATGGTAGGAAGCCAAATCTAAACCATTTAAGGATTTGGGGATGCCTAGCCCATGTATTGGAAAAAGATATATGGAAGTTGGACTCATAGACAAAATTGTTTGTAACACTTCAAACCCGGCCCATGCGTTATGACCGGATCAGACATGTCACATGAGGAAAACATGTTAAGTCCTTTTTATTCGTTCGAAAATAAGTATTTATTTGTTAAAATCAAGAAAACAAGTTTGTTTTGAAATATTTGATAAAATTTTACTAATTTTAAAGATTGATTGATAAATCGATAAATTTAAACTAGTGATTTTTCAAACCGAGACTTTTGAAAATATTGATAATAATTCAAGAACTTTCGAGTTAAAATATTTGTAAAAGTTTATTATGAAATCCATTTGTGAATTTATTTTAGAAAAACTTTATTTAAGTTTCTAGAAAATTCCCAATTAAAGTAATTTGAGCAAGATATAAGTACGTCAAGCATAAAACAAAAATAAAAATAAATCCAGAGGCCTTATTACATCATAAAACTCAAAATAGTAAAAGTAATAAGTAAACGAAATAGAAACCTAAAGTCCAATAAAAACCATTTCTGAAGTATGGCCCCCACCGGGTCATCCATGGCCCAAGTCCACGTCACTGAGCATTACCTGCAAGGTTTAAGGAAAACGAGGTGAGTTACTAGAACTTAGTGTATAATCCCCTTACTGTTGTCCACTAGGCCTAAAGCCCAATTACAAAACAGTGTATATATATATAAATGCAAAGTATGCAACCCAACCCATCCATCCAATCTCTCCCCCGTACCAGCCAGTCTCTCCTGTGGGGATTAAGTCAACCCACCCCGCCAGTCTCTCCAATTTGCAGACAAGCTGCCATTTATAATAATTTTGTGGCTAAGCCACCAGAGTATCATATAAGGTGATATAATCGGCACACAGCCTTATTCACGATGGCACAAAGCCATAATTAAATTGGCACATAGCCATTATCAGAATTTGTGGCAATGCCACCGGTTTACACTTCTCTTCATTCAAATTTCCCATCCCATGCAATATATATAAAGATGTAATATGCATAGTAACATATAATGTTCACATATAAATACAACCATTAATCTATAGAATATTTTATTTAATGAATCAGCCCATTAAAGCATTTTGTAATAATTCGGCCCATAGGGGCATTTCGGTAATTCGGCCCATAGGGGCATTTCGATAATTCTATCAACTTTAATACCGATTTTGTCAAATCTATAAAAATAATGTACTTTATGCCAATTTCTCGTTTAATGCCAATTTTACGATCTTTAGTCGTGTAATACTAACAATCAACTATCAAACATGTTACCGAATCATAATCTACAGAATTACGGTGTGAGATTACACACCTGATTACGGTAAGTATTAAACTCTCTTGATCGTCGGCACCTATGACAACGTAACACTCGATTAATCTAATGGATGAGGTTTTTATTAATCCAAAACTAAACCAAGCGATCTATAATACTTACTCTCAAAATTGTGAACGACCACGATTTGACAATTCTCACCAGATGATGGTCCACAACCCGGTGGAAAGTCTCGAACCGCCGATGCCGCCATTCGTTTGAATTTAGGAGTAGGAATCGCAAATCCGCTCCTTTTGAGTTCTCCGATCGCTTTTCCTTTCGATTCGATACCACTAGCCTCCATCGGATAAAATCTTAGTCAAAACGATATTACGATATAAATATAGATTGTCTAATGACAAAGGGTTCGGCTTACCACTATATAAGGAGAGAATATCGAATGATTTCGTCCCTACCAACATAATCAATTAGCCAACCTTCAATCCGATTAACACAATAACCAAATAGAGATATCAAATGGACTATGAAAGAACTCCTTACCTTAATCGATGATAATCCCGATTCCCACAATTGTCTTATGACTAGAGATGATTAGACGATGATGTGGTATTCGGCCACCCTCTATAACACTACGAAAAAGATATTGATCACAACATGAGAGTGATGGGGAGAGAGATGTTTTGATAGGGAAACAAGATAGAATAATCGAATAATGATGAACACATATATTCGACTAGGAAGAAAGAAAAAAATGAAAAAAAAATGAAATGAGAAGAGGGATATAAGGTCACTTACCGATTTGGTAAAGAAGAGTTTGTCCAAGACAAAAAGAAAAGAAGAAATGAAGATATAAGATGATAATAGATACGGTTTTAGAGGAAAATCAAACAAGAAAAAGTGATCTCAAGTGATGTTGATTTTAGAGAGGAGAAAAGATTGATGAAATGGTCAAAAGAAAAGAATGGATGGATGAAGGAGTGCTAGATTGTTCGACTATCAAAGGGGAGGTGGGCAAAAGATGAGTGTTTCGGCCAAACAAAAGAAAAAGAATGCACAAATGTGCTAGGAGGTTTCGGCCAAAGCAAAGAAAAGAAAATGTTTACTTTGGCTTTAGAATTTTCGGCAAAGAGGAAAGAGATTGGAAAAATTAAAAGATCACCCAAAATGCTAAGAAAAATAATCACTCAAGTACCAAAATTCACCAAAATGCTAAAGAATTTCGGCACTCCCCTATTACCCCTCAAAACTGTGTACATCAAACCAAAAGGGTCAAAAATTGACCATAAAAACATTCCAAAACATTTCCCATGGAAAAGACCAACATGCTCCCTTATCTTGCCTTTTTCTTTTGATTCTTTCCTTCAATATCCCTTATCTTCCTCCTTACCATAAACCTTAGCCACCTTTCCATAATTTAAAAAGTCCACCTTGCCTAAAATACCATCATGGCCGACACTCTCAATTAATAGCACAAAAAAATAATCAAAATTTGTACCAAGTGGGATTCAAACCTCTTCCCCTAAAGCCCTTCATGTGACGCCTAAACCTCCTTGCCATATGCTCTCTTATGCTAGCCATTTACTCACTTATTTCCATAAGCATTGAGGCCACATACTATCTTTCATTAAAGTGCTAAAATACCAAATTTTTCTAAGGCCCAATTAAACCCCGAGCCTTCTTAGGACCTTAAAACATACACGATTAATAATTTAACTATCCTCGCGCAAGATATAATGCAACACATAAAATTCTATATTTTGGGATGTTACATTGTTCATGTTTGCTGGACATCCAAAGGGAACAAAGGGTGGTTTATTTTATAACCCGAAAGAGCAAACTATGATAGTGTAAACTCATGCTACTTTCTTGAGGAAAGTTAAATGAATGACTTCAAACCTCGGAGTAAAAAAAGTATTCGAGGAACTTTCGGGAAATACACAAAACCCTACAGAAACAATTCCAGAACCAACTCCCAATAGTAGACCTACAAACGATCAACAACATAGGATGCTTCGTCACAGTGGGAGGGTCTCTCGTAGGCCTGAGTTCCTTCAATCTGGAAGAAGTGTTTTAAACACTAAAGGCCCGTTTGTTTACATGTAAAAGGTTTTACAGAAAATGTTTTATGCATTTTCCTATGTTTGTTTCATAGAAAACATCTTGGTCAACGGAAAATGAATTACATGTTAACGTAAAATAAACCATTTTCCCTATAAGTTGACTTACCCTTTTGAAAAATGTAAGTCATTTTCCGGAAAAGAGCTCCTCTATAAGTAATTTTATTTTTATATAATAATTAACTTAAATCAAGTTTAATATTATTATATTGATAGTAAACTTCTTTTTTATTTTTAAAAATATTTACAATTATTAAAATATTATATTTTTAAATATTATTAAATATACGTATTTAATTATTTATTTTAGTTATATAATAAATTATTAATACAACTAATATAATTTATTATTGTAATAAATTATTGAATATTTCAAATTTATTTAATAATAAAATTTAAAAACAATAATTTTAAATAATATTCTTCACATATTATTGAAAATATACAATATTAATATTTTAATAATAAATATTTATTACAATTATAAATATATTAATAATAAATGTTTTGTAGTATAAAGGTTAAAATATGTCATAAGTCTATGTACTTTTCACAAATTTGCAATTTAGTCTCTGTACTTTTATTTTCAAGAATTTAGTGCCTCTACTTTTTAGATTTGAAAATTAAGTTAAATTGTTGATATTGTTAAATTTTTTTGTCAATTTTCTTGATTTCATATTTTTAAATAAATATACTCACTTGATAGTCATGTAATTAAAAAATGACATTATAATGAACCTGAATTTAACAAAATATTTTTAATATATTCAAAGCCATTGTAAAGTATAAATTTTTATATATAATAAACTCAATTAAACAATGAAAAGATAAGAAAATCTCAAATGTATGTTTGTTTCATTGAAAACAACTTTTATGAAATATTTTTAAGAAATAAGTCAAATAACATAAAATATTTTACACAGATTCATCCAAACACCAAAAAATATTAACTTTTGTAGGAAAGTAAGTCATTTTCTAGAAATCATTTTCCGGAAGCAATTTTCAATTAAACAAACAAACCCTAAGTTTGTCGAACATGAAGATCATGACCCACTCCATATGATGAAGAAATGCAAGTGTTGATTCCAAGCTCTAGGAAATAGCTATAAATGTTGAGATGGATTCCAAATCAGTGTGGGAACTTGTAGACTTATTGAAAGGGATAAAACCCATAAGGTGTAAGTGGATATACAAGAAAAAAAGAAATGCGGATGGAAAAGTGGAAACTTATAAGACCAAACTTGCGCAAAAGGTTTTACTAAAAAAAGAAGGTATTGATTATGAAGAAACCTTCTCTCTGGTTGCCATGCTCAAGTCAATCTGCAGATTGTTATCCATTACGGCAGCTCTCGATTACAAGATCTGAAAAATCAATGTCAAGATAGCGTTTTTGAACGACTATTTTGAAGAGAGCATCTAAATGATGCAACCCACTGGATATATTGTAACACCCTATACCCGACCCGTTCACCAGGTCTGGGTACTAAGCGTCATAATTAACCTTAATTAATTAAATAAATTCCTATTCGATTATTTACAGACTTAGTCAATATTAAATTAAACATCCATTGCACTAAACAACTCTTACCCAATTTCACATATAATAAGAAAATTTAAATTTTAAACTTTAAATTTCAATTATATTCTATGCCATACAACTCCTACGTTCATACAACCACTCTGCCTTATTAGGCGCGAATAATCATTACAATAAATATCGAGACTTAAGGCTTTACTACGGATACACTAAATTAACCCCCGAGGCATGGCCTCTAGAGGTGCCCTTTATATGAATGATACAACTACCACGCCCTTCGCACAATTCTGGCAGTGTTTGGCTTGGTCCCTTCCCTTAACGACTCTGACAATCTTGATCTTGCTTCAAAGGAAGTACCAACGTAAGTTCAGATGAACTTAGTGAGATTCTGTACAAAAATAAATAAAAAGGCTCTATATTTCTGGGAAGAAAAATAAAGACACATAATTTAAAACTCTCTGAGAATCTTAGAAAGTTTTGTTGATTTTTTGGCATAACCAATGCTGTAACACCCTTTACCCAACCTGAATTACCGGATCCGAATATTGGGTGCTACAAGACTTAAACACCGAATAAAAATTTTATAACTAGCGTAATTTAAATACAATAAACTTATTGTTTATTTCTTCACAACTATTAAAAGAAGTACTCATTAAATACATCAAAACTTAAATATGATATACTAGTCATTACAACTTAAAACCTTGTTAAAGATAGACTCTAACATGGTATGGAATACAATTTTCCATATCCCTACAATGTCTTCTATATGCATAATAATGCCACTTGAGTAGCCTCTATGGTGCATTCCTGGCTTAGTCTCTTCAGAATAACTGACCTATTTCTCAATACCTGCATCATAAATAGATGCTTGTAAGTCCGTATGAACTTAGTGAATTTTTAACCAAGATTACCTTGAACGTTTGTTGTTGAATCTTCTCAACTTAAAGAGTTCTGAATTCCTTTTATGACATTGGTTAATACTTTTCCTATTTCTCGGTGGACTCATATAAGCTCATTTCTACACTTGTCTATCATACATTCATTCCACCCATATGATGGACTACAATATTCACTTCTCATTGCGGATCTATTTCACAATCTCTTCTGAGATAGAAACTAATGCATTCCACTTAATATATTCATATCAACATTTCTCTTGGAGGATTCTCCCACAAAAAAATGTTGAATACTTCTCTCAGATGATGCACACAGATGTTACTCTTGGCAGATTTTTATAATAACTGATCTCTTAAGTTGATCTACATACGGATCTTACCTTTGTTAGATTCCTGTATTGGTTGATCTCAGAACAATTCCCTGGCGGGTCCTACCTTTGGCAAATTCTGATACTAAATCTAGTGGCTGACAGAATGCTAGTAAGACCATAACCTTCTTAGCTCAAATAATGAATTTATTATGAAGAATGCGACATTTAAGTCATTCATTAAAACTCTAGATATTTGTGTTACAAATCATGAGAGTGCCTAGGTTTGGCGAATACCATAGAATCAAATAACCTCTTTACAGAATGTGGATTTGCTCAGACTTGGCGGACACTTACACCGCCCACACTTTCGAGTACACTGTATTCTCTTTCTAACATATTACTATAACGAAGTCATAGATCAATACACCGTAAAGTAAACTCCTTCAGGAACTACTTCAATGAATAACCAGAATTCACCACGAAGGTCACTAACCATTAGTAGCCATTTAGGTGTTATAGAATACGCCACAAAGGCTCTACAAGATACACCACAAAGGCTTCACAAATATCTTGCGTAAAAAGACAATGTTTGATTGCTACCATGGCACCACATGAACTGTCATGTTTATGATATGGATTTGCCTAAACTCATCATCAAGAGAGGTTTGTCCATCATCACCTTAGGACACGCAGACATCCTTGTAGATAAATGCGGCCCATCTTGTAACAACCCATTTTTAGTGAAATCGAAACAATGGTTTCGGGACCACAAATTCAAGTCAAAAAGAAAATTTATTTTAATAATATTTCATGGTCTGCATTATGATAGGAAAGACGTATGAAAATTTCGATAAGAAATTTTTACAGATTTCATGTTTAATTGTGGAAAGGACCAAATTGCATAAAATGCAAAAGTTGAGTTCTAGTAGCTATAAGTATCAAATAGCTATGGAATTCAAAACTTGAGGTCCTCAAATGGTAATTAGACCATTAAGAAAAGTTAGTAGATATTTTTGGTGAATCATCCATGGAAAATTAGAAAAAAGAAAAGGACTAAATTGGAAACGAAAATAAATAAAAGATGATAAATTAAATAAATGTTTAATATTATCATTTTATATCATTTTCTTCCCCAAAAATATATGGAAACCCTAGGAAAGAGAAAGCAAGCTTTCTTGGCTTAATTGGGTAAGCATTCTTGTCCTGTTTTTAGTAATTTTTATATTTTTGAGATCAGAATAACCTAATCTAGCTATTTTGGGGATCAATTTGTAAAGTTATCAAAGTATTAAATTTTTTCCATGGATGAATATGCTGAAAATTTGAAATTTATGGTAGAAAAAAAAAGGTTGTTAGTAGATAAACAACGTTTACAAAGAGAATTTTGATGAAATTATTATTTAGGGACTAAATTGAAAACTGGTAAAACCCATGGAAAAATTTTGATTTTTGTGAAATCCATGGGCTGTTATTGTAACATGTAAAATTTGGTTAGGTTTGTAATAAGGATTAAATTGCATGAATTTTCTTTTTCGAGCCTAGGGACAAAATTGTCATTTATGAAAAGTATAAGGGAAAAATAGTAATTTTGTAACATCCCAAAATTGGGCCTAGTAGAATTGGACCTATTGGGCCCATTGGGACTTGAGCGTAGAAGCAATTTAAAAATTTTTGAGAATAAGAGAACGGCATTATTTCAAGTTGGACTTATTAGGAAGGTGATTTTAGAAAGTTACGGGGTTCTATGAAGTTCCGGGTTAAAGTTGGGCTTTAGTAAAATTTTGTGTTTTAGCACTTTAAGGAGAGATAGTAAGTGGCATCAAGGCTTATGGAAATAAGAGAGCAATTTGCTTGCATAATTGAGCATATGGTAAAGAGGTTATGGCGCCACATGAAGGACTTTGAGGGAGGAGGTTCAAATCCCATCAAGTGCAAAATTTTGACTTTTTTTTTGTACTCTTTCCCTAAGTGTCGGCCAAGCTTGTAAATAAGGCAAGTTGGACTTTTTAATTTTGGCAAGGTGGCTAAGGAAATATGTTAAGGAAGAGTGGATGGAAAGGAGTAAAAGAAAAGGGAAGGAATAGGGAACATGTTGGCATTTTTCGTGGAGGATGTTTTGGAAAGGTTTTATTTGGTCTATGTTCATCTTTTGGTAAAGATGATAATGGTTTGGGAAAGGGAGAGGGTAGCCAAATCTTGATGGGAGCATTTTGATAGTTTTGGTGTTGGTTAGGCCTAATTCCTTTTGGCATCCCTTGTGTTCATTCTTCCAACTTCTCCTCTCATTGCCGCAACTTCAAGACAATAGTGGGCATTTTCTCTTTTCTTTCTTGTCTTGCCGAAAACACCTAGCCTTTGTGACCAATTATTTTCACTCATCTTCTCTTGAAAACCGAAACTACCGATCCTTCTTTGTTGTCTTGTTACTAGTGCCAAACCGTGTTCTTCATTTCGGTTCATCCCTATTATTAAGGTAAAGGTTCTTTCTTCTTATTCATGTTGTTTGTTCTTTCTTCTCTTGACTTGGCTAAGCCGAAACTCCCATCCCTTGGCTAAGCCGAATCTAGCCACTTTTTGTTATTTTAAACTCCTCTTATTCTCTTTTGATGAAGGCCGAATCAAGCCATCCTTGCTGCTACTTATCTTTCTCTTAGCCTTGGTTTCGAAAGTTGATTGGGACTCGTTGCAATAGCCAAGGTGCAAGACCAAATTTTAGAATCTAGTAGGGAAGGATCGCGATTGTGGTAAGTGACTCTTGTGAGTGACTACTTTTGGACTTTTGGAACTTTTAAGAAATCGAGGCTAACTTTTGATTGATTTTATTTTTAGGGGGCAACGAAGAGTGGTTCTTTAGGGAATCCTTATCAGGTGTGTAATCCCGTACCCTTCCGAATACATGTTTGAAATGGTGTGTAATCTCTTACCTCTCTGAATTTTTGTATGATATGTTCTATGATTCGGTCGAAATACCGAAGAAAACCGGAAACCAGCATCCATGACCACTCAGGCGTGCGTATATTCGTAGTGATAACCATATTTTTGCAATGAAACAGTTTGGTCAGCAACAGTGACGTGATTTTGAAAAATCATGACAAATAGGATAAAGGGAGTTAGAAAGTGAAAAAGATATCAAAATAAAGATTACTGTGTCTATTTTTATATGAAAGAAACAGAGGAGGAATAGGAATTGTATATTCTGTGATATCTTAATTTTAGTGAGACTGGTCCTGATCAACTTCGCGGTTCTCTGTTCTGTCTTGGAAAAATCGTTTAAAATTGTACAAAGGGAATTATGAGTTATAATTTATATTTATAGATTCCTTAGTGAGCATATTTTCAATAGAAACAAGTGGGAGCAACATATGAAAACTGTACAGTGAGATATTTGAATTTCGGTTAAGAGAGGTCAGAATCGTTGGACAGTGAAACAAGGGAAACTGTAAGAAATAAACTGTACTAAATGGTTAAGCCAAAAATTTTGGAAAAATAGTAGTAAGATGATATATGAGTCTAGTTTCAAGGAAAATTTACGGATTTAAATTTCGAGTTTCCTAACTCGAGTTATAGTCAGTTTAGTCAATATGACGTAGATGGACAGTTTCGATTTTTATGCCCACATTAGTAGTTAAGTCTAGGTTGCGGAATTGCCATAATACCCTTAGAGGGTAAATTACCGAAATACCCCTGGGTTGCGAGATTACCGAATTGCCCTTAGTGGGTAAAATTACCGAATTACGAAAATGCCCCTATGGGCTGAATTATGGAAATGACCCTAAATGGGCTGATTTGTTATATTGCCTTAATGGGCCGATTTGATATATTGCTTAAATGGGCCGATTTGATATATGGTCTTAATGGGCTGATTTGCAAGTGCTACAATGGGCCGAATTTTTGTAATGAATCTCTGAATTAATTATTGTTGTTTATATTTGTAAATATCATGGTTTGCTATGTATGATGCATTTACATGACTTTGCATGGGATGGGAAAATGTTGAAGAGAAGTGATTCTGGTGGCACTGCCACAAATATGTTTGATAATTTGATTCGCTATGATTCTGGTGGCTTGACCACAATTTGAATATATTATAAATGGCTAAATGCCTGCAATTGGTCTGTTGGCGGGGTGGGTTGACTTGATCCCCACAGGTGCGACGGATGGTACGGGTGGTGTGTAGCGGATGGATTATTAGGTTGGTTTGGGATTACATTACATTCATATGATATATTTGATACATATTGCATGGGATGGGAAACTTGAATGAAGAGAAGTATAGACCGGTGGCATTGCCACAAATTTTGATATGGGCTATGTGCCAATTTAAAGATGGCTTTGTGCCATCATGATTAAGGCTGTGTGCCGATTATATTACCGTATATGATTCTGGTGGCATTGCCACAAATTCTGATATGGGCTATGTGCCAATTTAAATATGGCTTTGTGCCATCGTGATTAAGGCTGTGTGCCGATTATGTTACCGTATATGATACTCTGGTGGCTAAGCCACAAAATTATTATAAATGACAGCTTGTCCGCAAATTGAGAGGCTGGAGGGTGGGTTGACTTGATCCCCACAGAGAGACTGGTTGAGTGCGGGAGAGGCGGTTGGATGGGTTGGGTTACATACATTTGCTTCATATATATGTTCTGTTATGAAAGTGGGCTCCAGCCCATGATATTGCTTTATGGGTTCAGGCCCAGTGGATGACGGTAAGGGGATTTCACACTGAGTGCTTGTAACTCACTCCCCCTTTTTCTTAACCCTTGTAGGTAATGCTCTGTGATGAGGACTTGGGGCCATGGATGACTCGGTGGAGGCCATACTTTTGGAACGTTATTTTTGGACTTTAGTAAACTTCTTTTCCGTATTATTTCGTTGCTTTTATTATTTCAGGTTTTAAAGTTGTAATAAGGCCTCTGGAGTATTCTATTATTTGCTTTATGGTTGTTATACTTATTATTTTGCTTAAATTGTTTAAAATGAGAATTTTCTAAAAACTTAAATAAAGGTTTTCCAAAATCGATTAACAAATGGATTTCATAATAAACTTTTATAAATATTTTAACACGAAAGTTTTCACTCGAACTATCAAACGATATTTTCAAAAGTCACGGTTTTAAAGTTCACTACCTTGATTGTTGACTCATCAATCAATCTTTCAAAAATACTTGTATTTTATCTACGTTTCCGCAACGATTTCAAAATGCTTCTGCAACTCTATTTCTAAACATCACATTTTTTAAATTGTTCATTTCAAATATGCTTTCGCTACTAAAAAGGTTTTTTTACGTTTTCAAGTAGTTAACAATTGCTTAAGCGTTTTTGGTTTTAACAAAGAGGCTATATTTCTCAAGCAAGTTTTTAATAATTGCAAATATGGTTTTTACTTCCATGTGATACACCAGATTCGGGCCTAACTTCTAGGTCGGGTTTTGGGTGTTACATTTTATGGTATCAGAGCTCGATTTCAAAACTCGGCTGTGGTTTGGGTTCAAAAGCGTTTTCAAAAGCTGTATGAATTTTAAATTATAGATATATGTGTTAAAGGAAGTATGGCACCACAGATATCCGGCACCAAGTCAAGTAAGTTATGTTTTCAATTTATGATTATTGTGGTATGACTGTAGAAATACTCTAGAACTCTTAGCTTTAGGAGCTAAAACTATAGAAATTGAGACCTTAGATACGTACTACGAAAACAACTTTACTTCCTATACTCCATAAAACATTATTTAATAAACATTGAATAATTATACTGATTCATAAGACTCGTAATAAGATTAAGTCGACATTAGTGAACATGAGCGTTAAAGGACGTAGACGTGATAGATGTGGACGTGGTAGAGGTCGAGGTGCTAAGGCTAGATCTTCAGCATCGGGGCATGTTTCCGAAAGGGAGGCACTGGCATCGCCAGTGGTTGAGACGGGATCTCATGATCGAGCTGGGGTTGATGAGCTAACTCAGATAGTTAAGGAAGTATTGGAGGAGGTTAAAGGAATTGGTGAAGCACTTCGAGTTGGATCTGTGGACTGTAAGAAGAAATTAGATCACGGTTCTTTTGGGTCGCAGTCTCATTCCGTAAAGCGTGTTAAGGCATATCCAAACTTTTCGACTTGCAATTATTGCAGACGGTGTCATCCGGGAGAATGCTGGAGGAGGTCAGGAGCATGCTTGAGATGCGGGTCTAAGGAGCAAAAGGCTCGGGATTGTTTCATCACCATCAAGTCAGGTATGTTTTGGTTGGACGTGATGATTGAATGTAGAAAATTTTAGGTATAAGTGATAGATAATTGCTTGCTTCTGTGGTTAGGTGTTTGGTTGTGTGAAAGAGGATTCAAGATTATGTTAAAAGTACATTGGTGTTATTAAGATCAGAGTGCGCAGCGAAAGCATAGTGGTGTGATTTGAGCGATGCGTTTAGTAGTTGGTTGGAAATTTCGAGGACGAAATTTCTTTAAGGGGGGTAGAATTGTAACATCCCAAAATTGGGCCTAGTAGAATTGGACATATTGGGCCTATTGGGCCTTGAGCGTAGAAGCGTTTTAAAATTTTTTGAGAATAAGAGAACGAAATTATTTCAAGTTGGACTTATTAGGAAGGTGATTTTAGAAAGTTACGGGGTTCTATGAAGTTTCGGGTTAAAGTTGAGCTTTAGTAAAATTTTGTGTTTTAGCACTTTAAGGAGAGATAGTAAGTGGCATCAAGGCTTATGGAAATAAGAGAGCAATTTGCTTGCATAATTGAGCATATGGTAAAGAGGTTATGGCACCACATGAAGGACTTTGAGGGAGGAGGTTCAAATCCCATCAAGTGCAAAATTTTGACTATTTTTTTTGTACTCTTTCCCTAAGTGTCGGCCAAGCTTGTAAATAAGGCAAGTTGGACTTTTTAATTTTGGCAAGGTGGCTAAGGAAATATGGTAAGGAAGAGTGGATGGAAAGGAGTAAAAGAAAAGGGTAGGAATAGGGAACATGTTGGCATTTTTCGTGGGGGTTGTTTTGGAAAGGTTTTATTTGGTCTATGTTCATCTTTTGGTAAAGATGATAATGGTTTGGGAAAGGGAGAGGGTAGCCGAATTTTGATGGGAGCATTTTGATAGTTTTGGTGTTGGTTAGGCCTAATTCCTTTTGGCATCCCTTGTGTTCATTCTTCCAACTTCTCCTCTCGTTGTCGCAACTTCAAGACAATAGTGGGCATTTTCTCTTTTCTTTCTTGTCTTGCCGAAAACACCTAGCCTTTGTGACCAATTATTTTCACTCATCTTCTCTTGAAAACCGAAACTACCGATCCTTCTTTGTTGTCTTGCTACTAGTGCCAAACCGTGTTCTTCATTTCGGTTCATCCCTATTATTAAGGTAAAGGTTCTTTCTTCTTATTCATGTTGTTTGTTCTTTCTTCTCTTGACTTGGCTAAGCCGAAACTCTCATCCCTTGGCTAAGCCGAATCTAGCCACTTGTTGTTATTTTAAACTCCTCTTATTCTCTTTTGATGAAGGCCGAATCAAGCCATCCTTGCTGCTACTTATCTTTCTCTTAGCCTTGGTTTCGAAAGTTGATTGGGACTCGTTGCAATAGCCAAGGTGCAAGACCGAATTTTAGAATCTAGTAGGGAAGGGTCGCGATTGTGGTAAGTCACTCTTGTGAGTGAGTACTTTTGGACTTTTGGAACTTTTAAGAAATCGAGGCTAACTTTTGATCGAAGTTATTTTTTGGGGGCAATGAAGAGTGGTTCTTTATGGAATCCTTATCAGGTGTGTAATCCCGTACCCTTCCGAATACATGTTTGAAATGGTGTGTAATCTCTTACCTCTCTTAATGTTTGTATGATATGTTCTATGATTCGGTCGAAATACCGAAGAAAACTGGAAACCGGCATCCGTGACCACTCGGGCGTGCGTATATTCGTAGTGGTAACCATATTTTTGCAATGAAACAGTTTGGTCAGCAGCAGTGACGTGATTATGAAAAATCATGAAAAATAGGATAAAGAGAGTTAGAAAGTGAAAAATATATAAAAATAAATATTACTGTGTCTATTTTTATATGAAAGAAACAGAGGAGGAAGAAGAATTGCATATTCTGTGATATCTTAATTTTAGTGAGATTGGTTCTGATCAACTTCGCGGTTCTCTGTTCTGTCTTGGAAAAATCGTTTAAAATTGTACAAAGGGAATTATGAGTTATAATTTATATGTATAGATTCCTTAGTGATCCTATTTTAAATAGAAACAAGTGGGAGCAACATATGAAAACTGTACAGTGAGATATTTGAATTTCAGTTAAGAGAGGTCAGAATCGTTGGACAGTGAAACAAGGGAAACTTTAAGGAATAAACTGTACTAAATGGTTAAGCCAAAAATTTTGGAAAAGTATTAGTAAGAATATATATGAGTCTAGTTTCAAGGAAAATTTACAGATTCAAATTTTGAGTTTCCTAACTCGAGTTATAGTCAGTTTAGTCAATATGACGCAGATGGACAGTTTCGATTTTTATGCCCACATTAGTAGTTAAGTCTAGGTTGCGGAATTATCATAATACCCTTAGAGGGTAAATTACCGAAATACCCCTGGGTTGCGAGATTACCAAATTACCCTTAGTGGGTAAAATTACCGAATTACGAAAATGCCCCTATGGGCCGAATTACGGAAATGCCCCTAAATGGGCCGATTTGTTATACTGGCTTAATGGGCCGATTTGATATATTGCTTAAATGGGCCGATTTGATATACTGCCATAATGGGCCGATTTGATATATGGTCTTAATGGGCTGATTTGCAAGTGCTACAATGGGCCGAATTTTTGTAATGAATCTCTGAATTAATTATTGTTGTTTATATTTGTAAATATCATGGTTTGCTATGTATGATGCATTTACATGACTTTGCATGGGATGGGAAAATGTTGAAGAGAAGTGATTCTGGTGGCACTGCCACAAATATGTTTGATAATTTGATTCGCTATGATTCTGGTGGCTTGACCACAATTTGAATATATTATAAATGGCTAAATGCCTGCGATTGGTGTGTTGGCGGGGTGGGTTGACTTGATCCCCACAGGTGTGACGGTTGGTACGAGTGGTGTGTAGCGGATGGATTATTAGGTTGGTTTGGGATTGCATTACATTCATATGATATATTTGATACATATTGCATGGGATGGGAAACTTGAATGAAGAGAAGTATAGACCGGTGGCATTGCCACAAATTCTGATATGGGCTATGTGCCAATTTAAAGATGGCTTTGTGCCATCATGATTAAGGCTGTGTGCCGATTATATTACCGTATATGATTCTGGTGGAATTGCCACAAATTCTGATATGGGCTATGTGCCAATTTAAATATGGCTTTGTGCCATCGTGATTAAGGCTGTGTGCCGATTATGTTACCGTATATGATACTCTGGTGGCTAAGCCACAAAATTATTATAAATGGCAGCTTGTCTACAAATTGGAGAGACTGGCAGGGTGGGTTGACTTGATCCCCACAGGAGAGACTGGTTGGTACGGGGGAGAGACTGGTTGGA
This sequence comes from Gossypium sturtianum, assembly GCA_025698515.1. NCBI lineage: Eukaryota > Viridiplantae > Streptophyta > Magnoliopsida > Malvales > Malvaceae > Gossypium > Gossypium sturtianum. The sequence goes on from CM046953.1 coordinate 74,026,751, forward strand.
TGGGTTGGGTTACATACATTTGCTTCATATATATATGTTCTGTTATGAAAGTGGGCTTCGGCCCATGATATTGCTTTATGGGTTCAGGCCCAGTGGATGACGGTAAGGGGATTTCACACTGAGTTCTTGTAACTCACTCCCCCTTTTTCTTAACCCTTGTAGGTAATGCTCTGTGATGAGGACTTGGGGCTATGGATGACTCGGTGGAGGCCAAACTTTTGGAACGTTATTTTCGGACTTTAGTAAACTTCTTTTCCGTATTATTTCGGGTTTTAAAGTTGTAATAAGGCCTCTGGAGTATTTTATTATTTGCTTTATGGTTGTTATACTTATTATTTTGCTTAAATTGTTTAAAATGAGAATTTTCTAAAAACTTAAATAAAGGTTTTCCAAAATCGATTAACAAATGGATTTCATAATAAACTTTTATAAATATTTTAACACGGAAGTTTTCACTCGAACTATCAAACGATATTTTCAAAAGTCACGGTTTTAAAGTTCACTACCTTGATTGTTGACTCATCAATCAATCTTTCAAAAATACTTGTATTTTATCTACGTTTCCCCAACAATTTCAAAATGCTTCTGCAACTCTATTTCTAAACATCATATTTTTGTAAATTGTTCATTTCAAATATGCTTTCGCTACTAAAAAGGTTTTTTACGTTTTCAAGTAGTTAACAATTGCTTAAGCGTTTTTGGTTTTAACAAATAGGCTGTATTTCTCAATCAAGCTTTTAATAATTGCAAAGATGGTTTTTACTTCCATGTGACACACCAAATTCGGGCCTATTTTATAGGCCGGGTTTGGGGTGTTACATTTTATGGTATTAGAGCCCGGTTTCAAAACTCGGCTGTGGTTTGGGATCAAAAGTGTTTTCAAAAGCTGTATGAATTTTAAATTATAGATATTTGTGTTAAAGGAAGTATGGCACCACGGGTATCCGGCCCCAAGTCAAGTAAGTTATGTTTTCAATTTATGATTATTGTGGTATGACTGTAGAAATACTCTAGAACTCTTAGCTTTAGGAGCTGAAACTATAGAAATTGAGACCTTAGATACGTACTACGAAAACAACTTTACTTCCTATACTCCATAAAACATTGTTTAATAAACATTGAATAATTATACTGATTCATAAGACTCGTAATAAGATTAAGTCGACATTAGTGAACATGAGCGTTGAAGGACGTAGACGCGATAGATGTGGACGTGGTAGAGGCCGAGGTTCTAAGGCTAGATCTTTAGCATCGGGGCATGTTTCCGAAAGGGAGGCGCTGGCATCACCAGTGGTTGAGACGGGATCTCATGATCGAGCTGGGGTTGATGAGCTAACTCAGATAGTTAAGGAAGTATTGGAGGAGGTTAAAGGAATAGGTGAAGCACTTCAAGTTGGGTCTGTGGACTGTAAGAAGAAATTAGATCCCGGTTCTTTTGGGTCGCAGTCTCGTTCCGTAAAGCGTGTTAAGGCACGTCCAAACTTTCCGGCTTGCGATTATTGCAGAAAGTGTCATCCGGGAGAATGCTGGAGGAGGTCAGGAGCATGCTTGAGATGCGGGTCTAAGGAGCAAGAGGCTCGGGATTGTTTCATCACCATCAAGTCAGGTATTTTTTGGTTGGACGTGATGATTGAATGTAGAAAATTTTAGGTATAAGTGGTAGATAACTGCTTGCTTCTGTGGTTAGGTGTTTGGTTGTGTGATAGAGGATTCAAGATTATGTTAAAAGTACATTGGTTTTATTAAGATCAGAGAGTGCAATAAAGCATAGTGGTGTGATTTGAGCGATGCGTTTAGTAGTTGGTTGGAAATTTCGAGGACGAAATTTCTTTAAGGGGGTAGAATTGTAACATCCCAAAATTGGGCCTAGTAGAATTGGACCTATTGGGCCTATTGGGCCTTGAGCGTAGAACCGTTTAAAATTTTTTTGAGAATAAGAGAACGGCATTATTTCAAGTTGGACTTATTAGGAAGGTGATTTTAGAAAGTTACGGGTTCTATGAAGTTTAGGGTTAAAGTTGGGCTTTAGTAAAATTTTGTGTTTTAGCACTTTAAGGAGAGATAGTAAGTGGCATCAAGGCTTATGGAAATAAGAGAGCAATTTGCTTGCATAATTGAGCATATGGTAAAGAGGTTATGGCGCCACATGAAGGACTTTGAGGAGGAGGTTCAAATCCCATCAAGTGCAAAATTTTGACTATTTTTTGTACTCTTTCCTAAGTGTTGGCCAAGCTTGTAAATAAGGCAAGTTGGACTTTTAATTTTGGAAAGGTGGCTAAGGAAATATGGTAAGGAAGAGTGGATGGAAAGGAGTAAAAGAAAAGGGAAGGAATAGGGAACATGTTGGCATTTTTCGTGGGGATGTTTTGGAAAGGTTTTATTTGGTCTATGTTCATCTTTTGGTAAAGATGATAATGGTTTGGGAAAGGGAGAGGGTAGCCGAATTTTGATGGGAGCATTTTGATAGTTTTGGTGTTGGTTAGGCCTAATTCCTTTTGGCATCCCTTGTGTTCATTCTTCCAACTTCTCCTCTCATTGCCGCAACTTCAAGACAATAGTGGGCATTTTCTCTTTTCCTTCTTGTCTTGCGGAAAACACCTAGCCTTTGTGACCAATTATTTTCACTCATCTTCTCTTGAAAATCAAAACTACCGATCCTTCTTTGTTGTCTTGCTACTAGTGCCAAACCGTGTTCTTCATTTCGGTTCATCCCTATTATTAAGGTAAAGGTTCTTTCTTCTTATTCATGTTGTTTGTTCTTTCTTCTCTTGACTTGGCTAAGCCGAAACTCTCATCCCTTGGTTAAGCCGAATCTAGCCACTTGTTGTTATTTTAAACTCCTCTTATTCTCTTTTGATGAAGGCCGAATCAAGCCATCCTTGCTGCTACTTATCTTTCTCTTAGCATTGGTTTCGAAAGTTGATTGGGACTCGTTGCAATAGCCAAGGTGCAAGACCGGATTTTAGAATCTAGTAGGGAAGGATCGCGATTGTGGTAAGTGACTCTTGTGACTGAGTACTTTTGGACTTTTGGAACTTTTAAGAAATCGAGGCTAACTTTTGATCGATTTTATTTTTAGGGGGCAACGAAGAGTGGTTCTTTAGGGAATCCTTATCAGGTGTGTAATCCTGTACCCTTCCGAATACATGTTTGAAATGGTGTATAATCTCTTACCTCTCTGAATGTTTATATGATATGTTCTATGATTCGGTCGAAATACCGAAGAAAACTGGAAACCGGCATCCATGACCACTCGGGCGTGCGTATATTCGTAGTGGTAACCATATTTTTGCAATGAAACAGTTTGGTCAGCAACAGTGACGTGATTTTGAAAAATCACAAAAAATAGGATAAAGGGAGTTAGAAAGTGAAAAAGATATCGAAATAAATATTACTGTGTCTATTTTTATATGAAAGAAACAGAGGAGGAAGAGGAATTGTATATTCTGTGATATCTTAATTTTAGTGAGACTGGTTCTTATCAACTTTGCGGTTCTCTGTTCTGTATTGGAAAAATCGTTTAAAATTGTACAAAAGAAATTTATTAGTTATAATTTATATGTATAGATTCCTTAGTGAGCCTATTTTCAATAGATACAAGTGGGAGAAACATATGAAAACTGTACAGTGAGATATTTGAATTTCGGTTAAGAGAGGTCAGAATCGTTGGACAGTGAAACAAGGGAAACTTTAAGGAATAAACTATACTAAATGGTTAAGCCAAAAATTTTGGAAAAATAGTAGTAAGAATATATATGAGTCTACTTTCAAATAAAATTTACGGATTTAAATTTCGAGTTTCCTAACTCTAGTTATAGTCAGTTTAGTCAATATGACGCAGATGGACAATTTCGATTTTTATGCCCACATTAGAAGTTAAGTCTAGGTTGCGGAATTACCATAATACCCTTAGAGGGTAAATTACCGAAATACCCCTGGGTTGCGAGATTACCGAATTACCCTTAGTGGGTAAAATTATCGAATTACGAAAATGCCCCCATGGGCCAAATTACGGAAATGCCCCTAAATTGGCCGATTTGTTATATTGCCTTAATGGGCCGATTTGATATATTGCTTAAATGGGCCGATTTGATATACTACCATAATGGGCAAATTTGCAAGTGCTACAATGGGCCGAATTTTTGTAATGAATCTCTAAATTAATTATTGTTGTTTATATTTGTAAATATCATGGTTTGCTATGTATGATGCATTTACATGACTTTGCATGGGATGGGAAATTGTTGAAGAGAAGTGATTCTGGTGGCACTGCCACAAATATGTTTGATAATTTGATTCGCTATGATTCTGGTGGCTTGACCACAATTTGAATATATTATAAATGGCTAAATGCCTGCGATTGGTGTGTTGGCGGGGCGGGTTGACTTGATCCCCACAGGTGTGACGGATGGTACGGGTTGTGTGTAGCGGATGGATTATTAGGTTGGTTTGGGATTGCATTACATTCATATGATATATTTGATACATATTGCATGGGATGGGAAACTTGAATGAAGAGAAGTATAGACCGGTGGCATTGCCACAAATTCTGATATGGGCTATGTGCCAATTTAAAGATGGCTTTGTGCCATCGTGATTAAGGCTGTGTGCCGATTATATTACCGTATATGATTCTGGTGGCATTGCCACAAGTTCTGATATGGGCTATGTGCCAATTTAAATATGGCTTTGTGCCATCGTGATTAAGGCCGTGTACCGATTATGTTACCGTATATGATACTCTGGTGGCTAAGCCACAAAATTATTATAAATGGCAGCTTGTCTGCAAATTGGAGAGACTGGCGGGGTGGGTTGACTTGATCCCCACAGGAGAGACTGGTTGGTACGGGGGAGAGACTGGTTGGATGGGTTGGGTTACATACATTTGCTTCATATATATATGTTCTGTTATGAATGTGGGCTCCAGCCCATGATATTGCTTTATGTGTTCAGGCCCAGTGGATGACGGTAAGGGGATTTCACACTGAGTTCTTGTAACTCACTCCCCCTTTTTCTTAACCCTTGTAGGTAATGCTCTGTGATGAGAACTTAGGGCCATGGATGACTCAGTGGAGGCCATACTTTTGGAACGTTATTTTCGGACTTTAGTAAACTTCTTTTTCGTATTATTTCGTTGCTTTTATTATTTCGGGTTTTAAATTTGTAATAAGGCCTCTGGAGTATTTTATTATTTGCTTTATGGTTGTTATACTTATTATTTTGCTTAAATTGTTTAAAATGAGAATTTTCTAAAAACTTAAATAAAGGTTTTCCAAAATCGATTAACAAATGGATTTCATAATAAACTTTTATAAATATTTTAACACGGAAGTTTTCACTCGAACTATCAAACGATATTTTCAAAAGTCACAGTTTTAAAGTTCACTACCTTGATTGTTGACTCATCAATCAATCTTTCAAAAATAATTGTATTTTATCTACGTTTCTGCAACGATTTCAAAATGCTTCTGCAACTCTATTTCTAAACATCACATTTTTGTAAATTGTTCATTTCAAATATGCTTTCGCTACTAAAAAGGTTTTTTACGGTTTCAAGTAGTTAACAGTTGCTTAAGCGTTTTTGGTTTTAACAAAGAGGCTGTATTTCTCAAGCAAGTTTTTAATAATCGCAAAGATGGTTTTTACTTCCATGTGACACACCAAATTCGGGCCTAACTTCTAGGCCGGGTTTGGGGTGTTACAAATTTTGCCTAAGAAGTGAATTTAGTTCAATTGAGTATGAAATGGATTAAATTGATGTTAAATTCCTTTATTTAGATTCGAAAAACTCAAATACGAAGTTAGATCGAGGAAAAGAAATACTGTCGGATTAGTAGATTTCTGTATACGAACAAATAACGAGGTAAGTTCGTGTAACCAAATCGTGTTTATTTATATGCTTAAATTGAATGTTGTATGTATGAATTGTGTAAATGCTATTGATGTGAAATTGAATACATGATTGATAAAGCTGGATAAATGTTAAGTCCTGTAACACCCCAAACCCGACCTATTCGTTACTTAATCGAATTTGAAATGCCATCATGGAAAAACGTTTGAATACCGATTTCACTTTTGGGAAAAACATTAAAAATTTTGTCATTTGAAAACCATGTCCAATTAAAAATTCTAAATAATATAAGCTTGATAAAAATATCCAAATTAAAACTTTATTATAAGCTTTTAAAATATAAGTTGCCAAAATTAAAAGCACTTCCTAATAATAATTTAATGGTCGTCTAGCTTAAACATAATAAAAATTTTCAATCACTTTAATGGGCCTTATTACAATAAACACTTAATCAAAATACTGAAAATATAACTACTTAATTAATTAAAATATCTTTCTGCATGGAAATGCTTACGCATGGCCACCTTTGTATCCACTCCAACCCGGTACAAAAATCACGATCACTGCGATGTTTAATAAAAATTGGGTGAGTCATACTGGACTCGAGTGTGTAATTAGTCCATGAATTCCACCCACATGTTCACCACATATTAACTCATATATCGAGATATCAATTATCAAATTCACATGTTATCACATTCAGGCTTGGCCCATATTCATATCACATTCATCTAATAGGGTAGTTAACCACATAATTTCCACATACCGGGCTTAGCCCATTTCCACACCGATCCACATTCATATACTGGGCTTTGCCCATTTCCACATTAATCCACATATCATATTGGGCTTGGCCCATTTCCACATATGTTCACATACGAAATCATGCAATTATGAAGCCCAACCCAAACCTAGGGTCCATCCGCTACACACCCCTTATCCAACCTACCACACACCGGGGGATTATCAAATCACCCTCTCCTTCTCACTCCAAAGGCAATCACGCCGTCCACGTGCAATTAAGCACAATAGTCCACAACGCGACCTCAGCCAGCGCCAATCCACGATGTAGCCGTAGCTAACACCAAAACCAAGATGGGACACATAGTCACTCATCAACCACGATATGGCACATAGCCGATATCAACCACGATGAGGCACATAGCCACTCATCAAGCCACGCGAACTAAATCGCAATTAATCCACAACGTGACCTCAGTCAACGTCAATCCACGATGTAGCTCAAGGCTAACATCAAACCACGTACTCGAAGTACACCCGTACCTTCTTTCATATCATATCCCACCCATGCACATGCAACATATAATAATGTCATGATAATAATGCATGTACAGGTTGTTCAGACATACAATCTCATTCATATAGGCACATTCACATTCTTTCAATAATCAACACTAACCTGGTATTCGATATACCCCTCTAGGGTATCCATATCACATCACTGTCACTGCACTAGTTAACCCATAAACATAACACATACAAATATAGCATAAACCCGGAAACGGTGGGTTAATCACACACCTTACTATTTAGCGAAATCCCGAACTACTTGAATCTAACACGATGAACGGGGTTTTTCCTCCTCCCTAAATGCCGATTTGGTCTCCTACCAAATCCCGAAGGCTTTGCTTATTCCTGTCGATTAGCCCCTAAACCATCATAGTCACAATCGGTCATCACTTAACAACTAATAAAATGGCCTTTGGCCGAATACTTACACTGCTTACCTTACTAACTAAATCCCGAAAGATCACTTCCACAAACGTTGGCTATAAGAATCCCGAAAGATCTCTTGCGCTAGGCTGTACCTTCCCCTACAATCGGTCTTAACACATTTAATAAGAGTTATAGGGCCATTCGGCCAACCTTGGAAATTAGAGCCTAAACTCTTGATTTCGGCATGCTTATGAAGAAAACTCAAAACCGATTATCAAAGGAGAGAACACTTACCACCACCACACGAATCGTCCACTAGCTCTAAATGTCGACAGGATAAAAGGGATGTTGACTTTCGGCTTTTGAAACTTGCGATAGAAGAAAAAGAATAAGGCCGTCTTTGAGATTCGGCTATGCCTATTAATAAAAGTAAAATACAAATAGAAGAAAAAGCACTTACATGATTCGGCTAAGCCCTTCAAATGTTGATGGAAAAATCGGTCACAAGAGAAAGGTATATTCGGCTAACACCAATTAAAAGAAGAAGTTTGGGAGAGGGATATAGGTTCGGCCAAGCTAGCAAATAGGAGAAGAATGAACTCAAATGGCCTTAATGCTCTTTGTAATTTTGGTCACTAACCAAAAGAATGTGAAGGCCGAAACTAGGTGACTTAACACAAAAGAAGACGGCACTAAAGAGAAAGGAGAGACTAAATTTGGTACAAAGAATTTAAAGAAGAAAAAGAATAACAAAAGATGATCACTCCCCCTTATAAAGAATTCGGCTACTACATCCCCACTTATCAAATCCCAAATTAAACTCCTATTCTAACTCTTTATCACCTTAACAAATAAAATAAAATAAATCATCACATTATCTCTTATCACCTATTTAAACTAAAATAAATAAAATAAGGCCTCCATTATCTTCTTATCATCCATTAAAATAAATAAAATAAATCAACATTTATCCTACCTTTATCTAATCAAGCCGAAAATTAAAAGGAGAAATAAACTCAATCCTCATCCAATTGAAAGTCCATGTGCCGTCCAATTTCTTCCAACTTGACGCCAAAATTAAAAAGAACACTCCTTATGCTGCCATCAAGACTCGAACATGAGACCTACTGGAGCAATTCTCCTAGCACCTTAGGTAGCGTCCCAAGCTACTTTGCCAAGGCGCTTTTTGTGACATGAATCACTCAGATTTCTTTTAAAGCCTCCTAGCCCAGCGCCTTCTTGCCTTACGAAAATAAAATGCTCCTTCTTGCTTCCTTCGCAACTCGAACAGGGGCCCTCTACCCATTGCGTGAGGCGTCACTTGCCCAAGCCTTAAGTGGCGCCTTGTCGCCACTTTACTGAGCCAACCCTTGTGTCATAAACTCCCACAATTCCTCTTAAAGCCTCCTTAGCCCAATTTCCTCCTTGTCTTAACGCCAAAAGCAAAATAAAATTACACTACTTGCTGCCAAGGTGATTCGAACCAAGGCCCTTCCCACCGCTCCTCTGGCGTCATTCTCCAAGGCCCTAAGTGGCGCATTCCACCACTTTACCAAGGTAATTTCTATGTCCAAGAACTCCCAAAATTTCCTTTAAGGCCTCCCGGCCTTGCTCCCCCTTTTAACTTAAAACCAATAATTTTCCAAAGCTTTCTCTTCCATCCTAGAGTTCTAAAAACCTTAATACACTTCCAAACTTTGCCAAAACCTACTAACTCATGAATTATGCACTAACGCATAACCCCTAATCTAGGATGTTACAGTTCTACCCTCCTTAAAAATAATTTCGTCCTCGAAATTACTTACTAACGAATAATCGTGACATCTTAACTCACCGTGACTACGCTTATGTCTTTGCACTCGATCTTAATAAAACTATCTTACCTTCTAGGCACAGATCTTAAAGTTCACATCCAAGGTTTCATACACTTCCCTAGCAATACAACAATGAACTATCTCTAAAGCAATAAATAATACTCCAAAACAAGGAACTTACCCGCTATCACATCCTTGGTTGTCTCACATCCGAACCTTCACCTCCTCTGCCGGGTGTTCCACGACCTTGGCCTCGAGCCCTATCCATCACTTGCGGACATTTCTTAACCAAATGAGCCTTAGACCCACACCGAAAACATTCCTTACTATTTCCCCAACATTCTCCTACATGAGCTCTTCCACACTGAGCACATGAACGACTCCGATTCTCGAAGCGCGCGGTGCACGCATGAATTCTCGATCCTTGGTCTTTTTCGAATATCCTCGATAGCGATGGTCTAAAACTCCTTTTGTTCGAATTCTCTATTCTTCTCTCGGTTACGCCTCGCCGTTTTCTTAACTTCTTCAGCTATCCGAGCTTTTTCCACTAGAATCGTAAAGTCCCTTTCTCTTTGCGGAGCAATCAACACTCGTAGCTCATCCCGCAACCCGTCTTCGAATCGGACACACCTTTCGTAATCAGTAGCCACGATCCCCTTGGCGTACTGACTTAACCGCACAAATTCCACTTTATACTCTGCTACTGACTTGCTTCCTTGAACCAAGTTTAGAAACGCTTTCCTTTGCGAGTCTAAGTAACTGGCTCCCACATACTTCCCTTCAAACTTAGCCTTAAAGAAATCCCAATCCAATCGATCTGCCGGGACACCTTGTTTGGCAGTAGCCACCATCGATAAGCTTCATCTCGTAGCAACGAGATCGCGCCTTTCAGCTTTTCCTCAGCAGTACAGTCTAGATCATCCATGATTCTTTCGACTGCTTCCAGCCAATACTCCGCTACATTCGGAGCCACTCCGGATACTCCTCTAAAAACTTCAGCTCCGTTGGACCTAAGTCTCTCCGAAACTGACTTCCGAGCTCCACTTCTCATTCCAACTCTTGCTACTTGCTGTAGCACACGTAGCATAGCTTGCGATACGGCGTCATCTCCTCCTGTCGGATCTTGATCCTCCGCGCCCACCGATGGCAGCGGCGCGTCACTTTCGACCCATGGCCGGACCCCCTACGGTTACGTCATCGTCATTCGACCACGCGTCTCCTAGAGCTCATTTCTAACGTCGCGATTTTATCTGATTAAAAAGTTTTATGCATCAGAATTTTTCTCCACTTATTAACCGCGAACAATTTTATGAAGTAAAGTATTTAGAAATAGTTCTTTCAATTACACAAAGGTTCAGTTCAAGTTCACTACTCTAATTCAGAGGGTCACATTCACATTCACAGAGACACATTCATTCACTACACTTCTATGGTCATTTCAGTCCTTTCCCAACCCAGGGGTATTTCGTCATTCGTCCTATAAGGGTATTTTGGTAATAAACCAGGGTAAATTTAAAAATCCTTACAAATCAACGATATTTCAAAATTTACAAAAGCTCGAGGTTATCTTGAAAATTTGTTTTCCAAATCAGCGGTGTTACAGAAATTTCAGAAATCGGGGTCATTTTGGTAATTTTTGTAAGTCAGGGGCATTTTCGTAAAATTTTTTTTTAAATCAAGTTTCGCAAAATAGAGATTTATTATTTTTGCAAAGTAGGAATATTTCAATAAAAGTTGTGGTAGTATGGGAATTTCAAAAATTTCAAACCAGGGGCATTTTAGCAATTTCACCACTAGGGGTATTTAGGTAATTTTGCCAACTGGGAATAACTCGAAAAAAATATTTTTCCAAAGTCTAATTTAGTGTTTTCAAATCAGAAAGGGTAATTTGGAGATTTAGAAACTAAGTTTTTGTAAATAGTAAGGCTAGTCCCTTTCGGGTTTTAATCATTGGTTTGGCCGGTGACTAAGTCCTCTTGGTTAGGGTGAACCGTAGCTACGCACCAGGTAGGATTCGAGTAAAGAGGAGGTGAGTCACTAGGACTGCTTAAGTACCAAGCTCTTACTGAATCCACTCCTAGACATGCGCACAACTTGTAACACCCCCAAACCCGGCCCATTCACTACGACCGAATCTGGTTATGTCACTGGGAAAGACGGTTGGAAATCTTTGACCTTAGAATTAAACTTGAAAATTTGTTATCGCTGAAAATCGTGTCCATTTAAAATTATTAAATAATGTAAGCTTGTTGAAAACTCCCAAATTAAGACATTATTATAAGTTGCTATAATATAAATCTTTTGCGAAAATATTCCTAAGTGTAGTGTAAACTTCAACATTAATAAATAGAGTACTTTAAATCAAAGAGGCCCTTATTACATCAAATAAAATACCAAAATACTGATAATATAAAGTACTTAAATAAAGTAAAACATCTTTACGTATGAAAATATCATCGCATGGGCCACCTTGTATCCACTCCAACCCGTCCACTAATCATGACTCACCTGCGATGATTAAAAAGTTGGGTGAGTCATACAGACTCAGTGTGTAAGTTAACTACTGAAATCCACCCACATGCTAGCCACATAATATCCCAATTAACAAATGCAACAAGTAATATATATATACATACATTTAACAATTTCCACAATCTGGCTTGGCCCACATTCAAATCATACTCAAATACTGGGCTAGGCCCATTCCTCAATAAACCACATATCAACTGGCTTGGCCCATTTCCACGTATGTTCCCAAAACATACCTATCCACATGTCATATTGGGCTTGGCCCATTTCTATATTATTACAAAAATAATGCAACATGATTCCCAACCCAACCTAGGGTCCATCCGCTACACACCCCCTTATCCAAATTTACCACACACTGGGGACTATCGAGTCACCCTCTCCTTTTCCTCCAAAAGGCAACCAATGCCATCCACGATGTAGCGTATAGCTAACATCAAACCACGATGGAGCACACAAAGCAATCCATCAAGCCACGATATGGCATAAGCCGATATCAATCAAGGTAACCACGCGAACTAAATCGCAAAGATCCACAACGCGACCTCGATCAGCGCTAATCCACGATGTAGCACGGTCGACATCAACCACGCACTCGAAGTACACCCGCACCTTCTTTTCATAACCCACCCATGCACATGTAACATAATATAATGCGTAGATGATGCATGTGCATGCTATTCACAATCATAGGCATACTCACATATTGAAAATCAATTATCACATATTAGTCGATTTGCTACTAACTCGGTTATCATCATACCCCCTTCAAGGGTATCATTCTCACATATCTTGCACTTGTTAGCAACATATAAAACAGGCAAATATCACGCAAATCCGGAAACAATGGCTAACTACACACCTTATTACTAGGAGTTCTAGACTCGATCCTCGACGCTATCGTTTAGCAAAACTACGGCTATTTGCTTAACGTCCACCCTCGTTGTCGCCCACACCACCGTGGCCAATCTCGCATGTGCCCAAACAGATCTCTTCTTGAACTTTGGGACAGGGCCTTCCCTTTCCCTCCTTGACTGGTACTCGCATCCACGTCCATCGAAAGTCACTTAATCAGAACCACACGATTAATCAACGAAGTCATAATCAACCAATTCTAAGTCACTTACTAATATCCTTACCGAAATAATCTGAGATCCCGAAGGCTTCCCTTGCTCTTGTCGATATGCCCCTTAGATGATCGAATCCAAGAGACTTCCTTAATGCTTCCTTCTTTCGGCTTCCCTTAAACCGAATGGAGCAGAACTAGGAGAGGTCGCCCTTGCTGATATTCGGCCAACCACCCTAGGCTACTAAAAGGATATTTCGACAAGGGTGAGAGGAGATTCGGCTAAAACATAAAGAAGATAAAAGGAGAAGAGGCTGTGGATATTCGGCTTAGGCTACAAGGAAAAAGGTTAAGAGGTTTCGGTAATGGTGCTCAAAAGAAGTTTCGGCCTATGCAAAAATAAATGGGGAAAGAAGAGGTTCTCTCTTGCTTACAAATTCGGTCACAGCAACTAGAGAAGAGCCAATAAAATTCGGCACAAGAGGGAGATGAGAGAATGAACTTTCGGCTACAAAGAAATGATGAGCAGATGGTGAATGAAATGAGCACCTCCTCCCCTATTTATACTACACACGGCCTAGCTCCAACCCCAAAAATAATCCCCAAAATTCTCCTAAAATACCTCCCTTCCACCCATTCAAAAAGTTTGAATGAGTCAAACCTAACTAGCCAAAATTTAAAAAGAAAGACCAAGTCTTTCTCCATCTTTTAAGCATCCAAAAGCCACCCAACTCCTTACCTCATTGACGCAAAAACAAAGGCCAAAGTGTGCCTTCGCAGCTCGAACACCGGCCCCCTTCCTTGCACTGAGACGTCACTTCCCCAAGCTCTTAGTGGCGTCTCCTTGCCACTCCACCAGCCCAATTCTTATGCCAAAACCCCACCAAAAATTCTCTTAAAGCCCTCTCCATCCAAACTCCCCTTTTAGCCCCTAAAACTAAAAATTTACCAAAGCAATCTACCACCACCTGGGGTTCTCGGGACCCTAAAACTTACCCAAACACACACCTGGAGTGTGCCAACACCCGAGCTAAGCACCAAAAATCCAACCCCTAAAACCAGGGTGTTACACAACTGTTGCCACACCCTAGCTCGGTGACTTAGTCACAGGTTTGTTTAATGATTCTTAAGTCTTATGCACTTGTGTTTGAGTAGACTAGTCCTAGGGTCCAATAGCCCTAATCTACTAATCTACGTTCCCATAAAAGCCCATATAGTTCACATATTCAAACCACTTCAATAGCCAGAAGTACTTACAGTGGACTTTGGTAGGAGATACAGGTGCCATGCTAGAATAAACATGAAATAAAAGCCCATATTTTGAAAAGCCCATTTTTTTTGAAAACTATTTTCGGGCCCAAAACCTCAAAGCCGAGTTTTGAATCGGGCTCGATACTAAATCAGAACACCCCAAACCCGGCCCATTCGATACGACCGAATTTGAAATGCCAACTGCGGAAAAACGTTTGAAGACCGATTTCACTTTTGGGAAAAACATTAAAAATTTTGTCATTTGAAAACCATGTCCAATTAAAAATTCTAAATAATATAAGCTTGATAAAAATATCCAAATTAAAACTTTATTATAAGCTTTTAAAATATAAGTTACCAAAATTAAAAGCACTTCCCAATAATAATTTAATGGCCGTCTAGCTTAAACATAATAAAAATGTTCAATCACTTTAATGGGCCTTATTACAATAAACACTTAATCAAAATACTGAAAATATAACTACTTAATTAATTAAAATATCTTTCTCGCATGGAAATCGCTTCGCATGGCCACCTTTGTATCCACTCCAACCCGGTCCAAAATCACGATCACTGCGATGTTTAATAAAAATTGGGTGAGTCATACTGACTCAGTGTGTAATTAGTCCATGAATTCCACCCACATGTTAACCACATATTAACTCATATATCGGATATCAATTATCAAATTCACATGTTATCACATTCTGGGCTTGGCCCATATTCATATCACATTCATCTAATAGGGTAGTTAACCACATAATTTCCACATACTGGGCTTAGCCCATTTCCACACTGATCCACATTCATATACTGAGCTTAGCCCATTTCCACACTGATCCACATTCATATACTGGGCTTTGCCCATTTCCACATTAATCCACATATCATATTGGGCTTGGCCCATTTCCACATATGTTCACATACGAAATCATGCAATTATGAAGCCCAACCCAAACCTAGGGTCCATCCGCTACACACCCCATTATCCAGCCTACCACACACCAGGGGATTATCAAATCACCCTCTCCTTTTCACTCCAAAGGCAATCACTGTCGTCCACGTGCAATTAAGCACAATAGTCCACAACGCGACCTCAGTCAGCGCCAATCCACGATGTATGTAACATCCTAAATTAGGGGTTATGCGTTTATGCATAATTCAAGTGTTAGCATGCTTCAGTGTGTGATTGGATGAGTTTTAAGGGCCTTGAGAACTTTAAGATGTAGGAGAATGCCTTAGGAAAATTTTTTGGTTTTTAGGTGTAAAAAGGGGAATTGGGCTAAGGAGGCCTTAAGAATAATTTTTGGCGTTTTTGGACACAAGTGTTGGCTCTGTAAAGTGGCTTCCATGCGCCACTTAAGGTCTGGAAGTAACGCTAACGAGGGCTTGGGTTCAAACAGCTGCAGCGACAAATGGGTGTTTTATTTTTGTTTTGGGCATTAAGGCAAGAGGAGCTAAGGAAAGAGCTCTTAAAATAAAATGGGGCGAATTTATATCGGAAGAAACCGCCACGGCAGAGTGGCTTGGGGCATGATTTGTAGCTTCTTTGGAGCGGGGCTGGAGTTCGAACCTTGGGGCTGCAGAGTTGGTGTTTTATTTTTTACACTGGCGTGAAAGGGAGAGAAGGAATTGGGTGGCACATGGGATCTTCAAATGGATAAAGCTGGTTGTGTTTTCAAAATTCAAAGTGGGATAATGGATTAATTTGGACTTTATTTTTATTTATTAGGTGATAAGGGTGGCCTTTATTTTATTTGTTTTTAAATAGGTGATATAAGGATAAATAGGAGATTAAATAGGGATTTAATAAGTAAAGATAAAGTGGCCGAATATGGGTCTCTTTTTCAAGGCAATTTCGGTCATGTGGGGGAGTATTAGGTGCCGAAAATTAGTGTTCCTCTTTAGTCTCCCTTGCCCAATTTTAAAGTTAAGAAATCCTCTTTTCCTCACTTATTTTTGCTAAGGCCAAAACTTCACCATTCTTTCACCATTACCGATTTCATACAACCCCCTTCCATACTCTTTTTCTTTCTCTCAAACATCAACTCTACATTATTGTTTGGAGGCCGAATATTCCAACTTCAATTGTTAAGCCATAGTCAAATAACAAGGTGCTCTATTCTCTGTTTTTTTTCTGCCACAAGTTTTAGAGACCGAAGTATCATAAGTGGTAAGTATTTAAGTATTCGATTTGTTTCTTTTTGTGTGATGAATCCAGTGAGTGAGGCCTTGATTTTTAGAGCATGGCCGAATGTCTTAGTGCCATTAAGTGTGTCCTTTTTGTGTGTAGCCGGAAGGAAGAAAGAACTAAAGGGTTCTTCCGGGATTCGATTCATCAAGGTAAGCCTATGTAGTTTCGGCCAAGGGCCATTCTCATGGATTATTACTAATAGTCGATCCTAACAATGGATAAGCAGGGAGTTCGACAACTTCTAAGACAAGGAGCGGTTTCGGGATTTAGATCCGTAAGGTAAGGCAGTAGTGATTTTCGGCCATAGGCCATTTTGGTATATACTGTTAGCCGATTCTGACTTAGGTGGTGTAGGAAGGAGTTCTACAATCGCAAGGGTGCAAATCGCTAAACGTGGGTTCGGGATTTAGTCAATTGTGCTAATCAGGTGCGTAGTTATCGCACTATTCTCCTGTTATTTGTATGTTGTTATGTATGTATGTTTATGATGTGTATGTTAGCAGGAAATAATGGCTAAGATGGTGGATACCCGTAGTGGGTAATCAATTAATCAGGTCAGTGCTCTATGTTGCCTATGATATATATGTGATATTTGTGGTGAGCATGTGATGGATATTTACTCTAAATGTTAATCTGACATGATACACATATATGCATGGGACTTGGGATATGATCTATGAAGGAAAGGGGTGTACATATTTATATGCACGTGGTCTAATGTTAGCCTCGTGCTACATTAGCGCTTGATGATTTGCTGTGTGCATCATCAAGGGAGGTGTTGGCTAGGTGCCCATCTCGGCGGTTGATGGCTGTGTGCATCACCGTAGACGGATTGATATTGGGATCACGTATGTGATCGGTGGCTCAGCCACGGCCTTGAGCAGCAAGTCTGCCAAGGTAGGATATGTGGGATCACGATGTGATCAGTGGTGGATTAGCCACGGCCTTGAGTAGGGAGTCTGCTAAGGTTGGTGTAACGGATGGACTTAGGATGGGTTGGGTTTCGTAATTGCATATTGATTTGTATGATCTGTGTGGATATGGGCCAAGCCCATATGTGGAGGCATGTGTGATGATTATGCACTGAGTCTGTGGACTCACCCTATTTTTCTTAACCATCGCAGTGATTCATGAGCTTGGACCAGGGTTGGAGTGGATACGAGGTGGCCATGCAGAAGAAGATGTCCAAATTATTTTTATGCATTTTATAATAAGTATTTTGGGAATTTCCTTGATGTAATAAGGGCCTTATTATTATTTTTGGCATTATTTTAATTATGGTTTGGTTAAAATTAAATTACTATATAAAGATGATTTTATTTTTTAGCAATCTATTTATTCAAGATATATATATATATACTCAAGTTTTAATATGGACATTTTATAATAACAAAGTTTTACTTATAATTTTAAATGGACATGGTTATCAAAAGTTAACAAATTTTCATGTTTTATTCTAAAGTCAAAAAGGTTTTCAACCGTCTTTCCACAGTGACATAACCAGATCCGGTCAAGGCTCGTGGGTCGAGTTTGGGGGTGTTACAAATTGGTATCGTGAGCCGGTTCAAAACTTCGGCTTTGAGGGTTTTAGGCCCAAAACATTTTCAAAATGGGCTTTTCAAAAATATGGGTTTTTATGAAATATTTTTCAGTTATTCTAGCATGGCACTGTGATCTCAGGCCAAGTCCACTGTAAGTACTTGAACTTCTCAAGTGATTTGAATATATGAATTGTATGGGCTTATATGGGAACGTAGATTAGTGGACTAGGATCTGTTGAACCCTAGGACTAGTCTACTCAAACACATGCATAAGACTTAAGGATTATTAAACAAATCTGTGAAGTAAGTCACCGAGTTAAGGTGTGGCAACCACTGTACGCATGTCTAGGATTGGTATTCGAAGAAGAGCTTGGTACTTAAGCAGTCCTAGCGACTCACCTCCTCTTTACTCGAATCCTACCTGGTGCGTAGCTACGGTTCACCTTAACCAAGAGGACTTGTTCATAGGCTAAACCCGATAATTAAAACCCGAAAGGGACTAGCCATGCAGTTTTATAAAATTCCTAGTTTGAAAATCCCTAAATTACCCTTTAAATTGTTGTGAAATTTTTTCCCCAAAAATCTCTCGATTTGCAAAAAATTAAATTTACCCTATGTTGAAAATTTCTAAAATGCCCCCGACTTTCAAAATTTCCGGTTTAACCCCAATTTTAATAAAATTTCCCTACTTTGCAAAAGTATTCAAAAACTCTATTTTGCGAAAATTCAAGATACTCGATTTGAAAAATTTACAAAGTTACCTCGATGAACAAAATTACAAAAATAACCCTGAATTCCAAAAATTTTTTGTCATACCTTTGATTTGGGAAAAATTTCTAGAATACCCTGGAGTTTTGAAATTCAAAATATCTTGATTTATTAAGATTTTTAATCGACCCCGATTTATTACCAAAATACCCTTGTAGGAAAAATGACGGAAATACCAGGATAGAAAACGCGTAAATGTCCGAATAGTAAATGTGTGTGGTAGATACCACTTGAATGAATATCTTTGATGAATGAATGTGCCTTTATTAGGAAGGGAATGTGATATTCTGAAGTAGAATAGTGAACTCGAACTGAACCTTTGTGTGATCGAAAGAACAACTTCTGAAAACGTCATTTCATAAAATTGCTCGCGGATAATCAGTGGAACAAAATCCTGATGCATAAAACTTTTTAATCAGACTAAATCGCGTTGTAGAAATGAGTTTGAGGGGACGTGGTCGTCGCGGACGTGGTCAAGGTGGAATAACAGCTTTAATAAGATCAGAGTGCGCAGCGGTGAAGTAAGTGTGGTAAGTTAGGATGTACGGATGATCGTTAGTAAGTAATTTTGAGGACGAAATTATTTTTTAAGGAGGGTAGAATTGTAACATCCTAAATTAGGGGTTATGCGTTTATGCATAATTCAAGTGTTAGCATGCTTCAGTGTGTGACTGGATGAGTTTTAAGGGCCTTGAGAACTTTAAGATGTAGGAGAATGCCTTAGGAAATTTTTTTGGTTTTTAGGTGTAAAAAGGGGAATTGGGCTAAGGAGGCCTTAAGAATAATTTTCAGCGTTTTTGGACACAAGTGTTGGCACAGTAAAGTGGCTTCCATGCGCCACTTAAGGTGGAAGTAACGCCAACGAGGGCTCGGGTTCGAAACACGGCAGCAGCAAATGGGTGTTTTATTTTTTGTTTTGGGCATTAAGGCAAGAGGGAGCTAAGGAAAGAGCTCTTAAAATAAAATGGGGCGAATTTATATCACAAGAAACCGCCACGACAGAGTGGCTTGGGGCATGATTTGTAGCTTGCTGGAGCAGGACTGGAGTTCAAACCTTGGGGGCTGCAGGTTGGTGTTTTATTTTTTTCCATGCTGGCGTGAAAGGGGAGAGAAGGAATTGGCTGGCACATGGGATTTTCAAATGGATAAAGCTGGTTGTGTTTTCAAAATTCGGTGGGATAATGGATTAATGCTGGACTTTATTTTTATTTATTAGGTGATAAGGGTGGCCTTTATTTTATTTGTTTTTAAATAGGTGATATAAGGATAAATAGGAGATTAAATAGGGATTTAATAAGTAAAGATAAAGTGGCCGAATATGGGTCTCTTTTTCAAGGCAATTTCGGTCATGTGGGGGGAGTATTAGGTGCCGAAAATTAGTGTTCCTCTTTTAGTCTCCCTTGCCCAATTTTAAAGTTAAGAAATCCTCTCTTTTCCTCACTTATTTTTGCTAAAGCCGAAACTTCACCATTCTTTCACCATTGCCGATTTCATACAACCCCCTTCCATACTCTTTTTCTTTCTCTCAAACATCAACTCTACATTATTGTTTGGAGGCCGAATATTCCAACTTCAATTGTTAAGCCATAGTCAAATAACAAGGTGCTCTATTCTCTGTTTTTTTTCTGCCGCAAGTTTTAGAGACCGAAGTATCATAAGTTGTAAGTATTTAAGTATTCGATTTGTTTCTTTTTGTGTGATGAATCCAGTGAGTGAGGCCTTGATTTTTAGAGCATGGCCGAATGTCTTAGTGCCATTAAGTGTGTCCTTTTTGTGTGTAGCCGAAGGAAGGAAGCACTAAAGGGTTCTTCCGGGATTCGATTCATCAAGGTAAGCCTATGTAGTTTCGGCCAAGGGCCATTCTCATGGATTATTACTAATAGTCGATCCTAACAATGGATAAGTAGGGAGTTTGACAACTTCTAAGACAAGGAGCAGTTTCGGGATTTAGATCCGTAAGGTAAGGCAGTAGTGATTTTCGGCCATAGGCCATTTTGGTATATACTGTTAGCCGATGCTGACTTAGGTGGTGTAGGAAGGAGTTCTACAATCGCAAGGGTGCAAATCGCTAAACGTGGGTTCGGGATTTAGTCAATTGTGCTAATCAGGTGCGTAGTTATCGCACTATTCTCCTGTTATTTGTATGTTGTTATGTATATATGTTTATGATGTGTATGTTAGCCGGAAATAATGGCTAAGATGGTGGATACCCGTAGTGGGTAATCAATTAATCAGGTCAGTGCTCTATTTTGCCTATGATATATATGTGATATTTGTGGTGAGCATGTGATGGATATTTACTCTAAATGTTAATCTGACATGATACACATATATGCATGGGACTTGGGATATGATCTATGAAGGAAAGGGGTGTACATATTTATGTACGTGGTCTAATGTTAGCCTCGTGCTACATTAGCGCTTGATGATTTGCTGTGTGCATCATCAAGGGAGGTGTTGGCTAGGTGCCCATCTCGGCGGTTGATGGCTGTGTGCATCACCGTAGACGGATTGATATTGGGATCACGTATGTGATCGGTGGCTCAGCCACGGCCTTGAGCAGCAAGTCTGCCAAGGTAGGATATGTGGGATCACGATGTGATCAGTGGTGGATTAGCCACGGCCTTGAGTAGGGAGTCTGCTAAGGTTGGTGTAACGGATGGACTTAGGATGGGTTGGGTTTCGTAATTGCATATTGATTTGTATGATCTGTGTGGATATGGGCCAAGCCCATATGTGGAGGCATGTGTGATGATTATGCACTGAGTCTGTGGACTCACCCTATTTTTCTTAACCATCGCAGGTGATTCATGAGCTTGGACCGGGTTAGAGTGGATACGAGGTGGCCATGCAGAAGAAGATGTCCAAATTATTTTTATGCATTTTATAATAAGTATTTTGGGAATTTCCTTGATGTAATAAGGGCCTTATTATTATTTTTGGCATTATTTTAATTATGGTTTGGTTAAAATTAAATTACTATATAAAGATGATTTTATTTTTTAGCAATCTATTTATTCAAGATATATATATATACACTCAAGTTTTAATATGGACATTTTATAATAACAAAGTTTTACTTATAATTTTAAATGGACATGGTTATCAAAAGTTAACAAATTTTCATGTTTTATTCTAAAGTCAAAAAGATTTTCAACCGTCTTTCCACAGTGACATAACCAGATCCGGTCAAGGCTCGTGGGCCGGGTTTGGGGGTATTACAATGTAGCCGTAGCTAACACCAAAACCACGATGGGACACATAGTCACTCATCAACCACGATATGGCACATAGCCGATATCAACCACGATGAGGCACATAGCCACTCATCAAGCCACGCGAACTAAATCGCAATTAATCCACAACGTGACCTCGGTCCAACGTCAATCCACGATGTAGCTCAAGGCTAACATCAAACCACGCACTCAAGTACACCCGCACCTTCTTTCATATCATATCCCACCCATGCACATGCAACATATAATAATGTCATGATAATAATGCATGTACAGGTTGTTCAGACATACAATCTCATTCATATAGGCACATTCACATTCTTTCAATAATCAACACTAACCTGGTATTCGATATACCCCTCTAGGGTATCCATATCACATCACTGTCACTGCACTAGTTAACCCATAAACATAACACATACAAATATAGCATAAACCCGGAAACGGTGGGTTAATCACACACCTTACTATTTAGCGAAATCCCGAACTACTTGAATCTAACACGATGAATGGGGTTTTTCCTCCTCCCTAAATGCCGATTTGGTCTCCTACCAAATCCCGAAGGCTTTGCTTATTCCTGTCGATTAGCCCCTAAACCATCATAGTCACAATCGGTCATCACTTAACAACTAATAAAATGGCCTTTGGCCGAATACTTACACTGCTTACCTTACTAACTAAATCCCGAAAGATCACTTCCACAAACGTTGGCTATAAGAATCCCGAAAGATCTCTTGCGCTAGGTCAGTACCTTCCCTACAATCGGTCTTAACACATTTAATAAGAGTTATAGGGCCATTCGGCCAACCTTGGAAATTAGAGCCTAAACTCTTGATTTCGGCATGCTTATGAAGAAAACTCAAAACCGATTATCAAAGGAGAGAACACTTACCACCACCACACGAATCGTCCACTAGCTCTAAATGTCGACAGGATAAAAGGGATGTTGACTTTCGGCTTTTGAAACTTGCGATAGAAAGAAAATAATAAGGCCGTCTTTGAGATTCGGCTATGGCTATTAATAAAAGTAAAATACAAATAGAAGAAAAAGCACTTACATGATTCGGCTAAGCCCTTCAAATGTTGATGGAAAAATCGGTCACAAGAGAAAGGTATATTCGGCTAACACCAATTAAAAGAAGAAGTTTGGGAGAGGGATATAGGTTCGGCCAAGCTAGCAAATAGGAGAAGAATGAACTCAAATGGCCTTAATGCTCTTTGTAATTTCGGTCACTAACCAAAAGAATGTGAAGGCCGAAACTAGGTGACTTAACACAAAAGAAGACGGCACTAAAGAGAAAGGAGAGACTAAATTTCGGTACAAAGAATTTAAAGAAGAAAAAGAATAACAAAAGATGATCACTCCCCCTTATAAAGAATTCGGCTACTACATCCCCACTTATCAAATCCCAAATTAAACTCCTATTCTAACTCTTTATCACCTTAACAAATAAAATAAAATAAATCATCACATTATCTCTTATCACCTATTTAAACTAAAATAAATAAAATAAGGCCTCCATTATCTTCTTATCATCCATTAAAAATAAATAAAATAAATCAACATTTATCCTACCTTTATCTAATCTAACCGAAAATTAAAAGGAGAAATAAACTCAATCCTCATCCAATTGAAAGTCCATGTGCCGTCCAATTTCTTCCAACTTGACGCTAAAATAAAAAAAAACACTCCTTATGCTGCCATCAAGACTCGAACATGAGACCTACTAGAGCAATTCTCCTAGCACCTTAGGTAGCGTCCCAAGCTACTTTGCCAAGGCGCTTTTTGTGACATGAATCACTCAGGATTTCTTTTAAAGCCTCCCTAGCCCAGCCTTCTTGCCGCACGAAAATAAAATGCTCCATTTTGCTTCCTTCAGAACTCCGAACTGGGCCCTCTACCCATTCAGATAGCGAGGCGTCACTTGCCCAAGCCTTAAGTGGCGCCTTGTCGCCACTTTACCAGGCCAACCCTTGTGTCATAAACTCCCCACAATTCCTCTTAAAGCCTCCTTAGCCAAATTTCCTCCTTGTCTTAAAGCCAAAAGCAAAATAAAATTACACTACTTGCTGCCAAGGTGATTCGAACCAAGGCCCTTCCCCACTGCTCCTGGCGTCATTCTCCAAGGCCCTAAGTGGCGCATTCCCGCCACTTTACCAAGGTAATTTCTATGTACAAGAACTCCCAAAATTTTCCTTTAAGGCCTCCCTGGCCTTGCTCCCCCTTTTTAACTTAAAAACCAATAATTTTCCAAAGCTTTCTCTTCCATCCTAGAGTTCTAAAAACCCTTAATACACTTCCAAACACTGCCAAAACCTACTAACTCATGAATTATGCACGAATGTATAACCCCTAATCTAGGATGTTACAAGTCCCGTATGAATAATGAAATTCGATGGATGCAGTATTTTTCCCGTATTGATTAAAGTCCTGCATATGTTGCAGACACACTATAGCTCGGATGAGTAATCCTGTTATAAGCCCTCTCGAGTTTCCTATTATAATGCTCCTGCGAGCATCCTGATCTGTAGTGATTCTGCATGTGTTGCGCACTACCGCAACTCTTTGTGAGCTCCTGTTAGATGATTCGAATGGTTGTGATCCAGCATTTATTGCGGACACAAACGCAGCTCTTCGTGAGCGTCCTGATATAGGCTGTTTGTGAGCTTCCTGATATGGCTTGCTTGAACTCCCTGTTATGCTATTCGGATATCCCTGTTAATAACTCTTCGGAGTTACCTGTTAAGCTCAATGAGCTTCCTGTTCTAAACTCTTAGGAGTTTTCTTGTTTAGCCCAGATAAGTATCCTGTTACATGGCTCATCTGAGCATCCTGATATATGGCTCAAGAGTGTGCTTCCTAATTATTTGCCCTGATTGGGTACCCCTGGATATGAATTGACGGATTTCAGTTTTGTACACTTTAAGTGTACTACATGAGCGTATCCATCGATATTTCAAATAAATTCAACGGGTAAAGTTCTGACATGGTTAAAATAAATTTGAAATGATTTGTCATGGAAATGTACATGTAATATGGAATAATGATATGGAAAGCATATGTATGTGAAAATCATTAAATGATGAGCTCATCCATGTTCTTGGTATTATGTGAATTATTTGACTAACATGATTGATGAAGTTGTGTTTTAGGCTATTAGCCAAATTACTTGGATGCATTTTTGTGTGCTTATCTTAAATGAAAATATATGGTAAGTTAAATCCCTGTTATACGGACTTACTAAGCATTTGAAATGCTTATTCGGTTTTCTTTTCTCTGTTTTATAGTACTCGGAAGCTCGTAAAGGTTGGACAGCAGTCGGAGTATCATCACACTATCCTCCAGCTCGTTTTGGTATAAATAGGAAACTTACTTTGGTATAATGGCATGTATAGGATAATGGTGACAAGTAAGGGTATATAAATGTTTTGGTTGTAATTAGTCATTGGAATAACATATTTAATATATTTATGCATGAAGTTCTATCATGTTTGGTATGTGAATATGCTTGGATTAGTAACTTAGATATAATCACACTTGGGTAAATATATGATTAGAAAAGGGTAAGACGAATACTTGAAAGTGTGAGCAACATGTCATGTATAAAACTTGAATATTAGTTTGATTTATATGCCTTGAGTTGGTTGTTGAATATATTGAAGTGTTGATGTAGGTGCAAGGTAAAAAGGGTGAGAAATAAGGCTTGGAAAATGGCCTTATTTTGTCCACACGGGCAGACACACGGGCGTGTGTCTTAACCGTGTGTGACACACGGCCATGTGCACGGGCGTGTGGTTTGGCCGTGTGTCCCTTGCATCTTAAAAATTGAGAAACAGAATGCTCAGAATTGAGCACACAGGCAGAGACACGGGCGTGTGTCTCAGCCGTGTGAGATACACGGCCCAGCACATGGGCGTGTGTCCTGGCCGTGTAACCTCTGGACCTAACTTTCGATAATTAAATTGTCCACACGGTCTAGCACACGGGCGAGTGACTGGCCGTGTGACCCAAGTTAGAGAGTTACACGAGTAAGGACATGGCTGGGACATGGCCGTGTGCCTCACATTGAATGCCCACACGACTTGGGACACGGGCGTGTCATTGGCCGTGTGAGCCACACGACCTGGCCACACGGGCGTGTGTCCCCTGCACCTAAGAAAAATTTTGAGATTTCGCGAAATTTTTTATATGATCCCGGTTTAGTCCCGACTTGATTCTAATATGTATTTTGGGCTTCGAGGACCCATATAAGGGACACTATAATTGATTGTGATCGATTTTTCAGAAATGAATAGTAAATGACATAAATTAATTGTAATTGAATTGTAAACTCCGGTAATGCTCTATAACTCTGTTCCAGCGACGGATACGGGTTAGGGGTGTTACACATCTGCCCTTTCCAGAATGTGCCATGACCATGGTCTTTCCTCAGATTTTCCATGCTGAAATTCATGTTTACTATCCCAATGGACTTTGTCGACTACCATTGCGGGGTCAACTGTCACATCACATAATTTCCCGACACTCTGTCAAACCCCCATTTCTCCAACATTTTCAATCATGCATAATACAGATAACATAAGTACTCATTCATGTAGACTTTACTCATACCCATAATTGAATCATACTTCTTTACATGACTAACACACATCATTCATGTAGACTTTACTCATACCCATAATTGAATCATACTTCTTTACATGACTAACACACATCATTCATGTAGACTTTACTCATACCCATAATTGAATCATACTTCTTTACATGACTAACACACATCGACACAATCATGCAGCACATTATGCGCTCCGTATACAAAAATACAATTTCTTCACAGAACCATATGCACTCATGCATACAACACATCACACACTTAAAATCATGCAAATACTATATGAGGATCACACATAAACGTTTAGCAATCACTCAAGGGCTCATGCATCGTTACTGGGACATCAACCATAAGAAGAAACTTTCTAGAATGACTTGTAAGAGTCGAGACTAGGGACTCACCTGAGAACTCACCTTCACTTCAACTCAGAGTTTCTGTTCTGATGATCCTACCCAAAATAGCAACAACAACTATTTAAAAGATTGTGGAACTTCCATTAAAATTCCATTTACAAATAGTTTAATAACATCTCAATTACAGACGACCCCCATTCAGGGCCACCTATTCACACTCTACTATTTTTATGTCTCTTAACATCCTTACTCTTTCAAACATAACATGCAAAGATATCAGATTTACCAGGAGATTGAAACATCCACTGATTAACCACAAAAATCGTAGCTTCTAGTTCAATGAATAAGAAGAGAATATTTAGGTTTAAGAAGAACCAAAACATAGAGTAGAAGGAAAGAAAAACCATCTGAAATGTTCTCTTCCTACTATATATACTCAATTCCTCTTAGTGGGTCTTGACAAGTGTCAGATGCATATATAAATTGTCCCTTAGATGCCCTTCAAAACCCGAGAAAAATATAAAAGAGAATCCGTTGCAGATGTTGTTTGACCAGTCAATATATTCCATTGACCCCCAACCAATCACGTTACTGAAGCCGCATTGCACAACGTTCGAGCAAATTAGGCGTACCATACCTTTGGTGGTAACTCTCATAAGACGTGCTCTTGAAGACGATCTAGTTTAGTAAAATTTTCTCATACACTCAGTAGGCACTTCATACTCAGCTAAAACTCTGAGACGTACTCTTCGTTTGTCGTACTATTTCTTCAATTAAAGAATACCATGAGAGAAAACCTTAGATACTTTTACAGGTAGATACTTTATGCACCAAACTTTAGTTTTCCATAAGTCTATAAACTGGCAGACTATGCTACCAAAGTGTGCAAAAATAGGTAACATTCACATCTATTTGCCTTTCTTTCAGATCTGCCAATTTTGGGGTGTGACAGATGCCTTGAAAACTCCGAGTGAACTATTTGACAGGCATATCACCTGGTTTAGACATAGTTGTGCTCTTCCAAATAACAATTCCATCTGGGATTTGACCCTATACAACTTCCTCTCATACATCCATTACCTTTCCCGACTTGACTCTTTGAAGATAACCATATATACCCTAATATTTAGAGTGTCGACTTCTACTAGTGGACTTGCAATTGTCACCGCCTCAATGGTGGATCCTTGCCCTGATCCATTCATTCCATACTAAAATCAACATAAGATTACCTAATTATCCTGGCAACTATCTTCTTTTTCTTAGCCCTTGTATAGACCCTTCCTTAAGGAAGACCCAATCTAGCATCTTCATTTATGGTCTCGAATGACATTTTGTTGATTAATAAACATCTCATTCCTTGCAGACTTGTACTCCCCAAGATAGTCTCGTAGGACCTTCCCTCTTCAAAACATTCTACTAAGACACTCCCAATAGTAGATAGTCCTTGGCTAACTATCTCTTTCTCAGGTTTCCCTTGGTGAATTTTCCACAACGGATAGTCCCATGTAGAATCCATGCACTAAAATAGCCCTAACAAACATCTTCTTCTTTAGTTAAATCCTGGCGGATTCTCCACCAAAGATAATCCTTGGCAAAATTCCCTCTTAAGAGAATCCTTGGCATACTTACCCATTTTTGGCTTCCTCCTTACCCATAAAAACTTATGATTAAACCTTGAAGAATCGTTTGTTACCTTATTAGCAGTGATAATTTATACGCCAACTCTGGTGGACTCTTAATGGCGAATATTTATTTGCAAATACCTTAGAGGAATTACCCATTCCTTTCGCATCTTCCGTATCAAAATGTTGATTCAAATACCCCTTGTAACACCTCTTAGCCATTAGTAAGACATGGAGCATACCCAACAGCCAAACAGTCCGCCCAACGAACTAGGGCGTTACTGACAGATCCAAAACATTTTACTTGTTTTGAAGTTTAAGAAAATCAATTATAAGGATTTCCCCTTTTATTTAAAATAGTTAACCCTTTCTCTATTATTAGGACATCTTTAAGGGGAGAATAAAAATTACTAAACTATTTAATAATTAGAATCGCCATCTAAGGCGATTATGCTAAGGAAAAGATAAGTTTGAGAACACAAATATAAGGTATTTGGCGATCACAAATATATATAAACAAGGTCGATTATACTTCAAAACAAAACAGTACATTGATGGAGTGAAAACATAATTTAAACACAAAATGGGTGGCTCACTTATAGACACAACTCTAGCGTAATCTGTAACACCCCTAACCCCTATCCGACACTGGAATAGGGTTACGGAGCATTACCAAACTTATCACATAAACTATCATACATTTCATGTTCATTTCTCATATCAAAACAAAAGTCATTCAAATTCAATCATATAGTCCCTAACACGAGCCCTCGGGGCCTAAAACAAGCATTAGAAGTGGTTCAGGACTAAATCGAGTACTTAAGAGATTTTTAGAAAAAACCATGGAAAATTTTCAAAGTACAGGGGACACACGCCCGTGTGGCCAGGCCGTGTGTCTCACACAGCCAAGAGACACGCCTGTGTCATAGGCCGTATAGACATTCGAAATGGGATCACATGGCTGTGTCCCAGCCCGTGTCTGACCCGGTGTAACTCACTAACTTGGGTCACACGGCCAGATCACACACCCGTGTGCCAGGCCGTGTACCATTCGATGTGGCCTTACACACCCGTGTGCCAGGCCATGTGTTAGGCCGTGTAAAAACTGGAGGGTATACTGACTTGTACCACACAGCCAAGCCACATGCCCGTGTGCTAGGCCGTGTGAAGCTACTGACTTGGTTTCTAAATAAGTATCAGGGGACACACGGCCGTGTCACCTGGCCGTGTGTCACACATGGCTGAGACACACGCCCGTGTCTCTGCCCGTAATAGGCCATTTTCCAAGCCTTATTTCTCACCCAATGTGGTACCAACCTACACATACCAAATAGCATATAACTATATCATCAATAGGCATTCAAACCAATCACAACCAAGTCCATAACATGCAATTTCATTACCAACAATCCTAAGTTCTTAGGCATCTCAAATGATCATTTTAAAACATGCCAAAATCACCTCCAAAAACTACCTAAATGGTCAATTACATATATGCAGTATCTTGCCTAAATATAACATGCATACCATTTATCAAGTTCACCTATTAAGTACCAATCTACCAATACACAATCAAAGCATTCCCATGGCAATCATAAATCATACAAGATGAGGCTAGCCACACATATATATACATACCAACATATACCAAATCAAGCCATATTAAATGGCTAGTTACATAACAAAACATATAGGCTTCCATTAGCCAAATGACCTATACATGCCATATATCCAAAATACATAAAGTCCAAAAGTACCAAAATAAGAGTTCGATAGTGCGATGCAATCTCCGACAACTTCCAAAACGAGCGAGCTTCCAAATCACTATAAAACACAAAAAAGTAAACAGAGTAAGCAATTAAGGTTAGTAAGTTCGTATAATTTAACACTTAGTTTACTATTTAATCACAATTTAAGTAAATAAACATAGCATAATGCAACTCAATTTGATCCAAAAGCCTAACACATATTCAATCACACGGTTAGACATGAATTCACAAATCTCATAGATTCAATTTACATATGATTCACGTACATAACTGTACTATTACATGTTAACCTATTACTCTTTCATATCATCAATATGGCCGTTGAACCATTTGGAATAATATCGGATACTCGAGAATCTCGCACACTAAGTGCCAATATGTAACTCCTCAAATTTTAGGCCTAGAAGAAATAGGCTTTGGGTATCGGAGCAATTGGATTTTAGTTGTGTGAGAAAAATTTCACTAATTGCATGTTTTCTTTACTGGCTATGTGCTTTAGAAGTGATTGAGAGTGTTTTGGGAGGTCCTGAGTTCATATCTAGGGTATAGCAAAAATTTTAGTTTTCCCTAAAATTGAACCTGGCGTCGATTGGAAGGACTTATTAATATTTGAGGATAAAATGTAACACAAGGAAGCTTGGGATCTAGTGGCAAAGTGGTGCTACATGTGTGGCAAGGAGTCTGAGGTTCGAGGCATGGCGTGCGCAATTGTATGTTTATTTTGCTGCTTGAGCTGGGGAGGTGTTAGAACTAGACTGGAACTCTGTGGTTGACTTGGTCATAAGAATTTGAATTGAATTTGAATGGGGAGTTGGAGTCAATCAAGGAGAAAATTCGGTGGAGGGATTGGTGGAGATTTTTAAGGAATTTGAAAATGGGAGAAGTTGTAGCTGAATTTGGTAGCTGGTATGTGTATATTCGGCTAGGGAGTCCTTTTGTGCATTTTCGGCAATTGTAAGTGCTTGGAAGGGATTTCTTTTCTCCTTTTGGCAAGTGGTGGCCGAATCTTGTAGGTCAATTTCGGTGCTTTGCTATTTTGAGTTTTTCTCTCTTCGACTTTGTGTTTTCCTCTTTTCTTAAGTGGCTGAATACTTTATTTTTTCCCTCGCACTGTCTTTTTTTTTCTATTTTCTTTTTAATGTGGAAACCGAATGCCTATGTTCCCCTTGGTTTCGTTCTTTATTTTTTGTTATTCTCCTCTAGCCGATTGCCTCTTCTCCATCTTTTCTCTTTTCTCTTTCGATATTTCCCCTCTACTTATTGCTCTTTTGGTCGAATATTCTACTTCTCTCCCTATTATTGGCCGACTGTTCAGTGCTCTGCCATTGGTGTTGTTTCGGTCTTGCAAGGGTTCTGAGGAATCGAAAGGTACTCATAAGTTCTCTCTGTTGTTTCTCTGTTATTGCTATGTGTGTTCAAATCCGTTTCTACTACTTTTTCTCAAAGCCAAATACTCCTCCATCTTATTCTTTGATTACCGAATGTTAGTTTCCTAAGTTGATCATTGGGTTTTTAGATTTATACATGAAGTGACAAGGTGCAAGCATTTCAGAAGCGATTGAAACTCTTTTGTTATTCAATTAAGAATTCTCGATGGGTAAAGAGGATTCTAGTAGTAAAGTGTCAGCAAAGGTGCCAGCTGAGATTGAGCGCGTAGCCTCTACTCCCAAGTTTAAGCGGCCTGCGGTGTCGGCTATTCGGGACTTTCTGCCAGGATGCGGACGGGTGGCTGCACCAAACACTGGTTCGAGCCGGCTAATCACAGTCGACCAATCTAGTCAAGGCAAGTGGTAGTCGACCTCTCGGTCAAGTGGTTGTTAAGAGTTTTTCTAACACTACTTGATAAGTGATTAACTGAATGTTATGTTTGAATATAGGTTCTTGTGATCATGAATTTTTAGTACTCTGCATGATCAGGTGTGTATTTGTATGCGGTATTCGATGATCAGCTGAAAAGCCGAAAGTATGTGTTGTTTAAACTATATGACTGTAGATCGGCAAAATGCTGAAAAGCCAGAAATATGGCGTATGATGCCACACGAGCGTGCAATCGTGCGTGTGGTGAACCGAGCCCACGAACATGGGCGTTAGTCTGTAGAGGCCACCACGAGCGCTCTTGTGATCTTGGGCTGTTCTGGGCCTCATTGGGCCGAAATGGGCTGTGTGGGCCCACACGGATAAAATGCATGTGGTATGGTAACTGTTGTTTGGATTGTAACGTTTGCAT
Source organism: Gossypium sturtianum (assembly GCA_025698515.1). NCBI lineage: Eukaryota > Viridiplantae > Streptophyta > Magnoliopsida > Malvales > Malvaceae > Gossypium > Gossypium sturtianum. The sequence goes on from CM046953.1 coordinate 74,059,262, forward strand.
AACTGTGGCTGTTTCTGGGCTAAATGGGCCACACGAGTGTGTGGGCCCACTTAGGCCGAATAATGGGCCTTAGGCCTATTTGCACCGTTGTGTCTGTTTGGGTTCCTTAAGTCGCTCGAGGCGACGGTGGACCTTCTGTTGGGTCGTTAAGCCTCGATTTGTAAATTACTGAAATACCCTCGATTTTTGAAATTACCGAAATACCCCCAATTTGTGAAATTACCGAAATACCCTCGATTTGTGAAATTACTAAAATAACCCCGATTTGTGAAATTATCGAAATACCCTCGATTTGTGAAATTACCGAAATACCCCTGATTTGTGAAATTATCGAAATACCCCTGAAGGGTAGGATTACCGAAATACCCTTATAGGGTAAAATGACTGTTTTGCCCTTGTGGGTAAATGACTGGCTTGTGCTATGATTTGACTGACTTGATGGTGATCGTATGATTGTGTTTTAACTGACTTGATTGTGGTCGTGTGACTGATATGCTTTTAATATATGTTCAAATGACTATTACTGAGCATGGCCATTTTGCATACACGTGTAATGATTGAGCATGACATGCATGACATATTGCATGGGGTTGGGACATTGATACAGAGGAAGTTCTGATAGGGTCGTACGGGTCACATGAGACGACTGTGGATCCAGTATTGATCTGTTAAGGTCACACGAGTCGCATGAGACGACTGTGGACCGACGAACGGCTTAAGGTCGCGTAATCTGATTTTGGCTCTGTGCCAACCTAAATATGGCTCTGTGCCATCTTTATTATGGCTTTGTGCCAATCGTATTTACCTGTGGCTATGTGCCTAACATATATACTAATAACTCTGTGTCGATCATAATTACCCGTGGCTGTGTGTCGATTATATTACCGTCGCTGATGGCTATGTGCCAAACTTATTACAGTTACCGATAGCTTTGTGGCATCCTGATTACGACTCTGTGCCAACCTGATTATGGGTTATAACCATTCTATTTATGGCTTTTAGTCGTTCTATTAACTGGCAGCGTTGCTGCGATATTTATGGCTTTTAGCCATTCTAGTCACGACGCCGAGCCGTTCTGTTGACTTAGTGTCGTAACCGGTGCTAAGCTTGGTGTGTTGGCTGGGTGGGTCAATTTTATCCCCACGTAAGTGTAGGGTTGGTACGGGTTGTGTGTTGGCTGGATCGAGGCGGGATGTATCCTCATACTGTTGCATATCTGTTTATGAGATCTAACACTGTACTGGGCTTAGGCCGCTTGTTCTGTTATTAGTTTGGGCTAGGCTCAATTGATTCTGTTATGGGCTGTGACCCAAATGATATTGCAGTGGGTTTTGGCCCACGTATGCTCTCTGAATCGGACTGCATCATTCTTTGTTAAAGGGCTTTGGCCCGCATCGTTTAGCTTTCTATTTTTGTATACTGACTTTTACTCTAGTAAGGGGATTACACACTGAGTTTTCGTAAACTCGCCCCGTTTTTAACTGTGTAGGTAATCCCCACCGTTAGGAGGATCGATGCTGCGAGGGACTCGGAGGTGACCACACGACTGCGGCTGTTATGCTTTGGACTTTATATATGTTTTAAATTCCGTTTTGGGTTTTAATTTTTGTAATAAGGCCTCTCTGGATTTAATTCTAAATTTGGGATTTTGTTACGTTTTATATCTGTTAGACGTAGATGATTTTTCAACCCAATTACTTTTTTTATAAACATACGTTTTAAACTTCTTTACCTTAAATTAGCTTCTGCAACTAAAAGAGATTTTTAACGAAGTTAATAAAGCTTTTAAAAGTGATTAGCTTTTCAATGAACCACGTTTCGAAATTGAACGAACACAAACTGAGGCTTTAGTTTTTAAATATTAAGGAGGGTTTTCAATAAAAACATGGTTTTCGAAAAAACACTTCAATGTGACATGCCGGATTCAGGGCTAACTTCTAGGCCGGGTTTGGGGTGTTACACAATACATGGTTGAAACCATCTCAATCTCATATCTCATATAAATGCTCACTCTCAAGCTATCACTGGGTCTGCTCACACAAGCTGATGAGTAACCGGAACACATGCCAAAAAACTCATCCACCGGTAGAATGTACGGAACCAGCACCCAAAACACTGTAACCCCTAATAACATGTCATTTGTATCCTATCTATTCCTAAGGTTCAACCGGGATTTCATATGTCACCAAATCTTCGTCGAGTATTTCCATGAAATCGTATTCATCAAGAACGCAATATTAAAGCATTTAACACAGAATTATTTAATGCTTATTAACATACGAACTTACCTCGAACTTGTATGAAGGAAAACGATCATTCAGTCCAAAACTTTATCTTTTCCCCGATCTAATTCCGTACATTGTTTTTCTTGATCTATATAATCAAATTTAATTATTTTAATTCATATTTTATTCAATTCAATCCAAATTCACAATTTGGCAAAATTACTATTTTGCCCCTAGACTTTTGACTTATTTACAATTTAGTCCCTATCTCATAACAATGCAAATTCATGCGATTTGGTACATACCCATGCTAGCCGAATTTCATCTAAGCCCTTAGTAGCTCATACATTTCATCATTTCACACATTTACCACATAATTTTCACATTTTATCAATTTAATCCCTATTTAACATTTTCAACCAAAATTACTTTACAAAACTTGTTTATCTAACAACAACCATTTATTTTCTACCATCAAACATCAAAGCACATACACATTCATCAATGGTAAAACCCTAATACTTTAACAGTTTCACAAATTAGTCCCTGGCCTAGCTAGATTAAGCTACAACGACTCCAAAAACATAGAAATCATTAAAAATGGATCAAAATTTCATACCTTAATGAAGAAATGGAGATGGCTGAATGAAGCATTCAAAAATGGTTTCCTCCCTTGAATTTTTGGTTGCAAAATAGATAATGGAAGATGATGAAATTTTTTGTTTTATTTTAATTAACCTTTATGTACTAATTTCCAAAATTAACCTTTAAAACATTTCATAATTACACAAAATACCAAGCCATTATCATCCACTAACTCATTAATGGGCTAATTACCATATAGGAACCTCTACTTTAAATTTCTATAGCTATTAGACACTTTAGCTATTAGAACCCAACTTTCGCACTTTACGCGATTTAGTCCTTTTTCACAAATTAAGCATGCAAACGATAAAATTTCTTAACGAAATTTTCATATGACTCTACTATCATATTGTGGACATTAAAATAATAATAAAAAAATATCTTCACATAGGATTTGTGGTCCCGAAACCACTGTTCTGATTTTACTAAAAACGGGTTGTTACATAACCCCCTCTCTAAGAATCTTCTTCTACTACTCAAATTCTTAAGAAAAAAAGGTAACGAAGTAAGTTCATTTGAACTTAGTGGGTTCCTTATTAGCACAACATGATTATCAGGTTACACTTGATTGAATCAAAGATAAAGAGATTTTTGAAACTCCACCCTACAATAGCTTTATGCCAGTTTATCCGTACAATTTATTGGCACACACATCACAACTATAACGCAAAATTCTTAATGGACACGTGCCAGTAAATTATCCATGCTTCTCTCAATCATATATGTATACCTGTGACTCAACCTTGTGCTAGGCTCAGACCCATAAATAAGAAATAAGAATCACATATCTTTATTTCATTCCTTGTCATATTGAACACGTGTTCTCCTGCAAGGTCGGGCTGTGATCTGCCAGTACAGTTTGCAATAAATTTGCCTTACCAGAGGCATCAAAAATAAGGTTTCTTTCCACATTTTCACATATCGCAGATAGTTTGGTACTTAGCTTGCACATAAGGTGGGTATTAACTGTGACCATAACCATGAACACAAAATACTAACTCATTAATACACAACACAACAATATATTTTCAGCGGAGACAACTTACCTTACACGACTCCATATCATAGAGTTTTTAAAACCCAAAAGAAGTAAAAAAAAAAAAAAAACTCACCAGAAATTACAAGATAGAATCTACTCTATTGGTCCTTTGCCTCGACCGCTGGGATCTTCTTTAGCTTCCTGAGCTAAATGAAAAACAATTATAATCATCAAACCCTTTATCTACTATAAATTGATCATGCATGTACTAGAGCAAAGATGCAAATTTCCTCGACAATATCCTAAAAGTTTGTAACACCCCTAACCCGTGTCCGTCACCGAAAATAGAGTTATGGAGTATTACCAGAACTTTCAGAACATTTTCAGATAATTCATATAAATTACTATTCATTAACCGAGATTATTGATATCGTCCCTTAAATAGACCATCGAGGTCCAATACAAGCATGAGAATCAAGTCGAAACTTAATCGAAAACTCTAAGATTGTTTTGCGAAATTTCAAAATTTTTCCAAGGTGCAGGGCTCACACGCCCGTGTGACCCTAGGACACGCCCGTGCTGCAGGCTGTGTTTGAAACTAGGTAGCTTACTGACTTATGCCACACGGCCGGCCACACGCCCGTGTGCTAGGCCATGTGGTTAATTAATTCCTTTCGAAAATTAGGTGTAGGTTTCACACGGCCAAGACACACACCCGTGTTCTAGGCCGTGTAGCACACACGGCTGAGACACACGCCCGTGTCTCTGCCTGTGTGCTCAATTCTGAGCATTCTGTTTTCTCAAATTTAAGATGCAGAGGACACACGGCCTAACCACACGCCCATGTACCAGGCCGTGTGTCACACACGGTCTAGACACACGCCCGTGTGTCTGCCTGTGTGGACAAAATAAAGCTATTTCTAGTTTCATTTCTCACCCAAGATTTTTCACCAAGTTCCTGTACTAACTTAGATCCAAATACCAACCAATCCAAGCATTGAAATCAAGAAATTTATAACATCTAACATGATATATTGTTACATGCAATCATGCTTAAATCATACCTTTTATAAGCATACTTATTTAACCTTTTTTAGTCAATCAATAATAAACACTTATGTTATCCATAAAATGAACTTGATACATATATACATATACCAAGACATAATAATCACTAGCCATTCCAATGGCTAAATTACAATAATCATTTACATTTACATGCCAATATGGCCAATTTAACCTATACAAGACATTATAACCATAATTGATTTACAATATACACCGAGATAGGCCGATGGATAGTGTGAGTGATCTCCGCCAAGTTTCCAATCCAACGAGCTTCCGATTTACTATAAAATTGGGAAGTAAAACTAAGTAAGCGTTACATGCTTAGTAAGTTTGTATAACATGGTACTTAACTTATCATTTATTCTATTTTGTGGAAACTATATAAGGCACATTCAATCAATTTGACCTCAAGCCCTACACATTTCCTCATTACCCTTGTTAGTCATATATTCCATAATAACATCAAATCATGTATGGGCTCAATAACAATCAAGTTTCCATGCACATATGTTTTCTACAACATACATAAATCACATCGCTATATCTCAAGTATATTATCATATAACACATCTCGAGTTCAGATTATTTCATGTCAGAACTTTACTCATATCATTTTAAATATCAAGGTCACACGAGTAGTAGTACTCTTAAAGTGTACAAGTCTATATTCAAGGATGAACATATTCATCAAATGAATTCCTTGTTCAAATATCACCCTCTCATATTTTCATATATCAATTGTCATGTATCATCATTTTCAAGTGTTTCAGACAAATACATGTAATAACTCATTTCTTATCCATATCTTCTCATGTCAAGATTTTTACCCGTTGAATTTATTCAAAATATCGATGGATATACAGGTAGTACACTTGAGGTGTACAAATCAGAATCCGTCAATTCATGTCCAATGGTACCCATAAGGTACTATTTCAGAGAGTACACTCTCGAGTCACACATATATGCAACAAGATTACTAGTCCAGGCTAAATCCTGTCTCCAATATATATATATTCAATAGAGCTTAGTCAGGATTACCAGTCCAGGCTAAATCCTGTCTCCAATATATATATTCAATAGAGCTTAGTCATGATTACCAGACCAGGCTAAATCCTTTTCATGACATATACTCTAAAGAGATTGATCTGGATTACCCGTCCGGGCTAAATCCAATCCATAACATATGCTCGAGAGGACTTACATCAGGATTACCCGTCCGGGCTAAATCCTTTCATATATAAGGTCAATAGGATTACTCGTACGAGCTAAATCCTGTCAGCAACAATTGCAGGACCTCGTTCATTTCGGGAAATCACATATCCATTGATTTTCATTTATTCAAATGAGATTTAACATTTTTCAAGCATTATCAGGCATGTGATTATTTCATACATTTATAACATTCATATAATTCAAATAAACACATTCCACATTCATTTCAAGCATAAAAGTAACCTTTTTACCATTTATCTCGTATTTCTCGGATATGTTTACGGGACTTAACTTATGTTAAGTATTCTCGATCATATAACAAAGTTCATATTCATAGCATTCAAATAATTCACACATATACACATTCAATACAGGCATATAAATATACATAATTTAATTATAGGAACTTACCTCGACAAATGTTCGTGTACGTAAAATCTACTAATTTGACATTTTCCTCTTTTCCTCGTTCTAACTCCGAATTTGGTCTATCCGGATCTATACGAGTAAGTTTAACATCAATTTATCATATTTCATATTCATGTGGACTCAATTTACACCCTAGGCAAAATTACCATTTTGCCCTCAACTTTTCCATAAATTCTAATTTTGTCCCTAGGCTCGGAAAATGAAATTTGTGCAATTTAATCCCTATTCCAAGCCTAACCAAAATTCCATCATAAAATTTATAGCACATGTATTCATAAAAATTCAGAAATTTTCATCAAATTTCACAACTTTACATTTTAGTCCCTAAATCATGTTTTCATCAAAAGTCACTTTGTAAAAGTTGTTTATCTATCAACAACCTTTCATTTTCTACTATAAATTTCTAATTTTCAGCATATTCATCCATGACCCAATTTTCATACTTTGATAACTTTTCAAATTGATCCCCCAAATAGATAGATTAGGCTATCCCGGTTTCAAAAATATCAAAAGTACTAAAAACAGGACAAGGAAACTTACCCAATTTGGCCATGAAAGTTTCTTCTCTCTCTCCTAGGGTTTCCATGTATTTTGGGGGAAGAAGATGATAAAATAAGATGATATTTCTTTTTATCATCTTTTAATTAATTAAATTATTTCAGTTTCCAATTTAGTTCTTGCCCTTTTTCTAAATTTCCATGGATGAATCACAAAAATATCTACATACTTTTTATTAATGGTCTAATCACCATATAAAGACCTCAAGTTTTGAATTCCATAGCTATTTAATCCCTCTAGCTTCTAGAATTCAACTGTTGCATTCTATGCGATTTAGTCCTTCTCGTAATTAAGCACATAATCGGTAAAATTTTCTTATCAAAATTTTCACATGACATTTCTATCATATTACGGACCATAAAATAAAATAAAAATAAATTTTATTTTCAGGTCAGATTTGTGGTCCCAAAACCACTCTTCCGATTTCACCGAATTTGGGCTATTACAACTCTCCCCCTTAAGGAATTTTCGTCCTCGAAAATTTTACCAGTAAAGAGATTCCAACATTACTTTCTCATGTTTCCATCCGGTTCCCAGATAGCTTTCTCTATATCGTATCATTGTCAAAGAACTTTCACTAAAGCTACCTTTATATTTTTTGTTTCTTTCACTTCACATGCCAGAAATTCAACCAGTCATTCACTGTAAGTCATGCCAAGCTGAATTTCAATCTCTATCAAAGAAATAATAGATGATGGGTCTGATCGATACTGTCATAACACGTATACACATAAAACATTATGAATTCTGTAGAACTTTGATAATAATACCAATCAATACGTAACAAGTCTAACTCTTTCCAATGATCTCATATGACCCATTAAACCACAGAATTAATTTCCCTTTACTGCCAAACCGGAGAACTTTCTTCCATGGAGAAAATTTCAAAAATATTTTGTCGCCAATCTGAAACTCTATTTCTTTTCTTTTTTGATTCATATCGGATTTCTGACGATCAAATACTGCCTTTTTAAACTGTCTCAGATCACTTTCATCCTTCTTCGGTTTCAAAGAATCAAACCTACTACATGTATCTTTTCTCACTGAACTCCGTCAAAAACACTGGAGTTTTATATTTGTGACCATGTAAAGCCTCGTACAGTAAAAATTTTGTAATTGACTGTTAACTGTTATAAGAAGCAAATTCAACTAGAGGCAAATACTTTTCCCAGTTACCTTCAAATTTAAGTACACAACATTGAAGCATATCTTCCAAATTCTGAATCATATGTTCAGATTGATCATCCGTCTGAAAAGGAAATATGGTACTAAAATGTAACCGTATACCGAGAATTTCTTGCAGCTTGTTTCAGAATCGGAATATGAATTGTAGATCTCTATCAGAAATAACAGAAACTAGCACATCATATAATCTGACAATCTCAAAAAAGATAATTCAAGCAATCTATCAAGTGGGAAATCCACTCATTCCAGAATGGAATGTGCAGGCTTCGTCAAACAATCGACAATTACTCAAATAGTATCTTTCTTTTTCATAGACAAGGATAATTCCGATATAAAATTCATAGTAACTTTGTCCCATTTCCATTTTGGTATCTTCGCTGGCTATAACCATCCTGAAAGTATCATCTTTATCTTGCTGATACATCTAACATTTAAATACAATTTCAAAAATACCACATTTCATTTTGAGCTACTAATACATCATTTTCAAATCATTATGCATTTTATCATTCCCCAAATAAACAGACATAGTACCACTGTGATCATTTATGTAAAATTTTCTGTATAAACTCCAAATTCTTTAGTACACAAACTCTGTTTCTAAATAACAGGCATTTATCAGTTCTACTCTGAAATTCTGAATCAGAAATTATTTCACACTGTATTCATTTAACTTACAATTCATTATCACTTTTCTGGGTTTCATTGATCTGTTGTAGAAACATCGTTTTAGCTCTATACTTAGCTAAAATTGAGCTATTATCAGGCAATCATAATCGGTATCCATAGCTTGCAAAGTATACAGAGATTTTCTACTCAGAATATCTGTAACCACATTCACTCTTTCCGAGTGATATTCAATTATCAAATCATAATCTTTCAACAATTCAAGCCATATACGCTATCTCAAAGTCAAATATTTTAGTAACATTAGATACCTCAACTTTTTATAATCGGTGAATATATGACATTTTTCACTAAACAAGTACTATTGTCATATTTCAATGCAAAAACAATAACCGCTAATTCTAGATCCTCTATCGAGTAATTCTTTCCATGTGAATTTTTAACTGTTTGAAAGTGTAACATCCCAAAATAGGGGTTATTTGTGATCGAATTATTTTTTTCTTGTATTTGAATTTCTGTGATATTATTCGTGTTGATATAAGGCTTAATTAGGGGTCTTGAGTAAGCTCGGTTTAGTAGAATAATTCTTAGTAAGGCTTATTTAAAGAAGAGGATTAAATGAGCTTAGCACTTAAGTGAATTTAAGTAGCAATAAGTGACATAAGATGAGTGCATGGCAAGTTGGTAATGGCGCATGGAGTTTAGCTTGAGGGGAGAGGTTCGAATCCCTTAAATAGCATTAGGACAACTTTTATTTTTGCTTTGGTATGGTGAGTGTCGGCCAAGGATGATTAAGATAAGGGTTGACCATGTTAATTTTTGGTTAGTAGACTATAGGTTTAAGGCAAGTGTTAACATATGGAAGGGAATCAAGTAATTAAGGAAAATATGGAGACATGGGGCTAGTATCAAGGATTATGTTTTGGAAACATAATCATGGCCTTTATGCCATGAACTTGGACGGCAATGTGGCTAAGGGGGGGGGGGGATTTGGCCGAATATGCTAGTGTTGGTAAGGCTTGGGAAGAATTTTTGGTCATTTCTTTCATTTGATGCAAAAGGTGCAAAACAATTTTTCTCTCAAACTCTTTTCTTTCTAGCAGAATTTTACCATTTGCTAAGCCTAATACTTTTTGACCATTTGGTCATTTTTGGCTCATTTTCTATTTCTCCTTTTCATTCTCTCAAAACCGAAACACTCATCTCTTTTGTCCATTTTTCTTTCTTTCTTTCTTAGCCGAATCTCCTATACCATAACATTCTATCTATTTCTTTCTTTTCTCTTCTCAAAAGCACTTACCCGAAACTATTAGTTCACTATCATACTTCATCTTTTTCCATACAAGTTGAACTTTGGTTGATTGTGTTGAGCAAATCATAGCCGAATCCACTCTCTTGGGTATACCGAATTTTCTTCTCCTATCTTGTTCAACTTAGGCCGAATATTGAAGGTAAGATAGTTATCATCGGGATTTCTCTAGGAATTGGTTTTGGTAAGGTGGTAAGGTCTATTTTGAAGGATTATTATTTTAAGTTTTCGTTTAAGCCGAAGGCTAATAAACTTTATTGATGATGGTTGATTGTAGGGAAGTGAGGCCGATTCTTTTAGGTGTGTGTTGGGTAAGTGTTCGAAGGCTTTGGGTAAGATTTTAGGTTCACAAGGAACCTTTCTCAATTATTTTGGTTTGGCCGAATAGGCCATGGTTCTAATATTCATTTTTGGCCGAATATAGGGGCAAGATTACTTGTGTGGCCGATTTGTCTATTCGGGATTTAGAATTCTTTTTGGTGCCAGGTGTGTATACATACACATCTTATAACTTTTTAATATGCTAAGTGTTATTTTATGCCTAAACGTTTTGTGTAGACATGGATGAAATACCTTCATGGTATTAACAAGGATTTGGGTAAGTTCTTATTACTATGTGATTTTATTTGATGCTTTTGGGAAGCATGACACATTTGGTATGTGTATTATTTGATATATGGCTTATGATAAATCGATTGGATGTTGTTAAATAAATCTATCAACATGATTTGTGGTACATGCATATAAATGATTGTTATGGGTTGATGAGAGGAGGGGCGGTGATATTCGTGTCGACGGACACCAGTGTTTTGGTAACACATCGTGACTACGGTCACCAGAGGTTTGGTACCTCCAGAGGTTTGGCACCTCATAGCGACTTGTCCCTGTGGTTAATACCACCGTGGGTTGGCCCCACTTTGAGATATGGGATTGTCTGCCAGTGATTTGGTATCACACGATGGGTTGGCCCCATCATCTATTTGTGACTTCGGTCACCGGTGTTTTGGTAACACAATTGTGTCTTGGACACCGAGATTTGGTATCTCCAAAGTGATTTGGTATCACATTTGTGACTATACGTCACCAAGTGGTTTGGCACCACCAAAGTGGTTTGGTACCACAAGGGGTAGAAAAAGGCGTATGGATGGTTAGGTTGGGTACATTTAAACTTATGCATGTTAATTGGTTATAATTTGTGTATGTGATTGCATTAAATTGGGGGAAGGGTTACACATTGAGTCTTGGTGACTCACCTTCTCCTTTAATTTTTCAGGTGATTCGTAGACCGCGGATGAGGAGCCGGATGGACTCGAGGTGGCCATGCAAGAGAGATTTTTTTAATAAATGAATTTTGGATTTTATCTATTTTTCTGTTGGGTTTATGTTGCTTAATTGTAATAAGGCCTCCTAGGATTATTTTATTATTGTTGCATGTTTTGTTTAAACTATTTGATGATGTTAAACGGATGCACATGTTTTCTCAAATTAAACGCAAAGTTTTTAAAGTACCAAGTGGGTACATTCGAAATTTGTAAACAACTCGACTCAAAGATATATATATTAAGTTTGGATTTTTAACAAAGAAACTTTAAATTGAAAGGCATTTCGACTAATTTGGAAATCGGTTTTAAAATGGTTTTCAAAATCTTTTCTCTGTAGCAAACCAAATTCGGTCGTAATGTTTGGGCCGGGTTTGGGGTGTTACATAATTGGTATCAGAGCCCAGTTCAAAGCTCGGCTGTGGGGGCCCAAGGTCCAAAAAAAAATGTTTTGGTAGGTCTATTTGAAATATTATGGTTTTGAATAAGCATGGCACTGAGTCTCCGGCATCGATCCGCCCAGGTAAGTACCACTAACTTTTTGGTATGAATTATTTACTGTAGAAGGGTAGGAAGCATGGGACGAAAGATAGTGATAGTATTTTAAACTTTAAGACTAGTTTACTCCAAACAAAGACATAAGACTTTAAAAGCCTAATTAAACCAACCTACGACCAAGTCACCGAGTTAGGGTGTGGTAACCTTGGTGCGCATGTCTAGGATTGGATCCGGAAGAGCTTGGTACTTAAGCAGTCCTCGTGACTCACCTCCTCTTCGCGGGATTCCTACCTGGTGCGTAGCTTCGGTTCACCCTAACCAAGAGGACTCGGTCATAGGCGAAATCCTAAATAAAACCCGAAAGGGATTAGCCATGTTTTAAGGAAAACTTCGGTTTTAAAATTATTATTTTTAGATGGTAGGACAAATGTATCTTCGAAAATTTTCAAAATATTCTTGATTGACAAAATTACCAAAATACCCTTTAGGAAAAATGACGAAAATACCCCTGGGTTAGAAACGGACAGTAATGCTTGAAGAGTGCATAGGTATGAAAGGTATAGGAAATGGATGTATTATTCTGTGTAAACCATGATAGAAGACTTAAAACCTTGTTTAATCGAAAGAATCTCTATTAAACTCTCTTCATAAAATTTCTTCGCGGATAATCAAGTGAAACATGTACTAATTCATAAAATTTCCTAATCAGATTAAAGCGCGATAGTTAGAATGAGCTTTAGAGGACGGGTCGTCGTGGACGTGGAAGGGGTAGGATGGTCGTGATCGAACCGCGTCGGGTCGGGTCAAGGATCTGAGAATGAGATACCGCCACCACCACCCCCAACCTTTGGAGCTGAAGAGCAGGATCAGACGGGTGACGACGCTGTGTCACAAGCGATGCTACGGGTTTTGGAAAGGGTAGCTGGAATTGGTGGAAGTGGAGGAGCTCTAAGTCGGTTCCTCGAGAGACTTCGAGCTAACTGAGCTGAATTTTTCCGAGGTGTGTGCCGGTGTAGCGCCCAATACTACCGAGTATTGGCTGGAATCGACCGAAAGAATCATGGATGAGATAGATTTGACAAATGAGGAGAAACTGAAAGGAGCGGTGTCGCTTCTCAAGGATGAGTCATATCGATGGTGGCTCACGGTCCGAGATGGTGCTACGGCAGATGATCTCACTTGGGAGTACTTCAAAGCCGCATATCGAAGAAGAAGTATGTTGGATCAAGCTACATTGACGCTCAAAGGAAAGCTTTTTCGGGGTTAGTGCAAGGGAATAAGTCCGTCTCGGAATATGAAGCGGAATTCCTAAGGTCGAGTCGTTATGCTCGGGGAATAGTGGCATCGGAACATGATCGTTGTGTTCGTTTTGAAGACGGACTTAGAGACGAGTTAAGGTCGCTGATTGCTCCACAAAGAAGAACGTGAGTTTGCTTTGTCTTGGTGGAGAAGGCCAAGGTAGCCGAAGGAATCAAGGAGTCCGCGAGGCAAAGTTATGATAGGAGCAAGTCAAGAGAGGCTTTGGATCGTCTAGGTCGTGGTAATGTTCGTAAAAGATTTAGGCGAGTGGGTCAAATCGGGCAGGAGGTCCGCAAATGCTAATCAAAGACCGCCCAGTGTAACCGTTGTGGAAAGTATCATTGGGGAGAATGTTGGACCGGAGGGAAAGGATGTTTCGAGTGTGGTTCGCTAGAACATCGTGTGAGGGATCGTCGCGTAAGCAAGCGTTAGGAATCGCCGAAGGTCAAGGTCGTGCTCGATTCGAGAAAGGAGGGACCAGCATGCAGAGAGAGGTCGTGGTTATGGTAGAGGTGGTTATGGCTCTAGTGGAGGTCGCGGAGCGGTGGCAGAGGTAATGGCAACATGGAGGCTAGACGGCACTGGTTTGGTGTATCTCGGAGGCGTCGTGAGGAAGGAGACGACCGGACGTCATAACCGGTGACGTTTTTAATTTTTGGTGTTCCATATAACGCCTTGATAGATGTGGGTTCGACGCACTCTTACGTTGCTAGTAGTATAGTTGAGACCATGAGTTTAGTTCCAGACCGCTTCTAAGAGGATGACTGCACTTAGTCCTTTAGGTCACTCAGAGAAGTAGATAAGTCAGATATAGATATACCCCTAGAACTCCAAGGGGTAGTGTTTGTAGCCGATCCGATGGAACCGCCGTTTGAGGAGTTCGACCGATTCTTGGGATGGACTGGTTGGTCAAGTACCAAGCAAGTTTGGATTGTGCCGCTAAGCGTATGGTTTTGAAGACGGTTGAAGGTAAAGAAGTGGTCATGATAGGTAATAGGAGAGATTATCTATCCAACGTGGTATCTGCGTTGAAAGCGAGAAAGATGGTCGAGGAAGGGTCGTGCGGCGCTCGTAGTTCATGTGTGTGCTTTGGAAGCTAAGGAGTCTTTCGTGGGAAATGTTCAAACCGTAAAGGAATTTCTCGACGTATTTCTGAAGAACTTCCGGATTGCCTCCGGATCGTGAAGTCGAATTTAGTATAGATCTGTTATTCGAACAGCGCCGGTGTCTATAGCTCCGTATAGGATGGCACCAAGGAATTGTTGGAATTGAAGGCTCGAGATACAAGAGTTGTTGGATCGAGGTTTCATTCATTCGACCAAGTGTTTCACCTTGGGGAGCGCCGGTACATTTTTGTCAAGAAGAAGGATGGTACGATGCGGATGTGTATAGACTACCGCCAGTTGAATAAGCTGACGATTAAAAACAAGTATCCTTTGCCGAGGATAGATGACTTGTTTGATCAGCTGAAAGGGGCTGCGGTTTTCTCTAAGATTGATTTAAGGTCTGGATATCATCAACTGAAGGTGAAAGAGGCTGATATCCATAAGACGGCATTTCGTACTCGGTATGGACACTACGAGTTCCTGGTGATGCCGTTTGGTTTGACTAATGCACCAGCAGCTTTCATGGACATGATGAATAGGGTATTTCAACAGTTTTTGGATCAGTTCGTTGTGGTCTTTATAGATGATATTTTGGTGTATTCGAAGTCAGAAGAGGAGCATGATGCGCATTTGCGAGTGGTGTTGCAGATTCGAGGAAAAGTATCAGATGCGAAATTTAGTAAGTGCGACTCGCTTAACGAGGTGACTTTCTTGGGTCACGTTGTTTCACCGAGAGGATTAGAGTGGATCCTCGAAAGATTGAGGCAGTGTTAGATTGGAAGCCGCCTAAATCTGTGGCTGAAATTCGGAGTTTTCTAGGTCTGGCGGGGTATTACCGAAGATTTGTGGAAGGATTTTCTTTGATTGCCGCACCGATGACCAAGTTGTTGAGGAAAGGAGTTCCATTTGTATGGACCGAGAAGCAGCAAGAAAGTTTCGACAAATTGAAGAAGATTCTGACTGAAGCTCCGGTTTTGATTCAACCTGAGGCAGGCAAGGAATTCACGGTTTATTGCGATGCATCACATATTGGTTTGGGATGCGTGCTGATGCAAGAAGGGAAGGTAGTGGCTTATGCATCTCGGCGATTGAGGCCACATGAGGCTAATTATCCGACTCATGACTTGGAGTTAGCTACCGTAGTCTTCGCTTTGAAGATATGGAGGCACTATTTGTGCGGAGAGAAGTCGATAGTTTATACGGATCACAAGAGTCTTAAGTATCTCTTGACTCGAAGGATTTGAATTTGAGGCGGCGTAGATGGATTGAGTGTTGAAGGACTACGATCGCTCGATCGAGTATCATCCCTGGTAAGGCTAACGTGGTGGCGCACGCGTTGAGTCGTAAGGTTGTATCGGATTTAAGATCGATGTTTGCTCGACTTAGTCCGTTCGATGATGGGAGTCTTTTGGCGCACTGCAAGTTGCTTCGACTTGGTTAGATCAGTTAAGGAGAAGCGGTTAGAGGATGATGGTTTGAATGATCGGAGGTTGCAAGTCCGTAATGGTGGATTAGAGGATTTTAGTCCGTCAAATGATGGAGTTTTGTGCTTTAAAGGAAGAGCTTGTATGCCGAAGGATGTGGAGTTGAGACAAAGGATTCTTTGGGACGCACATAGCAGCCCATATGCTATGCATCCTGGAGGTAGCAAGATGTATCGGGATTTGAGAGAGCAATTTTGGTGGCCAGTCCAAACGGGAAGTAATCGAGTTCGTGGGTAAGTGTCCGACGTGTCAACAAGTCAAGGTGAACATCGGTTGCCATCCGGTTTACGTCACCGGTGAAGATTCCTCGATGGAAGTGGGAGAGGATCACCATGGACTTTGTCGATGGATTACCTCCTACGCCTAGCAAGAAGAATTCGATTTGGGTGATTGTGGATCGTCGACTAAATCAGCGCATTTTATACTGTAAGGGTAGATTATTCGCCTGAGGTTAGCTAAGTTATATGTAGCCGAGATAGTGAGATTGCATGGTGTGCCAGTATCGATTATCTCGGATAGGGATCCGAGGTTTACATCGAGGTTTTGGAGAGAGTTGCATCAAGCTTTGGGTACGAGATTGGACTTCAGCACAGCTTTTCATCCGCAATCCGACGGACAATCGGAGAGAGTGATTCAGATTTTAGAAGATATGCTCAGAGGTTGCGTTCTGGATTTCAGTGGCAGTTGGGAGGAGTACCTACCGTTGGCGGAATTCGCTTATAACAATAGTTATCAAGCGAGTATCCAAATGGCTCCATATGAAGCACTGTATGGACGCAGATGCCGTACTCCTACGTGTTGGACGGAACTAGGTGAACGACATGTTTTGGGTCCAGATTTGGTGACGGAAACTGAGGACAAAGTTAAGGTAATTCGGGCTCGTCTCAAGGAAGCATCGGATAGGCAAAAGTCTTACGCCGATCTCAAGCGCAAGGAGATGGAATACGAGGTAGGAGATAAAGTCTTTTCGAAGGTGTCGCTTGGAAGAAGGTGTTGCGTTTTGGGCGAAAAAGGGAAGCTAAGTCCAAGGTTCATCGGCCCGATATCTTGTGTTGAAGCGAGTAGGACCGAGAGCTTATCACTCGAATCGCCAGAGAGTTGAGTCGATTCACAATGTCTTCCATGTGTCGATGCTTAGACGGTATAGGTCGATCCATCGCACATCGTGTCGAGCGCAGATTGAGGTTAACTCCGACTTATCATTCGAGGAGGAACCAGTTCAGATTTTAGATCGTGATGTCAAGGTGTTGCGTAGAAAGTCAGTACCCTTAGTGAAAGTGCTATGGCGAAACCATGGTACGGAGGAAGCGACGTGGGAACCTGAGGAGGTGATGCGGCAGCAATACCCCCACCTTTTCTGATCAGGTAATTTCGAGGTCGAAATTATTTTAAGGAGGGTAGAACTGTAACATCCCAAAATAGGGGTTATTTGTGATCGAATTATTTTTTCTTGTATTTGAATTTCTGTGATATTATTCGTGTTGATATAAGGCTTAATTAGGGGTCTTGAGTAAGCTCGGTTTAGTAGAATAATTCTTAGTAAGGCTTATTTAAAGAAGAGGATTAAATGAGCTTAGCACTTAAGTGAATTTAAGTAGCAATAAGTGACATAAGATGAGTGCATGGCAAGTTGGTAATGGCGCATGGAGTTTAGCTTGAGGGGAGAGGTTCGAATCCCTTAAATAGCATTAGGACAACTTTTATTTTTGCTTTGGTATGGTGAGTGTCGGCCAAGGATGATTAAGATAAGGGTTGACCATGTTAATTTTTGGTTAGTAGACTATAGGTTTAAGGCAAGTGTTAACATATGGAAGGGAATCAAGTAATTAAGGAAAATATGGAGACATGGGGCTAGTATCAAGGATTATGTTTTGGAAACATAATCATGGCCTTTATGCCATGAACTTGGACGGCAATGTGGCTAAGGGGGGGGATTTGGCCGAATATGCTAGTGTTGGTAAGGCTTGGGAAGAATTTTTGGTCATTTCTTTCATTTGATGCAAAAGGTGCAAAACAATTTTTCTCTCAAACTCTTTTCTTTCTAGCCGAATTTTACCATTTGCTAAGCCTAATACTTTTTGACCATTTGGTCATTTTTGGCTCATTTTCTATTTCTCCTTTTCATTCTCTCAAAACCGAAACACTCATCTCTTTTGTCCATTTTCTTCTTTCTTTCTTAGCCGAATCTCCTATACCATAACATTCTATCTATTTCTTTCTTTTCTCTTCTCAAAAGCACTTAGCCGAAACTATTAGTTCACTATCATACTTCATCTTTTTCCATACAAGTTGAACTTTGGTTGATTGTGTTGAGCAAATCATAGCCGAATCCACTCTCTTGGGTATACCGAATTTTCTTCTCCTATCTTGTTCAACTTAGGCCGAATATTGAAGGTAAGATAGTTATCATCGGGATTTCTCTAGGAATTGGTTTTGGTAAGGTGGTAAGGTCTATTTTGAAGGATTATTATTTTAAGTTTTCGTTTAAGCCGAAGGTTAATAAACTTTATTGATGATGGTTGATTGTAGGGAAGTGAGGCCGATTCTTTTAGGAGTGTGTTGGGTAAGTGTTCGAAGGCTTTGGGTAAGATTTTAGGTTCACAAGGAACCTTTCTCAATTATTTTGGTTTGGCCGAATAGGCCATGGTTCTAATATTCATTTTTGGCCGAATATAGGGGCAAGATTACTTGTGTGGCCGATTTGTCTATTCGGGATTTAGAATTCTTTTGGTGCAGTGTGTATACATACACATCTTATAACTTTTAATATGCTAAGTGTTATTTTATGCCTAAACGTTTTGTGTAGACATGGATGAAATACCTTCATGGTATTAACAAGGATTTGGGTAAGTTCTTATTACTATGTGATTTTATTTGATGCTTTTGGGAAGCATGACACATTTGGTATGTGTATTATTTGATATATGGCTTATGATAAATCGATTGGATGTTGTTAAATAAATCTATCAACATGATTTGTGGTACATGCATATAAATGATTGTTATGGGTTGATGAGAGGAGGGGCAAAGTGATATTCGTGTCGACGGACACGTGTTTTGGTAACACATCGTGACTACGGTCACCAGAGGTTTGGTACCTCCGAGGTTTGGCACCTCATAGCGACTTGTCCCTGTGGTTAATACCACCGTGGGTTGGCCCCACTTTGAGATATGGGATTGTCTGCCAGTGATTTGGTATCACACGATGGGTTGGCCCCATCATCTATTTGTGACTTCGGTCACCAGTGTTTTGGTAACACAATTGTGTCTTGGACACCGTGAGATTTGGTATCTCCGGTGATTTGGTATCACATTTGTGACTATACGTCACGGTGGTTTGGCACCACCAGTGGTTTGGTACCACAAGGGGTAGAAAAAGGCGTATGGATGGTTAGGTTGGGTGCATTTAAACTTATGCATGTTAATTGGTTATAATTTGTGTATGTGATTGCATTAAATTGGGGAAGGGTTACACATTGAGTCTTGGTGACTCACCTTCTCCTTTAATTTTCAGTGTGATTCGTAGACCGCGGATGAGGAGCCGGATGGACTCGAGGTGGCCATGCAGTAGAGATTTTTTTTAATAAATGAATTTTGGATTTTATCTATTTTTCTGTTGGGTTTATGTTGCTTAATTGTAATAAGGCCTCCTAGGATTATTTTATTATTGCTGCATGTTTTGTTTAAACTATTTGATGATGTTAAAACGGATGCACATGTTTTCTCAAATTAAACGCAAAAAGTTTTTAAAGTACCGTCGGGTACATTCGAAATTTGTAAACAACTCGACTCAGCATATATATATTAAGTTTGGATTTTTAACAAAGAAACTTTAAATTGAAAGGCATTTCGACTAATTTGGAAATCGGTTTTAAAATGGTTTTCAAAATCTTTTCTCTGTAGCAAACCAAATTCGGTCGTAATGTTTGGGCCGGGTTTGGGGTGTTACAGAAAGCACAGGCTATTACTTTGCCTTACTACATCAAGATACAGTCTAATCCCATTCAATAGTACATCACTGTAATAACAAATTCCTTACTCGATTCAGGCTGAACCAAAATTAATGCTTTAATAAACAGAGCTTCCAACTGGTCAGAACTTTACTGGTATTTATCAGTCTATTCAAATCTTACCTCTTTTCTGTAATAACTGGGTCATCAATGTAGCTATTTCAATTATTAACATTGAAGCTTTGAGTTTTTCCAAAGCCACAACCATCAGATAGATTTAAAACCATAGTGCTATAATATGACTGACGTTTCAACTGTATAGTTAAAGCAACACTTCATTAGCAATAGTTTACCTCAAATTAGAAGAGGGAAAACCGAAAGTGGCCCTAATAATAACCAATGCAGTAATACAATTTCTATAATCTGTGATCTCTATCACCAAACTTCATGATCGAGTCAATATTTATAACGATAATAAATGTAATTACCTCCGATCAAAGAATATCTTTCACAGATAACCCATGTTTACATAATAAAGAGATTGATGATATCTCAGAGAAAATTCAGAAGAGTAATATCACGCATACTCAGTAGAAACAACCGTGATAAAGATAATATAATTTGCATATTCGTAATTTAGGGCTTCAATCAGTAGAAGTAGATAATGATATCATATGAACCTTATCATCAAATCTTATATCAATTATGATAAATTAGAAAACCCAAGTATGATAGAGCAATACCGTTATGAATCAACTAGACTTCCAGTAATTCCATCTATTATAATTAGCCAGCTTTTCAGTACGATAAATATTGCATATGAACATGAACAATTTCATATACCTCTGAGAATAACAGAACTTATAGAGTACCCAGAAGAGATTGCTGTAATATACTCAATTATAACAGTTGCCTTCAAATATCTTTGCAATTTCATCACTATTCTACTGACTAATTAAGTCATCAATAATCTTACATTATTCAGTTCATTGAAAGAGTCAATTTGGAAGAATTTTCGGCTAATCCGTTCTGTAAATATCATATCTGGATAAGTCGATTACTCATGAATAACTTCTTCCTTAACAATGACATCACAAGTTCAAAATAATCTTCAGAAAAAATCTAATATCTCTTTTAATACCATCTTTACTTACTAACCCATTCTCAATTCTGACTACATCATTAATCATTCAGCCTTTGAACTCTTTAGTTTCACATTCATGAGTTTAATCCATATAAATCTTGTGAATTTCATTGTAAAAAACTATACTGGTAAGGGGGTGGAGATCGTAAGCCTCAAAATTTAACTTTCATAAATACACACCTATCACTTAATATTTATCATTTACATGTCCATTATAAAACATTTATTTCATACCTTTATAGGTCCCCTTTTATCATAAGCAACATTTTTTCTCAAACATTGCGAGTATCATGTTTAGCATTATCGAAATTAGCTCGGTTGGAAAGCATCTATGACTATTTGCAAAATAATTTTCATCAGAGTCGGGAGATATCACACTATCACAGGTTATATAATGAAATGTATTTCTAGACTCCACATATGCTACGTTCAGTCTGAGAACTGACTAAACTGTAGCTCTGATACCACTAAATGTAACACCCCTAACCTGTGTCCGTCGCTGGAAACAGAGTTACGGAGTATTACCAGAACTTTCAGAACATTTTCAGATAATTCATATAAATTACTATTCATTAACCGAGATTATTGATATCGTCCCTTAAATGGACCTTCGAGGTCTAATACAAGCATGAGAATCGAGTCGGGACTTAATCGGAAACTCTAAGAATTTTTCAAGAAATTTCAAAATTTTTCCAAGGTGCAGGGCTCACACGCCCGTGTGGTCCAAGGGACACATCCGTGTGACCCTAGGACACGCCAATGTTGTAGGCCGTGTTCGAAACTAGGTAGCTTATTGACTTATGCCACACGCCCGTGTGGTAGGCCGTGTGGTTAATTAATTCCTTTCGAAATTAGGTGCAGCTTTCACACGGCCAAGGCACACGCCTGTGTTCTAGGCCGGGTAGCAAACACGGCTAAGACACATGCCCGTGTCTCTACTCGTGTGCTCAATTCTGAGCATTCTGTTTTCTCAAATTTAAGATGCAGGGGACACACGGCCTAACCACACGCCCATGTACCAGGCCGTGTGTCACATACGGTCTAGACACACGCCCGTGTGTTTGCCCATGTGGACAAAATAAAGCCATTTCTAGCTTCATTTCTCACCCAAGATTTTTCACCAAGTTCCTGTACTAACTTACATCCAAATACCAACCAATCCAAGCATTGAATCCAAGCAATTTATAACATCTAACATGATATATTGTTACATGCAATCATGCTTAAATCTTAGCTTTTATAAGCATACTCATTTAACCTTTTTTCAATCAATTAATAATAAACACTTATGTTATCCATAAAATGAACTTGATACATATATACATATACCAAGACATAATCATCACTAGCCATTCTTATGGCTAGATTACAATAATCATTTACATTTATATGCCAATATGGCCAATTTAACCTATACATGCCATTATAACCATAATTGATTTACAATATACACCGAGATAGGCCGATGGATAGTGTGAGTGATCTCCGCCAAGTTTTCAATCCAACGAGCTTTCGATTTACTGTAAAACAAGGAAATAAAACTAAGTAAGGATTACATGCTTAGTAAGTTCGTATAACATGGTACTTAACTTACCATTTATTCTATTTTGAGGTAACTATGTAAGTCACATTCAATCAATTTGACCTCAAGCCCGACACATATCCTCATTACCCTTGTTAGTCATATATTCCATAATAACATCAAGTCATGTAGGGGCTCTGTAACAGTTCGGTTTATACCCTAGTCAGAACAGTGGTTTCAGGACCACAAATCTGAGTCCGAATAATATTTTAATAGTATTTTCTGTGTCTCTGATAAGTGATTATGCATGTGCTAAAGTTTCATAAGTTAATTTGCCCATCTGTGTGTTTAATTTGACAATAAGATTGAATTGCATTAAATGTGAAATTTGCATGTTATATGTTAAAGCACTTATATGTTGTGGCTTTGAAAAGATGGAGGTCTTATTTGGCAATTAAGCCTTTCATAAGTTGGTGCATTGTTAAAGGTCATAAATGACCTTGTAACTATGTGTTATATATATTATTATGAAAGGTTATTATGGTACATTAGTTTATATCATAATATTAATTAATCAAAAGCTTAAAATAAGCTTTAATATTATATTCTTCCACTGAATGCATGAAAGAAAAGAAATAAGAATAGCTTTTTACATTCGGCTAGATTGAGGCACAAATTCAAGGTATGTTTTAGTCGGTTTTCGATAATTTTTACGTTTTTGCAATCGTTGCTTTGTCTACTATCAAGCCCATGTCTCAATTTTGTGTATTGATGATGTTTGTGAGATATGCCATTGATGATATGTTGAGCTTTGTGATGATTTATGGTGTTAAATGAAAGATTGGAGCTAGATGAACAAGTTTTGTTCTTGAAATTTTGATGAATTTAGCTAATTAGGGATAAATTGAGAAAATAGTAACTTGAGGGACTAAATTGCAAAGTTGATGTAAAATATGGGCTTGTATGATATACATAAGCATTCGGCTAAGCATGGATCTATGATGAATTTGTGTATTTGATGTTCTGAGAAAAATGGACTAAATTGATAAATTGTGCAAATGTGAGGGTTAATTTGCAAATAGCCCCAAATGTGTGTCCTTGGATTGAATTGAATTAATTAGTGAATAAAAGGGTTAATTCTGAATATGTATAGATCAAGAACTGAGGAAAACGGACTTAGACCGCGGGAAGGCAAAAGTAACTGAGTAGCCGTTTCCATTTCCGATAAATCGAATCCGAGGTAAGTCATTATGCAAATAATGTAACAGCCCGATTTAGGGCCTAGTCAGAATAGTGGTGCAAGACCACGAATCCAAGGTAAATTTATGATTTTTTAAGGTTCATGCCATGTTTGCATGTTAGTGTGAAAGTTTCATGAAGCAATTTTGCTAAATTAAGGTTGAATGGTCAAAAAGGACCAAATTGCAAAAGTTGCAAAATATAAGTTTCTAGAAGCATTTTGTATGAAATAGCTTTAGAACAGCAATTATAAGTCCTTAAATAGCAATTTTCCCAAATCATAATTTTTGGACAAAATTGGACATGAGTTATTAAAATAGAGAATTTTTAAGAGAAGGGCATTTTAGTCATTTGTCTATTAAATGGTTAATAAAGGAAAAAGATGCCAATCACTATCATCTTCTTCCTCATTGCCGAAAATTTCAAAGAACCCATAGCTAGGGTTTGTTCATCTTTCAAGCTTGCTAGTAAGTTCATCTTAGCCCCGTTTTTAATATTCTTCGTATTTTTGAAGTTCTCGTATTATGAATTAGCTATTTTTAGCTATAAAGTGAGCTAAGATGCATGTTCAAAAATCTACCATGAATGATATGCTTGTTAAATGATGTTTTATGGAAGTTTATGAGAGTTTGATGTTAGATAAACATCTTTTTCTAAGTGAGTTTCATGAAAAATGAGCATAGGGACTAGTTTGTAAAAGTTATGAGATTGTTCATACATAGTAGAAATAGTGAGAATTGAGGATTGTCATAGTAGAGAAAATGAATCAGCTAAGCATGAAATCTAAGAAAGTTGAATGAGAATTATTTTACGAGCCTTGGGGCAAAAGTGCAAATATGAGAAAATATAGGGGCAAAATAGTAATTTTGCCAAAATATGAGTAAATAGTCAATTTAGTTAATGTGAGTATTAAATGATCTATTCATGACTATAGATCTAGAAAAATGAAGCCCGAATTGAAACCGAGGCAAGAATAAGGTCGAGGACTAAATTGCATACCTAGCTACATTTTGTATATTGAGGTAAGTTTGTATGATTTCTAAGCTTTATGATTTATATCATTAAATTACTTAGTATAATGTACAATGTTATTATGAAAATGTTTAATGTTATGTTAAACAAAGAATTAATGAGATCAAGCATGAGAAAGCCCCGATTGAAATTGAATAGCTTAGGATACTCGATCTACCACATGAAACAAGAAAGTCCGTATAAGACCAAGCCGAGGCATGGCATCGGCATGGAGAAGTTATCATGTAAGTCCAAGGCAAGCTTGGCATTGAGAAGTTATCATGTAAGTCCAAGGCAAGCTTGGCATTGAGAAGTTATCATGTAAGTCCAAGGCAAGCTTGGCATTGAAAAGCTATCAAGAGAAAGAGATTTCAAGTAAGTCCAAGCCAAGGCTCGACATTGACCAGTTCATGAGCAAAGATACCAAGTAAGACCATGTCAAGACATGGCAATGGTAAGTTCCCAAGGGAATTCACGAGAAAGACTTCGTATAAGTCCATGTCAAGACATGGCCTCGAAACTAAGATGAGATTTAGTATCCTCGGTTATTCATATAAATTCATCGGGCAAACGAGTTAAGCTCCATTGAGATAACAAGAAAGCTAAGTAAGCAAAGTTATTATTAAGTGAAAATGAGTATTATGTTCAAGTATGCTGATCAAAGTGATCAAGTGATACATGTACTGTTGCCTATCAAGTATGAGATTAGTAAGTTTTATGAGATATGTAAGAATCAAGTATGAGTAAGTAAGCTTTATAGCTAAATTTACGATACCATTGTTTATATCAAATGGTCTATATTAAGTAAGAATGTTGCTATGTGCATTATGCAAACTTACTAAGCTAAACGCTTATATCTTTCATTCTTTCTTTCCATGTAGTCTCGCCAAGCTAATATCGAGGATCACCGTCATCGGAGCTCGGAGCACACTATCAATCGCTATTTTGGTATAGCCAAGTTGTTTTATTAAGTATGGCATGTATAGGAAGCATTACATTTTGAGTAAATGTTTTTAAGAAGAGCCAAAGTATAGGCTATTAAGTTTGTTATTCTTTTGTATATGGCTAAGTGATTGGCCAAGTGTGTATGTTTATAATTATCAATGAAGCATGTAGTATTATTCATGAATGATGTAGTATTGAGTTGTTGAAATGAGTATGAATTGGATCTTAATTTCAGGGTGGCAACTGGCTTGGTAAATAGCCTCTAAGTGCCCACACGGTTGGACACACGGGCGTGTGTCTAGGCCGTGCGTAACCTGCACCTTTGCATCTTAAGGCAGAATATCAAGTTGTAGTACACGGTCTAAGTCCACGGGCGTGCTATGGCCGTGTGAAATAAGTCAGTATATCAAGATATAGTACACGGTCTAAGTCCACGGGCGTGTCTTGGCCGTGGGAAAATTGGCAGAATACTGAGTTTTTAGGCACGGTCTGGGGACATGGGCGTGCATGTCTATCCACGGGCGTGACTTATCTTACACGGGCGTGTGACCCCTGTTTCAAAGAAAGGTTTTTCGATTGGGTTCTGAAAGTTTATCAGCACGAGTTTAAGGCCTCGTAGGCCCATGAAATGTACGAGTTGTTTAAGAATGAGAAGTTTTAATTTTGGAACGAAATTTTACAGCCCGTAATGTCATGATTTAGCAAGTTCAAGCATAGTAATGTCTTGTATCCTGTCTGAGCGTCGGACTCGAGTATGGGGTGTTACATTTAGTGGTATCAGAGCTACGGTTTAGTCAGTTCTAGGACTAATGTAGCACGAGCACGAGTCTAGCTATACATGCCATATGTAAGAATGTTTTTATAATGATAGTGTGACGACTCCTGACGACTTAAATTATGTTTATATGTATATAGTAAATGGATCCTGAAAGAGATATGGCGGATGATGTAGAAAGTAATGTGTCGGCTCCCTCTAAAGGGACGGTGCCGAATGAGAACGAGAATAGACCCACTACGGTGAGTCAAGGAGGAGAAGAGGCTAGAGAAGCCTTCCTCCATATGATGAACACATGGTATACGGAGTTCGTTCGTACGAACCCAAATGCACAACCCCCTCCACCCCCGCCAATTCCTCAACCTATCCCAGTAGCCCCTCAAGTAATAGAGGTGGCAAGAGGAGTTAAGCCTCCAATTGATAGGATCAGGAAACATGGGGCTGAAGAATTCCGGGCTAGAAAAGATGACGATCCGAAAAGAGCTGAATTCTGGTTAGAAAATACCATCGTGGTATTTAATGAGTCATCATGTACACTGTAAGAGTGCACGAAGTGCGTAGTTTCTCTTTTAAGAGATTCTGCCTATCAATGGTGGAACACCTTGGTATCAGTAGTCCCAAGAGAGAAGATCACGTGGGAATTTTTCCAAGAAGAGTTTAAGAAAAAGTATATCAGTCAAAGGTTTGTGGACCAGAAAAGGAAGGAATTCCTAGAACTGAAACAAGGCAAGATGTCTGTAACTGACTACGAGCGTGAGTTTGTAAGACTCAGCAAATACGCTCGAGAATGCGTGTCCACCGAAGCCATCATGAGTAAAAGATTTGAAGATGGACTAAATGAGGACATCAAACTGTTTGTTGCTGTCCTAGAATTGAAGGAATTTGTTGTGCTAGTCGAGAGGGCTTGTAAAGCTGAAGAGCTAGTAAAAGAGAAGAAGAAATCTAAAATGGAGTCTCGTGACTCTAGAAAGAGGCAGTGGAATGAGTCATTCCAATCTTCATCCAAGAAGTCAAGAGATTTCCCTGCCCGATCGGCTACTTCCACTGGATTTTCCAGGAAGGATAAGAGTAAACAGTATTTGGGAAATAAAGCTCAGACGCCTTCAGTCGCTAGTGTGGGGAATGTTCGATCTGATAGACCCGAATGCCCACATTGTGGCAGACGCCATTTAGGGGAATGCCGAGCACACGAAAATGCTTGTTTCAGATGTGGTTCCCAGGACCACTACATAAAAGATTGTCCAGAGATGATGAAAGAGGACGGAACTCAGAACCCGAGATCCGGGAGTATGGTCAGAGGAAGGCTGCAGAGAAACCCCGAAAGTGGGGCAAGTGGAAGAGGTAACCCTAGAGAGCAGGCCGCGAGACCCGAGGGTAGGGTGCCTGCACGGACTTATGCCATTCGTGCTCGCGAAGAGGCATCTTCCCATGATGTTATCACGGGTACCTTCTCTCTACATGATGTTAAAGTTATAACTTTAATAGATCCCGGATCCACACACTCTTACATTTGCATGAAATTGGTATCCGATATGAGTATGCCTGTAGAGTCTACAGAATTTGTAATTAAAGTGTCTAATCCTTTAAGCAAGAGTGTGTTAGTTGATGAAGTATGTAAAGATTGCCCATTAATGGTTAGAGGTCATTATTTTAAAGCAAACCTTATGTTGCTACCATTTGACGATTTTGACCTCATTCTCGGTATGGACTGGTTGATTGCCCATAATGTAATAGTTAATTGTGGGAAGAAATACATTGAAACGAGATGTGAGGATGGGAACACCCTTCACATAGAATCAGATGAACAAAGTACATTGTCAGAATTGATTTCTCACGTGACGGCATGAGATACATAAGAAAGGGGTATGAAGCATATTTGGCCTTTGTGATGAATGAAAAAGAAACAGAGTTAAAGATTGAGTTAGTGCCAATAGTATGTGAGTACGTGGATGTGTTTCCCGAGGAATTGCCAGGACTACCACCAGTAGAGAGGTTGAGTTCAGCATTGAGCTAGCTCCTGGTACTGTACCAATATCTATTACTCCTTACAGAATGGCTCCGACAGAGTTGAAGGAGCTGAATTTATGATTACAAGAGTTGACAGATAAAGGCTTTGCAAGGTCAAGTTGTTCTCCAGGGTGCTCGGTGTTATTTGTGAAAAAGAAAGATGGCACTATGAGATTGTGCATAGATTACCGTCAACTTAATAAAGTGACAGTAAAGAACAAGTACCCATTGCCTAGAATCGATGATTTGTTCGATCAATTGAAAGGAGCCACTGTGTTCTCCAAAATAGACTTGAGATCAGGGTACTACCAGCTACGAGTAAAAGAACCAGATGTGCCTAAAACAGCCTTCCGAACAAGGTATGGGCATTATGAATTTTTAGTCATGCCCTTTGGTTTGACCAATGCTCCGGTGGCATTCATGGACTTAATGAACCGCATGTTTAGACCATACCTTGACAAGTTTGTATTCGTTTTCATTGACGACATACTGATTTATTCCCGAGATGAGAATGAGCATGCTGATCACCTACGGACAGTTTTATAGATTCTACGAGAAAATCAATTATATGCCAAGTTCAGTAAAAGTAAATTTCGGCTCAAGGAAGTAGGGTTTCTGGGACATATTGTTTCGGAAGAGGGAGTTCGAGAAAACCCCAGTAAGATTTCGGCCATAATGGATTGGAATCCACTGAAGAATATTTCTGAGATTAGAAGCTTTCTAGGCCTAGCCGGCTATTATAGACGATTCGTCAAGGGGTTTTCTATTATTGCAACCCCGATGACTATATTGTTACTAAAAAATGTGAAATTTGAGTGGACTGAAAAATACCAACAAAGTTTCGAGAAACTGAAAGCGATGTTGACAGAAGCCCCAGTTTTGGTTCAACCTGAGACAGGGAAAGAATTTGTGATTTACAGCGATGCATCCTTAAATGGATTAGGCTGTGTACTTATGCAAGAAGGCAAATTTATTGCTTATGCCTCCAGACAGTTGAAGCCTCATGAGAAGAATTATCCGACGCATGATTTAGAGTTGGCAGCCATAGTCTTCGCATTGAAGATATGGAGACATCACCTATATGGTGAGAAATGTCAGATTTACACTGATCATAAAAGTTTGAAGTACCTGATGACGCAGAAAGAGTTGAACTTAAGACAACGGAGATGGTTAGAGTTGATAAAAGATTATGAGATGGTCATTGATTACCATCCCGGAAAGGCGAATGTGGTCACCGATGCTTTGAGCAGAAAATCCTTATTTGCATTAAGGGCAATGAATTCACGGATGACTTTGTCCGACGATGGTTCTATTCTAGCCGAGTTGAAAGCTAGACCAATATTCCTCCAAGAGATCATTGAAGCTCAAAAAGAGGATAGTGAAATTGCAAGTTCAGAGAGATCAGTGCGAGACAGATGTTGAGTCGGACTTCCGAATTAGTCCCAATGGAAGTCTGATGTTCAAAGACAGAGTTTGTGTACCAAGAAAAGAAGAGCTTATTCAGAGAATTTTGTATGAGGCCCATAATGGATGTTTATCTGTACATCCGGGTAGTACCAAGATGTATAATGACTTGAAGCAATAGTATTGGTGGCCGAGAATGAAGAAAGATATTTTAGAATTTGTTTCCAAATGCTTGATTTGTCAACAAGTAAAGGCTGAACACCAAGTACCTTCGGGTTAGCTTCAACCTATTTTTGTTCCAGAGTGGAAATGGGACCGTATTACTATGGATTTTGTAACGGGTTTACCATTGTCTTCGAGCAAGAAAGATGCCGTATGGGTTGTAGTTGATAGACTCACGAAATCAGCCTATTTTATACATGTTCGAGTGGATTACTCCCTCAACAAGTTGGCAAACTTGTATGTTTCAGAAATAGTAAGACTTCATGGAGTTCCCTTGTCAATCATATCGGATAGAGATCCGAGATTCACATCCAGGTTTTGGAAGAAGTTACAAGAGGCCTTGGGTACAAAGTTGAATTTTAGTACCTCTTTTCATCCTCAAACTGACGGTCAGTCAGAGAGGTTAATTCAAGTACTCGGGGATATGCTCATATGTTGTATTCTTGAATTCCGAGGCAGTTGGGAAAAGTTTCTCCCATTAGTAGAGTTTGCCTACAATAATAGTTTTCATTCGAGCTTAAAGATGGCGCCTTATGAAGCTTTATATGGGCGTAAGTGTCGAATGCCTCTATTTTGGACTGAACTTAAAGAAAACCAAATTCACGGGGTTGATTTGGTTAGAGAAGCTGAAGAGAAAGTGAAAGTGATACGAGAAAGTTTAAAAGTTGCATCAGACAGACAGAAGTCCTATTCGGACTTAAAGAGAAAAGAGATAGAGTATCAAGTCAGAGATAAAGTTTTCTTGAAAGTGTCACCTTGGAGAAAAGTTCTCAGATTTGGCCGGAAAGGCAAGTTGAGTCCACGTTTTACTGGACCGTATGAGATTACCGAGAAAGTTGGGCCTGTAGCTTACAGATTGGCTTTGCCATCAGAGTTAGAAAAGATACATGATGTGTTTCACGTGTCAATGTTGAGACGCTACCGATCATACCCTTCACATGTAATTCCCCATTCAGAGATAGAGATTCATCCCGACATGACTTATGGTGAAGAACCAGTCAAGATTTTAGCTCGGGAAGTTAAGCAGCTAAGAAAGAAAAGTATTGCCTTAGTGAAAGTATTGTGGCAAAGGCATGGAATAGAAGAAGCCACATGGGAACCAGAAGAGAGTATGAGAAACCAGTATCCAACCCTTTTTGCTGGTAAGATTTTCGAGGACGAAAATCCCTAAGGGAGGGAGAATTGTAACAGCCCGATTTAGGGCCTAGTCGGAATAGTGGTGCGAGACCACGAATCCAAGGTAAATTTATGAGTTTTTAAGGTTCATGCCATGTTTGCATGTTAGTGTGAAAGTTTCATGAAGCAATTTTGCTAAATTGAGGTTGAATGGTCAAAAAGGACCAAATTGCAAAAGCTGCAAAATATAAGTTTCTAGAAGCATTTTGTATGAAATAGCTTTAGAACAGCAATTATAAGTCCTTAAATAGCAATTTCCCCAAATCATAATTTTTGGACAAAATTGGACATGAGTTATTAAAATAGAGAATTTTTAAGAGAAGGGCATTTTAGTCATTTGTCTATTAAATGGTTAATAAAGGAAAAATATGACAAATCACTATCATCTTCTTCCTTATTGCTGAAAATTTCAAAGAACCCATAGCTAGGGTTTGTTCATCTTTCAAGCTTGCTAGTAAGTTCATCTTAGCCCCCTTTTTGATATTCTTCGTATTTTTGAAGTTCTCGTATTATGAATTAGCTATTTTTAGCTATAAAGTGAGCTAAGATGCATGTTCAAAAATCTAACATGAATGATATGCTTGTTAAATGATGTTTTATGGAAGTTTATGAGAGTTTGATGTTAGATAAACATCTTTTTCTAAGTGAGTTTCATGAAAAATGAGCATAGGGACTAGTTTGTAAAAGTTATGAGATTGTTCATACATAGTAGAAATAGTGAGAATTGAGGATTGTCATAGTAGAGAAAATGAATCAGCTAAGCATGAATTTTTAAGAAAGTTGAATGAGAATTATTTTACGAGCCTTGGGGCAAAAGTGTAAATATGAGAAAGTATAGGGGCAAAATAGTAATTTTGCCAAAATATGAGTAAAGAGTCAATTTAGTCAATGTGAGTATTAAATGATCTATTTATGACTATAGATCAAGAAAAATGAAGCCCGGATCAAAATTGAGGCAAGAACAAGGTCGAGGACTAAATTGCATACCTAGCTACATTTTGTATATTGAGGTAAGTTTGTATGATTTCTAAGCTTTAAGATTTATATCATTAAATTGATTAGTATAATGTACAATGTTATTATGAAAAATGTTTAATGTTATGTTAAACAAAGAAATTAATAAGATCAAGCATGAGAAAGCCCCGGTTGAAGTTGAATAGCTTAGGATACTCAATCTACCACATGAAACAAGAAAGTCCGTATAAGACCAAGCCGAGGCATGGCATCGGCAAGCAAGCAAGTTATCATGTAAGTCGAAGGCAAGCTTGGCATTGAGAAGTTATCATGTAAGTCGAAGGCAAGCTTGGCATTGAGAAGTTATCATGTAAGTCCAAGGCAAGCTTGGCATTGAGAAGTTATCATGTAAGTCCAAGGCAAGCTTGGCATTGAAAAGCTATCAAGAGAAAGAGATTTCAAGTAAGTCCATGCCAAGCCTCGGCATTGACCAGTTCATGAGCAAAGATACCAAGTAAGACCATGTCAAGACATGGCAATGGTAAGTTCCCAAGGGAACTCACGAGAAAGACTTTGTATAAGTCCATGTCAAGACATGGCCTCGAAACTAAGATGAGATTTAGTATCCTCGGTTATTCATATAAATTCATCGGGCAAACGAGTTAAGCTCCATTGAGATAACAAGAAAGCTAAGTAAGCAAAGTTATTATTAAGTGAAAATGAGTATTATGTTCAAGTATGCTGATCAAAGTGATCAAGTGATACAGGTACTGTTTGCCTATCAAGTATGAGATTAGTAAGTTTCATGAGATATGTAAGAATCAAGTATGAGTAAGTAAGCTTTATAGCTGAATTTACGATACCATTGTTTATATCAAATGGTTTATATTAAGTAAGAATGTTGCTATGTGCATTATGCAAACTTACTAAGCTAAACGCTTATGTCTTTCATTCTTTCTTTCCATGTAGTCTCGCCAAGCTAATATCGAGGATCACCGTCATCGGAGCTCAGAGCACACTATCAATCGCTATTTTGGTATAGCCAAGTTGTTTTATTAAGTATGGCATGTATAGGAAGCATTACATTTTGAGTAAATGTTTTAAGAAGAGCCAAAGTATAGGCTATTAAGTTTGTTATTCTTTTGTATATGGCTAAGTGATTGGCCAAGTGTGTATGTTTATAATTATCAATGAAGCATGTAGTATTATTCATGAATGATGTAGTATTGAGTTGTTGAAATGAGTATGAATTGGATCTTAATTTTAGGGTGGCAATTGGCTTGGTAAATAGCCTCTAAGTGCCCACACAGTTGGACACGCGGGCGTGTGTCTAGACCGTGCGTAACCTGCACCTTTGCATCTTAAGGCAGAATATCAAGTTGTAGTACACGGTCTAAGTCCACGAGCGTGCTATGGCCGTGTAAAATAAGTCAGTATATATAGATATTGTACACGGACAAAGTCCACGAGCGTGTCTTGGCCGTGGGAAAATTGGCAGAATACTGAGTTTTTAGGCACGGTCTGGGGACATGGGCGTGCATGTCTATCCACGGGCGTGTCTTATCTTACACGGGCGTGTGACCCCTGTTTCAAAGAAAGGTTTTTCGATTGGGTTCCAAAAGTTTATCAGCACAAGTTTAAGGCCTCGTAGGCCCATGAAATGTATGAGTTGTTTAAGAATGAGAAGTTTTAGTTTTGGAACAAAATTTTACAGCCCGTAATGTCATGATTAAGCAAGTTCAAGCATAGTAATGTCTTGTATCCTGTCTGAGCCTCGGACTAGGGTATGGGGTGTTACAAATAAACGTATTCGTATTAAATCATGTATGTTCATATGACTATTGATAACAATGAATGCTTACGAGATGCTATGTACATGAATTTCGAGATAAGATAATTATAGTGACATTGTCTGAGAAGTCCCGTATGAACCTAGGAATATATAGGATTAGCTATGTCATGACATAGGTATCTATTCTATTTTATCATGTAAGACCACGTCCGGGATGTTGGCATTGATTTGATATTCGAGTAAGACCACGTCTAGGACGTTGGCATCGATATGAGCTTTATGTGTAAGACCACGTCTGGGTCGTTGGCATCGATGTGAGCTTTATGTGTAAGACCACATCTGGGACGTTGGCATCGATATGAGCTTTACGTGTAAGACCATGTCTGGGACAGTGGCATCGATATTTGAGTGCATGTAAGACCTCGTCTGGGACGTTGGCATTGTACGATCATTCTGAGTTTTCGAGTATCCCATTAGATTCTGAACGGTTCAATGGGAAAATCCGAGCTATAAACCATTACGTGAATGTATATTCGTTTCAGGTACATTTGGTATGTACACTAAGTGTGTATAAAAGGTAAGTACCTATATGACTTTGATTTGAAGAAAAGTATGGTTGAATATGAGAATGTGAATGAGATGTAAGAATGGTTATGAATGTGGCAAATATGACCAAGAATATGGATCAAAGCATATATGTGAGAAATTTGCTATGAATATGAATTGTACCAATGTTTCTACATGCTTATATGCTCTACATGTTGAGTTTATTTGTATTATGACTTACTAAGCTTTTAGCAAGCTTACTTTGTGTGTGTTTTCTCTGTTTTATAGGTTGTCAAAGCTACTGAAGGCTCGGGACCGTTGAGGATCATCATCACACTACTCAACTTGTGTTTGGTACATTTTGGAAATGTATATAGCTAGATATGGCATGTATAGGCTAGTATTTGATATAAGTTTGTTATATGAACTTAGCCATGTGATTTGGCTAGATATGAGTTGAGAATTTGCTTAAATGAATGTGATGTGTGAAGCATGTTTTTGGCATGGTTAGATGACACATGAAATGGTCAAGTTTTGAGTAAGTAATGGATGAATTATGCTTGTGATGAGATGAGTTTTAGTCTTGTAAGTTGGCATAGTTGAGATTGGTTTTGAATGTATAGATTGAATGGTTATTTTAGTGTGTTATGGTTGTTATTTGTGCATGAAATGTGTTGGTAAATTTCTTGTAGAATTGACCCTAAGTGGGTGGCATTTTGGCCTTGCAAATGGCCTATAATGTCACACGGTTGTGGCACACGGGCGTGCCTAGTGACGTGGGGCTAAGTCAGTAGCTAGCCTAGGAGTACACGGCCAAGACACATGGGCGTGTCTAGTAGCCGTGTGAAAAAGTCAGTATATGGCTTTTGAGTGCACGGCCTTAGCACACGGGGGTGCTTTGTGGTCGTGGATGTAAAGTCAGATTCGACCACGGCCAAGGTACACGGGCGTGCTTGGTGGTCGTGGAGTAATGTCAGATTCGACCATGGCCAAGGTACACGGGCGTGCTTGGTGGCCATGGAGTAAAGTCAGATTCGACCATGGAGAGGACACACGGGCTGCCTACACGAGCGTGTAACCCCTGAAACTTAGAAAAGTTTTAAATTTCCATGAAATTTTGTATGTGTTCCGGTTTAGTCCCGACCCAGTTTATAAGCATGTTTTAGGTCTCGATGACCTACTAAGGGGACACTATGTCTGAGGTTGATATACAGTTGTATGACATTTCTGTAAATATTTTCGATCTGTCCGGTAACGCCCTTTAACCCTAGTCTGGCGATAGATACGGGTTAGGGGTGTTACATTTGGTTGGTATCAGAGCTACGGTTTAGTCGATTCTCGGACTAACGTAGCATGTCAGAGTCTAGCTATACATGCCATATTTCTGAATTGTGATAGTGTGATGAATCCTGACGTATAAAATGTGATTTCTGTATAGTAATGGATCCCGAAAGAGCCGTAGTCGACGACGTAGAAAGTGTGCGCTCGCTCCCACGCGACAATAGCGCCCTCTGATCCGAGACCAGCTACGAGCGGTCATGAGGGAGAAGCTAAACAAGCTTTCTTCCAGGTGATGAGTGAATGGTTCACTCAATTCGTAAAGAATAACCCGACTGTTTCACAACCCCTGCCCCCAGTTAACCCCGCTCAGACTACAGTTGTGCCACCGGTTATGTATCTGAGTCTGTTGAATAAGCCTCCGGTTGACAAAATCCGTAAGTATGAGGCTGAAGAGTTCCGAGCTACTAATGATGATGATGCCGAGAAGGCAGAGTTTTGGTTAGAAAACACGATCCGGGTGTTCGATGAGATGTCTTTGACTCCGGAAGAATGCATAAAGTGTGTTGTATCTTTGCTCCGAGATGCAGCTTATCAATGGTGGAAAACTTTGATCTCTGTTGTTCCAAAGGAACTGGTGACATGGGAATTCTTTCAGATTGAGTTCCGGAAGAAATATATTAGTAAGAGGTTCATTGATCAGAAACGGAAGGAATTTCTGGACTTGAAACAGGGCCGTATGTCTGTTACGGAATATGAACAAGAGTTTGTCATACTGAGTCGATATGCTCGTGAATGTGTATCTACTGAGGCAATAATGTGTAAAAGATTCGAAGATGGCCTTAATTAAGATATCCGTTTGTTTGTCGAGATCTTAGAAATAATAGACTTTTTTGTACTTGTTGATCGAGCATGCAAAGCTGAGGCACTTGAGAAAGATAAAAAGAAAGCTGAATCAGAAGCCCGAGAAGTGAGAAAGAGATTTCAGAGTAGATCATTTCAGTCTGCTTCAAAGAAATTTAGAGATGATCAAAGCCATTTGAGAGTTAATATGGGATATTCAAATAGATATCGAGATAGATCACAAATGAGCTCCAAAGCTCCAGCAACTTCAGTGGCAAGTGTTTGAAATGTACGATCCGAGAAACCAGAATGTAAGCATTATGGAAAAAGGCATCCGGGAAGCTGTAGAATGAATGACAGAGCTTGTTTCAGATGTGGATCGCTTGATCATTTTATTCATGATTGCCCTGAGCCTGTCGAGCCAGAGACTGTTCAGAATCTGAGATCTGATAATGCACCTGTGAGAGGTAAACCTTCGAAGAATGTAAGAAATATCAGTAGTAGTCAAAGAACTACGAGAGATACTGTTGCAAGATCTGAAGTTAGAGCGCCTGCCAGAGCATATGATATTCGAGCTCGTGAGGAAGCTTCATCTCCAGATGTTATAACGGGTACTTTTACTCTTTATGATACTTCTGTGATTGCATTGATAGACCCTGGTTCTACGCATTCTTATATATGCATGAATTTAGTGTTCAGTAAGACTTTGCCTGTAGAGTCTACTGAGTTTGTTATTAAAGTATCGAACCCCTTAGGTAAAAGTGTCATTTTTGACAAAGTATGTAAGAATTGCCCGTTAATGTTCCGAGATATTTGTTTCCCTGCTGATCTGATGCTATTACCATTTGATGAGTTTGATATAATTCTGGGTATGGACTGGTTGACATTGCATGATGCTGTTGTGAACTGTAAGAGAAAAACTATTTATTTGAGATGTCTGAATGATGAAATAGTCAGAGTTGAGTCTAATGACTTGAATGGATTACTTGCTGTGATATCTGTATTGAAAGCTCAGAGTTATATGAAATAGGGTTACGAAGCATACTTTGCTTATGTAATTGATTCGAAAGTGTCTGAAAAGAAAGTTGATTCAGTGCCAGTCGTCTGTGAGTTTTCTGATGTATTCCCTGAAGAACTACCGGGTTTACCTCCGATACATGAAGTTGAATTTGGTATTGAATTGTTGCCTGGTACTACACCTATTTCGATAGCTCCGTATAGAATGGCACCAACAGAGTTGAAAGAATTAAAGTCACAGTTGCAAGAGTTGACTGACAGAGGGTTCGCTTGACCGAGTTTCTCACCTTAGGGTGCTCACGTTCTGTTTGTGAAAAAGAAAGATGGCACGATGAGAATGTCCATTGACTACCGTCAGTTGAACAAAGTGACCATAAAGAACAAATATCCGTTGCCCATGATTGATGATTTGTTTGATCAGTTAAAAGGAGCTACTGTGTTTTCGAAGATAGATCTGAGATCGGGTTACTATCAGTTGTGAGTAAAAGATTCAGATATACCAAAAACTGCTTTCAGAACGAGGTACGAGCATTACGAGTTTTTAGTTATGCCATTTGGACTAACAAATGCTCCTGCTATTTTTATGGATCTGATGAACAGAATTTTTAGACCATACCTAGATCGATTATTTGTTATATTCATTGATGACATTTTGATTTATTCGCGTGATGAGGCTGAACATGTTGAGCATTTGAGAATTGTATTGCAAACTCTGCGAGAAAAGAAACTGTATGCGAAATTCAGCAAATGTGAATTCTGGTTGTGTGAAGTTAGTTTTTTGGGACATATTGTGTCAGCTTATGGGATTCGAGTTGATCCGATCAAGATTTCTGCTATTCTGGATTAGAAACATCCGAGAAATGTATCTGAAGTTCGTAGCTTTCTGGGGTTGGCTGGTTATTATCGTTGATTTGTGAAAGGATTTTCAGTGATAGCTACTCCGTTAACTAGATTGCTTCAGAAAGATAGAAGGTTTGAATGGTCCGATAAATGTCAGAAAAGCTTTGATCAGTTGAAAACTCTGTTAACTGAAGCTCCAATTTTGGTACAGTCGGAATCAGGTAAAGAATTTGTTATATACAGTGATGCTTCGTTAAACGGTCTGGGATGTGTTTTGATGCAGGAAGGCAAAGTTGTAGCTTATGCTTCGAGACAGTTGAAGTCTCATGAAAAGAACTATCCGACGCACGACCTTGAGTTAGCTGCGATTGTGTTTGCACTTAAGATCTGGCGTCATTATTTGTATGGTAAGAAATGTCACGTATTTTTAGATCATAAAAGTTTGAAATACCTGATGACCCTGAAAGATTTGAACCTGCGTCAGAGAAGATGGTTAGAGTTGCTAAAGGATTACGAACTTGTAATAGATTATCATCCGGGTAAAGCAAATGTTGTTGCTGATGCGTTGAGTAGAAAATCATTGATTGCATTACGTGCTTCGAATGCTCAATTAAATCTCTCTGAAGATAGTTCTCTGATAGTTGAATCAAAAGCCAAACCGTTGTTCTTACAACAGATATATGATGCTCAGAAAGTTGATAATGAATTGATAGTGAAACGAGCTCAGTGTGATTCGAATTATGAATCTGAATTTTGAGTTGTTGATGATTGCTTGAGATTCTGAGATCGTATCTGTATTTCGAGAAGTTCGAAATTGATTCAGTTGATTTTGAGTGAAGCACATAACAGTCGTCTATCTGTTCATCCCGGGAGTACTAAAATGTACCATGATTTGAAGCGACACTATTGGTGGTCTGGTATGAAGCGTGATATTTCGATTTTGTTTCAAAATGTTTAATCATCGACAAGTCAAAAGTGAACATCAATTTTAAATGCAGGTTGCTACAACCGATTCTGATTCCCGAGTGGAAATGAGATAGAGTAACAATAGACTTTATTTCTGGATTGCCTCTGACTCTGAGAAAGAATGATGCGATATGGGTCGTAGTTGATCGATTGACGAAATCTGCCCATTTTATTCCGGTAAGATCTGACTATTCACTTGATAGATTAGCCGAGCTTTATATTTCTGAGATTGTTAGATTGCACGGGGTGCCATTATCTATTGTGTCAGATAGGGACCCAAGGTTTACATCGAGGTTCGGAAGAAATTGCAAGAAGCTTTAGGCACTAAAGCGCATTTGAAGATGACTTTTCATCCACAAAGCAGATGGTCAATCCGAGCGGATTATTCAGATTCTTGAAGATATGTTAAGATGTTGTATACTTGAGTTTAATGGTTCGTGGGAACAGTATTTGCCATTGATTGAATTTGCATACAATAATAGTTTTCAGACGAGCATCAAAATGGCCCCGTATGAAGCTTTGTACGGTCGTAAATGTCGTACACCTCTGTATTGGACTGAGCTTGGTGAAAATAAGCTACATGGGGTCGATTTGGTAAAAGATTCAGAACAGAAAATGAAATTGATCCGAGATTGTTTGAAAAAGGCGCATCGATCGTCGAAGTCTTATGCGGACTTAAAACGAAAAGATATAGAATTTAAGATCGGCGACAAAGTATTTCTGAAAGTGTCACCATGGAAGAAAGTACTTCGTTTCGGACGTAAAGGCAAGTTGAGTCCGAGATTCATCGGGCCGTATGAAATCATTGAGCGAGTTGGACCTATTGCATATCGATTGTTGTTGCCTTCCGAGCTAGAAAAGATACATAATGTATTTCATGTCTCAATGCTCCGTAGATATCGATCCGGTCCGTCACATGTGATTGCCCCATCTGAAATTGAAATCTGATCTGATATGTCATACGAAGAGGAACCGATCCGTATCTTAGCTCATGAAGTAAAAGAGTTGAGAAACAAGAAAATTCTGTTAGTGAAAGTATTATGGAATCGACACGGAATTGAAGAGGAAACGTGGGAGCCGGAAGATTCAATGATACAGCAAAATCTGACTTTGTTTAAAGGTAAGATTTTCGGGGGCCAAAATCCCTAAGAGGGGAGAATTGTAACAGTCTGGTTTATACCCTAGTCGGAACAGTGGTTTCTAGACTACGAATCTGAGTCCGAATAATATTTTAATAGTATTTTCTGTGTCTCTGATAAGTGATTATGCATGTGCTAAAGTTTCGTAAGTTAATTTGTCCGTCTGTGTGTTTAATTTGACAAAAGGATTGAATTGCATTAAGTGTGAAATTTTCATGTTATATGTTAAAGCACTTATATGTTGTGGCTTTGAAAAGATGGAGGTCTTATTTGGCAATTAAGCCTTTCATAAGTTGGTGGATTGTTAAAGGTCATAAATGACCTTGTAACTATGTGTTATATATATTATTATGAAAGGTTATTATGGTAAATTAGTTTATATCATAATATTAATTAATCAAAAGCTTAAAAAAAGCTTTAATGTTATATTCTTCCACAGAATGCATGAAACAAAAGAAATAAGAATAGCTTTTTACATTCAGCTAGATTGAGGCACAAATTCAAGGTATGTTTTAGTCGGTTTTCGATAATTTTTACGTTTTTGCAATCGTTGCTTTGTCTACTATCAAGCCCATGTCTCAATTTTGTGTATTGATGATGTTTTTGAGATATTCCATTGATGATATGTTGAGCTTTGTGATGATTTATGGTGTTAAATGAAATATTGGAGCTAGATGAACATGTTTTGTTCTTGAAATTTTGATGAATTTAGCTAATTAGGGCTAAATTGAGAAAATAGTAACTTGAGGGACTAAATTGCAAATTTGATGTAAAATATGGGCTTGTATGATATACATAAGCATTCGGCTAAGCATGGATGTATGATGAATTTGTGTATTTGATGTTTTGAGAAAAATGAACTAAATTGATAAATTGTGCAACTGTGAGGGTTAATTTGCAAATAGCCCCAAATGTGCGTCCTTGGATTGAATTGAATTAGTTAGTGAATAAAATGGTTAATTCTGAATATTTATAGATCAAGAATCGAGGAAAACGAACTTAGACCGCGGGAAGGCGAAAGTAACTGAGTAGCCGTTTCCATTTCCGATAAATCGAATCTGAGGTAAGTCATTATGCAAATAAAATTATTTGTATTAAATTATGTATGTTCATATGACTATTGATAACAATGAATGCTTACAAGATGCTATGTACATGAATTTCGAGATAAGATAATTATAGTGTCACTGTTCGAGAAGTCCCGTATGAACCTAGGAATAGATAGGATTAGCTATGTCATGACATAGGTATTTGTTCTGTTTTATCATGTAAGATCATGTCCGGGATGTTGGCATTGATTTGATATTCGAGTAAGACCACGTCTGGGACGTTGGCATCAATATAAGCTTTATGTGTAAGACCACGTCTAGGACATTGGCATCGAAGTGAGCTTTATGTGTAAGACCACGTCTGGGACGTTGGCATCGATGTGAGCTTTATGTGTAAGACCACGTCTGGGACGTTGGCATCGATATGAGCTTTACGTGTAAGACCATGTTTGGGACAGTGGAATCGATATTTGAGTGCATGTAAGACCTCGTCTAGGACGTTGGCATTGTACGATCATTTTGAGTTTCTGAGTATCCCATTAGATTCCAAACGGTTCAACAGGCAAATCCGAGCTATAAACCATTACGTGAATGTATATTCGTTTCAGGTACGTTTGGTATGTACACTAAGTGTGTATAAAAGGTAAGTACCTATATGCCTTTGATTTAAAGAAAAGTATGGTTGAATATGAGAATGTGAGTAAGATGTAAGAATGGTTATGAATGTGGCAAATATGGCCAAGAATATGGATCAAAGCATATATGTGAGAAATTTGCTATGAATATGAATTGTACCAATGTTTCTACATGCTTATATGCTCTACATGTTGAGTTTATTTGTATTATGACTTACTAAGCTTTTAGCAAGCTTACTTTGTGTGTGTTTTCTCTGTTTTATAGGTTGTCAAAGCTACTGAAGGCTCGGGACCGTTGAGGATCGTCATCACACTACTCAACTTGTGTTTGGTACATTTTGGAAATGTATATAGCTAGATATGGCATGTATAGGCTAGTATTTGATATAAGTTTGTTATATGAACTTAGCCATATGATTTGGCTAGATATTAGTTGAGAATTTGCTTAAATGAATGTGATGTGTGAAGCATGTTTTTGGCATGGTTAGATGACACATGAAATGGTCAAGTTTTGAGTAAGTAATGGATGAATTATGCTTGTGATGAGATGATTTTTAGTCTTGTAAGTTGGAATAGTTGAGATTGGTTTTGAATGTATAGATTGAATGGTTATTTTAGTATGTTATGGTTGTTATTTGTGCTTGAAATGTGTTGGTAAATTTCTTGTAGAATTGACCCTAAGTGGGTGGCATTTTGGCCTTGCAAATGGCCTATAATGTCACACGGTTGTGGCTAGTGACCGTGGGGCTAAGTCAGTAGCTAGCCTAGGAGTACACGGCCAAGACACACGGACGTGTCTAGTAGTCGTGTGAAAAGGTCAGTATATGGCTTTTGAGTGCATGGCCTTAGCACACGGGGGTGCTTGGTGGCCGTGGATGTAAAGTCAAATTCGACCACGGCCAAGGTACACGGGCATGCTTGGTGGCCGTCGAGTAAAGTCAGATTCGACCACGGCCAAGGTACACGGGCGTGCTTGGTGGCCATGGAGTAAAGTCAGATTCGACCACGGGGAGGACACACGGGTGTGTCCAGCAGCTGTGGGAGGCACACGGCCTGCCTACACGGGCGTGTAACCCCTGAAACTTAGAATTTTAAATTTCCGTGAAATTTTGTATGTGTTCTGGTTTAGTCCCGACCCGGTTTATAAGCATGTTTTAGGTCTCGATGACCTACTAAGGGGACACTATGTCTGAGGTTGATATACAGTTGTATGACATTTCTGTAAATGTTTCCGATCTGTTCGGTAACGCCGTTAACCCTAGTCCGGTGACGGATACGGGTTAGGGGTGTTACAGGCTCAATAACAATCAAGTTTCCATGCACATATGCTTTCTACAACATGCATAAATCACATCGCTATATCTCAAGTATATTACCATATAACACATCTCGAGTTCATATTATTTCATGTCAGAACTTTACTCATATCATTCAAAATATCAAGGTCACACGAGTAGTAGTACTCTTAAAGTGTGTACAAGTCTATATTCAAGGATGAACATATTCATCAAATGAATTCCTTGCTCAAATATCTTCCTCTCATGTTTTTATATATCAATTTTCATGTATCATCATTTTCAGGTGTTTCAGACAAATACACGTAATAACTCATTTCTTATCCATATCTTCTCATGTCAATATTTTTACCCTTTGAATTTTTTCAAAATATTGATTGATATACAGGTAGTACACTCGAGGTGTACAAATCAGAATCCGTCAATTCATGTCCAATGGTACCCATAAGGTACTATTTCAGAGAGTACACTCTAGAGTCACACATATATGCAACAAGATTACCAGTCCAGGCTAAATCCTGTCTCCAATATAT
This sequence comes from Gossypium sturtianum, assembly GCA_025698515.1. NCBI lineage: Eukaryota > Viridiplantae > Streptophyta > Magnoliopsida > Malvales > Malvaceae > Gossypium > Gossypium sturtianum. The sequence goes on from CM046953.1 coordinate 74,103,487, forward strand.
ATATATTCAATAGAGCTTAGTCAGGATTACTAGTCCAGGCTAAATCCTTTTTATGACTTATGCTCTAAAGAGCTTGATCTGGATTACTCGTCCGGGCTAAATCCAATCCATAACATATGCTCGAGAGGACTTACATCAGGATTACCCGTCCAGGCTAAATCCTTTCATAAATAAGGCCAATAGGATTACTTGTCCGAGCTAAATCCCGTCAGCAACAATTGCAGGACCTCGTTCATTTCGGGGAATCACATATCCATCGATTTTCATTTATTCAAACTGGATTTAACATTTTTCAAGCATTTTCAGGCATGTGATTATTTCATACATTTACAACATTCATATAATTCAAATAAACACATTCCACATTCATTTCAAGCATAAAAGTAACCTTTTTTACCATTTATCTGGTATTTCTCGGATATGTTTACGGGACTTAACTTATGTTAAGTATTCTCGATCATGTAACAAAGTTCATATTCATAGCATTCATATAATTCACACATATACACATTCAATACAAGCATATAAATATACATAATTTAGTTACAGGAACTTACCTCGACAAATGTTCGTGTACGTAAAATCTACTAATCCAACCTTTTCCTCCTTTCCTCGTTCTAACTCTAAATTTGGTCTATCCGGATCTATACGAGTAAATTTAACATCAATTTATCACATTTCATATTCATGTGGACTCAATTTACACCCTAGGCAAAATTACCATTTTGCCCCCAACTTTTCCATAAATTCCTATTTCGTCCCTAGGCTCGGAAAATGAAATTTGTGCAATTTAATCCCTATTCCAAGCCTAACAAAAATTCCATCATAAAATTTACAGCACATGTATTCATAAAAATTTAGAATTTTTCATCAAATTTCACAACTTTACATTTTAGTCCCTAAATGTTGTTTTCATCAAAAATCACTTTGTAAAAGTTGTTTCTCTATCAACAACCTTTCATTTTCTACCATAAATTTCTAATTTTCACCATATTCATCCATGACCCAATTTTCATACTTTGATAACTTTTCAAATTGATCCCCCAAATAGATAGATTAGGCTATCCCGGTTTCAAAAATATCAAAATTACTAAAAACGGGACAAGGAAACTTACCCAATTTGGCCATGAAAGTTTCTTCTCTCTCTCTCTTAGGGTTTCCATGTATTTTTGGGGAAGAAGATAAGAAACTAAGATGATATTTCTTTTTATCATCTTTTAATTAATTAAATTATTTCAATTTCCAATTTAGTCCTTGCCCTTTTTCTAAATTTTCATGGATGAATCACCAAAATATCTACATACTTTTTGTTAATGGTCTAATTACCATATAAGGACCTCAAGTTTTTAATTCCATAGCTATTTAATCCCTCTAGCTACTAGAATTCAACTTTTGCATTCTATGGGATTTAGTCCTTCTCGTAATTAAGCACATAATCGATAAAATTTTCTTATCATAATTTTAACATGAAATTTATATCATATTACGGACCATAAAATAAAATAAAAAAAATTTTATTTTCAGGTCAGATTTGTGGTCCCGAAACCACTGTTCCGATTTCATCGAAATTAGGCTACTACAGAGTTCCCAGGATTTACCAGTTTGTTGGTACCTATCAATGGTGTTTGGCAAGCTTCTGGATATTTTCCTCTTCTCCTTTAGAGAAGATGAATTAAAAGAAATTTCTTAAGAACGTAGGAGAGAACATAGAGAGAAAAGTAAAAAGTAAAACAATTATTGACACCCTTTTATAGCTCAGACAACAGAAATAAGCTTAGTGGGAAGGTCTGAGACCCCAGTACTAACCTTAAATTAAAAGGCTAAGATTACCTAATAAGATTTGAAATCTAACCCCTTTCCAAAAGTAACTACTACCACTAATTAGAGTGCTAAAACATTGCTTGCACACTTAGGCAATAAACTAAATCGATCATATGGTTACCTAAACGTATCAAGTAGTCATCTAGAGTACTCTAGTTCAATTACAACTAGATCTAAACTGAACTCTAACAATACCCACCGACCATCATTTCCATATAAAGAAATCTTATCGATCGACGAACTAACTACTTCAGCTAGAACATTTGGGGTTGGCGGATCGTCTGATAAAAGAGACTGTGAAACCATAGAGTTCGCCAAATGACGAATTCCACTGAGGCAAGCCCGACAAGGTGTACTGAAGAACATGTCGACTCAACAATTAAGCTTATAATTCACCTTAATACTATATCTTACTCAATTAATTGCCAAACGAATATTGGCATGATCTACGCTGGGCAGACTATTACACCTTTTGTGTTCGCGTTTTGGCGATTCCTCACCTTAACACACAAGCCCGCGTTTCAGATACGCCAAGAGCATCATGTCAGACTGCTCACCGCGCAAGTCATACAATGAATTCCTGTTATATGCCTTGATAGGCTTTCCTATTTACTGTCTTGATGGACTCCATCTTTTCCATACTGTGTACCTGTTCACCATTGGATCTTGCCATGGTTAACCATGGACCTTTGATTTTGAGGAATCAATAACATCCTTCAAGGTGTCACCCTGAGGGACCTATATACCGTTTACATTGAGTCGCCTCGAAGGACCTATATACCATTTACATGATGTTTCCTCGAAGGATCAGTGGATAACCATCGTCACGGTGTTGTACCATAAAGTCGATAGACCGTCGTCAGGTGTTGCTCTAGCAAGCTGGTAGATAACCATTCCATGATGCCGCCAAAATCCTTTGCATCCCTTAACAATTTGCCCATTCCTCCATACATCAATTTCTTTTGCTACCTTCTACTAACCCGTCAAGATACTCCCTCCGTACTTCGCATATAATAAATGTGCATTTCATACAATATATTGTACTTAAAACTATAACATACAGTACGCCATTTATTAATACGTCAATTCACAACCATTTGACATTCGGTAAAAATACTTGCAAACGAACCCATACACATTATTATGCATGCACAGTATACTCAATCACCCTATTCACACATAAAACTATAGTTTCAAACAAATTTAGAGTAGACATAGATGTAAATCATGCAAGAAGCATGACATCATCCACCACCTAGGGGTAGAGTACAAAAATTCACCCGAGCCATTTCATCTTCGTCAGCTTAGCTTTTCCAATCACTAAAGCCTCTATCGTCCTGGAAGCTAAGCACGACAACCATATATCGATTAAATTGAAGATGTTTAAACCTTAAAACCCATATCTCATTATATAGAAACTTATTAGAATTACTTACTCTCTCTCTCTTCCTCTAATCCGCGAGTACAAAAAGGTAAAATGGCTGACCAATTCCTCAGATTTTCTACTTCTAGACTTCAAACGTCACGATTATTGCCCCATGTAGCTCTTTTATTGACTTCCTCTCCTTTGGAGCAACCAAAAAAGTTGATGCAGATGAGAAGCAAAATTATAATCAAAATTAAAAAGAATTCCCCCCAATTGGTTAAGGCTTCCCCCATATATATAATGTTTCACGCACAACCACCAAATTCTCAAATAAACTATCCATCAACAATCATTTTGCCTTCCATTAAGGAACCAGACGGTTCAATCTTATTTGAAACTAGAATTAAAACCTAACTAATTACCAATCTATCACAAAATTTTCCAAATTTTCCAGTAGAGTTTGCCAACTCACTATTTTATTCAATTAACCCCGACTCTCCTTTAAATTCAAGACCTCAAAGAAATTTGGGTGTGGTAACTCCCCCACCTTTAAAGAAAATTCCGTCCTCAAAATTTCCTCTCGTGTCAAAACCTCGAAGTGGACTCCAAGAAATTTTTCTTTCCTATGATGTTCCCCCTTTCCTGACTTAGAGGTAGACACCTCTACTCTTTCTTAATGCTTTAGCATTGATTACTTATTTACAAATTCACATTAAGCCCATCTCACTTAATTGGCGGATTTGGCTAGACCCCATGTGAAGCGGATAGCGGCATAAGGATAACCTCACTATTATCCTAACGGAATCCCTAACTTTAACTCCAAACCAGGTAGTTGTTCAACCTTATGCTACTTGGCGAATCCTGCATCGGTGATTACCCATTGGCGAATACTTGATAGACAACTAGCTCTGGTGGATATCCCCTCTTTTTTGGTTGTTGAGGGTTTAAAAAAACCCTTATCGTGACTAACATGTGTCAAGTATTGGTTGGGAGGCTTGAACCGCTTATGGCCATTTGAAACCCATCTTTTTGTGGACTATTTATTATTTAAATTGAGACATAGAGAAAAGGAATTCCTTTCACCAGTTATCATATTTTCCTCAAAATTTTCTTGCCGATTAAAATTTCTTCAAAATCCTTAGTTGTCTTTCTTTCATTCATTTCATCTTCTTCCTTAGCTTGCATTGCTGAAGTTTATCACACCTTAGACATTACTCAACTTCTTTGTCAATCTTACTCTATTTTTTCATTTTCTATAGCTTACTTTAGTTTTGACATGCCTTGAATCAAGCCAATGTCAGGAGGGAGGAAAAGGAATTTGTGTGGTCAAAATCAGAGAGGTCAAAGTAGTAGGTCTACTAAAGCAAGTGGCTATAGACCACAAAATCGTAAGGCTAAAACATTGGTAAATTCACCGATTTACATATCTACAACCAGTCAAGAGTAAAATTTTAAAATTTTATCAGCTCGGGGAATTAGGCTACCCAACATTGCCTATGATTTTGAAATCGTAGAAGGAGAATATTGGTTGAGTGACTCCCACGATGGGTTTATCCTCTTGTTATACTTATTAGAGGTAGGTTTCCATATTTCTTTACACCCCCTTCTTTTGTACTGTGTTAAACAATTACGGAATCGCACTTGGACAGCTCCCTGGTTCTTCTTGGTGGTCACTGGTGGCATACTTCCTCAATTTGCCACAAACACTGCGAGCCACCTACCATTGGCGTATTCCAACATATCTACCAATTAGAGGTTATCAATCAAGGTGCCTCAGCTTGAATGGTCCATTTTTTCACATGTAAAGGCCATGTGTCCATTATTATGAGCTCATCTCGCATTTTTAACTTCGACCGCCAAAAATTTATAAGGGTAAGGAGGAAAATTGGTGGCAGATTTAGCTTTCCCACAAGATAGTTCATCCCTTCAAATTCTATTTGTCTCCAACGTCAAGAATTCATCTCTAACATCCTTAGGGCACAATATGATCGATTTAAGTCTGAGCATCCCCTAAAGCTGGAAAAGCTACTAACAGCCAGTAATTTTTTTCTATACTGGTTGGAGGTGTAAAGCCATAATGGCTTCAGAAAAGAGGATTTGGCACTGGGTGTGGATTCTCGAAGAGTAAAATTTTCTAGCGAAGCGTGGCCTTATGGAGCTGCTGATGAATTGGCTCGATCACTAGTGAGGAGAAAAAGAGAGCCCACTAACTCCTCTCTTATAGGCAACAACTCACCTCCTCAATACAGGTCTCCGGTAACACATGGTTTAGAGAGTGAGTCATCAGGTAGAGCCATTGCCAACTTTGTTGTTGAACCTTCCATTACCACTGCAGGTTCTCCCGCAACCCCTAATTCTTCTTGCAATCCATCAAACGTGGATGTGGAGGCCCCCATGGAGGCCACACAAGAGGCTGCAGAGGCAGACGATGCTATAGCACTGATGGGTAACAATAGCCAAAAGAGGCAGAGGCTAGAAAATGGGTCCTCTAGTGCTGGAGAAAAGAGGGAGAATATATTGGTCTGCAACACACCTGCTAAGGAACCTTTTATCTTAAAGATCGAGCCTTCTTTCCCTTATCAATCCATCACTAAACCCCTCACTGAACCTGCTAATACTGCAGGCTCTTCTCCACACATTTCAACATCTCTCCCCGTGGTTCCAGTCTTGGATGCTACTTGTCCCATCATTAAAATATCCCTAGTCGGTGCTCTCTTCAATACTTTTCCCCCTGATGAGGTACAAACCTTATTATTGTGGAGAAAACACATCGATGCAGGACAATATCCCTTTTTCCCCTTTATTATCTAGCAGAAGCAAGACATGGATTTTTCCCCAAAACTAAAAGGATTCAACTACCCTTCTTTTTCTTTCGAGGGTTTTCACAAACCTACCCTTTCCAAGTTGGCAAGTTTTTTCTCTATGATGGCTGCAGAGTGGGGCTTATGAGTTAGGCTCTCCAACAGGCTTGTAATGAGATTTAAGTTAGTCTGGAAGATTCTTAGAGGATCATTCTCTCTAGCGAACAATCACTTGCCTAGCTGTACCAATCAAAGGAAGCCCTTTTCCTACAAAGTTACAAGCTCACATAGTTTATTTCCACATGGGAGACTAAATACCAAGCCTCGACAGCCTAAGAAAAAGAGTTAGAAGAGAGGGTCCGTCAACTGGAAGCCCTTGAGAAACAATAACTCACCAAAAAAGACCAAATACAGAGGGAGAATAATGAGGCTTTGAAGAAGTTGAAGGCAATACCAACGAGGGAATTAAGGCATATTTGCCTAACGTAAGGTTCAATTTGATGGTACATACTCAAGTTGCTGTGGGTCCCTTTGATCTGCGTCGCTTGAACTTCAAGTGCCTGCAATATCTCACCAAACTGACCTTAGCTTCGACATCCTAAATACTAAAAGAGATAAATGGGAGGAATTTCAAAGGAAATTGAGGGAATCAGATGATCTCTTCTATGTTCAGCATTCAGATCTATCCAACTCTAAATCTTTGGGAGGCATTGACCTAGAGGATTAAAGCTCAAGAGATGTCGCCACCTTTCCCGCTCAAGGAGAATTGTAGAATTTCTCCATTGTACATCTATATTGTCTCTCATCTCTCTTTTAATGAGATTTTTCTTCCTTTCTTTGCATTTACCTTATTCATCTTTCCTTCTACTATTTTCAATATGCCTAATACCAGTTTATAATGTTTCGCACAACTGTATCCAATTTCCATAACAAACGTTAACCTTATACTAACTTAAGACGCCAAGTCAGATCTAATATAACATGCATATATGAGCTATTCCTTAACTTCCTATGTTTAGAAGATTAGCAAAATCGAAGCTATGATACAATTAAATTGTAACACGCTATACCCGACCCACTCACCAGGTTCGAGTACCAAATGTCACAATTAACCTGAATTACTTAACAAAATTTCTATCCGATTACTTACAGACTTAGTCAATATTAAATTAAGCATCCATTGCTACTAAACAACTCTTACCCAATTCCGTAGATAATAGCAGATTTTAATATTTAAATTTCACTTATATTCTATGCCATACAACTCCTAAGTTCATACATCCACTCCGCCTTATTAGGCGCGAATAATCATTACAATAAATAATGAGACTTAAGGCTTTACTACAGATACACTAAATTAACCCTCAAGGTGTGGCCTCTAGAGGTGCCCCTCTATATGCATGATACAACTACCATGCCCTTTGTACAATTTTGGCGGTGTCGAGCTTGGTCCATTCTCTAACAGCCCAATTTTCAGCAGTACCAAAACATTAGTTTCAGAACTCCATTTTTTGATGGTTGAATCTGTAAATGCTATTTATTAATGTTCATGAGGTTATTACAGTATTATACTGAATTCTAGTCTAATAAATTCGCTTATGTAGAAAGTTAGTCAGGGTACAAGTGGTTCAACCTTAAAGTAAGTGGTTTTGGAAAATGAGGTTTTGAGTCCTCATTTTTGCAAATCAAGCTTGTAAATGTTTTTTATTAAATATTTACAGAGTTTTTATATAGGTGAATTGAATTATGGTCTGACAATTTTAGTGATCTGATAATTAAGATACAAGGACTAAATCGTAAAAATCATAAAAGCTATTCACTATTGATTTTTAATTGTTAAAAGGGCTTGAATGATAATTAACCAAGGTTTATATTGGCAATCAACCCATTTTAGCATGTGAGTGCACGGTTTGGAGGGATTTTAATTAATATTGTTATCAATTTTCAAATATTAATATATGTATAAGTTATAATTAATAAAACAAATAAGTACAAGGTGGAAGGTTAGAGAAAACAATATCTCATCTTCATCCCTTCCATCAAAACCTCAATTGAAGAAAACTCTCTTAGGGCTCAAGTATTCGGTCATGCATGGAAAGGATTTCAAAGTTCGTTTTTCGTAATTTTTGTAACTTGATTTAGCTATATCATACCTTCATTTTCAAAATTGTTAAAGATTTAAAATGTTTCCATTGATGAATGTGAAGCTTTTGATGTTAATGAGTTAGTTTAAAAGCTTAGAGATGGAAAATTGCCTCATTTGTAAAGTTAAATTGATCATTTTTGAACATAAGGACTAAAATGTTAAAATTTTGAGATTAATGCTAAATTTCTATAACTATAGATATTAAAGGGTTGTAGAGGGAGGTAATTGAAATTGTTTTAAAAATTGGAAGTCAAATTTGATAGATATAACTATTTTGATTTTAAGGACTAAATTTAATAAAATGAAAAATTTTAGGGTACATTTGAAAAATGAAATTTAATTAATATATGATTACAATAGGCTATTTTGAGGTGTTTGAAATTGATAAATTGAATTAAATTATATTATAGATCGGGATTTGTACCAATCAGTAGATTAATGCGAAAAAGGAAAAATTGCGGAATGGTCCTTGGACTCGTGTTTATGGCTATTTTGGTTAGGTAAGTTCGTATGGACTTTATTAATTTTTGATTTGATTGTTTTATTTTATTTTATTGCTTGTTAGAAATTATATATATATATAAATTTTTGAGATCAAATGGATTAAATTGTAAAATAATGACATATGATAAAATGATTAGATGGGTGGTATTGGATGATGGTGAAATTGTTATATGATTCGATGATAGGTGTACAATGTTTATTTCAATTAATTCCTTTTTATGTTGGGTTGTATGTATATTATTTGTGATTCAGTTATTGTAAAATAATGGCTTCGGTATTGAATGGATTAAATTGTGAAATGAGATATAATTGATAAATGTGAATTAATATGAGAATGTATATGGTTGAATTACATGTATATAAAAATTTTCAAAGGATTGGACTAAAATGAATATGAATATGGAGGCTCGTGGGAACTTAGTGAATAACTAGGATACAAATGACATGTCATTAGAGTTATAACAATTTCCAGTGCTGGTCTTGGATGTTTTACTGATGGCTAAGGTCTTGCATTTGTTTTGGATTCTTCACAGATCCTGTGAGTAGCATCATGTAAAGTTACCATGTAAAACTCGATCTTGACGGGTTTTGAAATTGGCGGGTAAACTGAGTGCTACTCTGAGTGGGGTAGTTCTATCTGCCAAACTGATGCTCTTGGCGTGTAAAAGTGGGCACGTAGCAGGCATTGGATTATTGCAAGAGATTGTCTTAAAAAGGTTGAATTGTTAAGAGAAGGAGCTTAGCAATGTATTTTGGGTAATTGGGTTATCGTCGGAAGGTATTATGCGTTGAGTTGGTTATTTACGGTCTTGGTTACATCCTAATGGGATGATTAGGAAAAAACGATGGATTGGACCCCAATATATATAATGCTAGATTTTCGTACATACTACTTTACAGGATATAAACCACGAACACTGCAGATTGAAGAGGATTTTGATGCGTGTCAACTTGCCATAAGGACAAAGGTTGTATATCTAGATAATCAAGTTAAGAAAAAGGGGAGTTTTTCCTCTTCCTTCTTTAAGAAGTATTTTTAGTCTAGATTTAAATGGACCTAGGCGTTTCCTCTTTTCACTGAAGCTAAGTTGTATATCCATATCTCTACTTGTGAATGCTCCATGACAAGGTAAGATTTATGTTTCCACGGATTATGTTATGAAAGAGGAAATCTGTTTAACCGAGTACGATGTATGATATAAGGCCTTTTAGAGATTTCTATTGTTAGGGGTGATGGGAAAATGAGTGTATGAATAGATCTTGATAAGTTTCCTTGTCTTGTAAAAGTATTTGTTGCCGATTGATCGAGGGAAGCCTAGAGTTTGGAGCTACAAAAGATGAAAGTCAAGTGAGTCCCTAAGCTGACTCTAGCATGTGTGTTACGTATACTAGAAACTTCAGTGAAAAGACATAAAACCATGGGACTTAGGCTAGGAAAGTATGATGTGATGATTTTGATGAGAAGTGTATGATCTATGGACTTGTGTGTATGGATTGCATGAAATCTGATGGTGTAAGTGTGTAATAGGAATATGAGGTTAAAGGATGCTTGTATCTGAAAAATTGAAATGTGTATATGTGTCTGGATAAAAATGAATATGATTTTCATGTACGAGTTAATGTATGATGAGTTTAAACCCATAAACACTTAGGATTAAACCATAAAGAACCATTTGTTACCTTATCTCCATTGGTAATTTATATGCCAACAATAGCGAACTCTTAACAGGATTAAACCCTGAATAACCATTTGTTACCATTAAACTCGGGACCTTAAAGAAATTTGGATGTGACATGTATAGCTTGTAACGCCCCGGCTTTTGGGCCTGGAAGAAATAGGCTTTGGGCATCGGAGCAATTGGATTTTAGTTGTGCAAGGAAAATTTCACTAATTGCATGTTTGCTTTACTGGCTATGTGCTTTAGGAGTGATTGGGAGTGTTTTGGGAGGTCTTGAGTTCAAATCTAGGCTATATCAAAAATTTTAGTTTCCCCTAAAATTGAACCTAGCGTGGGTTGGAATGACTTATTAATATTTGAGGATAAAATATGACACAAAGAGAGTGGGTGATCTAGTGGCAAGGTGGCGCTACATGGGTGGCAAGGAGTCTGAGGTTCGAGGCATGGCGTGCGCAATTGGATGTTATTTTGCTGCTTGAGCTGGGGAGGTGTTGGAGCTGGACTGGAACTCTGTGGTTGAATTGGTCATAAGAATTTGAATTGAATTTGAATTGGTAGTTGGAGTAAATCAAGGAGAAAATTCGGTGGAGGGATTGGTGGAGTTTTTGAAGGATTTTGAAATGGGAGGAGTTGGAGCCGATTGGGGGGAATTTTGTTTAGGCAAACTCGGCTAGGGTGTGCATTTGGTGCATTTTCGGCAATTGCTTTCTTTTATGCCGATTTGTTTTATTTTCTCTCTTCTATCTATAGTGCCAAATTGTAACACCCCAAACCCGGTCCAGACGTCACGACCAGATTTGGTATGTCACATAGAAGGAAGAAGAGAAAAAAAAACAAATTTTGTAAAAACGAATTTAGAAATTTTAGGAAAATACCGCAAGTTCGAAACTCTTCGTTTTAGGTGATATTTTGGAAACAGTGGTTTATAGTTTAAGGGGAATTTCCCGAGTTGAGTTAATCGGACATTTGTCATCTTTGTTATTACTTGAAAGAGATGGTTGTATGTTATATATATATATATATATTGAAAAACTCCATATTGACGTTGCTTAAAATAAATAATGACAGCATATCATAAAAATCCAAGTTTTATGTTACGAAGGCCTTATTACAAAACAGAATCCCAATTATAAAAAGTTTTTAGGAAAGAAACGAGTTTACGAAAAGAAACATTTCATGGCCACCACGAGTCTGCCTCGGCTCCCAGGTCCACAATCTACTAATTACCTGCAGGGTCAAGCAGAGGGGTGAGTCACCAAGACTCAGTGTGTAATTCCCCCATATAACACAAACGGCTCAAGCACATAATGGCACGTTGGGTCCTAGCCCACACAATATTGCATACAAAAGATATGAGTGCAATGTAACCCAACCCAACCTAATTTTCCATCCTCTACACGCCACCCGTACCAGCCAAAACACACCTGTGGGGATTTCTACAATCAACCCTCCATCCGCTACACACCTCATATGTAGTACCAAACAACTGGTGACAGATTCACTAAATATAACATGTGGCGCCAACCCACCTGTGGTGCCAAACCACTGGTGACAATCCCTAATAACATATGTGGGGCCAACCCACTGTGGTACCAAACCACTGGGACAAGTCACAGAAATAGTATATATGTGGTACCAAACCACTTGTGGTTCCAAACCACTGAGACATAGTCACTATATGAATTATGTGGGGCCAACCCACTTGTGGTACCAAACCACTAGTGACAGTCTTTACTTAACACTTCCCCTTTCGCATCATATCCCAAGCCCATGCATATGTTACATCATAAAATGAATGCAAACATGCTCACAAAGCATAGTGGTGAATTATAACATACATTCATATACTCATTAATAGAACAGTATATGCACTTACCCGGTGTCACCAACTTTACCCACAAGGGTATCACGACTGTCTACACAGTCACTTCGGCTTCCAGCTGATACAGTTAATAACATAATTTAATAACAGAGTGTGAAATTTACACACCTGATAACGCGCAATACTAAGCTTTCTACGTCGACGCTCCCACTAGCAGAGACAATGGCTATTTGCCTATTCCAGGCAGACGTTGGCTCTCTACCACAGCCCGGCGGAAAATCTCGAACCGCCGACACAGCACGCCTCTTAAAGTTTGGAATGGATACTATAGGTACACTCCCTTCCTCAACCTGACCGTTTCTTGCATCCATGAATGGACTTGATCAGTGGTCAAAGAGAACCTTTGATTGGCTAACCAAAAGATTCGATTAAAATAGAGTATAACAGAAGAGAGAGACCAAACGTTAAAGACTAAAGAACTCCTTACCTTAGTTACTAACGCAAACGAGCAAAACTGCTTGGGACAAAACTTTCGGCAACTAGAGAAGCCTCAGCACTTCTCTTCCTGATATTCGACTTCAAGCCATGAAGAATGGCAGAACGAGTTATAGAAGAATAAATGACCGGCTTGTTGAATAAAAGTAAAGGAGATGAAAAGAAACTAACAAGGGAGTCCCCTACCTTGATCAACCAAAATCGATTGTATAGGCTCTCAACAACCTAGGATTTCCAGCACCCTGCCTCTTGGTAATCGGCCTGAACAGAGATGTCGATTCACACCCCAGAAGATTCGGCTATGGTGAAAAGTAAAAACAAAATACAAAGAGGAGGGAATGAGAAATAGGTTTCGACTTTAGAAGAAAAAATAGAAGAGAAAGATGAAACACCAAGAAGTGAGGTGAAGGTTTCGGTTATGAGGTTTAAGAGAAATAAATGAAAGAAAAGATTCGGCAGAGGGGGTGGCTTCAAGAAGTTTCGGCTAGCAAGGAAGTTGGTAGAGGAGAAAGAAGGTTTCGGCTTTTAGAGAAAAGTGTAGCCAAGAGAAGAAAAAGAAGATGAAATGAAAAGGGAAGATGATGAGGAGAGTTTTGGCCAAGAGTGCATTTAGTGACTCTAACGAATAACAATGCAAAAAAGAAAAGTCTAACACAACCCGAAAAGAAAGAGAAGAAGTAGAGAAGAACCAAAAAGAATTCCACAAGAAAAGACCTTGGATGAACTAGGGAATTTCGGCACACATCACGACTAAGTAACTCGAAAAAAAAATGCTTCCCAAACCCCCCTAGCCGAATTCCTCCTTCCCACAAACCCCACATTCGGCCAACCACTTCCTCTCACCCCCAAATCCCACGATTTCCTCCTTAACTCACTCCCCTTCACTCCTTTGAACAAATTTGAATAATTCAAACTCCACTACTTCCTCATGGCCACCCATTCAAACTCTTTGACTCATTCAACCATCATCCTTGAAGAGTCCCTGTCGAATCCACCCTATTCCCAATCAGGTGCCAAAAATAAAGCTTCAAAGTGAGGGTTATAGGATTCGAACCTCCTCCCCCTGCTGCTACCCAGTGACGCCACTTCCCTGCACCTTAAGTGGCATCTCCTTGCCACTTCACCACACCATTTCTTGTGTCACCCAACACAAGTAATTACCCTTAAGGCCTGCCTCAGTTAGCTCTCCCCTAAAGTGCCTAAAAACAAAATTTTTGCCAAGGCCCTGACTTAACCCCGGGCCTACCCAGAACCCCCAAACACACCAAATTAACATGCAGAACAAACAAAACACACAAAAACACATAAAATGCAGAACCCCTAATTCTAGGAAGTTACAGTTCTACCCCCTTAAAGAAATTTCGGCCTCAAAATTTACCTGATCAAAAGAGGTGAGGGTATTGCTGCTGCATAACATCCTCTGGCTCCCACGTAGCTTCCTCTGAACTGTGATTCTGCCACAACAGTTTAACCAGTGGAACTATTTTCCTCCGCAATACCTTAACATCCTGATCTAAAATCTGAACTGGTTCCTCTTCAAAAGATAAATTAGGTCTCACTTCAATTTCCTCCACTGGCACTATGTGAGATGGATCCGAACGGTAGCGCCTTAACATTGAGACATGGAATACGTCGTGTATCTGCCTCAATTTTGAAGGTAACTCGAGCTGATATGCTACTGGTCCCACACGCTTCAACACACGATACGGTCCGATGAACCTGGGGCTCAACTTACCCTTCCGTCCAAACCTTAAAACCTTTTCCACGGCGAAACCTTTAGGAAAACCTGCTCACCCACTGCAAATTCTATATCCTTACGCTTCAGGTTAGCATAAGATTTCTGCCTGTCGGAAGCTTCCTTCAACCAAGCTCAAATTAATCTAATCTTTTCCTCTGTCTCTGAAACCAATTTCGGACCCAACAACTATCGCTCGCCCACCTCTGTCCAGCAAGTAGGAGTGCGACACTTCCGACCATACAATGCTTCATAAGGTGCCATCTGAATACTGGATTGATAGCTATTGTTGTATGCGAATTCCGCCAACGGTAAGAAATCCTCCCAACTACCCCTGAAGTCGATAACACATCCTCTCAACATGTCTTCCAAGATCTAAATTACTCTCTCAGACTGACCATCAGTCTGTGGATGAAACGCTGTGTTGAAATCAAGTCTTGTACCCAACGCTTGATGCAACGCCTTACAGAACTGCAATGTAAACCTGGGGTCTCTGTCTGATATGATAGACACTGGTATCCCATGCAACCTCACAATCTCCGCTACATACAGCTTGGCTAACCTTTGTAGAGAGTAGTCAACACGAACTGGTATGAAGTGAGCGGACTTTGTCAACCGATCAAAAATTACCCACACTGAATCTTTCCTCGTGGGCGTAAGAGGTAGCCCACTAAAAAAATCCATCGTTATCCTCTCCCACTTCCAAAGTGGAATCTTCACTGGCTGTAGCAACCCTGACGGCAATTGATGTTCCACCTTCACCTGCTGACATGTCAAGCACTTACTCACAAACTCGGTCACATCTTGCTTCAATCTCGGCCACCAAAACTGTTCCCGCAAATCTCGATACATCTTACTCCCACCAGGATGCATAGCGTATGGGCTACTGTGCGCTTCCTGCAGAATCTTCTGCCTTAACTCTATATCCCTTGGCATACAAGCCTTTCCACGAAAACACAAAACCCCATCACTGTTCAAACTGAAATCTTCTGTCTCACCCCTTGCCACCGACTGAAACTTAGAACTTAGTGATTCATCTGACAACTGCTTCTCTTTAATCTGACTGACCCAAGAAGGTTTCACCTGAAGTTCAGCTAGCAAACTTCCGTCGTCATACAAGCTGAGATGAGCAAACATTGCTCTCAAGTCCGATATTACCCTACGGCTCAATGCATCAGCCACTACGTTAGCTTTACCCGGGTCGTACTCGATTGAACAGTCATAATCCTTTAATAACTCAACCCACCTTCGCTGCCTTAAATTCAACTCCTTCTGGGTAAGGAGATATTTCAGGCTCTTGCGATCAGTGTAGATGATGGACTTCTCCCCATACAGGTAGTGTCTCCAGATCTTCAGAGCGAACACTACCGCAACTAACTCAAGATCATGCGTGGGATAATTTACTTCATGCGGTCTCAACTGCCGAGACGCATAAGCTACCACTTTCCCCTCTTGCATCAACACACATCCTAACCCTGTGTACGACGCATCCCAGTAAATGACAAATTCCTTCCCCGCCTCAGTCGAATCAATCAGCGGTGCCTCGATCGAGAATCTTCTTTAACTTCTCAAAACTTTCCTGTTGCTTAACTGACCAAACAAACGGTACTCTCTTCCGTAATAACTTAGTTAATGGTGAAGCTATTAACGAAAATCCCTCAACAAACCTTCTGTAGTATCCAGCTAAACCAAGAAAACTCCGAATTTCTGCCACAAACTTAGGCAGTTTCCAGTCCAACACGGCTTCAATTTTCCGGGGATCCACCTTAATCCCCTCAGCAGAAACAACATGCCTCAAAAAGGTAACTTCTTTCAACCAAAATTCGCACTTACTGAATTTGGCATACAGCTGCTTCTCTCGTAAAATCTGCAGAACCACCCAAAGATGCGAATCATGCTCCTCTCCCGTCCTTGAATAAACCAAAATATCGTCTATAAATACTACGACAAACCGATCCAGATAGGGTTGGAACACTCGGTTCATCATATCCATAAACGTAGCTGGTGCATTCGTCAATCCAAACGGCATCACCAAGAACTCGTAATGACCATAACGAGTTCGAAAAGCTGTCTTTTGAATGTCCGCCTCTTTAACCTTAAGCTGATGGTAACCTGATCTCAAGTCTATCTTTGAGAAGACCGAAGCACCTTGCAACTGATCGAACAGATCGTCTATCCTTGGCAACAGATACTTATTCTTAATTGTCAACTTGTTCAGTTGCCTGTAGTCAATGCACATCCGCATCGACCCGTCCTTCTTCTTAACAAACAACACCGGAGCTCCTCACGGAGATACACTTGGTCGGATAAAACCTCTATCCAACAGTTTCTGAATCTGAGCTTTAAGTTCTACCAACTCCTTCGGCGCCATTCTATACGGAGCAATGGACACTGGCTCTATTCCCGGAAGAAGATCGATACCGAACTCCACCTCGCGATCTGGAGGTAACCCTGGAAGCTCTTCTGGAAAAACATCGGAGAACTCCTTCACTGTTCTTACATCTCCCACTAACAACTCCTTGGCTTCCAATGCCCTGACAAAAGTTAAGAAAGCCTCGCATCCTTTTCCCACCATCCTTTCAGCCTTAAGAGCAGACACCACATTGGACAGATAATTTCGTTTTTCACCTAACACAAGCACCTCATTATCCTCGGAGTTTTCAACACCATGCGCTTAGCAGCACAGTCTAAGTTTGCTCGATACTTCACTAACCAGTCCATGCCTAAGATCAAATCGAACTCGACGAATGGCAGTTCCATCAAATCGGCCGGGAAAACTACCCCTTGAACTTCTAAAGGCACATTCCTAAAGAGTTTATACACCACTACGGATTGTCCTAAAGGGCTAAGTACAGTCATCTCCCTAGAAGCAATCTCAGAGTCTATGTTTAGAGTTCCCGACACAGTATTAAAAACATAAGAATGTGTTGACCCAATATCAATCAATGCAGTAAAAGACAACCTAAAAATTAGGAACGTACCGGTTAAGACGTCCGGTGCGTCGCCCTCCGCTCGACGTCTGGCGGCATAAACCAACCCAGGCTGTCTTGCATCTGTGTTCCCAGCATCTCTGCCCGGTGCTCCACGCCCTCGGCCAAAACTATTTCCTCCCCTAGCAGGGCCACGACCTCTCTGTGGTTGCTGACCTCCTCTACCAGGCTAAACATGACCCTGACCCACTGGCCGCGCTCTGCCCAGCTCCTGTGGACAGTCTCTTACTCGATGATCCGTAGACCCACACCTGAAACATCCTCTATTACCTGTCCAACACTCCCCCAAATGAAATTTACAACATCAAGCACACCTCGGAGGCCAACTATCAGCAACATGTCTCGTAACATGACTCAGCCCATCCAACCTAGGCTTCTTCTAGAAACCCCCAGCAGATGCCGACGATCCAAAATTCCTTTTATTCCTACCTCTATCCCTATCTTGATTCTGTTTTTCGGACCGCTTCACTTCCTCGGCTATCTTAGCCTTCTCCACTAAAACAACAAATTCTCTTTCTCGTTGCGGAGCTATCAGTACTCGCAACTCGTCCCTCAGACCATCCTCAAATTGGACACATCGCTCATGGTCTGTTGCAACAATACCCCGGGCATAATGGCTTAGACGTAACAATTCCGCCTCATACTCAGCCACTGACTTATTCCCCTGAACCAAATTTAGGAATGCCTTCCGCTGAGCATCCACATAACTTGACCCAATGTATTTCCCCTGAAATGCTGACTTAAAGAAATTCCAGGTAATACGGTCAGCCACTGTACCATCCCTGACCGTGAGCCACCACGGATACGCCTCGTCCCGAAGAAGAGACACAACTCCTTTCAACTTCTCTTCCACCGTAAAGCCAAGATCATCCATGATACGTTAAACTGCTTCTAGCCAATACTCAGCTATATTAGGAGCTACACCAGAAACGCCACTAAACATTTCAGCTCCATTGGCTTGGAGTCGTTCAGACACAAATTTCTGAGCCACCGATCCCGTGCTCGCTCCAGCAACTCTCTCCAAAACACGTAACATCGCCTGAGACACAGCATCGTCTCCGCCTGTCTGGTCTTGAAAACCCGCATCCGCAACTGGCGGTACTGGCATATCATTTTTCGACCCATGTCCTGATTCTGAGGGTTCAGACCCAACACCCCGGCCTCTACCACGGCCGTGCACAACACGTCCACGTCCCCTAGCACTCATGGCTACTGACACAACTTGATCTGATTAAGAGTTTTATGAATTAGCATTTTCTTCCACTATTTATCACCGAGCAGTCTTATGGAAATAGCATTAAAAGTAATTCTCGCGAATTCATATCTATACCTAAAGGTTTCAATCTCTAAAGTTTGAATTTCTTAGTATTAGCAATCGCAACATAACATAATTACTTCATGCAAAAACAGCCAATGATTAGAAGACTTACTGCGTGGATTTGGTGCCGGTAGACTCGAGTGCCATACTCCAGAAAAAATAAAACATATTCCTTAAATGACATTTCAAACCTGATTTTGGAAAACGTTATTAAACCCGTTCCACAGCCGAGTTTTGAAATCGGGCTCTGATACCATAATTGTAACACCCCAAACCCGGTCCAGACGTCACGACCAGATTTGGTATGTCACAGAGAAGGAAGAAGAGAAAAAAACAAATTTTGTAAAAACGAATTTAGAAATTTTAGGAAAATACCGCAAGTTCGAAACTCTTCGTTTTAGGTGATATTTTGGAAACAGTGGTTTGTAGTTTAAGGGGAATTTCCCGAGTTGAGTTAATCGAACATTTGTCATCTTTGTTATTACTTAAAAGAGATGGTTGTATGTTATATACATATATATATATTTTTTTTTATTTTTTGAAAAACTCCATATTGACGTTGCTTAAAATAAATAATGACAGCATATCATAAAAATCCAATTTTTAAGTTACGAAGGCCTTATTACATAACAAAATCCCAATTTTAAAAAGTTTTTAGGAAAGAAACGAGTTTACGAAAAGAAACATTTCATGACCATCACGAGTCTGCCTCGGCTCCCAGATCCACGATCTACTGATTACCTGCAGGGTCAAGTAGAGGGGTCAGTCACCAAGATTCAGTGTGTAATTCCCCCATATAACACAAACGGCTCAAGCCCACAATGGCACGTTGGGCCCTAGCCCATACAATATGGCATACAAAAGATATGAGTGCAATGTAACCCGGCCCAACCTAATTTTCCATCCTCTACATGCCACTCGTACCAGCCGAAACACACCTGTGGGGATTTCTACAATCAACCCTCTATTCGCTACACACCTCATATGTGGTACCAAACCATTGGTGACAGAGTCACAAAATATAACATGCGGGGCCAACCCACCTGTAGTGCCAAACCACTGGTGACAATCCCTGATAACATATGTGGGGCCAACCCACTGTGGCACCAAACCACTGGGATAAGTCACAGAAATAGTATATATGTGGTACCAAACCACTGGTGGTTCCAAACCACTGACACATAGTCACTATATGAATTATGTGAGGCCAACCCACTTGTGGTACCAAACCACTAGTGACAGTCTTTACTTAACACTTCCCCTTTCGCATCATATCCCAAGCCCATGCATATGTTACATCATAAAATGAATGCAAACATGCTCAAAAAGCAGAGTGGTGAATTATAACATACATTCATATACTCATTAATAGAACGATATAGGCACTTACCCGGTGTCACCAACTTTACCCACAAGGGTATCACGACTGTCTACACAGTCACTTCGGCTTCCAGTCGATACAGTTAAAAACATAATTTAATAACAGAGTGTGAAATTTACACACCTGATAACGCGCAATACTAAGCTTTCTACGTCGATGCTCCCACTAGCAGAGACAACGGCTATTTGCCTATTCCAGGCAGACGTTGGCTCTCTACCACAGCCCGGCAGAAATTCTCGAATCGCCGACACATCCCGCCTCTTAAAGTTTGGAATGGATACTATAGGTACACTCCCCTCCTCAACCTGATCGTTTCTTGCATCCATGAATGGACTTGATCAGTGGTCAAAGAGAACCTTTGATTGGCTAACCAAAAGATTCGATTAATACAAAGTATAACAGAAGAGAGAGACCAAACGTGAAAAACTAAAGAACTCCTTACCTTTGTTACTAACGCAAACGAGCAAAACTGCTTGGGACAAAACTTTCGACAACTAGAGAAGCCTCAGCACTTCTCTTCCTGATATTCGACTTCAAGCCATGAAGACTGGCAGAACGAGTTATAGAAGAATAAATGATCGGTTTGTTGAATAAAAGTAAAGGAGATGAAAAGAAACTAACAAGAGAGTCCCCTACCTTGATCAACCAAAATCGATTGTATAGGCTCTTAGCAACCTAGGATTTCCAAGACCACCGCCTCTTGTAATCGGCACGAACAGAGATGTCGATTCACACCCCAGAAGATTCGGCTATGGTGAAAAGTAAAAATGAAACACAAAGAGGAGGGAATAAGAAATAGGTTTCGACTTTAGAAGAAGAAATAGAGGAGAAAGATGAAACACCAAGAAGTGAGGTGAAGGTTTCGGTTATGAGGTTTAAGAGAAATAAATGAAAGAAAAGATTCGGCAGAGGGGGTGGCTTCAAGAAGTTTCGGCTAGCAAGGAAGATGGTAAAGGAGAAAGAAGGTTTCGGCTTTTAGAGAAAAGTGTAGCCAAGAGAAGAAATAGAAGATGAAATGAAAAGGGAAGATGATGAGGAGAGTTTCGGCCAAGAGTGCCTTTAGTAACTCTAACGAATAACAATGCACAAAAGAAAAGTCTAACACAACCTGAAAAGAAAGAGAAGAAGTACAGAAGAACCAAAAAGAATTCCACAAGAAAAGAACTTGGATGAAATAGGGAATTCCGGCACACAACACAACTAAGTAACCCGAAAAAACAATGCTTCCCAAACCCCTAGCCGAATTCCTCCTTCCCACAAACCCCATATTCGGCCAACCACTTCCTCTCACCCTCAAATCCCACGATTTCCTCCTTAACTCACTCCCTTTCACTCCTTTGAACAAATTTGAATAATTCAAACTCCACTACTTCCTCATGGCCACCCATTCAAACTCTTTGACTCATTCATCCATCATCCTTGAAGAGTCCCTGCCGAATCCACCTTCTTCCCAACCAGAAAGTGAGGGTTATAGGATTCGAACCTCCTCCCCCTGCTGCTACCCAGTGACGCCACTTCCCTGCACCTTAAGTGGCGTCTCCTTGCCACTTCACCACACCACTTCTTGTGTCACCCAAAACAAGTAATTACCCTTAGGGCCTGCCTCAGCTAGCTCTCCCCTAAAGTGCCTAAAAACAAATTTTTTTCCAAGGCCCTGACTTAACCCCGGGCCTTACCAGAACCCCCCAAACACACCAAATTAACATGCAGAACAAACAAAACACACAAAAACACATAAAATGCAGAGCCCCTAATTCTAGGATGTTACACAAATATTGCCATTGACCTTTTTGGTGTTTTTCCCGTTTCAGTTTTTTATTCTCTTCTCCCTGTTTCCTATTCTTCTTATTGTGAGCCGAATTCAACCTCTCTTTCTCTGCCTTCATTCTTTTTCCCTTCTCTATCGATCAAACGTTTCCACCTACAAGCGTTTTGACGAATCATTTCTCCAGCCTCTGAAGTGCCGAATCTATTCTTCTCTTGTAGGTTGATTGAGTTCAATTTGTCTAGTTGCCCGATTTATTAGGGGTAAGTTGTTATGTGTCTTCAAATCCGTTTCTTTTACTTTTTCTAAAAGCTGAATACTCCTACATCTTATTCTTTGATTACCGAATGTTAGTTTCCTGAGTTGATCTTTGGGTTTTTAGATTTCTACAAGAAGTGGCGGGGTGCAAGCATTTCAGAAGCGATTGAAACACTTTTGTTATTCGATCAAGAACACTCGATGGGTAAAGAGGATTCTAGTAGTAAAGTGACAGTGATAAACCGAAATAGTAACATATTTTAATCCCACATTTAGTATGCTTTTGGATGAATTATCCCTTGATTTATGTAAAAAGGTGCTCTTAATCCTTTCTTTTCATGTCTTATACTCAGGAAAGCACCCAAGGATAAAAAGAACGAGAAACGAGCTCAAAACAGACCAAAACAGGCCAAAGAAGAAATCGACATGGCCTGGACTTGGACCCACACGGTCGTGCCAAGTCAATCATCTAGAACACGGTCTAACCCCTACTCACACGGCCGTGTCTCATTAAAGAAATCCGAACACGGCCTGGCCACGATTCACACGGGCGTGCACCATGGCCGTGCCTCTGCCGTGGAGAAGAGCAATCTCATTCGGGAAAGGATACTTAGGGAGAAAGAAAAGTATTTCAAAAGCCTATAAATACACCCTAAGTATGACCTAAAAAGGAGAGCCCAAAGCCATCGTCTAGGGGCGGCGTGCTAGGCCAGAGAAGGCAGATTTTTGGGGATTCACTTAGGGATAGCCAGTTGATCCATCTCAAGAAGCCAGAATTATACTCAAGACGGAGGATCTCTCCTTCAATTCCTTCAGGGGTTTTAGGGATTTCTTATGTTTTGTTTTATCTTTTCTATTGAGATGTTTCCTTTATTGTTATGAACTAAACCCTTCGGATACCCGAAGGGGATGAAACCTATGATGAATCTTGTTATTGTTTTCTAAATTATATGATAAATACTTAGTTTGTTCTTAATTATGTGAGCTTAATCCAAATTTAATGTGCTTAGGTGGAGGAGGAATAGACCCTGCCTAAGAGTAGATCCAACATAATTAAGCGGAGTTGATCGCACGCCTAGAGATAGGGTGACGAGATTTTGCCGGATTAGGGTGAAACCTAATATGGGAATCCATAGATCGATTTACTGCTATTCTAGGGGGTTATTATAAGAGAATGACAGTTCCAGTAATTAACATAGGGTTAGACGTTATTCGCCTCGAGAGAGGGTTTAATATACGTTAGGGAGTCTTACGGATCAAACTAAGTGAATAAATCGTATGGTTCAGTATTAGATAACAAGTGAAGTCTAGGTGGATTCTTCCTAGGGTATCATCTAAATCAACTGAGTTTTTCCCAAGTTATTTTCCAAATTCATTCTTCTTTGTCTTAGAGTCTTTAGTTTAGTAGTTAATTAATTTAGATTAGATAAACAATCTCTCTTTATTTTTAGGCTAGATAATAAGAAGAAAGTTAGTATTAGTACTTTTAGTTCCTTTGGATTCGATAATCCGGTCTTGCCTAAGCTATACTACTGTTCGATAGGTGCACTTGCCTCAATCGTTGTCAGAGTTAGTTTCCAGGTTCGATCATTCTTTTTATAAATTTTAAAGCTCTGATTCACAGTGATCAAGTTTTTGGGGCCGTTGCCGGGGAACTAAAATATTAAGAAAGCTTAATTTTTATTACTTTAGCCATTTTCTTTATTGCAATTTATTTTTTTTATATTATTATTAGTTTCATTTTTTTTACTTTGCTAATTTTTCTTTTATTTGCTTTGACAGGTAATTTTAGTTTATAGAGGAGATGGCACTAAATAACTATCAGTGGCAAGTTACAAGAACAAGGCCAACAAAAAAAGCCAGAGTTTACAACCTCGACGCAGTAACCATGCTATCAAATCAGGTAGAGTTGATGAATAAAAAGCTTGATAGTTTGTGTTCTTCGCAGGTACATCCAATCATGCAGTGCGACGCAAGTGGAACTGTGGTGAATCCTGAGTACCCACCCTACTAACCGGGCACAGAGAGCGAACAAATGAATTATATAGGTAATAATTTTAGACCACAAAATAATTTTTATAATGACACTTATAATGCAGGTTGGAGGTACCATCCCAATTTCTCTTGGGATGATCAAAATAGCCAAGGATCGGAACTTCCTCCAAATTTTCAACAACCACCTCACCAACAGGAAGATGAGTTGAACATTGAAGAGATGCTGACAAAATTCATGGCAGCCACAGAGACTCGTCTCCAAAACACCGAAACAGCACTCGAAGATCAAGAGGCATCAATCAAAGGGATGGAGAACCAAGTTGGGGAACTTACTAAGTCAGTTGGACAACTTTGAAAGTGATCTCGAACAACAACAAGAAAGCTTGCCAAGCAACACTGAAACTAACCCAAAAGAGCAAATTCAAACCATCACAGCTCATGATAGTAAAGGGTTAGATGAACCCAACTCAATACAAGAATACGAGGTAGAAGAAGGTAAAGTAGAGGTAACACGAGAAAAGCCAAAACCGGTAATCAAAGAGTACCAACCTCGCATACCTTACCCCGAAGCATTAAAGAGAGATGATATAGAGGAACAGTTCGGTAAGTTTCTTAAACTTTTAAAGAAATTACATATTAACTTACCTCTACTCGAAGCTCTTTCATGAGATACTGGACTCTAAAAAATTTTAAGGGAGCTATTAACGAAAAAGTGAAGGATAGACGAGGAATCACATGTGGAACTCAACGCAAAGTGCTCGGAAATTCTACAAAATAGACTACCACAGAAATTAAAAGGTCCAGGGAGTTTTACAATTCCATGCATAATTGGTAGTTTATCTATAGAAAATGCGTTAGCTGATTTAGGGGCAAGCATAAATGTTATGCCTTATAAACTATTTAAACAACTAGGTCTAGGGAAACCCAAACAAACTAGGATGAGCATCCAATTAACTGATAAAACTATCAGAATTCCTAGGGGTATAATAGAAAATGTTCTAATAAAAATTGATAAATTCGTATTCCCAGTAGACTTTGTCGTTTTAGACATGGATGAGGACAATAATATTTCTTTAATTTTAGGAAGACCCTTTTTAGCAACTGCCAGAGCTAAAATTGATATCTATGCAGGTGAACTCATACTTCGTGTAGGCGACGAGATATTCACTCTTCAAGCTCTTGATTCGGCCAGAACATCAAGTGATAAAGGTGAGAAAGTAAATTA
This sequence comes from Gossypium sturtianum, assembly GCA_025698515.1. Classification (NCBI taxonomy): domain Eukaryota; kingdom Viridiplantae; phylum Streptophyta; class Magnoliopsida; order Malvales; family Malvaceae; genus Gossypium; species Gossypium sturtianum. The sequence continues at coordinate 74,128,788 of CM046953.1, forward strand.
AGTTGATAACCAACTTGTTCGACCTTCATTGCAGGAAACACCACAAAGCTACAAACCGGAGCCAGATCATAGACCTTGTGCCAATAAAGAAGAACTATATGAGGAATGAAGCCTTAAGGTCGACGAACTAGACAAGCAGAAAACACACTTTAAAGAGAAACTGGGAATACACGAAGTGAAACCGATGGAAACCCCAGACGAGCTGATAGGAACAACAAATCACTTCAAAATAAGGGATCAAGTATTATTGAATAAGGAAGACCCTCGAATCACCAATTCAGACCTCAAGGCAAACGAAGAAATCACTTTTGAGATACTTAATATCTTCCTATACGGCACAGTCGAGGTAAGCATTCCTAAATTCAACACTTTTGAGGTAAACATTACTCGACTTAAACTTTATATCCACAACCGAATTGATCGCATGAGAAAGGATTTTCACCTCCTCAAACCACCTTGACCATACAAATGAGAGGTAAAGTCTAGCTTAAGACTATAAACGAGCGCTTCTCAGGAGGCAACCCGAGCACTAACCCCATTAATTTTTACATTTTTTTCTTCTTTTACTTTTATTTTCCCTCTTTAGCACCTAACTATAAACTAACCAAAGTGCAGATTTCTAGACCACACGGCCTTACACGGCCGTGGCGTGACTGCGTGTGGCCACCACGAGGAAGGTACAAGGCGGGGGCAACCACGGATCCATAATTCTTATTTAACCCCTTCTTCCTTTTTCTTTTCCAGTTGTTTTTCTTTTTCATTTTCCATTATTTACTTTTATTTTTATTTTTATTTTTATTTCTTTTAATTTTCTTTTAATTTCTTTACTATTTTCTTCTTATTATTCATTCCATTTAGATTTAGCTTAGGATACAATAAAATTAAGACGGCTGCTTCGAGGACTCAAACGGTTCGAGACGCTTTCCCACGTTCACCTCCAATCCTATCCGGTTTCTTTTCATTGACTTCATACAAAATTCAGGAAGTTTCACTTCTCTCCCTATCTTATGATTTTATGATTATTTTGCTATTATCGATCTTTGTACATTGAGGGCAATGTACATCTTAAGTGTGGGGGGGTTAACTATAGTATTATTTGAAAATCTATGAATTATGCCTTGTCTTAAAGTAAGTTTCTCATATTATGATTAGAATGAAATTTCTGATGATTTATGATTTTTATTGATATGTTTTAGATTAAGTCATTGATAATTGTGCATTGATAATTAAATTCTAAGAATACTAGAGAATCAAGCATAATAAGTCTATTTTTCTGAATTAAAAATTTTCTAGGTCGTCTACCTGAATTTAAATATTACCTTGAAATTTGATACTTACAAGGTTGATGTCAAAAATACCCATAACTTTTGTGAGTTTTTGAGCCTTATAGAGCATAAATTCTTTTTCTTACTCACTTTATTGATTATGAGTATGTCAACACTGATTTGTTATTCTAGAATTGCATCGATTATACATGTCGAGACCACACTTTTGATTTGATATACAGAGATGATAAAGGCACCTAGGTTTTAACCCACTAACTCCATTAAAAGCCTACCTTCACAAATTAACCCCTAGTGAACCCCTTTTAATCCTAACAACCCTATTTATTGACTCACCCACTAATATTAACCCAAAACCCTTTGTAATTGTTATCACCATTCTTTCTAACTACCCCTATATCGAGATTTGATCTGATTAGTTGCCTAATCATGAATTTTAGTAATTTATCCTTTATTATGTATTTATTATGTACTTAAAAAAATGACGAAGTATATTCATTATTAGTTATGTGATTAAACGAGCTTATACATTTATTTAAATTCCAAATATCAAAGAAGAAGCTCGTATTATTAGTATTATTAGTTTTCAATCGATGTAATTATTATTATTAGTTCATTAGTTCTTAGTTAGGTAATTTGTCAATTCAATCTCGATTCTAACCCTCTAATTCAGCCTTATTCCACACCTTAACCCTAGCCCCGTTACAACCCTAACAAAGACCTTTTGATTTGTGTTTCATCTCATATTTCAGTGGTGGAGATTTGATTTTCATGCAAGCCTATGGGATTAACTCTTCATGTTTGACTTTTAAGTGCCTAAATTTTGAACCTTAAACACTTTGAGTGATTTGAGTGAATCTTTAGTGAGGATGTCCATCCTTGACAATTTCGAATCAGAGGTAATTATTTAGAGGAAGGGAAACACCTATGTTTTGTGCTACATAATATAAGGCTTATAGTGTTTGAATTTTTAGGACTCTTTGAGTTGAATTATCCATGTATAAATTATCTATGAATTATGATAAAACATTGTTGATAGGAATTATGAATTATAGAAAGTCCATTTTAATTGTAAAGAGAGAATTTTGCTTGAGGACAAGCAAAAGCTTAAGTGTGGGGGTATTTGATAAACTGAAATAGTAACATATTTTAATCCCACATTTAGTATGCTTTTGGATGAATTATCCCTTGATTTATATAAAAAGGTGCTCTTAATCCTTTCTTTTCATGTCTTATACTCAGGAAAGCACCCAATGATAAAAAGAACGAGAAACGGGCTCAAAACGGACCAAAACGGGCCAAAGAGGAAATCGACACGGCCTGGACTTGGACCCACACGGCCGTGCCAAGTCAATCATCTAGAACACGGTCTAACCCCTACTCACACGGCCGTGTCTCATTAAAGAAATCTGAACACGGCCTGGCCACGATTCACACGGGCGTGCACCATGGCCGTGCCTCTGCCGTGGAGAAGAGCAATTTCATTCGTGAAAGGATACTTAGGGAGAAAGAAACATATTTCAAAAGCCTATAAATACACCCTAAGTATGACCTAAAAAGGAGAGCCCAAAGCCATCGTCTAGGGGCGGCGTGCTAGGCCAGAGAAGGCAGATTTGTGGGGATTCACTCAGGGATAGTCAGTTGATCCATCTCAAGAAGCCAGAATTATACTCAAGACGGAGGATCTCTCCTTCAATTCCTTCAGTGGGTTTTAGGGATTTCTTATGTTTTGTTTTATCTTTTCTATTGAGATGTTTTCCTTTATTGTTATGAACTAAACCCTTCGGATACCCGAAGGGGATGAAACCTATGATGAATCTTGTTATTGTTTTCTAAATTATATGATAAATACTTAGTTTGTTCTTAATTATGTAAGCTTAATCCAAATTTAATGCGCTTAGGTGGAGGAGGAATAGACCCTGCCTAAAAGTAGATCCAACATAATTAAGTGGAGTTGATCGCACGCCTAGAGATAGGGTGACGAGATTTTGTCAGATTAGGGTGAAACCTAATATGGGAATCCATAGATCGATTTACTGCTATTCTAGGGGGTTATTATAAGAGAACGAGAGTTCCACTAAATAACCTAGGGTTAGACGTTATTCGCCTCGAGAGAGGGTTTAATAACGTTAGGGAGTCTTACGGATCAAACTAAGTGAATAAATCGTATGGTTTAGTGTTAGATAACAAGTGAAGTCTAGGTGGATTCTTCCTAGGGTATCATCTAAATCAACTGAGTTTTTCCCAAGTTATTTTCCAAATTCATTCTTCTTTGTCTTAGAGTCTTTAGTTTAGTAGTTAATTAATTTAGATTAGATAAACAATCTCTCTTTATTTTTAGGCTAGATAATAATAAGAAAGTTAGTATTAGTACTTTTAGTTCCTTTGGGTTTGATAATCAGGTCTTGCCTAAGCTATACTACTGTTCGATAGGTGCACTTGCCTCAATCATTGTCAAAGTTAGTTTCCAGGTTCGATCATTCTTTTTATAAATTTTAAAGCTCTGATTCACAGCGATCAGACAGCAAAGGTGCCAGCTGAGATTGAGCGCGTAGCCTCTACTCCCAAGTTTAAGTGGCGTTCGATGTCGGCTATTCGGGATTTTCCGCCAGGATGCAGAAGGGTGACTGCATCAAACTTTGGATTAACTAGGCAAATCACAGTCGACCGATCTAGTCAAGGCATGTGGTATAGATCTCTCGGTTAGGTGGTTTCTAAGAGTTTTCTTAACATTATTTGTTTAGTGATTAACTAAATGTTATGTTTGAATATAGGTTCCGGCGATCAGGAATTCTTAGTACTCTACGTGATCAGGTGTGTAACAGTACCCTATATTCGATAGTTGGCAAGAAAGCTGGTAGAGTGTGTGTAACCACACTCCTTCTGATCGTAGATCGACAAAATGCCGAAAAGCTGAAATACCGGTGGATGATGCCGCACGAGCATGCGATCGCACGTGTGGTGGACCGAGCCCACGAACATAGGCGTTAGTCTGTAGAGGCCACCACAAGCGCTCTCGTGGTCTTGGGTTGTTTTGGGCCTCGTTGGGCCAAAATGGGCTGTATGGGCCCACGCGGATAAAATGTATGTGATGTGGTAAGTGTTGTTGGACTGTGACGTTTGCATAACTATGGTTGTTTTTGGGCTAAATGGGCCACACGAGTGTGTGGGCCCACTAGGGCCAAGTAATGGGCCTTAGGCCCATTTACACCGTCGTGACTGTTTAGGTTACTTAAGTCGCTCTAGGCGACAGTAGACCTTCTGTTGGGTCGCTGAGACCCCAATTTGCAAAATTACCGAAATACCCCCAGTTTGCAAAATTACTGAAATACCCCCGATTTGCAAAATTACTGAAATACCCTCGATTTGTGAAATTACCAAAATACCCTCAACTTGTGAAATTACCGAAATACCCTCAATTTGTGAATTTACCAAAATACCCTCGGTTGGAAAAATTACCTAAATACCCTCAATTTGTGAAATTACCAAAATACCCTCGATTTGTGAAATTACCAAAATACCCTCGATTTGTGAAATTTCTAAAATACCCTCGATTTGTGAAATTACCGAAATACCCTTATAGGGTAAAATGACTATTTTTCCCTTGTGGGTAAATGACTGGCTTGTGCTATGATTTGACTGGGATTGTATGACTGTGTTTTAACTGACTTGACGTGGTTGTATGACTGATATGCTTTTAATATATGTTCAAATGATTGTTACTGAGCATGGCCATTTTGCATACACGTGTAATGATTGAGCATGACATACACGACATATTGCATAGGGTTGGGACATTTATACGGAAGAAGTTCTGATAGGGTCGCACGGGTCGCATGAGGCATCGTGGGCCATGCAGACGGCTTAAAGCGCGTGTCGATTTTGGCTCTGTGCCAACCTAAATATGGCTCTCTGCCATCTTGATTATGGCTTTGTGCCAATCGTATTTACCCGTGGCTATGTGCCTAACATATATATTGATGACTCTGTGTCAATCATAATTACCGTGGCTGTGTGCCGATTATATTACCGTCGCTGATGGCTATGTGCCAAACTTATTACAGTTAACGATAGCTTTGTGCCATCCTAATTATGTCTCTGTGCCATCCTGATTATGGTTTATAACCATTCTGTTTATGGCTTTTAGCCATTCTGTTTATTACTGGCAGCTTTGCTACGATACTGATTAGTGCCGCAACCGGTGCTAATATTGGTGTGATGGCTGGGTGGGTCGATTTTATCACCATGTAAGTGTAGGGTTGGTATGGGTGGTGTGTTGGCTGGATCGGGGTGGGATGCATCCTCATACTGTTGCATATCTGTTTATGAGATCTGTCACTGTACTGGGCTTAGGCCCACATGATCTGTTATTGGTTTGGGCTAGGCCCAATTGATTCTGTTATGGGCTGTGACCCAAATGATATTGTAATTGGTTTTGACCCACGTATTCTCTGAACTGGATTGTACTGTCACTGTTATAGGGCTTTGGCCTAGACTGTTTTGGTTTATGTTTCTGTATACTGACTTTTACTCTAGTAAGGGGATTACACACTGAGTTTTCGTAAACTCACCCCGTTTTTAACTGTGCAGGTAATCCCCAGCATTAGGAGGATCGGTGCTGTAAGGGACTCGGAGGTGACCACACGACTACGGCTGTTATGCTTTGGACTTTATATATGTTTTAAATTCCGTTTTGGGTTTTAATTTCTGTAATAAGGCCTCTCTGGATTTAATTCTGAATTTGGGATTTTGTTACGTTTTATATCTGTTAGGTGTAGATGAGTTTTCAACCATATTAATATTTTTAAAAACATACGTTTTAAACTTCTTTGCCTTAAATTAGCTTCCGCAACTAAAAGAGATTTTTAATGAAGTTAATAACGTTCATTGAACCACGTTTTGAAATTGAACGAACACAAACTGAGACTTTAGTTTTTAAATAATAAGGAGGGTTTTCAAACCACGTTTTGAAATTGAATGAACACAAACTGAGACTTTAGTTTTTAAATAATAAGGAGGGTTTTCAATGAAAACATGGTTTTTGAAAAACACTCCGATGTGACACGCCAGATTCAGGCCTAACTTCTGGGCCGGGTTTGGGGTGTTACATAGCTAAAGGAAACAAGCATAAATTTTTCAAACTGCTTAGATTTATATATGGACTTAAGCAAGCATCCCGCTCAATGAGTCAAAGATTTGATCAAGTGATCAAGACTTTGGGGTTTGAGAAAAATGTGGATGAACCTTGTGTTTGTAAACGTATTGGGGATGGAAAGGTGATCTTTCTCGTTCTATATGTTGTTGACATTCTGCTCATTGGGGATGATGTAGGGACATTGTTTTCGGTTAAATTGTGGTTAACCCAACAATTTTTCAAGGACTCTGGAGAAGCTAATTTTGTTTTAGGTATTCAAATCCTAATGGATCAAAAGAACAAAGTGATAGCACTATTGCAGATTTTATACATAAACAATATATTAGAACATAATGAAATGATCGATTCGAAGAAAGGAAATTCACTTTTTGTATCAGGATTTTATCTCTCTTTGGAGGATTATTCTAAGACAACAGAAGAAAGAGAAAATGAGAAAGGTCCTTTATGCTTCGACAGTAGGAAGTCTCATGTATTCCATGTTTTGCACACGTCCAAATATCTATTTTGTACTGGGGTTGGTGAGTCGATATCAGGCGAATCCAGGACCAAGAGATTGGCAAGCAGTTAAGCATATACTTAAGTACTTACCGAGAACGAGAGGTTATATGCTTGTGTATTCCAGAGGAGATCTTACTCCTATAGGATATATTGATTTTGACTTCCAAACATTTCGAGATTCAAGGGAATCAACATAGCGTTGTGTCTTTGTCCTAGGTGGAAGGTACATAATATGAAGAAGTGTCAAGTAGAGTTGCATTGCTAACTTCACTATTAAGGGCTGAATGTGAAGTATAGAAAAGCTACGACACTTTAACAGGTTGGATATAGCTAAATCCCAAAGAAACCACATAAGGACAAAGACGTTGATAGAAAGTATCATAAGAAAGACAATAGTGTTTGACGGAATAGTGGATGTAGTCAAAGATTGCATCTGAGGACAAACCCTTTGGATTTTTTTTACCAAGACTCTACTAGCTAGAAAGTTCTTTGAGAAACATATGGAGGGCATAAGAATGTGAAACATGACTCCTCTACTTCATTAGAGCAAGTGGGAGGCTATTGGATCTAGTGCTCTAATTGTAGTATTTTTGTCTATTTACACTTGTAATTTTTTCAAACAAATTGGTTAATAAAATTATTCATGAATTACATTAATAAAATTTGTATATTGTCCTCACGTGGTTTTTGCATGTAAATCAAAATAGAAACAAATATTATCTCATTGATTGTCTAATGTTTACCTAATACTAAGAGATATTACATTTTCAGACTAATATTGGTAGACGAACCTAAACATGTCCTTAGCCTAATAGGAAATGAGCAAAAAAATTGTGTAACAGCCCAAATTTTGGTCTAGTCGGAACAGTGGTTTCGAGACCACAAATCCGATGAGGAAAATTCTATTTTTATTATATTTTTATGGTTTACAATTTTACGGAAAGATTTCGTAAAATATTCGTTAAAAAATTTCGACGTTTGAGCACTCAATTTAGTCAAAAGGACTAAATTGTAAAAAGTGCAAAAGTTGAGTTCTACATGTTAGAGGTGTCCAATTGTTATGAAATTTTAAATTGAAGGTCCTTAAATGATAATTAGATCATTGGTTAAGTTGGTGGACAAAAATGGACATGGATGGGTATGTTTCAAAAGATTTTTTAGGGGCATTTTGGTAATTTCATGAATTAAATGAATTAAAAACAAAATTTAAATGCCAAATTTGTCCATCTTCAAGCTTAGGCCGAATTTAACATGGGGGAAGCCATGGATAGGGTTTTCAAGCTTTCCAAGCTTCATGATCAAGAAAACATGAAATTTGGACTAAGATTGGGGAAGAACGAAGTTGTGAGCTAAGTCAGGAAAATTAGTCGTTTTGGCATTTGAGGTAAGTTCGTGTGATTAAATGAGCATGATATTGATGTCATTGTTATTATACTTGAGAATCTATCTTTCCATGATTGTATTAAAGTTTATGTTGATGATATTGTATATGAGAAAGTGATGTCAAGCGTAAATAACATTTATGTGTAAATAATGCACTATTATGTTTAAATAAATTTATGTATTGTTAAATTGTTATACATGTGATATTATGATTGTCATTACGAATATTTGATAGTTGCAAAAATTAGTATGTGAAATGTGTATTGATTTGAGAAATGAAATTGTATGTATAAGTGATACTGAACAAATAAGTGAAATCCCGGTTGAACGTTAGGAATACTTTAGTGATAAGTGGTAGCTTCGGCTACATATTAGTGGTAGCTTCGGCTACATTTCAGTGGTAGTTTCGACTACATATCAGTGGTAGCTTCGGCTACATATCAGTGGTAGTTTCGGCTACATATCAGTTGTAGCTTTGGCTACATTTCAGTGGTAGCTTCGGCTACATAAAAGTGGTAGCTTTGGCTACATATCAGTGTGGCACTTATGTGCAAGATTTTTGTGTATCCTTTAGTATTCCAAATGGTTCAACGGGTAAATTGATGATACATAAGATGAGAAAGCATGTAATTGTATATATAAGTAATGTGCAGGTATGCATGTAAGCATGAAATTATATGTGCAAATGGTACAGGTATGTACGTAAATTTTATAAGTGTTGGTCTTATGATATTATTAGTTATTATCATTATGAAAGTGACCTTAAGTGAATCTTAGGAATAAGTAATTATGTTGATGATATATGCATTTGGTTGAGAATCATGTATTAGGCTTTTGAGCCATATCAAATTGAGAGATAAGATATTTAGTATATTTATTTTATGATGCTTTGGATATTTGTGAAAACATAAAATGTTAGTGATACTGATGAAATCATTGTTATGCTAATTACAAGCTTAAGTCTTTGGTGTTATGTATGTTTAAATAGAAGTGAATGCAAAGAAAACATGAAAGAGTGAAATTAGCATTAAAACAGTTTAGACAGCAACAGTTATGTGAATTTGAAAAATCACCAAAAATAGGAGAAATGGAATTAGAAAGTGAATAAGATATAGAATTAAATCTTATTGTGTCTATTTTCATATTAAAGAAACATTGTAAGAAAAGGAATTTTAAATTCTGAATTATTTGAATTTTAGTGAGACAATGTCAGAATGAGTTTTGGAATCCCCTATTTCAACTTTGGAAAATCATTAAAAATTTTAAAAAAATAATTATGAGATATAATTTATATTCATGAAATATTAGATGAGTCTATTTTAATTAGAAACAGGTGGAAACGGCATATAAAAACTGTACAATGAGATAATTTATTTTTAGTGAAGAGAGGCCAGAACCGTTGGACAGTGTAATAGGAGAGAATTTAATGAATATACTGTATTAATTAGCTAAACCAAAAATTTTTAAAATTTTATGGTAAGAAGATATATGAGTCTAGTTTAAAGGAAAATTAGCAGAACTTAATTTGGATTTCCGTAGCTCCAGATATAAATAATATAGTGACTGTGACTCAAGAAAACAGCTTGACTGGAATATGAGTAAAGATGCAAATTGGGTTGTATTACCATGAGAAACAAGGGGATAAATTATTATTTTTTTCATACGGTCTTACTAAGCTATAAAGATTACTCCCTCCCTTACTTTCCTTTAGTGTTTTTAGGTTAGCTCGGGGTTGGAGATCGTCGGAGGCAGCATCACACTATCAAGTCGCTACCTTTGGTATAATGAAGCATATATTAGAAATTTCAAATGAGTGGCATGTATAGGGATTTAGTTGATTGACATGCATTATTTTTCTTTAACCAAATGTGTAGGCTTATATTAAGTTATATGCATATGGCCATGAGATGTGGCTTATATTGATTAAGGCTTGTAAGCCGGGTTATTCATGTCATATCTTGATGTTTATAATGTGATTATGTTTATTTGCCATGCATGGTTAGTAATATGACATGAGTGCTTGATGGATAAGTTGGTAACCATATTATAATGGTAAAAGTGGTCATCAAAATAAAAAGTCTTATGAGGGTGAAATATGAAATCTAGACGTGGTATTGTATGAATGTGTATGTTATAGTCTTATAATGCCTCGTAGTCTGTTTCGGTGTCGGATGTAGGTAAGGGGTGTTACATTTAGTGGTATCAGAGCTATGGTTTAGTCGGTTCTCGGACTAACATAGCAAGTGTGGGAGTCTAGTTATACATGCCACCAATATGTGATAGTGTGATGTTTTCCGACGCGATTGAGGACCATCTTATTAAAACAAAAGTACTCTCCAACCGAGCTATATACGACCACTTGATAGTGCTACTGAAGTATTTGAATAAAGAGCAGTTATGATGAGTTAAACTTGGAAAGGTATGAATAAGAATTCGTAATGTGCATATGTGATAATGTGTGAAATGAAAGTTTATATAGTGATATGCTTATTCATATTTGTTTGGACTTCATATGCTGTTGCATGCTGACTAAAACTGATTAGTGAATGTGATAAGTAAAGTTATTTAAATTTCACAGAATGTATGAATGAGTGCACTTTTTTGAACGAGATGATTGGAAGACAAATATGAATGATAAATTTCTTGAAGTGGATAGTATAATTATAATGACATATGTTGATAATGAAAGATGTGTCATATGTATAAATATGTGAGAATCGAGTTAGAGGCTGTACGACCTCACCCCCTTACCGATAAGGTGTTTATAACGGAAATTCATGAGAATCATGTTGATTAAGTTCCTAAGTGTGGAATCAAAGAGTTCAGTGATAGAATAACTATAGATATGATCAGAGACTGAAAACGGTTGACAAGTGAAGGACAGAGTTAGAAAGATATTAGATTGACCCAAGAATTATTCGGTTTATACAATATCATAATTAGTAAAGAAGTTAACTTTGATAAATCGATTTATTCGGATACGATACCGAAAGGATGTATTAATTAAAATTTTTCTGAACTGATTTTCTTTAGTGAAAGGAATAATGTGGAAATTAGTGAGGGCATAATTAGGCAGAAGAATGATGTCGAAATGTGAAGATGTTTAAGTATGACAGTCACAGTTGAGCAATTTACGACTATCTCTTCTGGGTATTGTATGTGTTCATATATTCGCAGAGACAATTATGATTGTTTGTTTTATGATGAAAGTATCGTTAGTCTGATTGATATATAATCAGCATTCCACTATCTTATATTGGAATTCGATTCCGTTAAGACTGAGATAAAAGTTGATAGTGAGCTTACATGAAATTGATCTTCTGTTTCTTCTGGCTATTGTTCTGTTTATATGTGTATGGAATATATCTTATTTCTGATACAATCGATTTCAGGACATATGAATCGTGTTTCTTTCTCTTCTGGTTTTCTTTACAGAATCGTCAGGATTTCTATTATTTCGTATGAATGGTGTTCTCGGACATTCAGTATGGTCTTGTATCTTGGATTTCATTATCTTGGTTTTCCTTTCCATCCTTATTGTTTAACTTATCAAGTGTGATTTATCATTGAATCGAGATCGACAAAAGTGTGAATTGTGACAGTCAAATTCAAATGATATAATGATTTTGTTTCCTCGGGTAATTATGATATTTTTCAATGAGCTCAAGTAAGATGTTATGTTTCGTCTGAGTTAATACCTATTGGATTTATCTTAAATAGGTGATGTTATTCTGAATTAAAGTTGTTCTGTTGATAAAGTTATTCCAATTGTGAAAGTTTGAACAATTTGGGCATGCTAGCAAAGTTGAAGCAGTTGAAGGCATGATTAACTGAAGCTTTAGTTCTGAGTTTAGTTTGAATTGAGCAATGGAATTATGATTTCTCAGTGACGCACTAGTGAATGGACTAGAATGTGTTTATCTGCTAGAAAGTAAAGTAATGGTACATGTTTTCAGATGGATCATATTAAATGATTGTTTAATTTTAGTTAAGTAAAAAGCTAAAGTGATATATACTTGCAAATTTGAGAAACTCAGGATGTGTTAGTGGGTGATCAGCTAAATAAGTACAGTGAGGATCAACTTTTAATTCTGAACTTTAAGTTGGACTTGATTATTATTATTATTGTTATTATTATTATTATTCTGAGGTGGACTTCATGTACTGTGGAACTCTGGATTTATGCAGAGAATTCTGTTTAGAATTTATAGTAGTAATATTTGGTTTATCCATTCAAGGAGTAATAAATAAGTACAGTGATTTGAAGCAAATGTTTTTAGCATACGAATATGAACCTGGTACTTCTAACTCTGTATTCAGATGTTGATTTGTCGACAGGATTAAGTTGAATGTTAAGTGTATTCAAGATTAGTAATGTAGTGATAATATTAAAATGATAATGAGACAGGACAATTGTGAAATTCGAATCGGATTTTCCTCAATCTTCAGATCAAGAGAAATGCTAGTAGATTGTTTTCGAGCGTTTGATGACAAAGTTGACTGAGTTATATTGGGATTTAGATCGATGACAGAGTGTTTCTGAAATTATCGTCTTGAAAAGGGTTATTTAGTGATGTTGGAAATCATGAGAAAGATATTAAACTTCATTCCGGTAAGATTTTCGAGGACGAAAATCCTAAAAGGGGGAGAGTTGTAACAACCCAAATTTGGGTCTAGTCGGAATAGTGGTTTCGAGACCACAAATTCGATGAGAAAAATTATATTTTTATTATATTTTTATGGTTTACAATTTTACGGAAATATTTCGTAAAAAAATTGTTCAAAAATTTCGATGTTTGAGCACTCAATTTAGTCAAAAGGACTAAATTGTAAAAGTGCCAAAGTTGAGTTCTACATGTTAGAGGTGTCCAATTGTTATGAAATTTTAAATTGAAGGTCCTTAAATGATAATTAGACCATTGGTTAAGTTGGTGGACAAAAATGGACATGGATGGGTATGTTTCAAAAGATTTTTTTAGGGGCATTTTGGTAATTTCGTGAATTAAATGAATTAAAAACAAAATTTAAATGCCAAATTTGTCCATCTTCAAGCTTAGGCTGAATTTAACATGGCGGAAGCCATGGATAGGGTTTTCAAGCTTTCCAAGCATCATGATCAAGAAAACATGAAATTTGGACTAAGATTGGGGAAGAACGAAGTTGTGAGCTAAGTCGGGAAAATTAGTCGTTTCGGCATTTGAGGTAAGTCCGTGTGATTAAATGAGCTTGATATTGATGTCATTGTTATTATACTTGAGAATCTATCTTACCATGATTGTATTAAAGTTTATGTTGATGATATTGTATATGAGAAAGTGATGTCAAGCGTAAATAACATTTATGTGTAAATAATGCTCTATTATGTTTAAATAAATTTATGTATTGTTAAATTGTTATACATGTGATATTATGATTGTCATTACGAATATTTGATAGTTGCAAAAATTAGTATGTGAAATGTGTATTGATTTGAGAAATGAAATTGTATGTATAAGTGATACTGAACAAATAAGTGAAATCCCAATTGAACGTTAGGAATACTTTAGTGATAAGTGGTAGCTTCGGCTACATTTCAGTGGTAGTTTCGACTACATATCGATGGTAGCCGGCTACATATCGATGGTAACCGGCTACACATATCGATGGTAGTTTCGGCTACATATCAGTTGTAGTGATCGCTGTGAATCAGAGCTTTAAAATTTATAAAAAAGAACGATCGAACCTGGAAACTAACTCTGACAACGATTAAAGGCAAGTGTACCTATCGAACAGTAGTATAGCTTAGGCAAGACCGGATTATTGAAACCCAAAGGAACTAAAAGTACTAATACTAACTTTCTTTTTATTATTTAACCTAAAATACGTGAAGTTGCTTTTAATCTAAATTTAACGAATTACTAAGCTAAGGACACAAAGACGAAAAAAGCCTAAAATTGGGGAGATAACTTTCAGAAAAACTCAGTTGATTTAGACGATACCCTCAGGAAGAATCCACCTAGACTTCACATGTTATCTATCACTGAACCATATGATTTTATTTACTTAGTTTGATCCGTAAGACTCCCTAACGTATATTAAACCCTCTCTCGAGGTGAATAACATCTAACCCTAGGTTAATTAGTGGAACTCTCGTTTTCTTATAATAACCCCCTAGAATAACAGTAAATCGATCTATGGACTCCCATATTAGGTTTCACCCTAATCCGGAAAAATCTCGTCACCCTATCTCCAGGCGTGCGATCAACTCCGCTTAATTATGCTAGATCTACTCTTAGGTAGGGTCTATTCCTCCTCCACCTAAGCATAGTAAATTTGGATAAAGCTCACATAATTAAGAACAAACTAAGTATTTATCATATAATTTAGAAAATAATAACAAGATTCATCATAGGTTTCATCCCCTTTAGGTATCTGAAGGGTTTAGTTCATAACTAAATAAGAAAACATCTCAAGAGAAAAGATAAAACAAAACATAAGAAATCCCTAAAACTCCCTGAAGGAATTGAAGGAGAGATCCGCCGTCTTGAGTAGAATCCCGACTTCTTGAGATGGATCAACTAGCTATCTTTGAGTGATCCCCACAAATTTGACCTTTCTGGCTTGGCTCCTTGGCCTAGCTCACCGCCCTCTTTTCAGCTGACCCTTAGGGGGTTTATATAGGCTCTTGGAATACGTTTCTTTCTCCTTAAGTATCCAAATCCGAGTGAAATTGCTCTTTTCAGCGATAGGGACACGGCCATGGCACACGCCCGTGTGGATCGTGGCCAGGCCGTGCTCGGACTTTTTTAATGAGACACGGCCGTGTGAATCGAGGGAAGACCGTGTTCTAGATGATTAGTGAGGCACGGCCATGTGGGCTAAGGTTCAAGCCGTATCGATTTCTTCTTTCGCCCATTTTGGCCCGTTTTGAGCCCGTTTCTTGTTCTTTTTATCCTTGGGTGCTTTTTTGGGTCTAAGACATGAAAAGAAAGAATTAAGAGCACCTTTTTACATAAATCAAGGGATAAATCATCCAAAAGCATGCTAAATGTGGGATTAAAATATGTTACTATTTCAGTTTATCAAATACCCCCACACTTAAGCATTTGCTTGTCCTCAAGCAAAATTCTCAACTTACAATTAAAACGAACTTTCTATAATTCATAATTCCTATCAACAATGTTTTATCATAATTCATAGATAATTTACACATGGATAATTCAACTTAAAGAGTTCTAAAAATTCAAACAGTCTAAGTCATAGATTTTGTATCTCGAAAATATAGGTGTCTCCCCTTATCTAAATAATTACCTTTAATTCGAAATCGACAAGGATTGACATCCTCACAAAAGATCCACTCAAATCACTCAAAGTGTTTAAGGTTCAAAATTTAGGCACTCAAAAGTCGAACATGAAAAGTTAATCCCATAGGCTTGCCTGAAAATCAAATCTCCACCACTATAATATGAGATGATGCATAAATCAAAAGGTCTTTGACATGGTTGTAACGGGGCTAGGGTTAAGGTGTGGATAAAGGCTGAATTAAAAGGTTAGAATCGAGACTGAATTGACAAATTACCTAACTAGAAAAAATGAACTGATAAATAAATAATTACATGAATTGAAACTTTGAAACTAATAATACGAGCTTCTTCTTCAATATTTGGAATTCAAACGTATAAGCTCGCTTAATCACATAACTAATAAAAACTAATAATGAATATACTTCTGTAACACCCCAAACCCAGTCAATACGCCATGACCGAATCTGGCATGCCACGGAGGAAAACGTTTTGAAGAAAATCGTGTTAACAATTAAACTTTAGTGTAAAACTCTTTGTTGTTCCTTGTTTGTAGAAATTAGGTGTATAAAAATGTTAAAAATTTACAATTCACTTTGAAATTCCGTAAATAAATTTTAAAGAAACCAAAGCGATAAGTTTGAAAACCGTTTCTAATTGAAACTTGGAAACTTAACTTTTGAAAAATAGTATGAGTTATCGAAAACACTTAATTTGCCATTTATTAACAAGAGATTTGTATTACCCGATGGTAGGGATTGAAAACCATTACGTCTTCTAGTTTAGAAAACCTTGCACTCATATTATTAAATTAATCAAGTGATATACTTAATCATGTTTAGAATAAATCCAAAGCATATAAATAATCCAAAAACGTAATTTAAATGGCCTTATTACAAACCCAAAATAAAAATAGAACCAAATTTAAATAAAGTAAAGTATCCAAACCAAAGTTCATATAGAACCGAATTTATTTAATGCATGGCCACCTCGAGTCTACCCGGCTCCTCATCCGCGATCTATGAATCACCTGAAAAGATAAGGGAGAAGGTGAGTCACCAAGACTCAGTGCATAAATCCTTCCCCCGATTGATGCAACATACTTACACAATTTATAATCAAGCAATATATATACAATGCACCCAATCCTAGCCATCCATAACTCTTTTTCTACCCCGTGTGGTACCAAACCACTGGTGGTGCCAAACCACTGGTGACCCAAAGTCACGATATCCAATAATGTGGTGCCAAACCACTGGTGACCCAAAGTCACGAATAATAAAGTTGTGGGGCCAACCCACGTGTGATACCAAATCACGGCGACGATCCCATAATATCGAATGTGGGGCCAACCCCCATTGTGGTACTAAGCCACTAGGATGAGTCGCTATGAGGTGCCAAACCTCCGGTGTCCCAAAGACACGAAATAAGCGTGGTACCAAACCTTTGGAGGTGCAAAACCTCACGGTGTCCCAAAGACACGGATATCAAATCCTTCCCCTCATCTCATATCACCCAAACCAATGTAACATTTAAACAAATCATGCCATTATACTTTATTAGAATTCACTTAGCAAATATATCATAATTCATATCATCATGCATCATATTGCAAAAGTCATATCGAAACGGACTTACCCAATTCATTGCTCATACCCTTACGGTATCATATCAAGATCTCACAGTTTTCGACTTTAATAACATGATTAGTATATAAATAAATATATATTACCGAATTATAAAGTGTGTAAGATACACACCTTTCACTAACGAAAGTTCTAAATCCCAAAGACCCGATCTACCGCACTAGATCTCCTTGTCCTACATTCGGCCAAACCACAAAACCATTAGCAAGGCCATTCGGCCATACCAATAAATCTTAGTCTCATTAACCTTTGGTTTTTCTCAACAACTTAAAGAATATTGAACCAACATGAATCCTTATCACTTGACTTACCAACTTCGATTGCTAAAGAAATAGGGCTTAGATCGATTGCTTCCAAAATCCCGAAGAGCCTAAAAGAAAATCAGTTTCTATGAATAGTTAGAACCTTGCTAACAAATGCCCAAAAATTCGACCTTTGCCCTCATAAGAAATGATAGAGAAAAGAAAAGGAAAATCGGCCAAGACACTTACCTATCTTCCAAAACCGATTATAGAAGAACCCAAAGAAAATCTACCCTTGATGATTTTCGGCCAAGATAACACCAAAAGAGAAAAAGAAGATTCGGCTATGGTGGAGAAAAAGAAAGGAAAATAAAAGTGAAAATGGAATAGAAGAAGGAGGATTCGAAAATAAAAGAAAGAAGAACATGGAAGGAGAAAATAGAATGAGGATGGATGTTTTTAATTTTGAGCAAAAGTGAAAGAAATGAGATTTGGGAAGGAGGAAGATTCGGCCAAGAGAAAGTAAAAAGGAAATGTGGTTTTGAGCAAATATCAAAAGAAAGAAAAGAGAGAGATGGGAGAAAGAGGTTCGGCCAAACACCTTGTTTGCCGAAAAAGAAAAGTGCACAAAGTGCTAAGTGTGGTTTCGATTTAAAAAGGAAAAATGAAAGAAAGAAAATAGAAGTTGGTTCAAACAAAAATGAGAGCTAAACCAAAAGCAAAATTGCACCTAATGCCTAAGGTACATTCGGCTAAGGAAGAAAATTTTGGAGAGGAAAAAAGAAATGCCAAATGGTGCACAAAATGCTAAAATTGACCAACCAATTCCCCCCAACTTCCTATCAACATTCGCCACCCCTAGCCACACATGCCGTCCACATTCATGGACTAATGGCCTTAGATTAGTTTCCAAAACACTCTCCATCATCCAAGCCCTTTGTCCCCCATCCTTCCATAAATCTTAAGATTCTTATCCCAAAATACAAGCTTTCCTAAACTAATATTCAACTTGTCATAAAATTGAAAGTCCAACCTTTCATAATTAGAGCTTGGCCGACACTTAATGTTAGGATGCATAAAAATAAAGTCTTCCAAATGCAATCCATGCTATTCGAACCATTTCCCTCAAGCAACCATCCATGCGCCATAACCACCTTGTCACAACTCCTCATGTGCTAAATTTAACACTTAAATTAACTTAAGTGTCAAGTTCACCTAATCCACTTCACTAAATTTTAATACTAAGAATTATTCTACCTTCATAAATAAAATCAAGCCTTCTCAAGACTATGCTAACACACAAAATTCATACCCGAGCCAACACAAATAACAAGATGATACTCTAATTTTTTAGGATGTTACAATTCTACCCCCTTAAGAAAATTTCATCCTCGAAATTACCTGATCAAAAGAGTTGAGGAAACTGCTGTCTCATCACATCCTCCGGTTCCCACGTAGCTTCTTCTACGCCATGGTTCCGCCATAATACCTTCACTAATGGAACCGACTTCTGCGCAACACTTTCACATCTCGATCTAGAATCGTGACCGGTTCCTCTTCCACCATCGGATCTGGACTCACCTCTATTTCTCTCTCGCCACGACATGCGATGGATCGAACGATAGCGTCTAAGCATGGAGACATGGAACACTTTCATATGTCGACTCGGCTCGATGGAAACTCGAGCTGATAGGCTCTGGTCCCACTCGTCTCAACACCTTATACGGCCCAATAAACCTTGGACTTAACTTTCCTTTTCTCCCAAATCTTAACACTTTCTTCCATAGCGAGACCTTCGGAAAAACCTTGTCACCAACGGCAAACTCTATATCCCTCCGCTTGAGATCGGCATATGACTTACGCCTATCCGAAGCTTCCTTGCACGAGCTGAATCATCTTAACCTTATCCTCGGTCTGCGCAACAAACTCTAGTCCTAACATCCGACGCTCACCCAACTACATCCGGCATGTAGGTGTGCGACACCTCCTACCATACAACGCCTCATATGGTGCCATCTTAATGCTTGCCTGATAACTATTGTTGTATGCGAATTCAGCTAATGGCAAAAACTCTTCCCAGCTGCCTCTGAAATCCAAAACACAACCTCTCAACATATCCTCTAAAATCAGATAACTCTTTCCGATTGCCCACGATCGTGGATGAAATGCCGTACTGAAATCCAACCGCGTACCCAAAGCTTGATGTAACGCTCTCCAAAACCTCGACATAAATCTAGGATCTCTGTCTGAGATGATCAACACTGGTACACCATGCAACCTTACTATCTCCGCCACATACAACTTAGCTAACTTCTGAAGTGAGTAATCTACCCTTACCGGAATGAAATGAGCTGACTTAGTCAGACGATCCACAATCACCCAAACTGAGTCCTTCTTACTTGTCGTAAGGGGTAATCCACTGACAAAGTCCATAGTGATGCTTTTCCACTTCCACTGTGGAATCTTCATCGGTTGAAGTAACTGCACGGCAAGCGATGTTCCGCCTTGACTGCTGACACGTCAGACATTTACCCACAAACTCAGTTACCTCCCGCTTCAGACCTGGCCACTAAAACTGCTCTCTTAAATCTCGATACATCTTGCTACCTCTAGGATGCATAGCGTATGGGCTGCTATGTGCGTCCCGAAGAATCCTTTGCCTCAACTCAACATCCTTCGGCATACAAGCTCTCCCTTGAAAACACAATACTCCATCACTGGACAAACTATAATCCTCTAAACCACCATTACGAACTCCGCAACCTCCGATCATTCAAACCCTTATCCTCTAACTGTTTCTCCTTGATCTGCTCTAACCAAGTCGGCTTGACTTGCAATTCTGCCAAAAGACTCCCATCGTCATATAAGCTAAGACGAGCAAACATCGATCTTAAGTCTGATACAACCTTACGGCTCAACGCGTCTGCCACCACGTTAGCCTTGCCCATATGACACTCAATCGAACAGTCGTAGTCCTTCAACAACTCAATCCATCTACGTTGCCTCAAGTTCAAATCCTTCTGAGTCAAAAGATACTTAAGACTCTTGTGATCCGTGTAGACTATCGATTTCTCTCCATACAAATAGTGTCTCCATATCTTCAAAGCAAAAACCACTGCAGCTAATTCCAAGTCATGCGTCGGATAGTTAACTTCATGTGGTCTCAACTGTCGAGATGCATAAGCCACTACCTTCCCTTCCTGCATCAACACACATCCCAAACCAGTATGTGATGCATCACAGAAAACCGTGAATTCCTTGCCTACCTCAGGTTGAATCAAAACCGGAGCTTTAGTTAGAATCTTCTTCAACTTGTCGAAACTTCCTTGCTACTTCTCGGTCCACACAAATGGAACTCCTTTCCTCAATAACTTGGTCATAGGTGCTGTGATTAAAGAAAATCCCTCTACAAATCTTCGATAATACCCCGCCAGACCTAGAAAACTCCGAATTTCAGCCATTGACTTAGGCGGCTTCCAATCCAACACTGCCTCAATCTTCCGAGGATCCACTCTAATCCCCTCAGCTGATACTACGTGACCCAAGAAAGTCACCTCCCTAAGCCAGAACTCGCACTTACTAAATTTTGCATAAAGCTGTTTTTCCCTTAGAATCTGCAACACTACTCGCAAATGCGCATCATGCTCCTCCTCTGACTTTGAGTATACCAAAATATCGTCTATAAATACCACAACAAACTGATCCAAAAACTGCTGAAAAACCCGATTCATCATGTCCATGAATCTTTGCCGTAGCGTTAGTCAACCCAAGCGGCATTACGTAAATTCGTAGTGCCCATACCGAGTGCGAAATGCCGTCTTATGGATATCACCTCTTTCACCTTTTAGTGATGATACGGACCTTAAATCAATCTTGGAGAAAACCACTACCCCCTTAAGCTGATCAAACAAGTCATCTATCAAAGCCGTATATGGTACACCAAAGATTAAGAACGTACCGGTTATGACGTCTGTGCGTCGCCCTCCTCTCGACGCCTCACTTTGCATACACCAAACCGGTGTCTTACCTCGGTGTTGCTGCACCTCCGCCCGATGCTCGCGGCCTCGACCGAACCATTACCTCCTCTACCATTACCACGACCTCTCTGTGGTGACGGTCCCTCATTTCGAGCCCGAGCACGACCTTGACCCTCGACCGATTCCTGGCTAGCTTACGTGGGCGGTCCCTCACACGATGATCCAAATGAGCCACACTCAAAACATCCTTTCCCTCCGGTCCAACATTCGCCCCAATGAAATTTTCCACATCGGTTACATCTGTGTCTTTGGTCCTTGATTAGCGAATGGGCCTCCCCCATTGATTCGGCCCACTCTGCCTAACCCTCTTCTAAGAATTACCGGCTGACCCGGATGATCCAAAACCTCTCTTATGTTTATTCCTGTCGTGACTCTGCCTTACAGATTCCTTTATCCCTTCAGCTATCTTAGTCTTTTCAATTAGCGCAGCAAACTCTCGCTCCTGATGTGGAGCAATCAGCAATCTCAGTTCGTCCCTCAATCCATCTTCGAACCGGACACATCGCTCGTGCTCCGAAGCCACGATACCTCCAGCATACTGGCTCAATCTTAAAAATTTTGCCTCATATTCTGATACGGACTTACTCCCCTGGACCAAACTCAAAAATGCCTTACGCTGTGCATCAATGTAACTAGACCCAACATATTTCTTCTGATACGCTGCCTTAAAATAATCCCAAGTGAGATCCTCCGCTGCAGCACTATTTCGCACCGTGAGCCACCACTGAAATGACTCATCCCGAAGAAGCGACACTATCCCTTTCAGCTTGTCCTCAGCATTCAAATCCAAGTCATCCATAATTCGCTCCGTCGCCTCTAACCAATACTCTGCCGTACTGGGAGCCACACCTGAAACACCTCGAAATACCTCAGCTCCATTGGCTCGAAGTCACTCAGATACGGATTTCCAAACTCCCGCGCCTCCTTCTATTCCAGCTACCCTCTCAAGAACTCGCAGCATCACCTGAGACACTGCGTCATCCCCCGTTTGATCCTGATGCTCAACTCCAACCGCTGGTGGTGGGGGTGGTGGTACCTCATTTTGGATCCTTGACTGGACCTCACCGGCTCGCACACGACCATCCTACCCGACCAGCGTCCACGAGTAATACGACCCTGACCTCGAGTACTCATGTCTAAAGTCTCGACTTATCTGATTTAAAAGTGTTATGCATTAGTCATTATTCCACTATTCTTTAAAGCACAGTTTTATGAAAAAATTTTAATAAGAGGTTGTTTCGCGAGTATATTCAACCTATAGTTTTGGGTCTCTAGAGTAGTTTCTACTACTATACGGTCATGCCATCATCATTATAATCATATCATCAAAAGCAACAGTTTGAAATACTTACCTGGGCGGATCGGTGCCGAAGACTCGATGCCATGCCTTTCCAACCATATAAATTTAAACAAAACATTTTAAGACCATACTTTAAATCATTTTGGGCCTCGGGCCACAGCCGAGCTTTTGAACTTGGCTCTGATACCAATTTGTAACACCCCAAACCCAGTCAATACGCCATGACCGAATCTGGCATGCCACAGAGGAAAACGTTTTGAAGAAAATCGTGTTAACAATTAAACTTTAGTGTAAAACTCTTTTTTGTTCCTTGTTTGTAGAAATTAGGTGTATAAAAATGTTAAAAATTTACAATTCACTTTGAAATTCCGTAAATAAATTTTAAAGAAACCAAAGCGATAAGTTTGAAAACCATTTCTAATTGAAACTTGGAAACTTAACTTTTGAAAAATAGTATGAGTTATCGAAAACACTTAAGTTGCCATTTATTAACAAGAGATTTGTATTACCCGATGGTAGGGATTGAAAACCATTACGTCTTGTAGTTTAGAAAACCTTGCGCTCATATTATTAAATTAATCAAGTGATATACTTAATCATGTTTAGAATAAATCCAAAGCATATAAATAATCCAAAAACGTAATTTAAATGGCCTTATTACAAACCCAAAATAAAAATAGAACCAAATTTAAATAAAGTAAAGTATCCAAACCAAAGTTCATATAGAACCGAATTTATTCAATGGATGGCCACCTCGAGTCTACCCAGCTCCTCATCCGCGATCTATGAATCACCTGAAAAGATAAGGGAGAAGGTGAGTCACCAAGACTCAGTGCATAAATCCTTCCCCCAATTGATGCAACATACTTACAGAATTTATAATCAAGCAATATATATACAATGCACCCAATCCTAGCCATCCATAACTCCTTTTCTACCCCGTGTGGTACCAAACCACTGGTGGTGCCAAACCACTGGTGACCCAAAGTCACGAATAATAAAATTGTGGGGCCAACCCACGTGTGATACCAAATCACTGGCGACGATCCCATAATATCGAATGTGGGGCCAACCCACTGTGGTACTAAGCCACTAGGATGAGTCGCTATGAGGTGCCAAACCTCTGGTGTCCCAAAGACACGAAATAACTGTGGTACCAAACCACTGGAGGTGCCAAACCTCTGGTGTCCCAAAGACACGGATATCAAATCCTTCCCCCTCCTCTCATATCACCCAAACCAATGTAACATTTAAACAAATCATGCCATTATACTTTATTAGAATTCACTTAGCAAATATATCATAATTCATATCATCATGCATCATATTGCAAAAGTCATATCGAAACGGACTTACCCGATTCATTGCTCATACCCTTACGGTATCATATCAAGATCTCACAGTTTCCGACTTTAATAACATGATTAGTATATAATAAATATATATTACCAAATTATAAAGTGTGTAAGATACACACCTGTCACTAACGAAAGTTCTAAATCCTGAAGACCCGATCTACCGCACTAGATCTCCTTGTCCTACATTCGGCCAAACCACAAAACCATTAACAAGGCCATTCGGCCATTCCAATAAATCTTAGTCTCATTAACCTTTTTATTTTTCTCAACAACTTAAAGAATATTGAACCAACATGAATCCTTATCACTTGACTTACCAACTTCGATTGCTAAAGAAATAGGGCTTCATCGATTGCTTCCAAAATCCCGAAGAGCCTAAAAGAAAATCGGTTCCTATGAATAGTTAGAAACTTGCTAACAAATGCCCAAAAATTCGACCTTTGCCCTCATAAGAAATGATAGAGAAAAGAAAAGGAAAATCGGCCAAGACACTTACCTATCTTCCAAAATCGATTATAGAAGAACCCAAAGAAAATCTACCCTTGATGATTTTCGGCCAAGATAACACCAAAAGAGAAAAATAAGATTCGGCTATGGTGGAGAAAAAGAAAGGAAAATAAAAGTGAAAATGAAATAGGAGAAGGATGATCCGAAAATAAAAGAAAGAAGAACATGGAAGGAGAAAATAGAATGAGGATGGATGTTTTTAATTTTGAGCAAAAGTGAAAGAAATGAGATTTGGGAAGGAGGAAGATTCGGCCAAGAGAAAGTAAAAAGGAAATGTGGTTTTGAGCAAATATCAAAAGAAAGAAAAGAGAGAGATGGGAGAAAGAGGTTCGGCCAAACACCTTGTTTGCCGAAAAAGAAAAGTGCACAAAGTGCTAAGTGTGGTTTCGGTTTCAAAAGGAAAAATGAAAGAAAGAAAATAGAATTTGGTTCAAACAAAAATGAGAGCTAAACCAAAAGCAAAATTGCACCTAATGCCTAAGGTACATTCGGCCAAGGAAGAAAATTTTGGAGAGGAAAAGAAGAAATGCCAAATGGTGCACAAAATGCTAAAATTGACCAACCAATTCCCCCCCCCCCCAACTTCCTATCAACATTCGGCCACCCCCCTAGCCACACATGCCATCCACATTCATGGACTAATGGCCTTAGATTAGTTTCCAAAACACTCTCCATCATCCAAGCCCTTTGTCCCCCCATCCTTCCATAAATCTTAAGATTCTTATCCCAAAATACAAGCTTTCCTAAACTAATATTCAACTTGTCATAAAAATTGAAAGTCCAACCTTCCATAATTAGAGCTTGGCCGACACTTAATGTTAGGATGCATAAAAATAAAGTCTTCCAAATGCAATC
This sequence comes from Gossypium sturtianum, assembly GCA_025698515.1. Lineage (NCBI taxonomy): Eukaryota > Viridiplantae > Streptophyta > Magnoliopsida > Malvales > Malvaceae > Gossypium > Gossypium sturtianum. Next base: position 74,154,332 of record CM046953.1, read on the forward strand.
CATGCTATTCGAACCATTTCCCTCAAGCAACCATCCATGCGCCATAACCACCTTGCCACAACTCCTCATGTGCTAAATTTAACACTTAAATTAACTTAAGTGTCAAGTTCACCTAATCCACTTCACTAAATTTTAATACTAAGAATTATTCTACCTTCATAAATAAAATCAAGCCTTCTCAAGACTATGCTAACACACAAAATTCATACCCGAGCCAACACAAATAACAAGATGATACTCTAATTTTTTAGGATGTTACAACTTCGTTTTTTTTTTAATTACAAATCAAGTAATAATAAAGAACTTTAACAACTGAAATGTAGAACATAGTTAGGCAACTGCTCAAAATCAAATCTCGACAAAAAAGGAGTCAAAGAATGGTGATACAAATATACAAAGGGTTTTGGGTTAATATTAGTGGGTGAGTCAATAAAAAGGGTTGTTAGGATCAAAGGGGTTCACTAGGGGTTAATTGTGAAGGTAGGCTTTTAATGGAGTTAGTGGGTTAAAACCTAAATGCCTTAATCATCTCTGTATATCAAATCATAGGTGTGGTCTCGATATGCATAAACGAGGCAAGTTCTAGAATAACAAATCAATGTTGACACACTCATAATCAATAAAGTGAGCAAGAAAAAGAATATATGCTCTATAAGGCTCAAAATCTCACAAAAATTATGGGTATTTTTGACATCAACCTCGTAAATTTCCAACGTCAAGATAATATTCATATTTAGTTCAACAACCTAGAAATTTTTAATTTTGAAAAATAGACTTATCACGCTTGATTCTTTAGTATCTTAAAATTTAATTATCAATGCACAATTATCAATGACTTAATCTAAAACATATCAATAAAAATCATAAATCATTGAAATTTCATCCTAATTAGTAATATGAGAAATTTACATCCTAATTAGTAATATGAGAAATTTACTTAAAAACAAGACTAAATTCAGGATTTTGAGAACAATGCAAAAAGTTTGGTACCTAATTTCAGAAATTTGAGAATAATGAAAAAAGTTAGGCACCTTTTTAGGTTGTTCACCCCCCACACTTAAGATGTACATTGCCCTCAATGTACAAAGATAGATAATATAAATGTAATGTTCAGATCAGAAGATATGGGGATAAGTAAAACTCCCTGAATTATGGATGGAATCCTTGGAGGATGTGGAAAATACGTTGGAGGGGCCGGTCTGGGTGACAATCCTGCGCTAGATGAAGAAATTGGGAAGCTCATGCAGGATTAGCCTGGATATACTAATAATAATTAAAACTATACTAATTAAATACTTAGGGAAAAGCAAGCTAAAGTGGAGAAAAATAAAGATGAAACTAAAATTAAAAGAAAAGATGGATGGACCGTAGAGTCCTTATTGTTGGATGTGATTTCTAAGGCTGAGGATATAGTGGTGGTCGTGGCGTGATTCCCTAGCAGCCTTTAGAACCTAAAATTAAGAAATTAAGATAAAATAAACTAAATAAGCATAAGATTGTTAAAGAGAAGGAAATTGAAGAAAAAAAGAAAAATGAAATAAAAACTAGATAGCCTCAAATATCCTTGGCTTGTCGTTTGGATGAAGCTGCCGGCATGAACTCATGTGAATTGGTCTCCCTTGAGGAGACTGTGATTGGCCTTTTACGCTTCTTTGCCATGGATATGATGTTGTTGTAGCTCAAGAGTCTAAGGCTTTATTAGGAAAAGGGAAAAGGAAAGAGGGAGGAAAGAAAGAAAGAAAGAGAGAAGAAAGAAGGAGAGTGGGTTGATAAGAGAAAAAGAGGGGCATGGTGTTTAAATAAAATTTTCTAGTTTGGCAGTTTCCCACGCCCGTGGGTTGAGGGTGTGTCGATTCACACGGCCGCCTCGCACGGTCGTGTTCTAGGGCGTGTTGGTTACCCCACGCTCGTGTCTAGCCTGTGTTCGACAAGTCAGTATGTTGACACGGGTTTAAGGCACGGGCGTGTTCAGCCCGTGGTTGGTAAGTCAGTAGCTTCACACGGTTATGGGGTACGGTCGTGCCACTTTTTCGGTGCCCGTGGGGGAGTGGTTGAGTCCGTGAGTTCTAAATTTAGTTGCTCGACTTGTACCGTCCCGCCATGTTAGTACCAAGATTCTTGAGGTACACACGGGCCACGGCCACACTGAGTGTGCAGGCCGTGTGGCCTGGAATTTGCACCCTTGTTAGTTTAAAGCTAGATATTATAAAGAAAGGATAAGATAGAGTAAGAAAAAAAAAAAAAAGTTAATGGGGTTAGTGCTGGGTTGCCTCCCGAGAAGCGCTCGCTTATAGTCTTAAGCTAGACTCTCCTCTCGCTTGCATTGTCGTGGTGGTTTGAGGAGTTGGAAGTCCTTCCTCAGGCTATCATTTGTGTCCTCGTGAAAAATTTAAGTCGAGATGCGTTTACAGTAAAATTTTCAAAAATAGGGTTGCTTACCTCGACTGTTCCGTATGGGAAAACACTGGTTACCCTAAAAGGTATTTCTTTGTTTGTGTTAGGGTCCGGAGGAGATATTCGAGGATCTGCCTTACCTAAAAGTATTTGATCTCCTATTTTGAAGTGATTTTTTGTTCCTATGAGCTCTTCTGGAGGCTCTTTTGGTTTTACCTTATGTGGTTCCGGTTCTTCGTCATGTAACCTTAATTTTTCCTTGAAGTGTGTCTTCCACTCATCTAGATCATCAAACTAAATCCCTCGATCTTCATGAACTACTTCCTTGTTGGCTTGGGGTTTAGGATCGGGTTCAGTTGTATTCTTTGGTGGTGCTTCCTGAAAATAGGGGTTAACCGAATGGTTATCAGTAGAATTTACGTTCTCACCTTGATTATTCGATGTTCTAGCCGAGTCGAGAGCCTTGATGGTGACTGTCTCATTACCTACACAATGTATGAGTTCTCCTGCATCAACATCAATTTTAGTCCTGGCAGTTGCTAAAAAGGGTCTTCCTAAAATTAGGGGGATCGAATTATCCTCATCCATGTCTAAGACAACAAAATCTACATGGAAAACGAATCTGTCAATTTTTACAAGAACATCTTCGATAATACCCCTAGGAATTCTAACAGTTTTATCAGCTAATTGAATGCTCATCCTAGTTTGTTTGGGTTTCCCTAGACCTAATTGTTTAAACAATTTGTAAGGCATGACATTTATGCTTGCCCCTAAATCAGCTAACGCATTATCAATAGTTAGTCTACCAATTGAACATGGAATTGTAAAACTCCCTGGATCTTTTAGCTTTTGTGGTAGTCTATTTTGTAACATTCTTTGAGCATATCGTGTGTTTAATTCCACATGTGGATCCTCGTCTAATTTGCGTTTGTTCATCAAGAGATGCTTTAAAAATTTCCTCGAATCCGGCATCTGTGAAAGGGCTTCAAGTAGCGGTAAGTTAATATGTAATTTCTTTAAAAGTTTAAGAAACTTACCGAACTGTTCCTCGGTGTCGTCTCTCATTAACGCTTCGGGATATGGTATGCGAGGTTCGTACTCCTTGATTACCAGTTTTGGCTTTTCTTGTGTTACCTCATCTTTACCTTTTTCTACCTCGTTTCCTTGTATTGGACTGGGTTCGTCTAATCCTTCACTTTCTTGAGCTGTTATGGCTTGGATTTGCTCTTTTGGATTAATCTCAGTGTTGCTTGGTAGACGCCCTTGTGGTCGTTCGGACATTAGTTTGGCAAGCTGTCCCACTGACTTAGTGACTTCCCCTACTTGATTCTCGATTGCTTTAATCGATGCTTGTTGGTCAATAAGTGTTGTCTCAGTTTTTTGGCAATGGGATTCAGTAGCTGCCATGAATTTTGCCAATATCTCTGTAACATCCTAGATTAGGGGTTATGCATTTATGCATAATTCGAGTGTTAGCATGCTTCAGTGTGTGATTGGATGAATTTTAAGGGCCTGGAGAACTTTAAGATATAGGAGAATGCCTTAGGAAATTTTTTGGTTTTTAGGTGAAAAAGGGGAGTTTGGCTAGAGAGGCCTTAGGATTAATTTTAGGCGTTTTTGGGCATAAGAAATGCCTTGGTAAGGTGGCTTCCATGCGCCACTTAAGGGGCTGATTATAGCGCCATCAAGGGCTTGGGTTCGAATCTAGGTGGCAGCAAGGCGTTTTTATTTTTGGGTGTTGGCGTTAAAGATAGAGAAGGCCTAAAGGAATTGGTGGCGCGTTTATGACACAAAATAACGCTTTGGCCGAATGGCCTGGGGCGCTACCTGGTCGCTTGTCCCAACAGGTCCCATGTTCGAACCATGGAAGCTGCAGTTGGGGTTTTTATTTTTGCTGCTGGCGTGAAGGGGTGGAGTGAAGGTGGACGGCACATGGGAGCTTCAATAGATAAGATTAAGCTGATTTTGTTTAATCCTTTTTGAATTCGGCTGGGGGGTAAGTGATAAGGGTAATGTTATTTTATTTATTTTAGATAATTGTAGGATTATTTTATTTAGTTTAAAATTAGTAAATAGGAGATAATGGTTGCTATTGGTTTACTTTTTTTTTTTGAATATGATCAGGAGATAAAATATGAGGAAAAATAGGAGAGAAATGTGGGATTTGAGGAGTGAAGAAGTAGTGGCCGGCCAAAGGGCTCTTTGGATGGCAACATTCGGTCAAGAGGGGGGGAGTCAAGTGCCGAATTTTTCTTTTTAATGGGCAGCCTTCTTCATGTTTTCTTTAAGACCCTTTGCCGAATCCTTCTACTTTCTCCCCTTATCCATCTTTTCTTTTCTTTCTCCCAACCCCAAGTCTATATTTTCTTCTTGTATAGCCGAATATTTCACCCCTATTTGGAAGCCATAGCCGAACCACTATAGCATTCACCTATTCTTCTCGTGACTTGTTTAAAAACCGAAAGTGGTAAGTGCTTCTTTTCTCTTTTTTCTATTTGCTTCTTTGAAGCCGAAATATTCCTTTTGATCCCCATTGCCGAACCTTTCAGTCTTTCATCCTCTCCACTATTTTGCAAGTCATTGAAGCCAAATCTCAATTCTAGTGTGGGCGAATCCTTGTTAGCCGAAGGATCTATTGTTAAGCCAGCGTGAGGGAGCACTTGGGGCTGCTTTGAATTCGGCTACTCATCAAGGTAAGGTGGTGGTAAGTATTCGGCCAAGGGGCTATACTCATATATTTTTTTAGTAGTAGCCGATTTCGATAGTTGTATAATAGGGATTACGACGGTGCTCAGAGCAAGTGCGACTTTCGGGATTTCGATAAGTAAGGTAAAGGGACTTGTGATATTCGCCACAAGGCCATATTGGGTATATATTTGATAACCGATTCAGATTGTGACCATTTAAGAGTTTTGGCAATGATTAAGGAGCTTAAGGATTTCAAGACTTTTTCCATAAGTAGGTTAAGTTTTAAATATTTGGTTTAAGATTGCGTATATTGATAATTAACGAAGTGTTCGATTAAGTGCCGTCGATGGATGCGAATACCGGTCTAGAGGAAAAAGGAAAGTCCCTATCCCGAAATTTAAGAAAAGAGCCGCTCTCGTAGATTCGGGATTGGCCACCGGTATGGGCCAAGAATGTGAAAGCTATAGGCGGAGATAGCCGTAGTCTCGCTTAGCGATAGCGTCGGGGATCGAGAGTCTAGAACTCCAAGTAATAAGGTGTGTAGCTAGCCTACTGTTTTCGGGATTTATATTTGCATGTGTAATGTGTTTACTAACAAGTGCAGTGATAGTCGTGATATTGATACCCTTCAAGGGTATGACGATGATCAGGTTAGTATCAAAGTTGTTGGAATATGATCATTGATTTGTATGTGCGAGTATGCTTATGGTTATGAGTATCATGTGCATGCGTTATCATGACTGTATTTTATGTTGCATGTGCATGGGTGGGCTATGAAAGAAGGTACGGGTGTACTTCGAGTACGTGGTTGATGAGTGGCTGTGTGCCTCATCGTGATTGATATCGGCTATGTGCCATATCGTGGATTGATGAGTGACTATGTGTCCCATCGTGATTTTGGTGTTAGCTACGGCTACATCGTGGATTGGCGCTGACTGAGGTCGCGTTGTGGATTTTGTGCTTAATTGCACGTGGTTGGCACTGAATGCCTTGTAGAGTAAAAAGGAGAGGGTGATTTAATAATCCCCTGGTGTGTGGTAGGCTGGATAAGGGGGTGTGTAGGGGATGGACCTTAGGCTTGGGTCGGGATTCATTATTGCATAAATTGTGGTATGTGAATATATGTGTGATTGTGGACTTGAATAAATGGGCTAAGCCCAGTGTGTGGAGAGTATGTGGATAATTACCCATCTAGTCGATAAGTGTTATGAGTTTGGGCCAAGCCCGAGAATGTGATATGATCCGAATATGATATATGCATGGGTTGTTATGTGGTTAGCATGTGGGTGGAATTCAGTGGTTAATTACACACTGAGTCGGTGTGACTCACCCAACTTTTTAACCATCGCAGGTGATTCGTGATTAATGGACCAGGTTGGAGTGGATACAAAGGTGGCCATGCAGAAGCAGATTTTTATACAGAAGTTGTTTTTCTTTATTTAATAGTATTTATCATTTTCAACACTCTAAGTATTTGAATAAGTTTTGTTGTAATAAGGCCCAATTAAATTATTTGAGTATTTATATTGTGCTAAAGAAAAAGGACGATTAAATGGTTATTTTGAAATCAGTTTATTTTCGGCAAACTTCATCTTAAAACATGTAATAAAGTTTTAATTCGGATATTTTATATCGAGCTTATATTATTTAATAATTTTTAAATGGACATAGTATTCAAAAGTTAACAAATTTTCACGGGTTATTCTAACATCAAAAATATTTTCAAACGTTTTCCGCAGTGACATGCCAGATCCGGTCAGGGCTTGTGGGCCGGGTTTGGGGTGTTACAATCTCTTCGAGGTTCGGCTTCTTCTCTTGTGGATAAGGCTGATTTTGGAAATTTTGAGGAGGTTGTTGTCTTTGATTTCCTTGATTTCCTTGTCCTCCCCACGAAAAATTTGGGTGGTTCCTCCAACCTGGATTAAAAGTGTTACTATAAGGGTTATTATTTGATCTGAAATTGTTACCTATATAGTTCATTTGTTCGCTCTCTGTGCCCGGTTGGTAGGGTGGGTACTCAGGATTCGCCACAGTTCCACTTGCGTCGTGATTGTATGATTTGGATGTACCGAGAAGAACACAAACTATCAAGCTTTTTATTCATCAACTCTACCCGATTTGATAGCATGGTTCTTTGCGTCGAGGTTGTAAACTCCGGCTATTTTTGTTGGCCTTGTTCTTGTAACTTGCCAGCGATAGTTATTCAAATGACATCTCTTCTATAAATTCGTAGGCTACTTGGGAGTTTTATTATTCGAGTTCCACGGTGGGTGAGTCGATTAGTTTCTCGTTGAGGGTTTACACCGTTATAGAAAGTTTGGACTTGGAGCCACAAGGGTAAACCATGGTGCAGACACCTTCTCAAGAGATCCTTATATCTCTCCCATGCGTCGTATAATGTCTCTAAATCCATCTGCACAAAAGAAGATATATCATTGCGTAATTTGGTCGTTTTGGCTGGTGGGAAATATTTTAATAAGAATTTTTCGGTCATTTGATCCCATGTAGTGATTGACCCTTGTGGTAATGAGTTTAACCACTGTTTGGCTTTATTCCTTAATGAAAAGGGAAATAACCGAAGACGTATGGCATCATCAGAATCGCCATTTATGTTAAAGGTATCACAGAACTCTAAAAAGTTGGCTATATGAGTATTTGGATCTTTGTCCTGTAAACCATCAAATTGAACAAACTATTGAATCATTTGTATAGTGTTAGGCTTTAATTCAAAATTATTAGCAGCTATAGCAGGCCTAACAATACTAGATTCGGCTCCTGTTAAATGAGGTTTAGCATAATCATACATAGTACGCGGAGCATTATTTTCTGCCACATCTTGTGGTGGAAGATTATTTTAAATCCATCCCTTGAGTAGGATTGGATCTGTCTTCTCGCTCTTCTTCTTTGTAATTTAGGGCTCGCCTAATTTCTCTGCGATTTCTCCAGCGGTAGCTTCAATATCACCTGTCGTATTCTAAAGGTCCTCTCGGGTTCCTTCTAGTCATAAACTAGAGGTACCTGCTAGGAAAAGAAAGAAACATTTAGCAAAATTAAAATTAAAACTAAAAATAAATTACAAAAAATAAAAATATAATGGCTAAAGTAATAAAAATAGAGCTTTCTTAATATTTTAGTTCCCAAGAACATGGCGCCAAAAACTTGATCATTTGTGAATCAGAGCTTTAAAATTTATAAAAAAGAACGATCGAACCTGGAAACTAACTCTGCAATGATTAAAGGCAAGTGTACCTATCGAACAGTAGTATAGCTTAGGCAAGATCGGATTATCGAACCCAAAGGAACTAAAAGTACTAATACTAACTTTCTTTTTATTATTTAACCTAAAATACGTGAAGTTGCTTTTAATATAAATTTAACGAATTACTAAGCTAAGGACACAAAGACGAAAAAAGAATAAAATTGGGGAGATAACTTTCAGAAAAACTCAGTTGATTTAGACGATACCCTCAGGAAGAATCCACCTAGACTTCATTTGTTATCTATCACTGAACCATATGATTTTATTTACTTAGTTTGATCCGTAAGACTCCCTAACGTATATTAAACCCTCTCTCGAGGCGAATAACGTCTAACCCTAGGTTAATTAGTGGAACTCTCGTTCTCTTATAATAACCCCCTAGAATAGCAGTAAATCGATCTATGGACTCCCATATTAGGTTTCACCCTAATCTGGCAAAATCTCGTCACCCTATCTCTAGGCGTGTGATCAACTTCGATTAATTATGCTAGATCTACTCTTAGGCAGGGTCTATTCCTCCTCCACCTAAGCATATTATATTTGGATAAATCTCACATAATTAAGAACAAACTAAGTATTTATCATTTAATTTAGAAAATAATAACAAGATTCATCATAGGTTTCATCCCCTTCAGGTATCTGAAGGGTTTAGTTCATAACTAAATAAGAAAACATCTCAAGAGAAAAGATAAAACAAAACATAAGAAATCCCTAAAACTCCCTGAAGGAATTGAAGGAGAGATCCGCCGTCTTGAGTAGAATCCCGGCTTCTTGAGATGGATCAACTGGCTATCTTCGAGTGATTCCCACAAATCTGACCTTTTCGGCTTGGCTCCTTGGCCTAGCTCACCGCCCTCTTTTCAGCTGACCCTTAGGGGGTTTATATAGGCTCTTGGAATACGTTTATTTCTCCCTAAGTATCCAAATCTGAGTGAAATTTCTCTTTTCAGCGACAGGGACACGGCCATGGCACAAGCCCGTGTGGATCGTGGCCAGGCCGTGCTCGGACTTCTTTAATGAGACACGGTCGTGTGAATCGAGGGAAGACCGTGTTCTAGATGATCAGTGAGGCATGGCCGTGTGGACTAAGGTTCAGGCCGTGTCGATTTCTTCTTTGGCCCATTTTGGTCCGTTTTGAGCCCGTTTCTCGTTCTTTTTATCCTTAGGTACTTTCCTGGGTCTAAGACATGAAAAGAAAGGATTAAGAGCACCTTTTTACATAGATCAAGGGATAAATTATCCAAAAGCATACTAAATGTGGGATTAAAATATGTTACTATTTCGGTTTATCATGTAGCTTCGGCTACATTTCAGTGGTAGCTTTGGCTACATTTCAGTGGTAGCTTCGGCTACATAAAAGTGGTAGCTTTGGCTACATATCAGTGTGGCACTTATGTGCAAGATTTCTGTGTATCCTTTAGTATTCCAAATGGTTCAACGGGTAAATTGATGATACATAAGATGAGAAAGCATGTAATTGTATATATAAAGTAATGTGCAGGTATGCATGTAAGCATGAAATTATATATGCAAATGGTACAGGTATGTACGTAAATTTTATAAGTGTTGGTCTTATGATATTATGAGTTATTATCATTATAAAAGTGACCTTAAGTGAATCTTATGAATAAGTAATTATGTTGATGATATATGCATTTGGTTGAGAATCATATATTAGGCTTTTGAGCCATATCAAATTGAGAGATAAGATGTTTAGTATATTTGTTTTATGATGCTTTGGATATTTGTGAAAACACAAAATGTTAGTGATACTCATGAAATCATTGTTATGCTAATTACAAGCTTAATTCTTTGGTGTTATGTATGTTTAAATAGAAGTGAATGCAAAGAAAACATGAAAGAGTGACATTAGCATTAAAACAGTTTAGACAACAACAGTTATGTGAATTTGAAAAATCACCAAAAATAGGAGAAATGAAATTAGAAAGTTAATAAGATATAGAATGAAAGCTTGTTGTGTCCATTTTCATATGAAAGAAACATTGTATGAAAAAGAATTTTATATTCTGAAATATTTGAATTTTAGTGAGACAACATCAGAATGAGTTTCGGAATCCCCTGTTTCAACTTTGTAAAATCATTACAAATTGTAAAAAAATAATTTTGAGATATAGTTTATATTCTTGAAATATTAAATGAGTCCATTTTCATTAGAAACAAGTGGGAACGACATATAAAAACTGTACAATGAGATAATTGAATTTTAGTGAAGAGAGACCAGAACCGTTGGACAGTGTAATAGGAGAGAATTTAATGAATAAACTGTATTAATTATCCAAACCAAAAATTCTGAAACTTTTATGGTAAGAAGATATATGAGTTTAGTTTCAAGTAAAATTAGTGGAACTTAATTTGGAGTTCCGTAGCTCCAGATATAAATAACTTAGTGACTGTGACTCGAGAAAACAGCTTGACTGGAATATGAGTAAAGATGCAAATTGGGTTGTATTACCATGAGAAACAAGGGGATAAATTGTTTTTTTTTTCATACGGTCTTACTAAGCTATAAAGCTTACTCCCTCCCTTCCTTTCCTTTAGTGTTTTCAGGTTAGCTCAGGGTTGGAGATCGTCGGAGGCTGCATCACACTATCAAGTCGCTACCTTTGGTATAATGAAGCATATATTAGAAATTTCAAGTGAGTGGCATGTATAAGGATTTAGTTGATTGACATGCATTATTTTGCTTTAGCCAAATCTGTAGGCTTATATTAAGTTATATGCATATGGCCATGAGATGTGGCTTATATTGATTATGGCTTGTAAGCTGAGTTATTCATGTCATATCTTAATGTTTATAATGTGATTATGTTTGTTTGCCATGCATGGTTAGTAATATGACATGAGTGCTTGATGGATAAGTTGGTAACCATATTATAATGGTAAAAGTGGTCATCAAAAATAACAAGTCTTATGAGGGTGAAATATGAAATCTAGACGTGGTATTGTATGAATGTGTATGTTATAGTCTAGTAATGCCTCGTACTCTGTTTCGGTATCGGATGTGGGTAAGGGATGTTACAAATTGAAAAACTAATATGCCATCTATTAAATCTGATTGGGAAGATGTCTTGTCTTGGGCATCAAAGAAAATGACTCCCAAAAGATAGAGACATAAATGTAACTGACTGGATTGACAGTACATTGGACTAGACCCAAAAAGAATAGACCCTAAATTCATTTATGGATTTATTTACTTGTGACGTTAAAAGTGTGACATACCTTAATACTGAGTGGATGACGGACTATGTATGCATGACTCGTATACTTTGATGTAAGTGAAAGCCTCAGTTCAAATAGATAAGGAACCAAAAGTTGGTGCGTTGGGTATACGACTTCTGTAGTATGTAGTGTAACACCCCTAACCCATATTCGTCGCCGAAATAGGGTTACAGAGTATTACCGGAGTTTACAGAACAATTACAGATAATTCAAGTTAATTATTATTCATTTCGAAAGTGGTCATATTGTCCATTGAATAGACCCTCAAGGCCCAATATAAACATTAGAATCGAGTCAGGACTAAATCGGGAACTCAAAGAATTTTTCGTAAAATTTAATTTTTTTTTTTCTAAATACAGGCCACACACGCCCGTGTGGTCAAGGGACACGCCTGTGTGACCATAGGACACGCCCGTGCTGTAAGCTGTGTCTAACCTCGTGTAACTCTCTAACTTGTGCCACACGGTGAGCCACACGCCCGTGTGCTAGGCCGTGTGGTCAATTTAATTTTTCCAAAATTAAGTGCAGGTTTCACACGGTCAATACACACGCCAGTGGTCTGGGCCGTGTAGCACACACGACTAAGACACACGCCCGTGTCTCTGCCCGTGTGGTCAATTCTGAGCATTTTGTTTCTCAAATTTAAGATGCAGGGGACACACGGCTAAACCACATGCCCATGTGCTAGGCCGTGTGTCACACATGGTTAAGACACACGCCCATGTGTCTACCCGTGTAGACAAAATAAAACCATTTCTTAGCTTTATTTCTCACCCAAATTTTCCAATAACCTACACCAAAACTTACAAGTATATACTAGCCAATTCAAGCATTAAATCCAAGCCAATTCTAACATCTAATATGATATACTATCATATGCATTCATGTTTATACTCTTACCCTTGTTTATTTTGTATGTTAAGCATAACTTGATCAACCATACTTAATATACTTAACACATAGGTATTTTTCATAATATAACCTTATAAATATACCAAAACAAATCATTACTAGCCATTCCAATGGCTAGATTACAAACAACATTTACAAGCCAACAATGGCCAAGTTACCTATACTGTAACACCCCTTACCCATATTCAACGCCGGAACCGGGCACGAGGCGTTACCGTAATAAAACCCTCAAGATCGCCACTTAGGCACCACGTGACCACTCACTTTGGCCATCACAACAACCTCAGACCCGACTTACGAGGCCTCTCTCAACCACACGAGGGCTCTCGAGACCATATCGAAAACTCGTACGATCTTAAAACTTTTCCATCTATACAGGGCTCACACGCCTGTGTAAGATTTGGCACGCCCGTGGATGTCACACACGCCCATGGTCACTACCCGTGCATGAAAACTCAAGCATTCTGCCAATGCCCCATGGCTAGGGAGCACGCTCGTGCTCTCCGCCCGTGGTGCACACTGACCACCTTAACACGGCCTAGAGTCTAGACACACGCCCGTGTGGCTAGCCCGTGGCAAACACTGATTAACCCACACGTTCTAGTCACACGCCCGTGTGACTAGTCCGTGGTCTATTCTGACTTCAATTACTAACATGCAGGGGACACACGGCCAAGTCACACGCCCATGGACTGACCGTGTGTCACACATGGCCTAGACACACGCCCGTGTGTCTACCCACATGGACGAGAACAAAGCTATCTGCCAAGTTCTTTTCACCCATCTAGCATACACAATCATGCACTCATACAACACATCCATAATCAACTCAAAATCTTACAATCTCACATAGATAACTACATCTTCTCATATAATAAAGTGCCAACAACTATGGCATTATACAAAATAGATTATCCATCTAAAGGCCAAAACATCATAGCCATATACAACAAAATCCACTAACTTGTCTAGCCCCTATACATGCCATATACAAAACATTGAGTCTAATGTACCAGAGTGTGCTGATAGTTTGGGCGATCTTCCAATTGATCCTCGTATCTCGATTCAACACTTTTTCTCTATAAGACAAGGGAAAAGAAAGAGAGTAAGCTTTGAGCTTAGTAAGTTCACACATAAACAATTAAGCACCATAGTATAAGCTAAACAACAATTAGCATTATACTAACATATAATGTACAACTATGCTTACTCTTTCTATCCCTTACCACATTTCCAACACATCATGAGTCACTTACTCATAACCATTGACATGCACCCCTGCATTCAATATCACATTTACACAATATACAACACATCATTATTTCTCGATAATACATCCACACAGCTAATCCACATAGCTAATGTCTCGGTGGTTTCGCACTTAGCCCACCATAATCAATTAATAAGGTAGTATCGCACTTAGCCTACCATGAAGGTAATCATAGTGGTTTCAGACATAGCCCACTAGATAATATACCTAACGATAGCATCGTACATAGCCAGCTCATCGTCATTATGCCTTAGGATGGTATCGCACTTAGCCCACCATTTAGCATTATCACTGTACATTCACATATCTACTTACTCAATCCTACATCCATTCACGATTTCTCCCACATTCATTCCACAGAGATTCTCATTCATTCTCAATCATGTTGCTACACACTAGCTAGCATTAACAAATTGTAAGTATGAATGCATTGTTTATGCATAGACTTACCTCGATACTCAAAAGTATAAAAACGTACAATTTAGTCCACCACTTTGCTCTTGCCTTAGTTTCGATCCGGGCTTTGTCTTTCTTGATCTAAAATGATTAAATCAGCTTATTCAATACACACATTGACTAAATCGACCCACATCTCATACTTTGGCAAAAGTTACTCTTTTGCCCCTAATCTTTCTCATAATTACACAATTGCCCCCGAGGCTCGTAAAGTGATTTTTATTCAACTTTTGAGCCTTTCATGCTTAGCCGAAACACTTACTCAACTAAAGCAATCATCAATTCTCATCACAACACACATGTATGACCAAACTCAAGATTTTTACAAACTAGTCCCTACATGCATTTTCTATGGAAACTCATTTAGCAAAAGATGTTTCTACTACATCAAGCTTTCATAATCTTCCATAAAACATCAAAATACATGCATGTCATACATGGACACATTTTTGAATAGCCATCATAGCTCATCAAATAGCTAAAAATAGCTTACTCATGCAACAAGGACTTCAAAAATACAAAGAATATCAAAAACGAGGCTAGATGCACTTACTAGCAAGCTTGAAATTTTTGAAGAACCTTAACAATGGCACTTGAAAATTTCGGCAGCCTTGGAGAAGAAGATGAGTGAATTTTGTCATCTTTTCTCCTATTTTAATCACTTAATTGTTAAATGACCAAAATGCCCTTTTTGATAAACTTTCTATTTTAACTCATCCATGCCCAAATTTGTCCAAAAATTAGAAATTGGGAAGATTGCTATTTAAGGACCTCTAATTAATATTCTAAAGCTATTTCACACAAATAGCTTCTAGAATCTCACATTT
This sequence comes from Gossypium sturtianum, assembly GCA_025698515.1. NCBI lineage: Eukaryota > Viridiplantae > Streptophyta > Magnoliopsida > Malvales > Malvaceae > Gossypium > Gossypium sturtianum. The sequence continues at coordinate 74,169,378 of CM046953.1, forward strand.
TGCATCTTTTGCAATTTAGTCCTTATGGACAATTCAACCGAAATTTCACAAAATTGCTTCATGAAACTTTCACACTAGCATGCATACATAGCATAAACCTCAAAAACTCATTCATAAACCTCGGATTTGTGGTCTCGCACCACTATTCCGATTAGGCCCTAAATCGGGATGTTACAACTCTCCCCCTTTAGAGATTTTCGCCCCCAAAAATCTTACCAGTAAAGAGGTTTGGATGTTGCTCTCCCATACCTTCTTTCGTTTCCCACGTAGCCTCTTCCACCTCGTGTTTCTGCCATAACACTTTCACTAGTGCTATGCTCTTATTTCTCAACTCTTTCACTTCTCGGGCCAAGATCTTAATTGGCTCTTCATCATAAGACATATCTGGTCATATCTCAATTTCCGTCGGAGGAATCACATGTGAAGGATCAAAGCGATACCGTCGCAACATCGACACATGGAACACATTATGATTCTTTCCAACTCTACTGGCAAAGCTAACCGGTATGCTACTGGTCCAACTCTATCAGTAATCTCATACGGCCCTATGAATCTTGGACTCAATTTTCCTTTTCGTCCAAATCTCATAATCTTCTTCCATGGGGACACTTTCAAAAACACTTTGTCGCCCACTTCAAACTCAATTTCTTTTCTTTTCAGATCTGCGTACGACTTCTGCCGGTCCGAAGCAACTTTCAGACTATTACGGATTATTTTCATTTTCTCCTCGGTCTCTTTTACTAAATCGACCCCATGGATCTGGTTCTCACTAAGCTCGATCCAATACAAAGGAGTCTGGTACCTACGACCATACAAGGCCTCATACGGTGCCATCTGTATACTCGACTGATAACTGTTGTTGTAAGCAAATTCAACTAAAGGTAGATATCTCTCCCAACTACCCTCAAATTCTAACACACAGCATCGAAGCATATCTTTGAGAACTTGAATCACTCTTTCAGACTGACCATCGGTTTGGGATGGAACGCAGTACTGAAATTCAACTTTGTTCCCAAAGCCTCTTGCAACCTCTTCCAAAACCTCGAAGTGAACCTCGGATCCCTATCCGATATTATAGACACAGGTACCCCATGTAACCTCACTATCTCTGCAACATATAACTCAGCTAACTTATCCAGTGAATAATCAACACGTACTGGAATAAAGTGAGCCAAATTCGTTAGTCTATCCACAACCACCCACACAACATCTCTCTTTTTCGGAGTCATCGGCAACCCCGTCACAAAATCCATGGTAACCCGATCCTACTTCCATTCGGGTACCAACATTTGCTGAAGCAATCCCGAAGGCACTTGATGCTCAGCTTTCACTTGTTGACAAATCAAACACTTTGTCACGAACTCTGAAATATCTCTTTTCATACCCGACCACCAATAAGACTTCTTCAAGTCATTATACATTTTCGTATTGCCCGGATGTACTAAAAAACATCCACTGTGGGCCTCATGCAAAACCTTTTGGATTAACTCCTCATCTCTGGGTACACAAATTCTGTCACGGTACAACAAATAACCATCCGATCCCACTCAAAAATCAGAATCACTTTCTGATTCACACTTAGCTCTCTTAGCTAGCATCTCATTGTTATTTCACTGAGCCTCACATATCTGTTGAACAAATAGTGGCTTAACTCGCAACTCTGCCAGAATAGCACCATCATCAGACAATGCTAAACTCGCCCTCATAACTCTTAGAGCATACAAGGATTTCCTACTCAGGGCATCCGCAACTACATTCGCTTTTCCCGAGTGGTAATCAATGACTAACTCATAGTCTTTCAACAACTCAAGCCACCGTCTCTGTCGCAAATTCAGATCCTTCTGATCCATCAAATATCTTAAACTCTTGTGATCCGTAAAGATTCGGCACTTCTCACCATATAAGTAATGTCGCCAAATCTTTAACGCGAAAACAAATGCAGCCAACTCTAAATCATGAGTCGGATAATTCTTCTCGTGCAGTTTCAACTGTCTCGAGGCGTAAGCGACTACCTTACCCTCTTGCATCAAAGACGCAACCGAGACCATTAAACGACGGCGCACATCAGAAACCACGAACTCTCTCCCCATTCGTTGAACCAAAACGGCGCCTCGATCAATAATGTCTTCAGTCTCTCGAAACTCTATTGACATGTCTCAGTCCATTCAAACTTGACATCTTTGTGCAGTAGTTTCGTCATCGGGGTAGCAATCACAGAGAACCCCTTTACGAAACGTCTGTAATATCCTCGCTAATCCCAAGAAACTTACGATTTACGACACGTTCCTCGGCGATTTCCAATCCACAACAGTCGATATCTTACTCGGGTCAACTCTAACACCATCACCCGACACAATGTGTCCTAGGAATCCGACCTCTCGGAGCCAAAACTCACTCTTGCTAAACTTAGCGTACAACTGCTTATCTCTTAAAGTTTGCAAGACAATTCTCAAATGTTCTTCATGATCGTTCTCATCCCGAGAATAGATCAATATGTAAATCAATGAAGACAACTACAAACTTGTCCACATATGGTCTGAAAACATGGTTCATCAGATCCATAAAAATCGCCGGTGCATTCGTCAAACCAAACGGCATAACCAAAAACTCATAATGGCCATACCTGCAAATGCAAATGCGCTTTTCACATCATCGCTGCTCTTTCACTCTCAAGCGATAATAACCGGACCTCGTGTCTATCTTGGAAAACATCTTGTAGCTCCCTTCAGTTGATCAAAAAGATCATCAATCCTTGGTAAAGGATACTTATTCTTAACCGTCACTTTGTTAAGCTGTCTATAGTCTATACACAACCTCATAGACCCATCTTTCTTCTTCACAAACAATACCGGAGCACCCCACAGTGAGTAGCTCGGTCTTGCAAAACCTTTATCTATGAACTCTTGCAACTGAACCTTCAGTTCTTTCAACTCTACAGGTGCCATTCTATATGGAGCAATTTAGATAGGTGTCGTTCCCGGAACTAACTCAATCCCAAACTCAACCTCTCTTACTGGAGGTAATCCGGGTAACTCTTCTGGGAATACATCCGAATACTCACATACCACTGGTACTGTTTCAAACTCTACTCCAACCTCTCGAGTATTCAGTACAAAAGCAAGATAGGATTCACACCCTTTTCTCAAGCATTTATCAGCCACTAAGGAAGAAATCATCACTGGTAGACTATCCGATCCACCTGATTCAACCCGAACCACATCTCCACTCACACATTTCAATTAAATAAACTTATTACCACAGTTCACTAAGACACTATGGGTAGTCAACCAATCCATGCCTAGGATTAAATCAAACTCATCAAACGGCAACAAAATTAGGTTTGCCGGAAAGCAATGACTCTCAATCATCAAAGGACAATTCTTACACACCTTGTCCACTAACACATGCTTACCTAACGGGTTTGACACCTTAACCACAAAGTTCGTAGACTCAACAGTCATACTCAAACTTGATGCCAATCTCATGCAAATATAAGAATGAGTAGACCCTGGATCTATTAAAGCAATAACAAGGGTGTTAAAGAGAGAAAAAGTACCCGTTATTACATCAGGGGAGGATGCCTCTTCGCAAGCGCGAATGGCATACGTCCTCGCAGGTGCCCGACCCTCCGGTCTCACGGTAGAGTCTTTAGATGCACCTCTACCACTATTCTCGCCTCTCAAGTTCCTTGGTGGTCTACCCCTTGCAGACACATCATTGGATCTCATCTCTTGCTTCTCTTCCTTATCATTCCTCTCGGGGCAATTTCGGATAAAATGGTCGGGGGAACCACACTTATAACAGTTCTGACTGTTACCCCAACACTCTCTGGTGTTGTAACACCCCAAACCCGGTCTAGACGTTACGACCAGATCTGGAATGTCACAGGGAAAGGTTGTAAAAAAAGGACTTTTGAAATTTTAAAGAAAAACCGAAGATTTGAAACTTTTCGTTTTAGGTGATATAATAAAAACAGTGATTTGTAGTTTGAAGAAAGATTTACCAGTTGGGTTAATCGAAAATTTGTTATTTTTTGTTGGCACTTGGAAGAAAACGGTTGTTTTATGGTACTTATGTTTTGAAAACTTCATCTTAACTTTCGTGTTAAATATAATAATGTCATATCTTAAATATGTAATAACTAAGAAGATTCGCATATTAACTTAAGAAGGCCTTATTACATAACAAAATCCCCAATTAAAATAATTTGTAAAAAGAAATGAGTTTACGAAAAGAAACATTTTATGGCCTCCACGAGTCCGCCTCGGCTCCCGGATCCACGAGCTCACGACACGCAAAATTAAGCAGAGGGTGAGTCACCAAGACTCAGTGTGTAAATCCCCTTATGTCACATAAATGGCATCAAGTCCACAACCGCACATTGGGCCCTAGCCCACTCAAGTAGCATACACAAATATTAATGAAATGTATCCCAAACCCAACCTAGTTTTTTCCATCCTCTACACGCCACCCGTACCAGCCCAACACACCGTGGGGATTTCTACAATCAACCCTCCATCCGCTACACGCCTCATACGTGGCACCAAGCCACTAGTAACCGAGTCACTATTAACATACGTGGGGCCAACCCACCGTGGTACCAAACCACCGTGACAATCCTCGATGAATATATGTGGGTCAACCCTTCGTGGTACCAAACCACGGGACAAGTCACTAAATCATAGATATATATATATATATACGTGGTATTAAACCACCATGGCACCAAGCCACCGAGACATGGTCACTGAATCAGATATATGTGTGGCCAACCCACTTGTGGTACCAAACCACTGTGACAGTCTCTAATACTTCCCCTTTCGCATCATAACCCAAACCCATGCAGAACATACAAATCAAATGAATGCACATGCTCTCATCATAGTGACAGATTACAGCATACATTTTCACACCCATTAATAGAACGTTATAGTCACTTACCTGGTATCCCCAGCTTTACCCACAAGGGTATAACGACTTTTTATTCAGTCACTTCGGCTTTTCAACCCATATAGTTAATAACACACATTAATAACAGAGTGTGAATATTCTACACACCTAATAACACGCAATACTATGCTTTCTATGTCGACACTCTCGTTAGCAGGGACGACGGCTATCTGTCTATCCCGCTCAAGTGGTCCACAACCGGTGGCGCCTCTCGTACCGATACAGCTCGCTTCTTAAAATTTGGAATAGGGGTTACGGACGCACTCCTCTCCTCGGCTTGATTGTTTCTTGCATCATTGAATAGCCTTGATCAGAAAATTGCTATACGAAAGCAATGATTGTTTAACAACGCCATCAAGTTAAGACAATGAAGCAGCGAACGTAAAGGCTAATAGAATAACTAGGAGGAATCCTTACCTTGTCTACTAGATGGTTTGCACCACAAATACTTCACCCTCAACTGTGATGATTTGCGAAAGAGAGAGGCTCGACCTAACAATCATAAGTAGCCCTTGAATATTCGGCTAATCAAGAAGAGATTTGAAGACAAAAACAAAGGGGTATTGGACAAACTTACCTTGAGTTGGAATAGATGAAGAAGCGTAATCCCTCACACCCTAGGCTATACAGCGCCATTGATTTGGCCAGAACAGATGAAACAAATACCCGATTAGTGAAAAGGAAATAGCGATTGAGGGATTTAGAGAAGAAAAGAAGTAGATGCCACAAGAAAATGAAGAAAGAGAGATTCGGTTTTTGTGGTACAAGAGAAAAGAACCTTACCTTCAATGATCTCATGTTGAGGTGGAATCGATCCAATAAAGGCTGAAAAGGCTATTCGGCTATGAGAGAAAGAAAACAAACCTTTGAAGAAGAAGAACTATAGTTTCGGCTTAAGAAAAGCATAGAGATAGAAAATGGAATACTAGGAAGTGATATAGTGTTTTCGGTTGTGAAGATAATGGAAATGGGAAAAGAGAAAGAGAAGTTTCGGCAAGGCTTAGATGGTTTCAGCTTAGAGGAAAAAGAAAGAGAATGGGAAGAATGAACTAAGGTTCGGCTAAAAGATATTGAAGCAAAGAAATGCACAATTGGTTTTTTTCTCAAATTCGGCCAAAGATTCAAAAAGAAAAGAGGTAAAAGCTTGCTAACACTTTCGGCATACAAGTCAAAGAGAAAAGAAAAATAGCTCAAAAGAGTTTTAACACCAATCGACAATCATACCCTTCTAATGATCGAATTGGTTCCAAAGGACACCAAAGAGAAACCTAAGACCTCTAATGCCTTTCGGCACACCACCCTTCTAGCTCAAAACTGAAATTCTCCCCCCTTCCAACATTCAAAATTCGGCCAACAACCCAACAAGCCACTCCTCCCTTGTTCAGCTCCTACTTTTACTCCCATTCACCCATTTGAAATAGTTGACCAACTCAAATCCCCCCATCACCTCTTAGCCACTCATTTCAAATTCTTTGACTCATTCCACCAACCACCCTGAAGAGTCCCACTGGAAGCCACCTCCTTAGCTTCCTGACGCAAAAAGAGAGCTTCCAAATCTTTGCCGTGTGACTAGAACTCCTTCCCTCAGCTGCCCCTTGTTGACGCCACCCTCCTTGCTCCCTAAGTGGCGTCACTAGCCACCTTTCCACATCACTCCTTGTGTCAACAAAACATAAGAAAATACCATTAAGTCCTGCCCCAGCTGGCTCCCCCCTAACAGGGCTTGAAAACAAAAATTTTGCCAAGGCCCTGGCTTAACCCCGGGCCTTCCCTGGACCCCCAAACACACCAAATTAACACACAGAGCATAGCGTACACACGCACAACACACATTAAATGTAGAACCCCAAAATCCAGGATGTTACAGTTCTACCCCCTTAAAGAAATTTCGGCCTTAAAATTTTACCTGATCAGAAGAGATGAGGGTATTGCTGTCGCATCACATCCTCTGGCTCCCACGTAGCTTCCTCTGAACCGTGATTCTGCCACAACACTTTAACCAATAGAACCGTCTTCCTTCACAATACCTTAACGTCACGATCCAAGATCTGAACTGGTTCCTCTTCAAAGGATAGATCAGGCTTTACTTCGATTTCTTCCACTGGCACAATATGAGATGGATCCGAACGGTAGCGCCTCAGCATCGAAACATGAAACACATTATGAATCTAACTTAATTCCGAAGGTAGCTCGAGCTGATAAGCTACCGGTCCCACACACTTCAACACACGGTAAGGCCCGATGAACCTGGGGCTCAGTTTACCCTTCCGTCCAAACCTTAGAACTTTCTTCCATGGTGAAACCTTTAAGAAAACCCAGTCACTTACTGCAAATTCTATGTCTTTACGTTTCAAATCAGCATAGGACTTCTGCCTGTCGGACGATTCCTTCAACCGAGTTCGAATCAACTTAACTTTCTCTTCTGTCTCTGAAACCAAATCCGGACCCAACATCTGACGCTCACCCAACTCTATCCAGCAAGTAGGAGTGCGACACTTCCGACCATACAACACTTCATACGGTGCCATCTGAATACTAGACTGATAGCTGTTGTTGTATGCAAATTCTGCCAACGGTAGAAACTCCTCCCAACTACCCCTAAAATCTAAGACACAGCCCCTCAACATATCTTCCAAGATCTGGATTACCCTCTTAGACTGACCATCAGTCTGTGGATGAAACGCGGTGCTGAAATCCAATCTCGTACCCAACGCTTGATGTAATGCCTTCCAGATTCTCGACGTAAACCTGAGGTCTCTGTCTGATATGATAGACACTGGTACCCCATGCAACCTTACAACCTCTGCTACATACAGCTTGGCTAATTTCTAAAGAGGGTAGTCAACACGAACTGGTATGAAATGAGCGGACTTCGTCAATCGATCAACAATCACCCATACCGAATCCTTCTTAGTAGGCGTAAGAGGTAGCCCACTAACAAAGTCCATCGTGATCCTTTCCCACTTCCACTGTGGAATTTTCACCGGCTGCAATAACCCTGAAGGCAACTGATGTTCTGCTTTCACCTACTAACATGTCAAGCATTTACTCACAAATTCGGTTACCTCCTGCTTCAGGCCCGGCCACCAAAACTGTTCCCGCAGATCCCGATACATCTTACTTCCTCAAGGATGCATAGCGTATGGGCTATAATGCGCTTCCTGTAGGATCTTACGTCTCAACTCAAGATCTTTTGGCATACAAGTCTTTCCTCGAAAACATAATACCCCATCACTATTCACACTAAAATTCGTTATCCCATCACCTGCTCCCAACTGAAACTTCGAATTTAACGACTCATCAGCCAACTACTTCTCTTTAATCTGACTGACCCAAGAAGAAGGCTTCACTTGAAGTTCAGCTAATAAACTTCCATCATCATATAAGCTGAGATGAGCAAATATTACTCTCAAGTCAGAGATCACCCTATGACTTAGTGCATCTACCACCACGTTAGCTTTACCGGGTGGTACTCGATCGAGCAATCATAATCTTTTAACAACTCGATCCATCTCCGCTGCCTTAAATTCAACTCCTTCTGGGTAAGGAGATATTTTAGGCTCTTGTGATCTGTATAAATAACGGACTTTCCCCATACAGACAATGCCTCCAGATCTTCAAAGCAAACACTACTACAGCCAATTCCAAATCATGCGTAGGATAATTCACCTCGTGTGGTCTCAACTGCCGAGACGCATATGCTACCACCTTCCCTTCCTGCATCAACACACATCCCAAACTCCGTGTGTGACGCATCATGATAAACAACAAACTCCTTCCACGGCCTCAGTCATTAACACTGGAGCTTAGTCAAGATTCTTTTTGACTTCTCAAAACTCTCCTGTTGCTTATCGGACTGGATAAAGCGGTACCCCTTTTCGTAACAACTTGGTTAATGGTGCGGCAATCAAAGAGAACCCCTCAACAAACCTTCTGTAATACCCAGCCAAACCAAGAAAACTCCGAATTTCTGCCACAGACTTAGGCGGCTTCCAATCCAACACGACTTCAATTTTCGGGGATCAACCTAATCCCTCAACAGACACAACATGGCCAAGAAAGGTAACTTCACTTAGCCAAAATTCACACTTATCGAATTTGGCGTCTGGTGCTTTCTCCTCGAGATTTGTAAGACCACCCGAAGATGATAATCATGCTCCTCCTCCAATCTTGAATAAACCAGGATATCATCTATAAATACCACAACAAACCGGTCTAGATAGGGTTGGAATACCCGATTCATCATGTCCATAAACGCTGCTAGTGTATTGGTCAACCCAAACGGCATCACCAGAAATTCGTAGTGACCATAGCGAGTCCTGAACGCCGTCTTATGAATATCCACTTCATTGACCTTAAGCTGATGATATCCCGACCTCAAATCTATCTTCGAGAAGACTGAAGCCCCCTTCAGTTGATCGAACAAATCGTCAATCCTCGGCAGCGGGTATTTATTCTTGATGGTCAACTTATTCAACTGACGGTAGTCAATGCACATACGCATTGATCCGTCCTTCTTCTTAACGAATAGTACCGGCGCTCTCCAAGGTGACACACTTGGTCGGATAAAACCCCGATCCAACAGTTCCTGAATTTGGGCTTTTAATTCCACCAACTCCTTTGGCGCCATTCTATATGGGGCAATAGACACGGGCGCTGTCCCCGGAAGAAGATCAATACCGAATTCCACCTCGCGATCTGGAGGTAATCCTGGAAACTCTTCTGGAAGACATCAGAGAACTCTTTCACTGTTCTAACATCCCCCACAGTTAATTTCTTGGCCTCCAAAGCACAAACAAAAGTTATGAATGCCTCACATCCTTTCCTCACCATTCTTTCAGCCTTTAAAGCGGACACTACATTAGACAAGTAGTTCCAACTTTCACATATCACAACCACCTTATCATCCCCAGGAGTCCTTAACACCATGCGCTTGGCTGTACAATCCATATTTGCTCGATACTTCACTAGCCAGTCCATCCCTAAGATTAAATCCAACTCCCCGAACGGTAGTTCCATCAGATTAGCAGGGAAAACCATCCCTTGAACCTCTAAAGGCACCCTCCTAAAGAGTTTATTCACTATTACCGATTGTCCTAAAGGGCTAAGTACGGTCATCTCCCTAGAAGCAGTCTCAGAGTCTATGTTCAGAGTCCCCGATATAGTACTAGCAACATAAGAATGTGTTGATCCAATATAAATTAGTGCAGTATAAGGCAACCCATAAATAAGAAACGTACCGGTTATGACGTCCAGTGCATTGCCCTCCTCTCGGTGTCTAGCTGTATAGACCAACCCCGGCTGTCTTGCATCTGTGTTCCCAGCACCTCTGCCCGGTGCTCCACGTCCACGACCAAAACCATTACCCCTTCTGGCTGGACCACTACCTCTTGCTGACCACCTCTACCCGGCTGAGCGTAACCCTGTACTACTGGTCGCACTCTACCCAACTCCTGTGGACAGTCTCTTACCCGATGATCAGTAGACCCACACCTGAAACATCCTCTATTACTCGTTCAGCACTCACCTGAATGAAATTTACCGCATCTAGCACACCTCTGAGGCCCACTATCAATAACAAGTCTCGCAACACGACTCGGCCCATCCAACCTAGGCCTCTTCTGAAATCCCCTGGCTGACCCTGACGGTCAAAAATTCCATTTATTTCTTCCTCTATCCCTATCTTGATTCTACTTTTCGGACCGCTTACTTCCTCGGCTATCTTAGCCTTTTCCACTAAAATAGCAAATTATCTTTCTCGCTGCGGAGCTATCAGCACTCACAACTCATCCCTCAGACCATCCTCAAACCGAACACAATACTCATGGTCTGTGGCAACAATACCCCGGGCATAATGACTAAGATGTAAAAATTCTGCCTCATACTCGACTACCGACTTATTTCCCTGAACCAAATTTAGAAACGCCCTACGTTGCGCGTCCACATAACTTGATCCGATGTATTTCCCCTAAAATACTGTCTTGAAGAAATCCCAGGTAATACAATCAGCCACTGTACCATCCCTGACCGTGAGCCACCACTGATACGCCTCGTCCCGAAGGAGAGACACCACTCCTTTCAGCTTCTCCTCCACTGTAAAGTCAAGATCATCTATAATACGCTCAACTGCTTCTAGCCAATACTCAGCTACATTGGGAGCTACGCCAGAAACGCCCATAAACATTTCTGCTCCATTGGCTCGGAGTCGTTCAGACACAGATTTCTGAGCCCCCGAACCCGTGCTCGCTCCAGCAACTCTCTCCAATACACGTAACATTGCTTGAGACACAAAGATCGTCTCGGCTGTTTGATCCTAAAATTGCGCTGCCGCGCTTTGGCGGTCTGCGGTGCATCACTTTTCGACCCATGTCCAGACTCCAAGGGTTCAGACCCAACACTCCGGCCTCTACCACGGCCGCGCATGATACGTCCACGCCCCCTAGTACTCATGGCTTAATCTGATTAAGAGTTTTATGGATTAGTACTTTCTTTCACTGTCTATTACCGAGCAGTCTTATGAGAAATAGCATTCAAAAGTAATTCTCGCTGATTCATATCTATACCTAGAGGTTTCAGTCTCTAAAGTTTGGATCTCTTAACTCTAGTAATCATAACACAACATAATTATTTCATGCAAAACAACCAACAATTAGAACACTTACCGCATGGACCGGGTGCCGGTAGACTCGGGTGACATACTCCAACTAAAACATTTCCTTAAATAACATTTTAAATCAACTTTATAAGACATTGTTGAACCCATTCAATAGCCGAGTTTTGCAACCTAGCTCTGATACCACAATTGTAACACCCCAAACCCAGTCTAGACGTTACGACCAGATCTGGAATGTCACAGGGAAAGGTTGTAAAAAAAGGACTTTGGAAATTTTAAAGAAAAACCAAAGATTTGAAACTTTTCGTTTTAGGTGATATAATAAAAACAGTGATTTGTAGTTTGAAGAAATATTTTCGAGTTGGGTTAATCGAAAATTTGTTATCTTTGTTGGCACTTGGAAGAAAACAGTTGTTTTATGATACTTATGTTTTGAAAACTTCATCTTAACTTTCGTGTTAAAATATAATAATGCCATATCTTAAATAAGTAATAACTAAGAAGATCCGCATATTAACTTAAGAAGGCCTTATTACATAAAAAAATCCCCAATTAAAATAATTTGTAAAAAGAAACGAGTTTACGAAAAGAAACATTTTATGGCCTCCACGAGTCTGCCTCGGCTTCCAGATCCACGAGCTACGGATTACCTGTAAAATTAAGCAGAGGGGTGAGTCACCAAGACTCAGTGTGTAAATCCCCTTATGTCACATAAATGGCATCAAGCCCACAACCGCACATTGGGCCCTAGCCCACTCAAGTAGCATACACAAATATGAATGAAATGTATCCCAAACCCAACCTAGTTTTTTTCCATCCTCTACACGCCACCCGTACCAGCCCAACACACCGTGGGGATTTCTACAATCAACCCTCCATCCGCTACACGCCTCATATGTGGCACCAAGCCACAGGTGACCGAGTCACTATTAACATACGTGGGGCCAACCCACCGTGGTACCAAACCACCGTGATAATCCCTGATGAATATATGTGGGGCCAACCTACTGTGGTACCAAACCACTAGGACAAGTCACTAAATCATAGATATATATATACGTGGTATTAAACCACTGTGGCACCAAGCCACCGAGACATGGTCACTGAATCAAATATATGTGTGGCCAACCCACTTGTGGTACCAAACCATTGTGACAGTCTCTAATACTTCCCCTTTCGCATCATAACCCAAACCTATGCAGAACATACAAATCAAATGAATGCACATGCTCTCATCATAGTGACAGATTACAGCATACATTTTCACACCCATTAATAGAACGTTATAGTCACTTACCTGGTATCCCCAGCTTTACCCACAAGGGTATAACGACTTTTTATTCAGTCACTTCGGCTTTTC